>CP099839.1:4537907-5251043 GCA_030062745.1 Capitulum mitella | reverse complement strand
CGCTTGATGCGGCTCTACCATGCTTGGAACCACCCACCCGACGCCGGCCAATGTCTCCGTGCAGCCCACGTGTTATTGGCTATCGAAAATACGAGTACACGACAGAGGCGCACCTGGGGAGCGGCTTAGGGGGCCGGAGCCCTCCCTCAGCCCAGAGGAGACTCTCTCCGCCCCAGATCTGAGGTCCCTCCGCGCGCCGCGCGGAGAAACCTCAGATTTGGTCTGAAGGGCCCTTTCGTCCCCTTCCCTTTCCCCTTTGTGCATAGCTCGGAGGGATTTCCTGACTACCTGGCATTGGGTCCCTCCCGGCAAAGGGACACCATTATCAGGGGCCCTTTCGACTAAAATACTTCTTACTAGCTAAGACTACTTAACAGCTAAGGGGTCCTGATGGCAAGTGAAGGAGGCACCTGCTGGCCTGTAAAGAGGGCCCCTCGGGGCTTGAAATGGCCTTTCCCAGGCTGTGAAGGAATTGCCGACGAGCCTGTATATAGACCTCCTGTCGATCTTTTAATGGTCCTCTGCCAGACTGCAAAGAGGCCCTATGTCGCCCTGCACATGGCTATCTGCTGGTCTGTAGAGGGACCTATAAAGAGGTTTCATGACAGTTTACAAAAGGTTCCCTTTTAGTCCGTGGTGGAGTCCCCTGCTAGCCTATAAAGCGCCCGTCCACGGACCTGCTTCCTCCGCAAGCGTCCATGGTGTCAGAGGAAGAAAGATGACGATGATGGCATGATGAGGCAATACGCCCTTTCCTTTACTAAAGGTATGTAAACAGCATCCTCGTAGACACCAATTATCTGCACTGCTTAAACGTGTTGAAAACCAAACTCCAAGAGGAAGCCGGCCTAAGCTGCACCGAAGAAAGTCTAACAAATAAAACCGGCTTTCTGGAAGTGGCGCTTGGCTGTTCAGACAAGCGCTTTGTCGCCAGCGTACACCGGACAGCCACCGACGCTGCGGAAGATGTCTGAACGGCAACAGCGAGTGCCCCAGACGCCACGAAACGAACGTGATCAGGGCCTACGTAGATCGAGCTCTAAAGCATTGCTCCCCGTGGCTTCACCCGCATTGAGAGCTCCGCAGTCAAGCAGATACTTGTCAGCAACTACCCAATGCAACTCGTCGATAATGTCAACAAACCAGTGTCTGAACATCACAACCATGATGCAACACCCACGGATCCTACAACTACTCTCAAGCTCATCTAAAAGACTGCCATGTTTTCCAGTCACAAGGTGGACGAGAAGGTGGTCCAAGATATCATAAACCGAAACATCAAGACAAGAAACCCAGAAAATAGACTAAGAGCCATCATTTACCACAAAACCCTACGACATCCTCCGCCACTCTAAAAACTGCATATCCAAAGATTTTGCTATGCTAAAGCAACCCAACGTCATCTACTCCTACAAAGGCCAAAAAGGAGACTGAGCACTCCTCGAAAACGGTGGCTACGTTGAACACATCACGACATCCCTCAGCAGACGAGTGACTATGCACTTACGGAGCGGCGGCCCGCTTACGTACATCGAGCGGTTCCACCAAGACACTAGACAAGGCATGGTTAATAACCCGAAAGTCATCGTAACTGACAACAGACGACGACTCCAAATACTGGAAGACAACCACATACGTGACTTGGACCAAACCATCAAGAGACAAGTGAATGCCCGGAGCATCCTGCAACTTTTGGACGGTGCTCCGCTGGGACGAAGAATTTAACTTCTCGCGGACAAAAAGACGAAGATCTGTGTGTTTCATGCATGTATTTGGTCAGTGTTTGGCCAATGTATCGGGTGTTCGGACTGTACCAATATATTTCGAAAAACGTTCTAATGTAGAACGAAACACTGAAAAATATTATGTAAATATGCGTTAACTTTCATTCGTTATGTTGTGAATGTTAGAACCACCTTACGTGAGCACGACCCAGCAACAAAGAAAGCTATACGAAATATCGAGAACTTGTCCAAAAAGATCACCAACGCTAATCAAGCTGTCGTTTTCAATGCACAGTATATATATATATATATATATATATATATATATATATATATATATATATATATAACCATTTATTATTTATTGCCACACAATACTTAAGTACCGGAGTGAACGTGATTGCCATAATACGATGAGATAGAACTAGCCTTCAGCTCATAATATCCTTAACCCCCCCCAAAAAAAAACGCGGAAACAAAGCAATCCTACATTTCGATCACGGCCTTCCTCAGGGACAGTTTTTTTTTCAAAAACACAACATCGACATCGATGAGAACAAAAATTACCACGTCCATGCAGGAAATGTGCATCCATCATACTCGAGCACCGCCTTTAACGAATCCAAAGTAATACGACCGCAACAACCAACAATATAGCCGTAACTACGACTACTGGTAACTACTAATATGGGTACTACAATTGTCCACTTGCCCTGGGCACTACATAACTAAGAGAGCGCCACTAAAAGCGTCATTGTCATTATTGCGAGGCGGGTTTGACGGGGAAATGTCATATCAAGAACGCCGTTTACAAAACTGCCTGTGGTTTTTGCGTTCCCCGTGTGGTTAGCTTTATTGGGGGAACTAAACGTAGAATTAGGGAGCGGTACAATAAACATTTGAGGGACGCCAACAACAAATCTAGGAACATGCCCCTCGGTGACCACTTTCGGACATCTCATCCACATGTGAACATTACATCTAAGTCTCTACTCATCGAGAAGGATGTAGCAGAACTGAAAATCGCCGAATCGATTGAATGATAGGCATCGTAATGCACACACACACTGAGCACACACACACACACACACACACACATGTGTGTATACATAAATACGTATATATTGTTTGCAATTTGATAACAGAATAACAGAATACGAAAAATGCCGTCGGCTGAAATGAGGTGTCTTAAATCCGTTAGAAACCCACGTTTGGGGAAGTTTGAGTTGTCGGGGCCTCGGCTCGGCCTATCCAATCATTTACACAAAATGGCACCACTGACTACAAACCAATTGTACTGCGCTGCGTTATATCCGGGATTCTGGAAACGTTTGTCTACAATAACTCGATACCCATTCGCTCAGACTTCTGAAATGTACGCAGCGCGAGCACAGGGCTCACCATTGAGCCGAAAACGCCGCACTGAATGCTTTCGATTGGGTTGTCGACAGCATCGACGGCGGCCAACTGCATTGACTGCGACGCCTTCGTCACCACAGAGCTGGAGTGCTTCGGGATGAGCTTCCACGGTTTCGGAGCTGCCTGAGCGGCAGAGGCAGATGTTGCGGGATGGTGGGCCTGGTTTTGTCAGTACCCACCGTGTCCCGCAGGTGCGTGGTGCGGTGTGGTTCCGTCAGTACCCGCCGTGGCCCGCAGGTAGGTGGTGCGGGGTAGTGAACTGGTTCTGGAGGTGAATCTAGGTGTCCGTAAGGGCTCAATGTTTAGGTCCAGTTCTTTCTGTCCTACTCATCTATATTTTGCTTGATTTTCTGTCCCACCATTTCCTAACTCGGCACCGCCTGGCGTGTTTTCCTATGTTTTCCAGGCGTACCCGCGACCGCCTGGAGGGTGTTAAAAACGGCATCCCCCTCCCTGTTATCTCTGGCTTTCACCGTTGGATCGGAGCCAGTCTACCACCAGTCGATGACACCGAGTCTTGCGATTCAGAAAATGGTATGTTAGTCCTGGTCACGAGACTATGTTAAAGACTATGTTAGAGACAGGTCACGTAAAACGTTTAACACGACGTCGGAAAAACTGACACATATCAAGGTTCGCGCATCATATCATCGGCAGTACTGGCCTTGGAGCCCTCAAGTGCGTATCAAACAAAAGGTCATGATCTTTTGCATCAGAAGCATGCCAAAATGCTGAAAAAGATTCAATTCAAGGTCAGCCTGGACCAGATGAAGTACTGGTAACACTTTTCCTGCCAGAGATCGATACTTATTCGCAACCATCTTGATTCACGTCGCAAAAATGACTGAAAAGTAGCCTTCTGATGATCAGTTTTGTATTACTTACTTTTCATTCGAGGCAAGGTGAGTCAAGGGCAGCTCAGCTAAGATTGCATTAACCTTCCTGCCAAATAACAATAATCACTCGCTGGGATTCTAAACTGCATCAAGTACAGAACCGGAATGACAATGCGTGATAGTCGAATCTGATCTGTCTGCTGTTTATCGGGTCAATGTCAAGCAAGGTCAGGACAGATAGTTATTTTTGTTTTTCTAACTAGAAACAATAATTGCTCTCTGCTGCTACTGAACGATCTTCCACAAACAATGTTGTATTTCATTCCGTTTTCACATCTACCTATGACGACCTGACATGATCTTGCGCTGTCTTTGTTGAATCCTGCTAAGAGGCACGTATAGATTTGTTTGTCCGGCTTGAACGATGGGGAAGGTCAGCGACAACCACTTTTATCACCCACAATGCAAATCATGTTCCATTGGCTTTACGCATGTGACCTAGCATGACCTCAGATGGAGACGTGACACGGTTGTGTATCCTTATGTGTACCATGTCCTATACAAATTTAAATAACCCACGCATTATACTCGCGAATGATATAAAAAACGAAGCATGGTCGCGCCACCGCCCAAAGATGCCAAAACACGCATGCGACGGTTCGCTTATGGCATTACATTTCCATGACGTGGCCTAGCATGGAGATACTTCTGATGTATGTAAAACATGTAAGATTTATTGATGGACGCCTTTTGAAAGTTTGGTTGGGCTGGCTTAAACAGCTCGGAAGTTATTCACGAAAACCGATGGGGTACCCTGTTTGACACCCCCAGGCGGCATAGGGATAAGCTAATAACACTCAGGTTCTCAATCATGTTCTCCCCGATGAAAGAAATCCATACGCTTAAGCAGCGACTTGAACAGTCTTTAACTGAGCTCTGATTTCGATTTCGCTCAAGCTGACTAAAAATAGGTCAACAGAACATTTCAACCTAAACGGGGTTCGACAAGGTCAACGAAAGGTAGCGGATGTTCAGTCGGCAAAACGGCAAAAACGTTGTCGCATTGAGCAATGTTAACAGATCCCCTGGGCCATTTGCTGTCATAGAATGCATACGAATCTAAAAAATGCGGCAGGATCGATTTTTGTTTCTATGACTTTCGGCGTCACTCGTACCTATCACGGAAAAGTATCACGTTAATCATTCAGGCGCGTGCTCCATCACATCATTTCCTGCATCTCGATGTGAGATGGCACTGACAGGTGCCAGCTATCTTAAAGTGCTGCACAAAAAAAATCACAGGCGCAGCCAAGGGAGAGGGCCTGGGGCCTGGCCGTCCTTGAGCCCGCATTTTTTGTGAAAACCATTGCATACCCTCTTCCCAGCAGGCGGTTTTCATATGATTTCAGTCCACACTGAACTCCGAGCCCCCCCCCGTCCATAAGAAAATCCTGCCTCCGCCCCTGCAAAATAACAAACGCTTCCGCCCGAGCCATCACTGGCACCAAGTGCAGCTAGTCCAAATGCAGTCCCTCACGAATACACACTGCCGCGAATGTATCGTTTATAAATGCACACATTAGGACAGCTGCAGCACTTTTGAAGCAACTGCAGCCGCACTTATCGGAGGCCTGGTAAAGATCTTCTTCCAGCTTTCTAAATACGACTTCAACCACAGGGTGTGAATGACGCGCAGCCGTGCAAGATGCTTTCAATACCTACACTGGCTGGCAGCCCGACGTCATTTCCGCAGGCTCCAAATAAACGCGTACCACATAGCTCGGCAACAGCGGCTAATGCATGTTTTCATGTAAGACCCGATGAAACATACATCCGCCTGCAGGATGTATACGCGTGGTATTTTTCTGGGTGCCAGGGCACAAATGCATCGCAGAAATAGGCTAAACAGATACGCTGACCAAGCACGCCCAGAACCTAGCGATGCAGGACGATATGAAGTATCCTTACGGCTAACCCAGTTTTGGACCAACTTACACAGCACATCCGCGTTTAAGACTTCGCCGTTGAAATTCGACCGCACCACTGCCATCGCATGCACTGCATCAGACATTTTTTGGATACTGGGAATCAGATCAGATCAGATGAGCTTCCGACTAGAACATTCAGCGCGAGAGGGAGTGCTGAATGTTCTGTCCCCTCCCCTCTCCACGCAGACCGTGCGTGCATGGTGCAAGTACACACCCCACGCAATCAGTATCCCTCAGCAGTATCCTCATCGGTATCCTTTTCTGAGCGCGGCATCACAGTATCACAGTATCACAGTATCACAGTACTACAGTAACCGTACTCTTATTTAGCTTGTTCGGCCTGGCACCCACATAATGCAGCGTATGCCACTTTCAATGATGAATCCTTACTGCACCAAACAGTGCAGATATGCCAAGCACCGTTCACGGTTTATGCCCACCTACCTAACATTTTGCTGAACTGTCCAGACGTTTTCGTCATGACTACACGGGATCGGAGAGATGTTTGTTTCCGTTTCTTCAGAAATAAGATTTCGGCGCGAGCTGTACAGCATCACCATATAGAGCGAACCACAAGAGATAACACAGCCGAAGTATGCACCTCAGATGCATTCACAAACATGAAGAATGGATGTATTTCGGACACAAGATTTATACAGATTTCGGCCATTTTGCGTTGATGTACCGCTTTGTGTAAAAAGTTGCCTTCATTCACTCATGAAGATAAAATGAATTTAAAGACATGCTTACATTTTCACTCGTGCCGCAATACGTTTTTTGCCAATTCAATTATCTTCGCGAGCTTTTCATTGCAAACATTTACGTATCTGAATGTGACGCCTGAACGCAATAAAAAGGTCATGTATTACATATATAAAAAGGTCATCCAGACTGCACTTATCGTTTTACCTATTTTTTTGGTACTGGTTTTGCAGTATTAAATCAGAAGAGGAAGACTGCGATTATATTGCAACCGCATTGTTATCGGTCTTTTGTCGTGTGCTGTGTCTGAGTTCAATAATGAGCTAAACAATGAATAACAAATAACAGGCATAAAAACCGGCGTCATTTGTCATATGAAGCGAGTGGCGTTCTACCGAGGACATTTCCATTATACGCCAACATTATAGGCATTTTATCGAGGACTACTTATCGCGACCAGATTGCTGGGCAGAAACCACAGTTTAAAAAGTCATTGATTAAAAGTTATCAGCTGGCTCTCTTGAACCACAGTCGGCCGCCTGCCCATCCCGGTGCAAAGTGCATTGCTTGCATCATCCGTGTGCATAGGAAAGATGTCGTGCATCGTGAACAAGTCATTGGTTATTTGCTGGGACTTATGTAAACCTTCGCAGCTCGAAATGAGTTTTAGAAGAACATTGCAATAAGCCTTTTAGTGGGCATAAATAATCAAGGTAGCGCAACGTGTTCGGTCAGGTACAGTCACCACGTTTACCCGTTAACATCGCCATTATCGTCCAGACATAATTCAGAATTCGAAAGGCGCACGATTTTTGCGGCCATCTTTAAAGTCTAATACTGCTGAAATCCCACGTTCCGACGCAAGTTACGAGACATCAGGCTCAGCCAAAAACCGTCACCGCCTCATGTGTCCCCATGATACAGGGGTGTCGATTTGCATCATTCTTTTGTAGGGGCACACCCCCCTCCCAATGCTGATCTTAGCCTCTCAAAAGCTGGCTATGTCCCTGGCCCATATTTTTTGCCAGTTTTTATAAGGCAAGTAGTCAATAATTACAACAATAATGTATATAATATACATTAATAAATTATATACACACATATATATATATATATATATATATATATATATATATATAAATAGCCGCAATAAATAACAGAAACTCAGGAAATGTAGCATGCGACATAAGGTGACGTAAAACATGCTAAAAACTGCGACAGTTTTTTAGGAAAGTTTATTCTTTTACTTATCCGTTTTACACACCACGGTTTCTTATTTGTAACTTAACACGAACAGATTTACGCACATATAGGAACACAGTAAACACACATATGCGACATAAGTATATATTATGCTACGAACTGTGACGGATTTCGTAGCCAAACATAATGCTCAGGGATGTCGTTTTCTATACGCACGGTTAGTCCTAAGGTCCTACAAGTTTTTGAATTTTCGTTACTTTTTTGCAAAGTCGAATCGTAAACATATGCAAAAAGGTAACGGAATGAGAAATAGAACCAAAGATCGAGAATTTAATACAAAAGAGGGATAGTACGGTTTGTTACATGATGAGTGAAAAAATGCCTTCGGTGAAAACGAAGTGGGCCAAATTCGTTGAGAAGCTCACATTGGGAGGAGGAGACGGGGAATTTAGGTTGTCGGGCCCTCAGCTCGGCCAGACCGATCAAGTAAAGAAAGGACTCCCTCGGCATGACGGTAACGTCTCGGATATACAGAACCTTGCATGTCCCACACGTCTCGGATATACAGAACCTTGCATGTCCCACACTGCAATACATTCAGAGAACGTTCGCGACGGTTAAATCAGCGCTAGTGCAGTCGTCCCTGAGCTGACACACAGTCGTACCACGTTCCACGTAGTCGTTCCATCCGCCACAGTACCTCTTCCTCCCCCCGCTGGTCCATGTTGCATGCAACCAGATACCGTCTGCGATCCATAAATTTCGCGCATTGTCCGACGAAAAGCGATTCCCGAAGACTGCTTGGCGATAGCGACAAAACCTTACGCCCATTTCACGAGAAATCGTCAGCATGATTAACAGCAAACAAAAACGTCTCGTGCAGATATTTTTCAGCCGTTAGCTTTCAGCGCCCTTTCGGCGAAGGAGGGAGTGCATGGGGGAGGAGGGGGAGGGGCGCAGGCAGGCTCCAGGTCCCGCCCTGGTGGCGGGCCCGGCGTATCGGCCGGTCCGGCCGCCTTCCATGCGGCCAGCGTGAGCGGACGGCAGCGGCGCCAGCCGCGGGCCCGGCTGACCAGATCGATCTTATCTGGAGCGGGTCCGCCGTGCGCGCGGGGTCTGCGCCAGCCGGCCGCCGCCCGCTCAGTCGGCGTGCTCTGTTGGCCCGGCCGCCGACGCGGCGCGAGCGAACCATGACCTCCTCGGCCGGCCTGCTGCAGCACATCATCATCCACTACCGCTGGGTGTTCGTCTGCCTCTTCCTGCTGCCCGTCTCCGTGCTGTATGATGCCTGGATGTACGCTCGGAACTGGATCATTTTCCGGCTCTCGAGCGCGCCCAAAAAGCACGACAGCAAAGTACGGAGCATACAAATACAGGTCAGAGCCCCAGCTTTCGGAACGGCGCCGAAAACAAACGCTATTCCGTACTCAATAATAATTGTTTGTCAAGCGCTACTGTGCTGTTTCAGCTGTATGGCACGGCGGTTTTCACGCATTTTTTTGTTTTAATTGTCGGCAACGTTATGTAAATATGGCATAGGCAACCTGCAACATCAGAGCGCCACTTATACTTATTCGGCGTTTTCGTATATATTCTGTTGTTCATGCAGATCGGCGTAATACGCTGTCGTCGTGGTGTAAAGCAATAATATTCAGAAAGAGCCATCAGTATAATTGTTCCCAATGAAAAGATTCCTCTGCATTAAGCATGCTTGCGTTAGTACATTGCAAATCTGACTGAGCCCTTGCCGATAGAGAAGGTAGTGGTCCCAACCTTTTTATAAATTACCATTGGTGTACCAAAGACCATTTGTAATATTATCGCCGATATACTATTAATTATCATGCGAGGAAGCTGGAAGACACGCTGCTCCGGAAGGACTCGTGCCTTTTCCACGCGAGCTCCTGGAGTAGGGACAAACCATCTCCACTTTCCCATTAACCAATTTTATATCGCTATTATATGACCAATTCCACGCGCCGTGACGCCAAAAAGCGACGCAAATAATGGGGCAGGCCACGAAGACATGATGTCGTTAACAAACGTCTGTATGACTGGTTGCATGTTTTAGAGTAGCAGCTCAAACTCTATATGGTGTTTTGGGTTGTAATGATGTAAACTGAAACGGTTTTTCTGTTAGGATGTAACCAAAATAGATGGCGCAATCTGGGGACAAAACCATCTAAGTCATTTTACGTGACTCATGGCCGTTTTTGAACTCCTAGCGTGCCCTGATATGGTCTTAGTTTGGATGTAGCAGCTCACGACCATTTAGTTCATTACAGATAGTACGTCTTTTGTTTGATATGCGTTTGCAGGCAGTCGTACAGTTGGTTCTTGCGCTAAATCTCAACGAAGATATTATTCGCTTTTGTCTCGCTTTTTAGCTTTTCCATTAGCTACGTCATAAGTGCCTGCAACGAAGCCATCTAGACTGTTTTAGACTGCAAATACTGGAATCATCGATTGACGTTTAAGTCACTCTGATGTAACGATGGAATCCAGACACAAGAGGGTGAGGCCAAATAGGCCACACCCCCTCCCCCAGGTGATCGCATGTTGCCAAAGACCCTAGGCGATATTTGGCTAAATTTATCCATGTTAACAGAGGCTTGGTCAGGGTGCTGACATGGCGTGACAAAACTTGCACGAGGCCCTGACCTGCGTCTCGATTCATGTGCGGTGCGGTGGAGGGGCACATGCCGGAGCAGGCAGAAGCAGGACAGGGACACTTCTGATGGACTGATTCATTTGATCTGATCTTTCCCTGATAGCCCTGCTATGCATCTATCCGCTTTATTCGATAACGTCTTATAATTATATGGGATTGGCAGACCGACCGAAACACAATCGTACGTTTAAATATGTTCTACCGTAACTCTGAATATTGCGTTTTTGAAAAGTCATTTGCCTCGGAAAAAAGAAGCATGGGCATCATATGCAGAATACAACTCAGTTTTGTCAGTGTTTGAAAGGCACCCCTGGTACTTTTCTTTTGTCAGATCCCCACTTGTGCCACTCTTCCTCTTCTTTTCAACTGCTCACAGTGAAGTGGGACAATTTCATGGGATAACAGGATGCGTATTTGCTGAAAAATGACAAATGTCTGCACTGAGCCTATGCAGTGAGTTACGTCATGATAGTCATTCATATTGCGTGGTCCATGTATATGTAATAACTGCATGCACGAAACTATGTGTGCAGTTCAAACAATTTCTGCGAACACAACACTCTCGAGCACATGTTTCTTCGCCAGACTCACGGTCTGAGAGAAAATTCCTCTGGTGGGCATATGCCACCATCATTGGATGCTTTTTTGTAAAGCTCTTATTTGTTGAGGTAAAAGTTCGGAAGGATATCTCGAGGAAAAAAAATTGGGGATCCTGAGAAGGAGTTAAGTATCGTTTTTTACTGAGGCATCAAAACAGAAAAAAACACACCTGGGATGCGTCTGAGATGTAAAAGAAAATGGGCAAAAAGTCGTCAAAAGAAACGCTTCTTGCTCCTCATACCTGCATAACTATTTTAGTGACTTTAACCCTTGCCTTGGTGATCTTTAGGGCTTTCCTGGGAACCAATCATTGGCAGTGACATTATCCTTGTGGAGCAAATGAGGTTAGGACGATGGAAAACCACATACGGAAATGCCGCCAAGAGAAACTCTAAACGACAGCGACCCGACGCACGTTCTGTGGCGGTGAACTCCATATCTTATCGCCCGCTCATGCCTATGGCATGTACTACCGGCCGCTCCCTCATTTCAAACCATGCCGCTTGTAGCGTGTCAGCGATCCACTTGACAACCGGTGCACTTGACCTGTGAAAGGTCAACAGCGTACGTAAACTTTGAGCTCTGCTCCAACTCCCGTTTTACCAGCGCTAACGCACCGATGTTAAGTGACGCCGTTTCACGCCTGTTCAGTTTGACGAATCACAGGCGCCGACCGGATCCACTAGCGGACATTACATTAGCCGCGCGTCTCCGTCTCAGAGGACTGGGGACTCTGGACACTGGGGATTGGGACTCTGGACACTGGGGACTGGAGATTCTGGACACTGGGACTGGGACTCCGGACACTGGGGACTATGTGCGCTATTGACTGGAGACTATAGGCGCTAGGGACTGGGGCTGTGGATACCGAGGACTGGAACTATGGACACTGGGACTGAAGACCATATACACTGGGGACAGGAAACTATAAACAATTGGTACTGGGGACTCTGGGTACTGGGAACTGGTACTGCGGACCCTGAGGACTGGCATTATGGACACGGAGGACTGGGATTATGGACACTGAAGACTAGGGACCATGGGCGCTGAGAGCCATGGACACTAACTAAAATAACTTACTAAAATATTAAGTAAAATAGCTACAACTAAAATAGCCATCTTTCTTGTTCAACGCGGTGTTAGTTGCAACGAGATGTCTCGGTGTCACAGGTCAGAGCGACTCTAAAAAGGTATGGCTTGAAAGTATGGGTGTAGCCACGTCACAGGAAGGGGGGAAGGAACAAATCAGAATCTGGTAACAACCTGACCCGAAATCTTATTTTTTTCAACGGGAAATTCGGACAACGCTCACTTTCCGACCGAGGCTGGAGGAGACAAAAGCCCATTTTGCCAAAATTGGAGGGAACATGTCCCCCCAGCCCTCCCCCCCGCTGCTACACCCATGCCTGAGGCTACGGGTGCAGCAAATGGTGCAGCGTTAAGTAGGCTCGACAGTTCGCCAATACAAATGCTGTATGCTAAAGATTTGTGTTGGCAGGCGCGGATTCAAGGGGGGGGGGGCGATGGGGGCGATCGACCCCCGAGGCTTGAGGAGGGACCCCTCTCAGACTCAAAAGGGGCCCTGAAGGGCTCCGAATGAGCTTCATAAGCTTCCGTGGGAACGCGACGTGCTCTTGATGCAGTAAGGGGTCTCTGGGGGATTGATGACCCCTGAAACGCATAGAAGGCCTCTGAAAGTCCCAAAGGGCTCCTGAGGCCACAACAGGGCTCCAACACGGCGGATTGCCCCTGAAACCGCTAGAAGGGTCACAGGGCCCTCGAGACGGCCAGGATAAGGATTGAATCCCTAGGACGGCGTAGGAGCCCCTGGAATGTCATGGGGGCCCCGAATGAGTTTCACAGGCATGTTTGGAGAACTAAAGGTTCCTGATGCAGTCAGAGGGCCTGGGAGGAGGTTATGAGACACTGAGACGGCAAGATGGCTACTTAGATGAATAGGAGAGCCCCTGAAACTCTGCAAGGGTCACTGGGGCCGCAAGAGGGACCCCAAAACGGCAAAAGGCCCTTGAGACCGCTAAAAATGTCGGAGAAGCTCCCGAGACGGCAAGAACTTAAGAGGGTGGCTAGCACGGCATAAAGAGACCCTGGCCAACCAGAGGGGCCCCCTGAACAGGGACTCATCAGTGACCTTCTCAACGTCGAAAGGGGCTCCAAATGAGATACACCAGTCTTTTTGGAAATCTGCAGATTCCTGATGCACTCAGGGGGCCCTGGGAAGGTCCGGTGGGTCCTGAGACGGCAAGATCGGCCCCTGCACGGCAGATGGCCCCTGAGGCCGCCAATAAGGTCGGAGGGCCCCTGCGAGGCAAAGACGACAGGAGGACCTCTTAGACGATATGGAGTCCCTGGACGGCAAAAAGCACAGAAAGGTCCTCTGAGACTGCCAGTGAGGCCTCTGAAGCGCCAACAAAGGTCCCTGATACGGCTAGGGGGCCCTGAGACAGCCAGATATACCTCATGCAATAGAGAAAGACCCCTGATACTTCCACTGAGATCATGGAAGACGTTCAGAGGGGCCATGTCATTGCGAAAGGGCCCTGAAATCGCCAAAAGGTCTTTTGTAACTGCCAGAGGGCCCCTTAGATGGCAAAAATGTTCCCCAGAGACGACAAGAGGGACGCCTGGGGCAACAGGGAGTTCCCTGAGACTGCTAGAGAGGGGCTTTGAGACTGCTAACTAGCAGTGTCTAGTAATAGGGGCTCCTGAGATGACCAGAGGGGCCCCTGAAACTGCTAAATCTTGATACATCCAGACAGCTTCTGCAACGACCCAAGGACCTAGAAAACTGCCAGAGGTGCCTCTGTCACGGCAGAGAGAGACTTATAGAGGGCCCTTGTAACTGCCTGAAAGCTCCTTGACGACCAAAATTTGCCAGGGACGACAGGAGGGAACCCATGATGGCTTTAATGTCTATGAAACTCCCAGGTGTGTCCATGAAGCTGTCTGAGGTGCCCGTGAAACCACCAAAGGAGCGCCTGAGAGACCCAAGGGATCACGTTCATTTCACGTGAAACTGTGAAATGAACCTGAGACCACCAGAGGGCCTTCACACGGCGGATGGCCCGAGACCACCAAAAGTACCCTTGTGAGTACAAGAGGGAACCTAACCTAAGCTAGCAAATATGTCTCCAGAAACTGTGAGGGGGCAGAGGGGCTGCTGGACCAGATGCAGACACGATATCTCAAACAGAGGGAGGGACGCAGCCGTCTAAAATCCCGCCGATGTTGTCATATTTTGGCCACTTTATAGAGGAATAAAACGCAACATTTACTCAAATAAGGCGATGCGCTTGAATGTTTTTTTTCGGTTGCTTTAAATGTTAAAAACACCGCAAAATTGCGTTAAGTATTTCTTTGTTATCTTTGAACTCAAGCAAATCAGCGTTTTCATATCTGAAGAGCAAAAAATAGAGGTCCCGGACGGGAGGGTTGACTGACTATTCACCGCGCTGACTATTCGGCTCCCCTTGGTGAAATCCTGAGTCCGCCCCTGTTTGTTGATGTACTGTAGTACCTACAGTGACATACGAAAATTATCTTCTTTTTTAAACACAGGGCCGTTATCATTCCTCGTCGCTCGCATTTCGCCACGTGTTTCCAACTGTTATCTTAAATCGAGGTAGTAAGTGTCCGCGAGAAAGGTAACGCCACGAACAAAAAGAGAAAAAAAATCGAAATCTGTCCACAAGAGGGCGCGAACAGGTTTGTCATTGTTGGATGGATTGGGATGAGCACCGTATCTAAATCGTAAAATTTGGAGTGCAGAAGAAACATATTCGCGATCATTGATCGCGTTCCATATGACGGTTTGTACCGGCCGCAGGCCGATACAATACTAAGAGCTGAGATCTGTTGAGTGGTGGGGAATTAATTAACATCAGGTTCATGTGCCGAAGAAACCGAGACATTTGGTGTGGCATGTCGAGCGAGTCCAATAAAACGGTAACAGAGAATGTTGCAAAGAAGTCCAACGACACTTTCAGGATCCTCTCCGCCCATGTCGGCAACACCCCTGCATATATAGCTTCCGAAAGCAAGCCAGAGCGCATGTGGGTAGGCACGTAAACAAGGGGGGCATGGGTGCCATGTCCCTCCCCTGAGCCAAGCGGTCTACATTAGATATTTAGCGTCTTTGCAGGAATAAGAAATAGTGATCATACATATATATATATATATATATATATATATATATATATGTGTGTGTGTGTGTATATATATATACTTCAAAAACAAACACTTTATGTTCTTCGTATACCTTAAATATGAAGTTACATACATAAAATTGTTGCCTTTTTTCCCTACAAATTGTGTCATCTACCGGCGGCATATGGCAAAATTTGACATTTCCTTCTCCCCCCAGGAAAATCCTGACTACGGTCCCGCAAGTGGCTCTGTCGTTATCCTCAAGGTCATTGATGGCGTCACTGGATGTCGAGGCCGAAAATGGACTGACTGGTATAAATGGGCTCAGGCACAAAACTTCCTGGAAACGTAATCCGAAGAGCCATGTAGTTTCTGTCAGTCTTTTCCACGAGTCACTAGGCCGCTTCTGTCACTTTCGTACTGCATTCAGTAATTCCTTTCATTTCGCTCTTTAGAGATGGGTAAGATAGAATAAACATGTAAATGATAATTTTGGGACTTTTATCTGATCTTTGCTGCCGCCAATTATTGTCAACAAATGAGCAGCGACAGAGGTCATAAGACGACGGGCTGTCAACTCCCGTGTACAGAGGTGTCGATTTCTGTAAATGATTGGGGAGAGGTGCCGAGCCGAGGGCCCGACAACCAAACCTCCCCCAAATGTAGGTTTCTGAACGGACTTAGCCCACTTTATTTTGATCAACGGAAATTGATAAGTTGTTTTTGCTACTTACTGTCACATGAAAAATTGCATTCATCCCATGTATACAGGCGTATATATCGACAGAAGATGGAAAGATAGATAGACACACCGCATTAAGTTTTATTTTTTACTTTCCACTTACCTCTTATCTATTGCGGTCGTTTTTTCATTGTTATTACTCATTTCCCATTAAAACCGGCAGAAAATATTTAGGGGCGGCTCAAACCAACATTGGGTGGGCCCAACTCAATATTGGGTGGTCCAGGTCCCCCTCAAAAGAATGCAGATCGACACCCCTGCCCGTGTAAATTTCCGAAATGTCCCATGGATCATCGAGATATGACAGGAAGGCGAAAATGAGCCATGGCTTTGGAAAACGGCGCTGATAAATGTCTTAGTAATCGTAAGCGAGGGGTTCCATTGAAAAATACTCAAGGCCCAATCATGCATCACTGTGTCTCGGAGCATTACGTGCTAGAGAATTCAGGTAAATTTCAGAACTTTTCGTGGTGTCTCAAACTGTGCTGACTTGGCATATCAGACGGTTAAATAGTCTGGAGTATTTCTGTCTCTGGCGAGTGTTTTTAGAGAGCCAAAGGAAACATTTAAATTTTGATATCATATTAGGCATTTTTAACATCCCTTTTGCCTAGAAGTTTTGCACAAAAAGCCAGGAGCGTCAGGGCACTGGTTGTGCTTCCAGACTCGCGTGATCCTTGTCACAACGAAGTGATTATTTTACATGCAAGATAACCCTATCACAACGCCAGGGCGATGGCCCAGCGGTTTCCACCGGAGGCCTGAATTGCAACGTCGACGGAAGTGGTTTGCAGACGGCGATCGCAGCCGGCGCCTCTGCACCACGTCACGTTCAGCGGCGTGCGTTATCGGGGCGCGCCGTCACCAGCGGCAGCAGGCGCCATCATTGCTTGACGGCTCGGTCAGTGGTGGTGGCCGCGAACTGCGCTTCGAAACTCTTCTGCGCCGTCTCAGCTTCGTCAGTGTGCTCTTCCGTGTCAAGAAGGGGGGTGGTGCACTGGCCGCAGTCGCCGGCGAGCTTGTCAAACATCGGGCTGGGCGACGTTCTGGGCCACCCTGACTCTGACCGACTGGGATCAAACGACTGACTCGCGCAGCGCTCGACACTGGATCCGGAACATTCGCCTCGACTGTTATGAATGTTACTGGTCACCGTCAGGGCCGGATTCAGGAAAGAGGCAACCCCGGAGAACATGGATTGGGTTATAAATGTCCGATAGTGGTGACGTACACTGGCAATCGTTAGAGCAAAACTTTGCAACTGCTTACAAAAGCGACTATATGTCATATGCAATATTTGCTATGCGATATTGCGAAATAATCCAATCAGTTTCACCATTTGGCCCAAACTACGGCTGCTGTCTGGATCCGTCCCCGACAGCCGCACTCTGAAAGCAGTTACTGTACTACGTATCCGTAGTACCATGCCGTCAGCCAGCGCGCCGATCATCCAGCTTTTGGCGCACTGGCGGGATGCAGAGCGCAGCGACCGTCAACAGCAGTGCAGAACACAAACAAACTGTCAAGATGCTATCCAACGAGGTAACAGGGAACGCTCCACTAACTGGCTGACCTTTGATAAACAGGCATGGTTGGTCTGAAAATGTCGCTGCTAACGTTTAAGTCCTCAGTTTTTCCCTGGAAATGTCCAGAAATTTCAGGAAGTGTGAATAGTTCAGATCTATTATAGTCATCCACCGACATGACGTTATACTGTCTGCGTTAACCACTGAACGCAGACGTTCGCTAGTCGGCGTCCCTTCGTTGCTGCGGCGGGGTGTCACGTAACAGCTGTAAATAGGACATGCCCGAGTGGAAATGTGAAACCCATGGAAAATTGTTGTGAACATCCGTGAGTGTGGAGTTTTGAGACATAATGTGTATTACAGACCGGCTTCTAAGACTACAGGCTACACCTTGGCTCTCTAGTTAAAAAAATGTGTTAAACAGCGTGTTAACATACGTTTTGGTATGGTTAAGGCAGAACATTCCCTTCCATATACAACATGTGGGAATCGAGACAAAAATGTGACAACAATCGGATGACCCGGTTATAGCTGTCTGGAAAACGTCATATCACGTGACCGACACCGTTCCGTCCTTGAATTACCCAAACGATTATTTTTCCATTTAACGATTATTTTGCCTCAGCGATTATTTTGCCACTGTCGGTACACGTCAGCAACATGTCGATGCAACATAGACTTTCAACCAACCTCTCGTGTTTTGAAATGCGCTTTAGGTTCCCTAGCAAGCTATTCTGAAGCTGTGTTCTTAGCAAGCTGCCTGAAGTTGTGTATGCGGCGCAGTTTCCCTTTATCTGAATGTCTGTAGCGGAACCCTTCGAGTGAATGTGCTGTGGTTTAGACTGGCGCGATCCTTTGGTTTTGGGACGGTGCTTCAGAACTTGCACGTCAAATGTTTTCTGATTGATACGGCTTGGGTAGATCCCTTTGGAAGAGATATTTGCGCTTTCGTATTACGTATTTGGGATGATTTTAGTCAGCTCACTTATATTGTTGGCGTCAGGAAAAATACATAATCATGAGTCAATAAGTGGCGTAACTTATAGGTCATGAAGGTACTTTGTTGCCTTGCAGCCTAGAAAAACCTTATTCTTGCATTTAACGGTTACGCGGTAAGTTGATTACAAATATTTGGCATTGGTTGGGATTACGTCAAAGCTTACATTCCAACCTCTTTTGGCACGACACATTATCGTCTACCGCTTGATACTACCAGCATGTAGGCTAGGGATCCCATGACTTAGGAGCAGAAAGTTCGCAGAATTTACTTAGCTTACCTGGCCCGACTTCTTGAACTAAAAATGGGCCCAACTGGCTCCCAAACTCTCGACGTTAACGTGAAAGGAAACGGAAACATTCTTCTTCAACAGACGAAACATCAGACGAAACTGGATTTCATACGTATTTTTTATTCTTTACTTTTAGCATCGAACTAAACACCTCGGGTCCTGGCCCTTACGTGGCTTGACTTGTAACAAAATAAAAATGATCTTAACTGCCTCTAGGACTTTCTGCATGGGAATGAAAGAAACAGCCCATTAGACGGTTGAGTGTTAACAGTCGTTACTGTTACATTGTTGGAGTGTTAAAAGTTAGAGTCCACCAGCCAATGTCGGGGTGTACTATGTCCGTACACCAGTGTGATGGGGTCGTTGCTTTGATGATGCGGTCCCTGAGAGCGCCGGACCGTCACTGGGGTGTCGAAAACAAACGGAACATGGTACCCGCTAGTAACACTTGGCCAGTTATCCGTCGTGTGCCACCCGACCTTACACACGTCGTCTCGAAGTGAAGGTACCGTGGTTTTCTTCACGTCTGAGGTATATCTCTCGCCCTTCTTTTCTTCCATTAGTGCCGTCGCTGTCCCTGTCTCCGCCTCGCACTCGGTTCTTTTACATAAGCCCTGTTCTCGATATGCCTTATAACGCAACGTCGGTCTTCTAATAGGTGCCGATGAAATCTTGCTGTACCTCGAAACGTGACGGACTTAGGAGGACGAACTGCTTACAGTAACTTCTCGCTGTACAGTTAGCCACCACATCAGGATCAAAAGCTTTTTCAGTTGATTGATATGCTATGTATGTTTTGAAAGACTTCGAAAAAGACAACAGCAAAAAGAAAATGAACGTGAACACGTATACTTCGCAGCAGCAAGTTGAGGAGACCATTGCGCCATTGAGTCTCTGCACGCCACGTAGGCAGCTGGTTCACAGTTCTATGTGGTACGCTGACAGGCCGTAATTGCGTTTTTCGTTCCTTTGTCGACCATTAAGTAATCATACTGCTGCTGATGTTCTCATTAGTTCCTTCCGCCGCGCAGGTCAAGAGGTGGCGTTCCCTTGGAATGGACGTCCCGATGTGCACTGCCCGGCCTGGGTGGCAAACCATCTCTTTTAGGCAGCCCAAGTACAAGAAAACGTTCCACAAAATCGACATCAACCTGGTTGACATACTCGACATCGACATCAAACGCCAGGTACTGTCCTCGGGTTTGGCGGCTGTGACGAAGAGGCAGCGGTAGGAAATGCATGTGCGAGACAGGGGTCGCGGGCTCAGCTCGTAGATCAGCCATTTGATCGGTGACCGAGATTGCAGGCCGGTCACGGAATGCCGGCGTGTTGAGGTTGTGCTGAGCACTAAGCACCCTCGGACGGTAAATATATCGGTCCCTGTTGCAGAATTGTTCCTAGTTTCGAAACAGCCCCGTAGCCGGGCCATGGTCTGCTTAGCATATTCGTCGCAGTACGGATGCTGAATCCAACCGCACCCAGTTGAAAATTTGACCAGATTTATTACACTAAAAACGCTTCATTCATGTCGTAAACATTATCCATCACCATGTAACACTTCACTAAAAATGCAATCTCAGCATGGAACAGTAATTACAATCTTTACAGTTTGTTCGTTTTTCACGACAGCAGACATCTAGTGACTGGCTCCAAAGGGCTCCTTTGAATTCAGCTTCCGTAAAGCCGTAAATGGCTGCCGTAATCGACCATAATCGACTCTGCCAGCTTGACTTTGTCGGTCTTTGACACCTGATGGTCGGGACGGAGGACGGCCGGGCGATGGCCGGACGGCGCATTCCTGTCTGTCTGCACGTGCAGCTCTGTTGGCTCTGACTGCAGGTGGTCCGACTGGAGCCGATGGTGACCATGGGCCAGCTGACAGCCACCCTTAACCCCCTGGGCTGGACGCTGCCCATCATTCCGGAGATGGACGATCTGACAGTCGGTAAGTTCTTCATTAATGCAAGTCATGTGATCTGGGCGACATTTTCTGACACGAAGCAGATTTAACATTTACAAAACGCATACATCAAACATGAATGTTTGGTATGCATCTATGTGACCTCTTCGAGATACCCAAGAGGGTACTTCCATCTAACATTTTATTTTCGGAATTCCGAGTTAAGTCAAACAAAACAAATGTTCTGAAGATTTCGAACGGGATCACCCCATGCCATTCGTCTGGTAACTTGACGATGGTTCATCCACTCACGGCACACCACAGTCAAGTGACGAGCTTTGTCAGATTTGTGCTACATTCTACAGTTCTGTTCCCTCGTACGATGCGCCAAGTGACTCAGTTGCTTTTCAAGCGTCCTCAGGAACCAGAGTCTTGTTGTTTGCTGTGCCGGGCTGTCCCATTATGGATCTTTTGCAGAGATGATCTTCATCCCACCGATACGCATTACGTTTGAAACTTGTCTCTGTATTAGAAATCGGGAAGTGTCCAGGAAAAGTCATCTCATTCCGTCTGCTTCTTCAAAGGTTGTAAACACTTTGAAGGAAAGTTTTACTGGGATGGCTGGGTTTCTGGTTCCAGTCTCCTCGAATGCGTGAGTCACGTAAAGCACAAATCCTTCCAGTCAGAGTAAAAAAATGTGCATCCCCCTGGCCATAATAATCAAATGCGTCATCGAACATGACAGACGCGAATGAATGAAGCAAGTTATCCTTTGCCACTTCACGAATACTGGAGGGGCTCACGGAAGCCAAGAACGTCGGTGAACTTCAGAACATACGGATAAAGTTCGAGCGACAACTCATGCTTTTAGATAACGGTCTTACATAAGAAGGCGAGACCTTTGCTGAACTGTATCGACAAGCGTGAAACTCAAAGGTCGTGGGCCCCCTAATGGTTCCAAGTTTCATAAATGATAAGGGAGTCGACACCAGAATCGTGCCTTCTGTTCCGGGCGCAGGGAGAGGTTATGCAGACATGCGGACGAAGGCGACTAGCACGTGGCCACATTGCTTACAGCACACTGAGTGACAAGTAGCGAGTGTACCATGAGTGGTCCGAAAACCGAATGGTGTCAGCGCTGGAAAAACGACGACAATCTCAAGAAAGGAAAACTGGGAATGGACGGTTGTCATATTTAGGCAGCTTGATTTGTTTTCTCAGCCAGTTAGACCGCTTCCATTTATTCCGACATACTAATGTTAATAGCCTTGCATCCAATTGGCCAGAAAATAAACTGTTAATGAGCTGAATGCCAGCGGAAGCGGAACCAATCACAGTCAAACAAAAACAAATAAATCGGTAAATGCCACGTTCCCATAATACAGGTTTTCCAACTGTTTAAGACCATCAGCCCATGTGGAAACGACTGAATAAATAAATCCATGCGTCTGCCTGCATCTTGCGTCAAAGGCCAGTGTTTTCCGATACAAATGTACCATGAGACATCTTTTGTCTCATTTCTTGTTATAACGTTGATGAGATCTCTTCGGATAGTTTTATTCTAGTAAACTGATAATGCAACAGGGAATTTAGCGTTAAGGTATTTTGACGTGTTCATCATAGGCTAGGCGAGGTACCGGATGGTGGACCTGTTGACCTGATATTGGTACCGACCACGCCATTTGAGTCTGTTGGGGTTTCTTTTCAAAATAACATAGTATACCTTTTTAACGTGGATATGGACAATATGCGTTCGGTCGCTGTTTCATGGGAGAGGTACCGCTGGAACTTTAATGAACAACGTTGCCAGTGTCATAGACTACACAACATGACATGCATCATGTAATGGGATGTCCTCCCGTTCACAGTGTACATTGCGCAAATCATCGACCGCGCCCTCGAAGCGCTCGTTGTCGTGTTTATGTTCGTTGCTTGTTTATGCTGCTAAATTTGGCCGGGATTGCTCCTTATCACTACGCGAGCCCGTATGGCGCATGTCGACTGTACGAAGGCGTCACGCTCCGTAACACAGCGCCGTCATCGGCTGTTTCAGGCGGCCTGGTGATGGGAACCGGGGTGGAGTCGTCATCGCACCGGTGCGGCTTGTTCCAGCACATCTGTCTGTCGTTCGAGCTGGTACTTTCGGACGGCTCACTGATCACTTGCTCAAAGGTCAGACCGGCACTAATGGCTCGTGACGATATTTTCATCCCCTCTCTCTCCCCCCCCCCTCTCTCTCTCTCTCTCTCTCTCTCTCTCTCTCTCTCTCTCTCTCTCTCTCTCTCTCTCTCTCTCTCTCTCTCTCTCTCTCTCTCTCTCTCTCTCTCTCTCTTATTTTCTCCAGTCATTTGATATGACCACCACAGATGGCTCAGAGACCAAACCAGAAACCACCATGTTCGAAAACACGTCGGCACAACGGTTCTGCTCATGTGCACAACATCGGCGACGGGCACGCGTGTATGCACTCACAGCGGCACACATGCATTGCAGACAAGGCGTTCTTGTGCCGGTCCTCCGCGGCGCTTGTTTCATGTACTGAGGCGTTCGTATTTCTCACTCCACATTAGACCCACCCCGCATGACGTCGCTGTCCGCCCGCCTCGGTCCGCGTGGCCGCGTCAGCCACCTCTCCCCGGCCGCCGGCGCCTGACGCCGCCCGGCGCCGCAGGACGAGCACGCCGACCTGTTCTACTCGGCCGGCTGGTCGTACGGCACGCTCGGCTTCCTGACGGCCGTCGAGGTGCGCGTCGTGCCGGCGCGGCCGTTCGTCCGGCTGCGCTACGAGCCGATCAGCGGCCGGCGGCGGCTGGCGGAGCGGCTGGCGGCCGTCAGCGGCGGCCCGCACGAGTTCGTCGAGACGCTGGTCTTCGACCGCGACCGGGCTGTGCTCATGACCGGCGACTTCGTCAGCGAGGTCGAGCGGGACAAGGTGAGCGCCAGCGCTGTGGCGGGGCAGAGTCGCGGGCGTCGGGGTGGCCTGGAGTGATCATGTCGCAGTAGCGAATCGCCTGGATCAAAATTTGATGTGGTTTCGAGTTCCGTCTGTTCGCTTCGCTGGTTTGTGGGTTGGCTTGGGCATTCTTTCTGCACGAGCCGGCGAAAAGTAGATAGAGAAGTAGGCCGAAGAAGAAGAAGTAGATCGCAGTGTTATGATCTGTAACTGTTGCAAAGAATGTGAGGTACATTTAGATGAATTCGACAGCCTTATTCCGTCATCATATAGGCCATGTGAAAAAATACGGAGTACAGGGTATTTCGTGTATTTTACGGCATCGATGTCAGCCAGTGATGTGGTCTCCTATGACATAGGAACCAGCCTGTGGGAGTGGCCTCTGTGAAGTCAGTGTCAGCCAGTGGGTGCGGTGTCTGTGACGCCAGATCCAGCTGGTGGGTGCGGTCGCTGTCATGCCATTATCAGTCAGTGAGAACGGCCTCTCGATGCCAGAGTCAGTGAGCTGCATCGTTTCCGCAGCGCCAGAGTGCAGACGGTACCTCCGTGTCGGCGGGATGAACAGCAGCCGGATCGCGTGACCCGTATGGTGTGTCTGTGTGCCGGCCCCCGCCCGGCCGTGCCGGCGCGGTCGATAGACGGTCCGGATGCCATGGCCCATCAGCCGGCCACTGACCGGCCGCAAGCGGCAGGGCCGCCCTGACGGGAGATCGACGTCCGCATCATCGACCGGCCCGGACCCGTGAGCCGGTTGACTCATGCCGTGCCGAATGTTTCCTCGACGACAGGTCAACGCCATCGGCTTGTGGTACAAGCCGTGGTTTTTCAAGCACGTCGAGTCGTTCCTGCAGCGGGGGGAAGACTACGAGTACATTCCGCTCCGGGACTACTACCATCGCCACACCCGTTCCATCTTCTGGGAGATTCAGGTGTGTTTGTGCAGGATGACGGTGTTCCTGAAAATCCTTTAATGGAATGGATGCTTTTAATAGTGCGTCGTTTGCTACAGCTGGTACTTTTCCAAACGCAATTACATGGTGATAATTAAGACGCTCTGTTTTATTATCCAGATCATTTACGTCACACTGATGTATGACAAAATGACCATTTTTAGCCCATAAAAATACGATTTTTTCTACGCATCCATATTTTGACAAATGCAGCAATTTTGAAGAAAATCCCGTTGTTTTCCTAGTATTACTAGCGGGATGTTTAAACGCTCTTTGTTTTAACTGCAAGATAAAATCAGCCATTTTCTGCGGCTGATTCCTGACTGCTACGGCTGCCTTTTCGCGGACAACAAAAGAGAAGAAACTGTTGATCGGTCATTTTAGTCTTGCTCATTATGCAAAAATTAGGTATTATTATGCAAAGATAATGCAAAGCGCCATATGACCACGTAGTCGAAGCGCTTTAACCCTATTCCCGGAGGGCTAGACGGTATGGTCGATTCCCGGCAGTGGGCGGATTCGGCCCCCCCCCCCCTGAGATCTCGAGAACTACTGGTCCGATTTTATCGCAACAAACGGCAATCGATTTTCCGTCACGTGAACAACATTTTTATAAAAAGAAATTTTAAAAATTTCGAAATTTGTGGACACAGGGGGGCAAAAATGTCAAAATCGGGGGTACTTTTTGACTTCTTATAACTCCGTTGTTTATGGACCGATTTTAATGAAACTGGCATGAATCGAGAGATTATGAATAGGAATTTTACCACGGGTACACAAATCTGAAATTTTGTGAAAATTCAAGGGCGTTCACAGGGTTTCAAAAATAGGAGGATTAGTTTTCTAACAACTGAGTAAACAAAAAAAGGTAAAAACACTTTTTTGGCTTCTGATAGTCATGCTATGCTAAAGAAGTAAAAATCGCGTTACAATGTTTGTATAATGTTAGCATAGGCGGTGTCAGGGACATGAAAAAAGGGGAACTGTCATGGTCACACGTTCTTCAGACCAACTTGTGACCTTTCACCTTAAATGACCTCCAGTGTCCTTGGAGTCACCTGGAATGATCTCATGTGCATTTGATATTATCTACAAACGTTTTCAATCATTTGAATTCACTCTATTCCAAAAATTTCATTTTATGGCTATTGCGATATAGGATAAGCGCACTGACATTTTAGGTCATAGCTCCGTGACCCGACCTGATATCAAGCTGAAACTTGGTACACAAGTAGAGGGCACCCTTCTACGTCATATATATTCCGGGGTTCACATTTGAAAAAACGGCGCCGATATTATTGCAAAAAAACAAATTT
The DNA here is from genome assembly GCA_030062745.1 of Capitulum mitella. Classification (NCBI taxonomy): domain Eukaryota; kingdom Metazoa; phylum Arthropoda; class Thecostraca; order Pollicipedomorpha; family Pollicipedidae; genus Capitulum; species Capitulum mitella. The sequence goes on along the minus strand of CP099839.1, from coordinate 5,225,060 downwards.
TAACTTTTGACCTTGACCTGACTTTTTAAAGTGACCTCAGATAAACAAAATTTTGTATGCACATTGCCCCACTATTTAACTATAGATCCATATAAAGTTTTAAGTTCTATCTTAAAAGCACTGTTTTTGGCAGACATTTTTCTTTTACCCTGAACATGGCCAAAAATGGCCTGAGGTGCCTCCCAAAAACGTTGCCTGGCTCCGCTCCTGAGCAAAGTAGAATTGTGAAATTTTGTCACAGCGCCTAGAAAGAATAGTTAGGACAAGTTTCGTGAAGCTGCGTTAAAAAGCCTGGAATTGGCAAGCAAGAAATCCGTGGGGGGCGGATTCAGCCCGCCCCTGCCAGGAATAAGGTTATAGCCCAACCGCACGCACGAATAAAATGTTTTTTTTTTTAACCGTGTTTTGAGATCCCGCGCCCCAGTTTCCTGACCAGACGAGCTTGGCTGGCGATCCGGGGGAGGGGGGAGGGCAGGACTCGGACCCCCGTTAATGAAAGAAATGGTCTGAAATCCTATGTTGGCCCTTTCCCTTTAATAATTTTCGGAAATGTCACCCATGCAGACGAGTCATGATTGCTAAGTCTAAGGCGGTAATGAATCATATACGACTCGATTTCAGGTCATTAAGAGACATAACTTATGCGCCTCGATGATGTTTATCCGATCTGTCAACAGCCTAGCAAACACAGAGCTAAAACCAGGACGCAGGGAAGTTTTCAGCCTTCCTAAGCTGTGCTTGCAGCATGTGGCCGCCGGAAAACCAGCGCTTGTCGAGCACTGTACTCACCACATTCCGCGACCACAGGACATCATACCATTCGGAAACCACCCAGTGTTTCGGTGGCTGTGCGGCTGGATGGTGCCGCCTAAGGTGTCCCTGCTGAAGCTGACCCAGGGCAAGACGATCAAGGAGCTCTACGAGAAAAACCACTTCATCCAGGATATGCTAGTGCCCCTTGATAAGATGGACGAAGCCTTGGATGTCTTTCATAAGGAGGTCGAGGTAACATGTTTTTTGTTTGCAGTGCTCGGTGGCGCAACGTTCTTTGTGAACTTGGTGTCTGCTCTACGACGCATTAATGTGGGATGTTTTAAGCTATTTGTTAAACGCCGTTGTGGATAGTCACACATTGTGTTGAGTTACCGTGTGCCGCATGGTCTATCATACAGAGAATGCGTCTATGGCGCTCAAAAATGAAATGCTTTACACCATGGGTGCATGATATTTTATGCACGAGATACGAGGCATCTTACACCACAGGTACACGAAAAAGAATAGGCTGTCGGTTGAAGGTATTCTGGACAATGTAAGAAAGGTGGCGAGATCTAAGCACTCGTCCACAGTTGGCAGATCTATCAGCTGTGGCGCCATCTGAACGGCAGGACAGCCCGTTCCCTCTCGTCAGATCCATTCCCCGTGGCGCCATCTAGACACGCTATCGAGCCAACCAGCGTCCCCCTGCTGGCAGATGTTATCTGGTGCGGCGACCTTCGGGAACCTCTGACGGCCCATCTCCCCTGTCGGCAGATCTACCCGCTCTGGCTCTGTCCTTTCGTGCTGCCCAGCGACCCGGGGTTCCTGCGGCCCACCAGCGGCCGGCGACAGATGTACCTGGATATCGGCGCCTACGGGGTGCCGCGCACTCGCAGCTTCGACGCCCAGAAAACGGGCAGGATCATAGAGCAGTTCGTCATCAAGATCGGCGGGTAGGCTTAACGTCGGTGTCACGCCTTACTCAGATCGCTAGTGCTTTCATGTCACACCTTTAACACTAAACGCGGTTTGCAGAAGTTTGGAGGGATTTTAAGGCCGTCGGGCATGACTGCAGATGGCGTTTAGTTCTACTCAGGGAAATGACATGGCTCCAGAGGAGTGTTACCAATGTTGTGATTTTATACATCGACTTCTTTTGCTGTCGCATTATCGTGCGAATCGAAATTGCTGTGTTAATTTCTAAAGTGTGTCAACTAAATATGCTCATTTTTTCAGTTTCCAGATGATGTACGCCGACTCGTTCATGACCAGGGAAGAGTACAGGACCATGTTCGATCACAGCCTGTACGACAAGGTCCGCCGCCAGTTCGACTGCTCGCGAGCGTTCCCGGAGGTGTACGACAAAGTCAATCGGTCTGCACGCGACTGATATCGATTCTCGAAGTTGTTCCGGCCAGAAGTTCCGGAAGTTGTTCCATCCTCTGGCCATGTCACTGGCGGACTCGACTCCTCACTTCTTCCGATGACGTCATCTTCGGTCAGCACCGTCCCAGGGTGTGATATAAGCTGTCAGCTCCACGATTGTTACTTGCGCTGCTTTTAGACCGCTAGTTCAAATATACGCTCAACTTGTTGCAAGTTTCTGCTGCCGGGGATCGGGCTGTTTCAAAGTGTCACACAGTGCAGAGGTGTTTCTGTTGTGTCTGCTGCACTGTAATTTCTTGTCGGCTCCTGTCCAGCAGTGGCCACTGGGGCTGCTACTTTTTGGCGATTTGCCACGCAGCTTGCCAGTCGTTTTCGTTTCCAAGCTACACATTTGCTTTCTACTCATACATTGGGCGGTTCGATGCTGCGATACTGACGGAACCCAGAGAACACAGCAAACCCAACGTTCATAGGCTTCACAATGAGTGTGCTTTTCTATTACGGCATAGAGCACATCATATGCGGCTTGTCTTTTGCCCTGTATAGTGAGGAACACGAAGACGAAGTAGTCTTCAGTCAGTGCCATCGTCTAACGGTCGCGCCTTTTCAAAGGATTTGGAGCGCTTCGACAGTTCATCAGCACGTCCATCTCTCGCGCGACGAATGTTAAATGAATGATTCACGATTTCGAAGGAGCGGCCTGCCTTGTGACCTCGACAGGATTTTAATATCCAGCGTCGCGTGGTATGGCCTGTCGTTAGCCTACCATGAAATTACTCTGACGAGCAAGCCGACCATACCTTATCGTGAAGGTGCATTGACACCCATCTTCTGGGAACAGCTACAACGATAAAAAGTTAGTTACAACTGAGGCCTGAAAGCACAACCTGCTACCTCTGCGTGCCTCAATGAATGCGGGAAATGAAGGCAAAAATCGTCTTTTGTTGGAGTCAAAAGTCCCGCTTTTTTCCGGATGTATAAGTATGTGCTTTGGCTGGAATGCGTTGTAAAAGCGCCCGGCACGCATATGTAGTTTGAAACTATGGTATGTCAGTCAAACAACGCCTGCATAAGTCAGCGTTTCTATAGTCTGCATAAGACAGCATAAGTTGCCAACACGTCAGGCGTTTCTGGCGTCTCTCGTATCATTTGCCACGTTATCGTTGGTCAGACAAGACACAGCTTACAATGCTATCACATCGGATCATGTCAATATTTCTTCTACAGCGTGAAACCCGTGCCCCAGACCATTTGTCACGCAAGGTCACTCCGATACCGGGCGGCTTTGGCGGGGCCTTATTTTTGTGACGTCAAGGGCAAGGGTTTTGTTTTGGCGAGCAAAATTATGAAGAATGGGGCAGTTCAAACCGTACAGAAGGAAGACATGGGCACGGTCCCTTATCATATGCGGCCATGCAAAGCGTGTCTCATTGAAAAGAAGTGTAATGTTTCAGAAGGTTAAATCATGTCAGCATGGGTTACGGGGGATTGGGTTACCCTTGGCAAATATCATAGATTCCTATCATGTCATAAATTAGTGCTTTTCGAAGCGCAGATGATTACCAATGACCACGGGTGAAATGACGTGAGAAGCATCATGGTGTATATCCAAACTTCAAAACCGTGGAACCAATCCCACGATGTCGAAAGCGAACGTCAAAAGCCGAAAGTTTAGCTGACCTAAGGACAATGACCTGCAGATTTTCGAAAAATTCGGGACAGCAGCATTGTTTCATTTTTATGTTTTATCAATGAAAAAAGTTTCATGTGAGTCGATATTTTTTCTACCATTTTGGGACATGGTCATACTTGATTTACCCATGGCCAATTTGCCAATATGCCAATTTGCCCATGCCCTGAGGAGACCTTTGGTTTAAAAAAGGACACAAGGGGTAAACATGGTTTATAAAAATGGACCCGAAGCTTCGTATCTCTGAGCTTTTTCGTTTTTTAGCTATCCTCCGAAAACCGAAGGGACAGGTTCTCATTAACCCCCATCGGTCGGAGGGGGTTAACGAGGGGCTGCAGAGACACTGCAGGTTCGAACAGCGAAAAAAACACTGATGACTTCGTCTGTGTATTGCAATGTTTGATGGGACGAGCGCGGCACAGCGACAACGACCGGACGGCGAGGGGACGGGTCTCTACACGAAGCGGGTCTGCGTGTTGAACTCCGGCAGCGGCTCAGGCACGGGCACGCCGGCGCCGGGCACCTTGGGCGGCGGGTACTGGGTGGGCGGCGGCGTCGGCAGCACGTTCGCAAGCGCGTCCTGGTTCAGCACCGCGAAGCCGTTCTCGTCGGCCACGTAGTTGATGACGACGACGCTGCCGTCGTCGAGCGGGTACTCGACGGTGCCCTCCTTCACGTAGCTGCCCGTCTCCGGCTCGGGGCCCGGGTACGAGACACCCCGTTCGGCGTGCACGATGCCGTTCTCGGTGCGGAACCTGCGGGCACGAGGATCGCCGTCAGCTGGCCGCCGGCGGGACGGACAGACCGCCTGTCAGCTGGACCGGGCGTGCTGGGATTGACTAGGCACGGCCTGAAATGCCGACATTGCATTAGAAGAGGACGTCCCCGGGCGGGTCAGAACGCCTTCGTGCGCTCGCATGTGAGATCGGCACGTCAAGGAACCACATAACGCGCGGTGTCGCGCGGGAGCGGGGGGGGGGGCTGCACGTTCCGTGCCACCGTAGGAATAACAGAAAGACGTCATGACCGTTAAAAGCTCGTGACTTGGCCATGGCCCTTCTACCCTTTCTCCTGCTATCACGCCTACGCCTACGTTTCTGATGAAGAACATCGTTTGTGTGGTCACGAATAACAGCACGTCCCGGACAAAACGCGACCCGTGCGATGGCATGTCAGATCGGCACGCACCGAGCATGTACGGCGTGACGTGGGCAAAGATGATCCGGACGGAAAGCGCGTATTCCGTGATAACGGTACAACACAGAAGCACAGAGAACACGGAGTAAAAACCTCCAGGAACCAGACCCCGGAAGGTGCTACAGAACGCACAAGGTCTTTCGTGCTCCCACCGCCCTCCACTTGGCTCACACGTTGGTGAAAGTGAAGGTTGAAAAGCCCGCACCGTTATGTTTCCACCTACAGAGAACACCTCAGATATAATAATTACAGGGAGTGACCGTTGGCCATTGCTCCAGATTTCTGTCAGTGGAACCAGTGCATTGACGTTAACAGTGTTGATGACCTCAGGGTGTCCTCTACATGACGGCGCAAGGACTGATGGCTTCAGAGTGGCCTGTACATAATGTCACCAGAGCTGATGCCTTCATCGTGGCCTATGCGTCACTTCACTAGAGCTGATGCCCTCAGGATGGCCTCTACATGAAATCACCCGTGCTGATGACGTCACCAGTACCTGCACATGGCGTCACCAGCACTGCCGACCTCGGGGTGACCTGAACATGACGTCAACCATGCTGATGGCCTCAGGGTGGCCGCACTTGCACAAGACAGCTCTTGGTGCTCACGCTCACAGCACCGCTTTCACGTGAGTCGGGGCGACGGGAGGACGATTGGGTCGCCGGCTGTGAAACGGGCCGCTGGCCGACACCTGGTGCCGCAATAACATCGCGTGCTGCGTGTTCCCCGCCGGCGGCGCCGGGGGGGGGGGGGCACCTACTGTTGCGAGTAGCCGCCGTCCTCGGAGTGCTGGTTCAGCTGCTCCAGGATCAGGGCGTCCCGGTCTGGGTGGTGCTCCAGACCGTCCAGCTTCTCCGGCGCGGGCGCCGCCCGGCAGGCGCCCACCACCACCAGTAGGATCAGCTGAAAACGCAGCAAGATCAGCTGAAAACGCAGCTGGCGCTGACCGAATCCGACCGTGGAATTTCGCCTTTCTCCGTGACGGAACCAACGTCTTACTTGTTTGATAGTAAGCGCCATGCTTAGGTGTTGGTTAAAGTTGTTGGCATCCGACAAACTAGTAATCGCACTCGGCTGAAAGACATCCTCCTGATGTTTGAAGCCGACGGCGCCTGGTGATGCCGGCTCGCCCCTGAACACCAAGCAATTAAGCCAGGCGTTCGCCGTCACGGCCGGGCAAAATGCAGCGAGCGATAATCCACGTCAGAAGTGAAAGGTGCTCCGCGTGGGGGAGCAACGCCGGATCTAACGGAGAGAGAGATAGAGATAGAGACAGAGAGAGGAAGAGAGAGGGAGGGCGGGAGAAAGAGAGAGAGGAGGGGGGAGAAGAGAGAGAGAGAGAGAGAGAGAGAGAGAGAGAGAGAGAGAGAGAGAGAGAGAGAGAGAGAGAGAGCTATCGGCCCGCGGTGGCAGTGCCACGCCGTCGTCCCTCCGGCGTACTCACCAGCTTCATGACGTTGCGCTCGCGTGCCTGCGACTATGCCGGCCGGCGGGGGCGGGCGGCCGTTTTATACCGGCCGGCCGGGCGGCCGCCGCCGGCCGCCGGCCCGGCCGGCCCGGTGTCACGGGTCACGGTCGCGCCGCTGCTCACACCGCCCGGAGAAAGGTCTTCTGCCCGACCGGCCCCGGCTGTGGACCGTGTAGAGTGCAGAAAACGAACGGAACGCGCCGGCTGCTCCCGCACTCTGCCCCGGCCGGGCCGTATGCTAATTAGCGTTACGACAGAGATGTCACCACAGGGCAGCGGCTACGAAGCCTCAGAGGAGGTGTGGGTGACGATCATGGAGTCGGTTCATGTATGAGAGGCGGTCACAGAGTCGGAATCAGGTGAGAGAGACGGTCATGGAATGAGATCGGGTGAGGGAGACGTTCACGGAGTCGGTTCAGGTATGGGAGGCGGCCACGGAGTCGAATGAGGTGCGGGCGACGGTCACGGAATGGGATCAGGCGAGAAGGTCACGGAGTCGAATCAGGTTAGGGAGACGGCCACGGTATGGGATCGGACAAGGGAGAAGGTCACGGAGTCGGATCTGGTGAGGGAGACGGTGATAAGTCGGATCAGGTGGAGTAGATGGCCATGGAGTAAGATGGATTGTTCGAGCAGGTCCCTAAGGCAAGATATAAGTCTAGGTGGCTAAGTGATGACGAAATCTTAGCAGTAAAGGAATCGGCGGTACTAGGACGAAAACAAACAGCATTGTCTAGCGGCGACTGGTCCTGGTCTGTTTGCACTGTCACACGTGAGCAATCCGAACGTTAAATTAAATAGCTTTGTGATCGCCGGCCTCGGGAGTCATGCTGTGGCCAGCCGGGAGCAAGTGGCTTCAGAAGACGACCCCGAAATCGACCCGACGTTCCCGTGAACGGTAAACCGTTGTCCTGGATATCCGACAATTACAAACAAGTATCAGTCAAATCGAACGCTCTCCCCTGGCGGCCCACTATAATCAGGGCCGATTACCCGGCGCGTGCGTGTTTCCCTAACCTCGAGATCCCGTCGGCGCCTGGCCTTGGTCGCCCTCTGCCCGCCAGCCGTCGTCCCGCTTTACATTTGAAGCCCGCCAGCTGACTGCAGGGGACGCAGGGCAGGGACGTATTTCGAAATTGTCCAAGGGGCATGTCATCATGCTTCACGGGGGGCACCGCCATTTTTAGGAGCGGCAGTGGATGTGGTGGTGGGGTGGGGTATGTGGTGGGGAAGATGAAGTCTTTCAAAAACTGTCTTTTATGTGTTTCGTTTTATTTCATTCTTTAATTTGGCGTGTAAACGTTGGGCGGAGTGACAGTCCCGCGTCGCCTGGGCTGGCAGGTAGCCCGACACTTTCTGTCATTACATAGTACATTAGGTTTTATTTTTAATCCTCAGGACACGTGATACTGCGGTGTCGGGCAGTATCTCTACCACCGAACTACCGGAATACGGGACTGAGCGTGACGCACGGGAGCGAATCGCTGCAAACGCGTGGCTCGCGACGGTGCTCAAGTGCAGCACATATATGGGAGTTTCATTTTTCCGTGCATTCGATGCCCTTTTGCCCCTCTAGGCGCTAGAGGTTCTCTACTTCTACACATTTTGAACTCCGTATTCAAAATAGATTTAAGCGGCCCCGGTAACCATTGACCGTCAGTGATGCAGTGATACCTTTATATTGAGCTAACATTACTGCCACAAAAACGGCAAAAGAAAACTTTTACTGAGGAGGACAAATCGCGAAGAAAAGCTGTAATCGTCCCTCAAACATTCCGCATGGGTGCCTTTGAGACCTGAATGTCATTTAAGGTAGGGTGTATACGTTTTTCAAACACTATAGGCGCCCTTTCAAAACGTGACAGGCATCTAAGACCGCTTTGGGGCCATTAAAGTGCCATTTTATTCTTTAGGACGTCCTTATAGCCCTCAAAACGTTTTCAGACCTTAGCAAAGCCTTTTGAGCCCGCGGGGAGCCTCTTTAGAATTTGGGGCACATTTTCATTTTTAGAGTGTTCTTCCAGCCCATGGAACATTTTCAGATCACAGGGCCGACACCCCGAGGTTTTGGGCACCCTTCTTTTCTTTAAAGCGTTTCTCTAAATTTAGGGAATATTTTCAGACCGCAGGGACTCCCTCTGAGCCCTCGGGAGCGCCTCCTCGAGAGCTTGGGAAGCCTTTTTTGCTCTTTTAGGACGTCTTTCTATCCAACGGGACACATTTTCAGAACTCGGGAGCGCCAGTGGAACCCTCGGGAAGACCCTCCAGGAGTTTGGGCGCCCTTTTGTTCTTTAGGGCGTTCTTCTAACCATCGGGACGTGTTTTCATTTGTCAGCGTGCGCCCTTTGAACCGTAGGGGCGCCCCTCCACGATTTGGGGCGCCCAGACTCTTCAGGGCGTCCTTCTAACTCTCGAAATATGTTTTCAGACCACAGGGACGCCGTCTGAGCCTTGCAAGGTTTGGGGCGCCTTTTTATTCCTTAGGGCGTTTTTTTCTAGACCTTCAGGACACATTTTCATACCACACGGGCGTCGTTTGAGCCCTCGGAGGCGCCCCTTCAAGGTTTGGGGCTCCCTTCTATTTTTTTAAAGCGTCCTTCTAGACATTGGGACGTATCTTCCAATCTCGGAAGCACCCTGTGGAGCATTTGGGGTGCCACTCTAGGGTTTGAGGAGACCTTCTCTTCTTCAGGGTGTCCTTCTAGTCTTCAGGACGTATCTTCAAACCTCAGGGTCCCCCTTCAGAGTTCTCGGGGCGCCCTCCGAGCCATCGGGTGCGCTCCTCCAGGGGCCGGGGCTCCCTTTTATTACTTAGGCGTCCTTCTAGCCTTCGAGGCATAAACTACAGGAGAGACCGAATCAGCACTGGGGGCCGGGGAGGGGTTTGGAACGCCCCTCCAGTCCGAGGGTTTGGAACGCCCTTTTAATCTTCAGGGCGTCCCTCCAGTTCTCGGGATATATTTTCAGAGTACAGTGGATGCCCTTTCAGCCCTCAGGGGGGAGGTCTTCAGGGTTTCGGGCGCACTTTTATTCTTCGGGACATCCTTTAAGCCATCGGGGTGTTTTTAGACCTCAGGGGCCCCCTTTGAGCTCTCGGGGAGGGGTGGGCCCCTCCGATATTTTGGGCGCCATTGGGGCTTCATGACCATTGAGTCGAGTTGTCGACTCCATTCTTGTCCTCGAGACATTTTTAGGCCTTATAAGTCGCCCTTCAAGGCCTGGAGACCATAATGTCGGGCTAACGGGGCGCCAAAATCGCCCTGTCAACCAGTAAGCGGTATCCCCGGCATTGGCGCTCTCGGCGCCCAAGGGGCCCTACAGTACCCCTCTGACGCAGGGACTCGGCGTCGGCGGCCGCAGAGGGCAGGGTGACGTGGTTTAACCACGGTACTGAACCTCACAGATCACGTATAGGGTTACCGTTCTCTCGGGAAGATTCAACATATACGCTTAGTGCTCCACGCCATGTTTCATACAGATTCAATGAATAAAATGCGAGGTGGGTTTATGGTTGACGAAAGGCGAGCACAACCGTGAAAACCATTTGCAATTCACTTCCATGAGAAGGAAGCCTGAACGTCAGTCGAGGTGGGGAAAGCTTGTCTCATTGGTATAAACGAAATTTATCATTTGTGATCTCGCATTTACCTGAATATGTCTGCAAAATTAAAGCATCGCATTCAGGGACCGTAAGAGTTACGTACGCTGACGTCTGAAGACGTAGTTTAATAGTCATTATGGCTTAAGGGTCGTATTCTGGTAAAAGACTGTGCCATGAACGCACTGTGTGAACGACCGGTTCTTTTCGCTGTGACGATCGTGAGCTGCGGTGTAGTATGCCGAGTGAGTGGCTGTCCCGGTGTAGTAAGCTGTGTGAACAGTTGTCACAGTATATTGGGCCGTGTGAACAGTTGTGTCCGGTCTACTGATTATTGTGAACAGTTATCCCATGTTATGAGCCGTGTGAACAGCTGTCCTGGTGTAGCAAGCCATGTGAACAGCTGTCCCGGTGCAGTAAGCCGTGTGAAAACTACCCCGGTTAGTGTAGCATATTATTGGCCGTCCCGGTGTGGTAAGCCGTGTGAACAGCGGTCCCGGTGTGCCGTAGCCGTGTGAACAGTTGTTCCGGTGCAGCCTGCCGTGTGAGCGGCTGAAGTAAGCCTCGAGTATTTGGGGCGTCGGCCCTGGGTTTGAGGAGCCCTTTTCTTCTTTAGGGTGTCCTTCTAGTCCTCAGGACGTATCTTTAAACCTCAGGGTCGCCTTTTGGAGCCCTCGGGGCGCCCTTCGAGCCATTAGAGGCGCCCCTCCAGCGGTTGGGGCGTCCTTTTATTACATAGGGCGTCCTTCTAGCCCTCGGGGCATAAGCTTCAGGGGAGGCAGAATCAGTTCTGGGAGGTGAGGGTCCTCCAGTCCGAGGGCTTGGGACGCCCTTTTTTTCTTTAGGACTTCCCTACAGTTCTCGGGACACATTTTCAGAGCACAAGGGCGCCCTTTCAGCCCTCCAGGCAGGAAGAGGGTCGGTGGTCTCTAGGGTTTCGGGGCCCTTTTATTCTTCAGGGCATCCTTTTAGCCATCGGCATGTTTTCAGACCTCAGGGCGCCCTTTGAGCTCACGGGGAGGGGTGGGTCCTCCCCGGTACTTTGGGCGCCCTTTGGGTTTCATGACCATTAACTTGAGTCGAACTGTTGATTCCCCTCTTATCATCGGGACATTTTTAAGTCCCATAAGTCGCCCTTCGAGGCCTGGAAAGCAAAATGTTGGACTAATAGGGCGCCAAAGACGCCTTTTTAAGCAGTATGCACGGTATTCCCGACGTTGGCGCTTTCGGCGCCCAAGGAGTATGTCATGGCCTGAAAGCATCCCCCCTACAATACGCCTCTGACGCAGGGACCCGGCGCCGGCGGCCGCAAAGAACAGGGTGACGTGGTTTAATCGTGGTACTGACCCTCACAGACAACATATAGAATTACCGTTTTCTCGGGAAGATTCAAAATACACGCTGAGTGCTCCACGCCATGTTTCGTGCAGATCCATTCAATAGAATGCGAGGTGGGTTTATAGTTGACGAAAGGCGATCACAACCGTGAAAACCATTAACCATTCACTACCATGAGAAGGAAGCCTGAACGTCAGCCGAGGCGGGTGAAAAGCTTATCTCATTGGTATACGCAAAAGTTCTTAGCTGTTGTCTCGCAGTTACATGAGTATGCCTGCGGAATTCAAGCATCGCGTTCAGAGACCGTAAGGGTTACGTACGCTGACGTCTGACGACATGGCTTAATAGTCGTATTCTGCCAAAAGAATGTGCCATGAACACATTGTGTGAATGGATGGCCCTTTGTATCGTAACGGTCGTGAGCTGCGGTGTAGTATGTCGAGTGAGTGGCTGTCCCGATGTAGTAAGCTGTGTGAACAGTTGTCTCAGCATACTGACCCGTGTGAGCAGTTGTTCCGGTCTCCTGATTCGTGTGAACAGTTGTCCCATGCACGGAGTCTTGTGAGCAACTGTCGTGATGTAGTATGCCATGTGAACAGCCGTCCCGGTGCGGTAAGCCGTGAGAACAATTATCCCGGTTTAGTGCAGCATGCTTATTGGCTGTCCCGGTGTAGTAAGCCGCGTGAACATTTATCCCGGTGTACTGTTCCGTGTTATTAACTGTCCCGGTGTGGTAAGCCGTGTGAACAGCTGTGCCGGTGTAGCCTACTGTGTGAACAGCTGTTCCGGTGTAGCCTGCCGTGTGAACAGTTATCTCGGTGTAGCCTGCCGTGTGAGTGGCTCCAGTGGGCCTCGAGCCGCGTGAGCGCGCGGAGTCGGCTGGCCCGGGCGGCCGTCCGGGCCGGGCGGCGCTGTGTCTGGGCCCGCCGCCCGCTGATAAACGGTCCAATGGCGGGTCACGCGCCCACCGCCCCCCAGCGCCGTATCCCACACGGACTGTGGCGCAAGCCTGACCAGTTTGTTCACTGACCTGCAGCGCCCGTTGGGAAATCTTCTGCAACACATTTGAATGCGTCAGCCCTTCCCCGTGTCACTGGGCGTACGGCAGGACGCGGCAAGGACAAATCAGCTCATGGCAGAGCTTGCAGGGCATATCAGGATCAGGATTAAGATCAGGCCTTGAAACCACTGGACCATACCGTGGTAATTCAGGCCAAGTAACAGGGTTCTTCTACATTGCACTTGTACGAGATACTTTTTTGGAAAGAACAGTAACAAAAACATTTTAAAATATGTTTCGATACCGCAAAACAGTGCCAAGCTTTTCCAATAAAATTCGGGTAGTTCCGTTAGTCAGTTCTGATCATATCATTCTCCGCTCTTGCAAAGTCCTCCAAAAACAGCGACGCACGGAGCAGCCAGTTAAAAGCTCCAGACTAAAAAGAAAAAAACGTTTGCTATCCATTACAGCGTGTTTCAGATAGCTCTCGGTGTTAATCGAGCATGCATATTTTAGATTTATGGATTGTTCTTCTAGGAGTGCATCCAGTATTTTCTGGGGGGGGGGGGTGAAGGGGCGCAGGTAAGAAACATGGTATGAAATGTGAAGCAGTTGGCCCACTCCTCTTGTTATTTTTTCTCTATTGCCACGCATTTTTTCATTTTTTGCCTTGGGGGCAAGCCTGCAAGCCCACCTTGGATGCACCTTTGTTTTGTTTTGTTTTTTTGTTTTTGTTTTGCTATGGCCTGCTGTTAGGACATATGGTGATTCAATCTCCGAAGGCGTTGTTATGTTCAGAGCATCCATAATTTATTTCCCATTTGGGTCAAACACGACAGTTCTTATCACGAAGTCAACATGCCACCTGCTGTATACCTAATACCCCAGGGGGAACATTTTCAACAGCGACTGCGCCAATCAAAAGAGTAAGCGGTGCCATATGTAACGAGTGTACTATGTAAGCCTGTGCGTATGATATAGTATAATGGAAGTCAGTTCAGTCCCCGACTATCCAAATTCGACGGAAATCCGGGAAACACCAGGTTTCCTGGGAAAACTCCACTGGGGCAGGTTTTGATTCTGTAGTTAACCCTATTCCCGGCAAGGGGGGCTGAATTGGCCCTCCCCTCAAGTTTTTTTGCTGGCCAATTCCAGGCTTTTTGACGCAGTTTCACGAAACTTGGCGGCTTTTCCTAGCTTTTCCTTTTACGTGCCGTCACAAAACTTCAAAATTCTATTTTGCTCAGGGGCAGAGCCAGACAACGTTTTTGGGCGGCACCTCCAGGCCATTTTTGGCCATGTTGAGGGTAAAAGGAAAATGTCTGCCAAAAACAGCATTTTTAAGATACAACTTAAAGCTTCTGTATGGATGTATAGCCTAAATAGTTGGGCAATGTGCAGATACAATTTTGTTCATCTGAGGTCACTTTACAAGGTCCAGGTCAAGGTCAAAAGTCAAAATTTGTTTTTTTGCAATAAATTCTGCGCCGTCTTTTCGAATGCCAAACCCGGCATAAATGTGACGTACAATGGTGCCTTCTACTTGTGTACCAAGTTTCAGCTTGATATCAGGTCGGGTCACGGAGCTATGACCTAAAATGTCAGTGCTCGTACCTTATATCGTAATGGCCATAAAATGCATTTTTTGAAATAGAGTGAATTAAAACGATTGAAAACGTTCACAGATAATATTAAATGCATACGAGATCATTTCAAGTGACCCAAAGGTCACTGGAGGTCATTTAAGGTCAAAAGTCACAAGTTGATCTGAAGAACGTATGACCATGACAGTTTCCCCTTTTCCATGTCCCTAGCACCGCCTATGATAATATTACACAAACATTGTGATGCGATTTGGACTTCTTTAGCATAACATGACTAGCAGAAGCCAAAAAAGTGCTTTTGCCTTTTTTGTTTATTCAGTTGTTGGAGAACTAATCCTCCTATTTTTGAAACCCTGTGAACGCCAATGAATCTTCCATAAATTTCAGATGTGTGTACCAATGGTAAAAATCCTATCCATAATCCATCGATTCATGCCAGTTTCATCGAAATCGGTCGATAAACAACGGAGTTATAAGAAGTCCAAAAATACCCCTGATTTTGACATTTTTGCCCCCTGTATCCACACCTTTCAAAATTTTGAAAATTTCTTTTTATAAAAATGTAGTTCACGTCATGGCAAATCTATTGTCATTTGTTGCGGTGAAAATCGGATGTGTGGTTCTCGAGATATCAGGGGGAGGGGCCGAATCCGCCCCCCCCCTGCCGGGAATCGACCATACCGTCTAGCCATCCGGGAATAGGGTTAAGTCTGTAGTCTGTAATTATGAAGGCAGAAAATTTGGCATCCCCACCAGAATAATGTAGATACTGACTCCTTCTGTAGTCAGTTAAAACAACCGTCTGGGAGATCGGAGCTGTCTGCAGTTCGGGGTCTAGTCGAACAAATCAAATGGGTTTAGAAGTAATGGGAAGGGAAAAAGTAATCGGTCACAGGAATACCATGGTGGTTGTGGTGGTGAAAACCACGGAGACGTCTGTTCTTTCTGGCTCATTTGCTCACTGCAATAAGGTTAGAACTCGGGCGTGCTTGAAGGTGTCGCCTATGGTCGCAGTGCGCCCACGCTCAGTGCCAACGTACCGCTCGTATGGTGGCGTCACCTGTTGTGAAATATATCGCTTCTGAGCAGCTCCTTACCTATGGCGCCACCTATACCGGAGTTGCTTTAGACGCCTGGAGAGGGTGTGCCTAGTGCTGGTGAAGCAAAGCATCTTACATTGAATTCATGGACGTGTCAACTCGCCGGCAGTGTCAAGGTCCCATCAAAGGGTACCGAGAGTCAGATGAAAAAGGACAGATTTAGATCGCACCCGCCGTCTTTCTTGTCTTCGCAATTCCTTGTCCCCCGTCACTATTTTCTCTGTCTTCTCACCACCAACAACGCGAACCTGCCTCCTTAGCTCGCGCAATGTTGGGGAACGAAATCCTATTCTGCGGATAGCTCAAGTGAAAAACAGAGCAAATCATCGCTTTTTGGCACAACTCCAACTGCTATACAGTACGTTTCTGAATGACACTTTATATTCCAGCGTTCTGTCATCTAGCGTTCTTCGTGAAAACCAATTTTGGTATCGTTTGACGCCACCGGCTCTTTTAAATCTAGGGTGATAAAACTTGGTCCAGAGGTTTTGCTAGAAGCCATTAAAATAAAACTGCGGTATTTTTAGGTTAGCCAAAGTTATACTAAGTCACAGCTATACTGAAAGATCCACTGGCCTGCCGACCGCCCGGCAGCCGATGTGGTATTCCAGTCATTCGCTAAAATGGCGGCCATGCATAATTGGTCTTGATCATATGTGACCTCTTATGGCCTGAGAACACCTTAGGCAATCTTAAAGACCAGGCCCAATCTTTCGAAGTTCGGAAAATGGAAAAAATACTGGGGCTTAAAACAAACATAACGCAAAAAAAATTGCATTAAAAAAAACTTTTTGGCCATGTTTCAACAAGACATGTAACAAAACTGTGCATTGATATCTTTCTTCATTGCATTGCAAGTTCCAAAGATTTGAACTCCGGCTTTACAAATAGATTTTGCGATTACGGTCATGGAAACCAAGTCGTGAAATGAATGAGAACGTTCCACCTCAACACGTATTTTGAACTACCATGGCCAAGTTAAGGCCTTTAGTCTTAGAAGCCAGTCCGTAATGAGCATGGTGTGTCAAAACTCTACACAGTTAAGGTGATTCAGAGCAACTTCCCACGGTTAGTTCCAGTGTGTCCCAGCCGGCCGCGTTCCATTTGCAGCTGTTGCGTAGCGTCGCGAACGGACGCAGGCCAACGAGCGCTGGCGTTCATTGGCCTACGCGAACTTGGAATGCGTTATGCGGTTTTGGATGTACAGTTTTTTGTCCGGCGCCCTTTTGCCAAATGCAGTGAGACAAGTGCCGTTTTGGCAACTGTCATTTCATGGATTGCGAGAGATGTCGAATGTAAAGAGGCAAATGGCGTCAGTAAATGGCGACTGTGTCATTTTGCCGAAATGCCAAAGCCCGAATACAGTTTGGCGAATGCCAGAAGATCGAAAGTCAGTTTGCCGACCGTCAATTCATGGAATGCCAGCTGCCAAACCGACGAATAACCGAAATGCTTTTTTTCCGAATGCAGATAGACAATGGCTGGCTTCACGGTCAATCGAAGGCGAATGGACTGAACGTCAATACATCAACACGTTGAGCTGTCCATGCCAAGTTGTCGAAACAGGCATTTGTAGGAAGCTACTACTAGTAACTCAGACGCTAACTTGACATAAATCTGAATTGATCATCTGGGAACGAATTCACCTTGAAGTCACCTTGAAGTCAGTCATATACATGCTAAAAGCGTATTCTGGTGGCTGAAAACATTACATGGCAAAATGTAAAATTATTTCCAATGGAACTTATTCTTTCCCGATGGAAAGTACGTTCATGCTTTCCTCTTTTCGGTCTCACAGATCCCTTCCAATCGTGGGATGAAATGGGATAGAAAATATCGCGTAAATATAGAGAATACCGCCGTTTAGCATATTAACATGTGGCCAACCAGCATTTAATTTATGTAACCCTTGACAGGTCAGCAATTACGACAAATGGTCAAAATAAATTCTTTATTTCATGCTCCATGTTTCCAAAAGATGTCTCCTTTGCACAATGCTCAAACGGGATTGTTAAAGCAGCCATTGCCTCCGATTTTGAGAAATGTTAAAATTAATGGTGCTATGATGCTTCAGAATATTTCAAAATCCGATAAAACCAAGGATTTCATCTGGAAAAAGCTCGCGATCGCATTCATGAAATCAGAATTGGTGAAACCAACCAATTTCAAAAACTGCAAACGTTCCACGAAATGGAGACAAGGAAATCATAACCACATTCTTCAGATCGCACGGACCGCTATCACCTTTCAGAGATGATAACCATCCAAGCACACAATCTTGCGTTGTCACAAAGTAATCGCAGCGTCGTATTTTTGTGCGGGAAAATTGTGGTGTCACGTCGTTGCTCCTCTATGCCGTTGGATGCCACAGATATCCCACCATGCTGATGGCAGTAATGCACGGAATGAGATGCAATAAAATACTTCGATTGTTTTCAAATTCTGGACCACGAAAACGTGAGAACTTCGGATATGCCATTATTCCCTTCTGCGCATATATTTTCATCACTCGACTTATCGCTATTTGGACTAATGCACCTTTCGATCCATTGGCATTGGACTAATCAACATTCGGATGTTCCAATAATTCACATTTCGATCGACTGACGTCCGACCACAACAAGTGGACAAATGGATATTTATTGATTTAGAATATCGATAAAAAACAATTCGATATTCGACTGATTGCCTTGTCGACAAAACTATACAAATAAAGACACGTATATATATATATATATATATATATATATATATATATATATATATGTATATTCATATATGTGTGGCAGTATATTTCCTATGACACATTTTCCATTAATAACGACCGCATGTCCCGCATCTGTTAGTTTCTTCGTGCATTGTTTACCTTCTCGGGCCGTTCTTTTAGTAAAGTCGTCTATATTGCACATCAGACGTACAGAATTGTTCATTTGTTTACATAATAACATTCCGAGACAATCATATCTACGAAGGCGGACGCCAAAAGACGTGTTGGCCCCCTTTTCCAAAGAAAAGATGTCATGGTCCCGTGGCTCGTTCTTGAATCCATCAGTATATACATACACACACACACACACACACATATATATATATATATATATATATATATATATGTATTTCTTGTTGAACGTCACACTAGTTTTGATCTTTTTAACCGTTTTTTTTTAATGATTCTCAGTAGGTTTTTGACTTTGTAATCATGTTCGTTTAAAACCGCATGAAATCTCATTATAGACAATAGGCAAATGGTACATCACAGACACTTCATAGCCTAATTACTTGCACTTGATTGACGTTCCGTTCTCCTTAGAATATTATCAAGATCAACCGATCATGAACCGATGCCATAAAGGCTTCTGCGAAGAAAGCCCCAAGAGGACGAGGGGGACGAGGAAGTTCTCACGGATATTAACATCCAATACTTAATGTACGTTCCATACGTAGATGACATTATGTTCGATGTAGCTGGTAGCACAGCCTTGGATGTGCTGAAATCCAGGCTGGAGCTCGTACCAGTTTTAACCTTTATCGTCGATGAGAGCGTCCAAAACAAAATAAGCTTCCTTGACATGACAATTAACGCGTCGGACAAAAACTTTCTCACTAGTGTGCACCGCAAACCAACTGGTGCTCTCAGGTACCTCAACGCTGAAAGTGAATGCCACGATCGTTCTAAAACCAGTGTGATGTCGGATATGTCCACCGTGCTCTCATGGACTGTCTGTGTTGGCCCCTTATGCACCAGGAGCAGAGACGAGTAAAACAGTTCCTAGCCAACAATGGCTATGACATGCGTACAGCAGACGAGCAGACCCGCCTAACCATGTCACATTTTCTGAAGCCAAAGCCACAGCTGTATGAAAAGAACATGCGCAACTTGTGCTACAAGAGCACCTTGCCCCTTGAGTATTAAGTTGACGAGGAAGCTATTCGCACCATCGTCCAGCGTAACTGCCAGAGGACTGATTCAAAACCACAGAATCAAGCTTAATGTCTATTACATTAAGTCTATTACATTATGTCTGTTACATATTATTACAAAAGTCCTGGCACGTCCTCTCTGACGGTAAGAAACAACACATTGCATGATCTAGCACCAGTGAAACAGAATACCGTCGTATGCTACTATAAACGCCAAATATAGGAGGCTGCGTGCTGTTACCAGATAGTGAGTATATTGGCCACACCATCACAGCAATATCCAGACGCCTCACAATGCACTTACAGTCCGGCGGCTCCCAGCACACACACAGAAACGGAACACAAAACCTGCCTGACCCGCCAAACGCTCACACAGAACACAAAAATCATTGCACTATCCACGGACAGACGTAGACTTTGAGGCCATCATGATCTGAGGCATGAACTCCACCGTCAACAAACAAGTTAATGCCCGTGGGACCCTTCAGCTGTATGGAGGGCAGCTATCAGGACGAAGGGATGCAACCTCCCGAGTGCCATACTTGGAAATGCGTGTCCATAAGTGCGGGTGTTTTGTTTGCATTTATGTATACTTTGTGTATGCCTTAGTGTTTTAGTGTATACACAGTGTGTGCTTTGTCCTCAGTGCTATGCATTGCTCTTAGAGCCATCGTTAAATGTGGTTGCTATGTAAAACACCCCGGGAGACATGATTTTCAACTTTGTCGATGTGCTTTTTCATTCGAGTGAGTTTATCTTGATAATGTTCTCAGGAGGACAAAACGTCGTTTAAATATAAGTTATTAGACATATGAAATGTTGCTTTGTTTTCCTTTTGTTTGTAATGTACATTAGTGCGATTTTAAACGAACACGATTACGAAGCGGCCAAAAACCTACTGAAATCCATTGAAAAAACATATAAAAAGATCATAAACACTCAGTCTGCTGTGACATCCAACAGACAATGTTTCAAAAATAATCTTCTTTCTAACTTTATGAGTATTCATATATATATATATATATATATATATATATATATATGTGCATATGTAGTTAAAAGCGACTGCAACGTTGGTTTTTATCAGCTTCCTTATGGTGTTTTTTTTCTTTCCTTTTTTGTAGAGCGAACTATCGTCATTAGTTCGGTTATTAATCGGCGTATCGGAGTCACAAAAACTCAGTTATTGACGTTTCGAAAAAGCTCATTTTTCATCTTTAGAATATGTTGCAAAAAGGCATTCATCGCGACGCTACAGTTTTGCATCTTAGCAATTATAACGACAAGGTCATGCGTCTCAGATACAAAAGTATTTTCGCTGTTGATATTCCCCGACAGTGAACATTTTGTTCTGGTAGTTCTGCACCGGCAGGCAAGCTCATCGTCAAGCCTGTGTAATCTAATCTGTATTAGCCTAGTCTTGCATGTCACTGGTTTTTCCGTAACAGTTAAGGTAGCCTGCCGGTGTTGAATTTCGGAACAGAATGTGCACTGTCCGGAAATATCAACAACGAAAGTATTTTTATATTTGAGACGCATGATCTCGTCGGTTTCATTGCTAAAACGCAAAAGTGTAACGTCGCGATGAATGTCTTTTTTTGTAACACATTCTGAAGATGAAAGTGGACTTTTTCGAAACGTAAATAAGTGGTGTTCCTGTGACCCTCATATGCCGAATGACGACAGAACTAAAGACGACAGCTCGCTCCATCGAAAAAGAACGATCAGGAAGCTAGTAAAAGCCGACGTTGCAGTCGTTTTTAACAAGATAAACCTGAAAGTATACGTCCTACTGTGATACACGAATATATATCTGCAAATATATATATATATATATATATATATATTTATATATAAGCAAAGATCATTAAACACGACAACGTTTCCGGATTGTATCTTTTTGTGGACATTTTCCAGTTTTCTTAGGACTTTTTACTGTGCAGCCGAGACATTATGATGCAAACTTGCCAAGAGAATTAACCATGAAGACAAGAAAAATCGCATTAAGATAATAGTAGATAGAGTAAAAAGTCATGTGCCACATGATGACTATTTGGTGTATATTAGCGTTTCGGCCTCCTTGGGTCATTTTCAGGAATCAAATTATAGCGAATTCATACGGTTACAGAGGGAGAGAGGGAAAGAGAGAAAAAAATAGAGACATCTCGCACGATGATTAGTCAGGCACTTCATACTGAACGACATGCATACACACGCAAAGTTACACAGCTAATGTTCTGTCGTATAGAACCAGGTATGTGTGTGTGTGTTTTGTTCCGTCCGTTGACAACTAGTGCGTGATGTATGATGTATGTTGTCTCAGCAATCGTCAGCCGACGTTTGTCGTGACATTGCAGGATGATAACAGTGTTGTTCGTCAGCATAGCCCGAGTCAGATACTGTCCGTCGTTTTCTGGGAGGTGGTTCTTAGGGCCACCCTCCTAACATATACACACCTGGCTCTGTACGACAGAACATTAGCTCTGTAACTGCATGTGTATGTCGTTTGGTATGAAGCGCCTGACTATCTGACTAACCATTGCGCGAGATGTCTTGATCTCTCTCTCTCTCTCTCTCTCTCTCTCTCTCTCTCTCTCTCTCTCTCTCTTTCTGTATGTGTAATCGCATGAATTCGCCATAATTTGATCCCTGAAAATGACCCATGGAGGTAAATATGTTGATATACATCCAATGGACATCATGTAACATATGACTTTTTACTTTACCTTCTATTACCTCAATGGAATTTTCCTTGTCTTCATGGCCGATTCTTGATTCTTTTGGCATCTGCCTCGCCGCTTGGCTGAACAGCGAAAAGTCGTAACAAGACTTAAAATGTGTGTTTAACGATCTTTGCCTACAAGAGAACCTGCTCCCGAAATACTCCTAATATATATATATATATATATATATATATATATATATATATATATATATATATATAGCAGGCATGTCCAAAAAACATATATCGGCCAAAAAACAGTCAATATTTGCACATTCGATGAAATAGCATTCGGGAAAAAAACTTTTCGAGTCTTCGTCCTGTGACCAGGTCATAAATAAAATCGCGGGCGGGCGATTTTATAGTTTCCATTGATTACATTCCATGGCAGATCGAGCAGTGAAAAGGACATCATTACATACCATCTATCAGATTTTGATGAGAATTAGTTCCAAGGGGCTCTCCCGGGCCCCAAACACGTCTGTCGGAATTTTAGGCTACTCCGACTTACAGTTTGAGAGTTCTTGTCTCCGGAATTTTTGGGTCTGCATGATAAGCGGTGTCGTTGATGGTTGATAAACGTGGTAAAATAAGTTCAGTCATGAGAGAAGACGTCGCTTAATTAAAAAATGACCATTAGATTCATTTTCGGTATTATTTTTTGCTCTAAATTTAATTTTAATGATTTTGAGCCTTTTTCAAAGCTGGGAGGGGTTTCACCCAGCTGGAGATCGCTGTTTGAAGTTACACGGTTTGTTTGTCACAGTTTATAACTCCAGAAGTTCGAGTTAGAAGTATCTGATATATAAATGTACATAATCAACAGCCCCACATCTTCGGCACAAGTTACCCCCAGTTGTAGTAAACAAACCTACTCATCTTAAGCCAGCTAATTTCGACGAAATCATCCAAACCTGCCTTCGTTCATCTTTCAAAAACTCAGTTTTCCGGCCGTTCCCTTTTTATATGGAGCGCAGTGTGGGACAAGTTTTATCGAACTACCTTCCTGGAACAAAAAGAAGAAGAAGCACAGTTTTCAGGGCTTCCCAACAGTAAACAGATGCGAAAACTTCTCAAGGGTTCTCGAGAGACCTTTGCTGATCACACAAACTTAAGCTTCCAGGCCGAGAAAGACTAAACCTTTCGGTTTTACTCTTCAGTTTTCCACACATCCTGTACGCATGCATAGATTTCGCCTCCAAGGATTTTTTTTCGGAGCGGTTTTTATCGTTCGAGGCTCGCCATCAACCTCAATTAGGAAGAACATAAAATCCTTCTAGATCTCGAACCTTAGAAGGAATGCAATGGCTCAGGCAATACATTATGGTGGTGTACACCATAATGCATAATGCATACACCATCCTACATGCATGCACCCACCTGTGGGATGGTGCAGCTGACACACATGGGACTTCGAAACTCTGACGACAAGTACTACTCGTCGTCCTTCTGCCAAAAGGGTTCAGCCTGGATATGAAGTATCGCACTTTTTACTCGCGCTGTATCATCCATACCAACGCACTGGTTTTACCATCATGGTTTGTTTAGTCTTGCTGTGATGGGGTATTTCTAAAAAGAATGTTCTGCCTTGGTTTGCTTTCGAATAAAAAATCTGGGCCGTAAAAAACGTCGATGATCTCGTCTTTAGCTCCACGTTTTGACAGGAACACCTATGAGCATTAAACAAAACAAATGATCAAAATATCCTGACGTGTTATGACACCTTCAGCGACGGTGATGCAATACGGTTTTCCGTAAGCGTTCACTGGAAATCGCCCTCATGCAGCAGTGGACAATAGAACACAGATGAAAAGACACGCACAAAATTGCTGGAAATCAAGCGGAAACTCAGAACGCCCAAGGAGCAGAGTATATGCCCAAGAGGTAGACGTTTTTCAGTGTGCGGACAACACACAGCCCGCTGGGCGGCGCATCGTTATCTTTTCTACTTCCAAAACTACAAAAATGGTCTAAATGCAATAAATTACGCGCAGTTATGTTTGCAATGTAATGAGGAATCAAATGTTTGATAGATTATAACATTTTCTGCTACAGGCTCGTCCGCAACGAGCATAAAATGCCAAGGGTGAGATGTGTTCATCGTTGCCGGCAAAATACAGGAATATTTCGCACCGCTGTGCCTAAAATAAGACGCAATCATTTGATCTGTTGCGTGAGCTTATATTGCTCCATTGCACGTATAATGGCGCCAAAATCAAAGCAAATGAGAAAAAGTGTGTTTGGTGCGAACCGATACGTTGTTTACAGAACGGGGAAACGCTGCCGGCCGCCGCAGCGCACGGCCGCCGCCCCACCGTGTTTCGTAAGCGGGCGTCGAGTAGTGGAAAGGTAAACCTCAATAACTCAAATGTTACTCAAGACATCTCCTGCAAACGTCTTGCATCAACATTTAAGATAACAAGCATGATGTGTGCCAAATGTTATGCTAAGCCGATCAGCAAATCAAAAGTTAGGGGAAAGAGGTCTGGACCCCTCTCTCCCCCTCCAGTGCGAAGATGATCGGACGTCCACCTTTGCGAGGGTTAACATTTACCATGGCGTCTGTCTGGGAGAGCCTCTTCCCTGGTGTCCGTTTAGGGAAGCTCACTGCCCCGGTGTCTGTCCGGGAACTCCCTGCTCCGTTGTCTGCCGGGGAGCTCCCTGCCCTGGTGTCTTCCCAGGGGACCTTCCTGCCCTGATCCCTGTCCATCGTAGCTCCATGTCCCGATGCCTGTCTGGAGGTGCTCGCTGCCCTGGTGCCTGTCTGGAGGAGCCCACTGCCCTGGTACCTGTCTGGAGGAGCTCGCTGTCCTGGTGCCTGTACGGGGAGCTCTCTGTTCCATTGTCTGTACGAGGAGCGTGCCCCGCTCTGCCCTGGCTAGCCGGCGGAGCCGGGCAGGGCTGCCCCATGCTCCCCAGGGACCGTGGACCCGCACGAGACCCCCGTTCGCCCGATAGCCGACCGCTGCCGATACGGCAGCCAGATGAATAAGAGCCGAAATAACTCAAAAATAATATCGCGCCGGAATTACCCTGGAGGTTCCCCGCATTACCGAACCCTTTGTGGCCGGCGCACCATTAGGCCGGCGTGAGTACGGAAATAACAAAAGCACGTGCTGGAGAAAGTATTTCGCCCTGGAATATGCCGACTGCAGCCGAGATCAGCGCATTAAAACTGACCACCTCCTTACGGCCAATCGCCGATACAAAGAGCGCCGTGCAAAAAAGCGGCGTTTCTTTCATCTATCAGGATTTTGACAAGTGCGGTAATTGAGTTTCGGAGGTGGAATGAGCGGGATTTCTCCTGGGAGGCGGCTGACAATTTGTCGAGTTAAAGCTCACGCAGAGGTCGGGAAGACGCGGCCCGCTAAATTGCCCGTTCGAGAGGCGGGGGGTGTCCCTGGAGCGGAGAGTCCAGAGGCCAAACTTTTCTGCCCGGTGAAGAAGGAAAGTTTTCATCCCTGTTCGTAAATGATCGTCCTTTTTATTCACAAATGGCTTAGAAGTACCTAATAGGGTTACTGTGGCATAAACAAGAAAGTGATGTATGGAACGACAATTTTATTCACAGATTCGTGGCCCTCTTATTCATGCAAGACGTGAGTTTATGTTGAGCAAGCGAGATACAGATCGTATTGTTTTGATCAGGGAATGGTCAGCCTAATCACTCTCATACGAGATATCAATTATTTTGTTTTTTGTATTGTAACGTCATTTGAAGATCCAAGACAACTTCTTTTCCGTCCCATATGAAAAACTGCGACGCTTTTCACGGAAAATATGGAGGAAGATTTGGAACATTTATTATAACCGGGTGATATTTTGAACACGCGTTATTGTGTTCCCCTTCAGGTTATTCATAAAAACGGAATGAGTCCAGTGCATCTGATGCCTCTGATCCAACTGAATTACGACCATTACACATCGATTGATGATTGTATTTCGGAACGCCTTAGGAACACAAGATATGAATTAATCTATAACGAGTGCAACAGTTTCCAGTCCTGCATAACAAACGAATTGACATTATGTTGACTACAAATCTGTTCTGAGGGGAAGCTCAGGACAAAGTTTCGAGGAAACAATTCCAATATAATTGTTTATGCAATAGCTAAAGATAGCAGGCGATGCCGCAGCAACATATGAAATTTTTCGCAAGCTTCAAATGTCAGGTATCCAGATCCAAGTTATCTATGTGAATTTGCAATCATGAACTCGTCAGCTAAAAACCTTGTGATCACTTTGTATAGTAATTCAGTGCAACATGACTTATGCAATTTCTTTGTATAGAAATGCAGTGCAGCATCATTTACACGCAAATAGTGGCGTTTTTTAAGTCTGCGCTTTATTTCACCACGTCCTTCCAGGTTGCCATTACTTATGATCCCATGAAATAAAAGTAGACATTTCAATAAATAAGTGAACAAATAAATCCAGATCACAGGAAGTTTTGTTCACAGGCACGCGGTTAATGGCAATGGGAAATAACAGGTCTTCTCGTAAATTATTCTGAGGCGAGAGGAAAAAGAAAACTTTTTTGTTTCATTGCAAACTATAATAAGCCATGCAAATATCTTGTATCCAAAAATGCACTCATTCGAATTAAATCACCTGATAGTGTGTGCACTGCATATTAGCAGGCGCAATGCCGTTTCACTGTACTGATGTCGAACGGGACAAGAAAGACAGTTTATAATTTGCCACGTCTCGTAACATGCTTAACACACATCATATGCGTGGCAGCCATCAAGTCAGGCTTCTGATCAACGTTGTTTGACTCGAGACAAAGGACAAAACATGATTGTGTGTCTAGCTAATTTCATCTCGAGCAATAGAGGCTCCTACGGACATATTCATGTCAGTCGGCTTTATGGACCAAATGCAGAAAACTCATACTTGTCGTGACATCAGTGTATGAACAAAGGAATCGGAGGAACCAACTATGGCAAGGCCACCACGTTTCCCGAATGTTGTGCCTTAATGTAACAGCACTGGAAATAAAGAGATGCCTGAAAATATGGCAATGACGTTTGCTCCTTTTCCGGCATTCCTACACCTATGCAGCGAGGACTTGACATAACATAGTGCCTAATACATTATAGTACATTTCGCAAGTTGTGTTGTCGCCAGTTAGCCCCATGTCGCCATGCCACTTGCCAGTGTTTATGGGCGCAAAACATTAAACTTGGCGTAATAGCGATATGCGAGTTACAGCACGATGGGACTCCAGCAACCACGATCTCCGGACAACAAATGTTAACGCTGTTCCAGGCTGGGAAACTTCATAATCCCCTCCTCCCTGACGTTTTTCGCCTGCTATTTCTGAACAATTTGAGATAGGTCCATGTAACCCCGTGACTTTTCCTAACATTTGTTTTCATCCGCTGTGAAAAATTTGACTCCTAACATTATAAGAGGCGGGTCCAGGAGGAGTTTTTGGGAGGAATGTTCAGCCGTTTTTCGCCATTTTTCAGGCAGAGCCCTCAACGCCTCGACGCAATGTATTCGATGTTGCGGAATCAGGTCGCAATTTTTTTTGCAAAGCACCTGTTCTTTTCATGCCTTACAACATATCCGCAACAGTTTATGGAATAATGACGGATTTAGGGAAGAAAAAAGGAGCATTCAAGATATTATTTTCCTCAGAGTAAATTTACAGTGCAGTGCAGTACAGGACATTTACATACACAGTTCAAGGTAAATTTCCTCAAAGTAGCTGGTCTAAATTGTCAGATCTAGGACAGATATAATGGCATTTGCTTCGCTCCCTTCATACCTTTTCTGTTTATTCTGACATGGAAAGAGAACTTGATGACTACGTGGTCGGATCCAGGGGACCAAAAATGAGCACGTAATATGCCATGTTACGAAACTAACGTCCGCATAATGCTACTTTAAGGGGATCTTTGGATTGGTCCGCGACTTTACGTGAACAATATGCTTGTTAACACAACCTATGGTGTATATCGCCAGGGGCGGATTCAAGAAACCTTGCTTGGGACCCACATATCACGGTAAAGACCAAGGTACCGTTCTTGGCATTTTAAACAAGAGTGATGATTACTCAAAAAATGGCCTCCTTTCCAGATTTCTGGCATCGCCATTGGTGGTTATTATTTCTATAGAAAATGCATGTTACGTCACAGTAACTGTTTTCAGCACGTTTTAAGCCCCATCAGCATGTAAAATACGCAGACCAGATGACAGCAAATATCGCTCCCCCATTGAGAGCTTCTGGCTACGTCGTTGATACATGCTGTACTGTACAGCATCATTTCAAACAAAATATCAGACACAGAGACCACGAGCGAATGCGACCATAATGCACGCACCGATATAGACACTTCCGCCTGTATCACAAGTCAGGGCTCCAGCCCCTCATTATTCATTTCTGGCGCCACCAGAAAGCCAGTGGTAAGCCAGTTGTAAGCCAGCTGATTCTTTACGCTCCAAGGTAAAGAAAAGGGCAAAAGGGTTTATTTTGGGTCTTTTCAGACAACACATATTCGTAAAAGTACAAAAAGGCGTTATACGTTACCCTCCCTAATATAGTCGCTGGACCTGTTATCGATGTCTGTTTGAAGATATTTTCCACCCTAAAAACATGTTCTCGGTCCTTGGGTCTCATTTCCATTCATTCTGTAGATCCTCTGGCAATAATAACTGATCCAATGGCGACCAATGAACATGATACAAAACTTGCTTCCTTGATTTCTGACACCACCGTTGAGGATTTTTCGTATTTTAAAACATGCAGAATTGTAGATCATGTCAAAAAGATTTGTTAGAGCAGTCTTCAAGCACATTTGGACGCCTGGTTGCCGGGATATGAAAGGGGCCGAATAAGATCCCCCCAGTGCGATTTAGCTCTAAAATTTGGTCCCGCAGTAGAGTTAAGTTCCATGTCAGTACTCTTGAGAGAATTTTGGCCAGAAAGGTGCATCTAAGCAGATAAATATTAAAATAGAGAGAGAGAGAAAGAGATAGAGGACAGACAGAAAGAGAGAGAGGGAGAGAGAGGGAAAGGGAGATACATACACAGAAAATGTAACGAACTATGAACTTAAAAGGATGTACGACCACAGCAAATGAATGAACTATGTATGTCTGCTGTCCTATTACTGTTTTTTTTTTCATCTGGTATGACAGACAAGATCATCCAGCCACGGGCAGGCCGAGGAGGCAGGGGTCACCTATACCACGACAGGGCGAGACAGAAGAGTCGCGCACACCACGGCGGGACGAGACAGAAGGGGTCATCTGTACTGCGGCAGGACAAAACGGAAGAGGTCATCTGTACCACGGCAGGACGGAAGGGCAGAAGGGTCATCCGTACTATGGCCAGGCGAGACTCAACCTGACGGTGTTAAGAGATGGTTTATCGTTTTCTGAATAATTCGCCCGGGACAGCTGATCTATGGACTGAGGACAGCAATGACGGATGACCTTGATCTGATCTGAGGACAGCAGCTATCATTGCTTGAGGCACCGGGCATCACGATTTGGTTTGGCGCCTGGTACAAAACAACTCCAGGTAAAGATGCAACTGAGCGGTTGATTTTTGATCTGTGTGGAAAATAACTTCCCGAAATGAATCTTGATCTAGTGACCGTACACTCCGATATTCAGGTTTGAATAAAGACACGACTGTGTTAAATGCTGCAGAGAAACAATTTCGCTTCGTTGAAAATGGTTTGCTAGAAGGCGTGAAAGAAAACTTCAACCATACAACACAAATTTAAAGGCCAATACCAATGCAAGGCCAATACAGCACAATACAAGGCCAGTACATAGTCAGTACGAGGCCAGTACAAAGCAAGAGTGATACAAAGCCCTCAGAATTCTTATTTAAGAGAGAACACAATCA
This sequence comes from Capitulum mitella, assembly GCA_030062745.1. Lineage (NCBI taxonomy): Eukaryota > Metazoa > Arthropoda > Thecostraca > Pollicipedomorpha > Pollicipedidae > Capitulum > Capitulum mitella. The sequence goes on along the minus strand of CP099839.1, from coordinate 5,195,413 downwards.
TGCTATTGTTACGTTTGTCCGTCGCCGTCCGCTTCAGGACCTTCTCAGAAAGGAAACCGAAAACATCTTCTGAATCCCGGAAACGATCCTTCTATTAATTATCCTTGATCGGCCAGATTAACAAAAATACAGCTAACTAACGACGGAGCAGCCCGGCTCGTCACAAACAGGTCCGTGGCTCACATGCCTCCACTAGCGAGAAGACAAAATTAGAAAGGAGTGTGCGAGGAGACGTCAGGAAAGGAAAAGGAATGCGCCTCAGTGCGTAGCCCTGAGCCAGCTCGCACGGAAAGAATGGGGAGGACAAGGAGTGCGCCTCAGAGAGCAGCCCTGAGCCAGTGCGCACGGGAGCGAGTCGGGAGGCCGACTGCCCATCGCTCGCCAACCCGCTACTGAGGTCAGTTAAGGGTCACGTGGTGAGGGGTCAGCCGGCCAATGAGGGAGAGGGACAACTGCGGGAAGAAAAAACGCATGCCAGCAAGGAAATATCACAGCCGCAGCCGGGAATCCAACCCATCTCACTTGCATGAGAATCAAGCACCCTACCATTCCGCTAACATATCACACTAGGATAACGAGTCCGCGATGGAACATACATTGTGTCCGATATATATGCCAGATGATCTGAACAGTGGTTTTGATAAAGTTCTGCTGTCTTTTCATGCTATGTGCATCTCAGTTATACCATTTGTCAAATTTCAATTCCTCGACCGCTCGTTTGATTGCGGAATAGAATAACTGAGAACAGTCGCTTTATACCAAGCTGCGGAGGCAACAGATGTCCCTTTTTTCCCCTTAATCTCTATTACGGACGACGGTTTGCTGGCTGATGAGGTAAAGCTGAAATCACCATTAAAAGCAATGCTTGCGGCTAGTGCAAAGTTGCACACTGTGTATGGGCGTGTTAGCTGCACTGAGGCCGGTTCACATGGCGCTCGCACCTGTCCAGAACCGTCCTGGAATTCCGCCTGCCGTCTTCCGCAGTCTTGGCCCTGTACAATACTCGCTGCTGAGGAGATCAATAGTCAATTCGAAGCTTGCCCCGCGAAGCGGAAAGGTATCGCGGGTGACAGGAATGTCAGTTTATGTCCCGCACAACACCTGACTGAGACGTAGTACGGATTAAATCCGTTCTCCCGTTTCCGCGTGAAGTGGTCCAGAGTGGCGGGGAGCACTGTGGCTTGGTGTTCAGAATTTAGGCCTTTCCATCCGTATATTTATTGCAAATAAACAAGACTGACAGAAATTGCTCTGAAAAATGGAAGCTGCAATTTATCTATTCGCTATTTTTCCTGTTTCGAATGTTACTTACATTCCTGTATCCGACTGCTTTGCGCCGCTGATGGAACCTGCCATGGGAGCTGCACCTGTGCAGATCCCGCAAGCTGATTTCGTCCGCTCATTTTGCTCCAGTCCACAATGACAAGATGCGTCATAAAAAGAAGGTTAAACAAATGTCGGCTCGAAAAAAGCGGAAGGCAGTCCTTGTGTTTTCACGAAACAGTTCAGAACCATTTCATTTGTGAAACGCACCGTGCACTAGTAAATCGTGCCTGGCGGCAGAGCTTAGCGCGGTCTGCAGTGTCTGCAATCTCCGGTTGTGACGTCTATTTCTGCTGCAGCACATTGTACCTCGGAGCTGATATGCGCTGCACGCCTCTCACTTCGACCAGTTCCTGTGCGACTAGGTTAATGTTCTCGCCAGTAGAAAACGGAGAAAGGGTGATTAATGGCGCATAGACTTATTTTTATCGTTTAACCTATTTACCGGGTTTGGATGTATGCTCTTAAGTGTGCGTTAGTTTCCTCTTCAACTGCTCTTACGACAGGAATGATTTTGAAGAGAGGAAGGAAGTTCGAGCATATTTCAGCCATGTAGCGCGCTGAGCACGTGTCGTGTAAGACATGTCTCACCTGGCAAAGACGGATTTCAACAGTCAAGAAGTCTTGAGCCATGACCGCGCACCCTGTACCTGTGGTCTGACCGCGCTGTCGACCTATTTCCCGTTTCTGCCCAAACTGACCCTGCTGCGATCCTATTTTCACATTTTGTTCATTTTAATGCAATGTATTTTTCGTTTTTTTCTGCAACACAGGGGTTGATTGCGAGGCCCGATGCAGGGCGTAAATCTAGGCACCTCTCCCGGCTCGGTGCCGCAAAAGCCGCTGTTCGGCCACAAAGCGGGAAATTGTAAATTACTTTGAGATATTGCGAGTAACTTACCTTCCGACCCACGTTTGGCTCGACGTTTCCGAAGGGAAAAACTGCGACAACGTCGGCTCTATGTTCTCAGCGCCTCACACTCTGGCGGTACCGAATCTGTCTCCAGTCAGCGTCCTGCATCTCATGTGAAACGATATTTATCTATGTGCGTGTTTATTGGGGCCTCTTTATGTCTCATGTTATGCATGGACTGATAACATACAAATAACAATGTATAGGTTTCCAACTTCCAGACTTCCTTGTGCAGAGACCTTTGAATTAAACTTTACCATTAACATAGATGTCTAACATTCAACCAACTTTATGGTGAAATGTTGGTATAGAAACTCCAGTAAAACAGAGTTTATTTCAGTTCATATACTTTAGACCAAAGCACCATTCCCCTTAAAACAGTATAGTCCAAAAACTGAGGCCAATTCTGCCCACCGTTTCCTCAATCGGTGCCAAACTGACTCTTCTCCCACCCACGACCCCGCAGCCAGCATCCAACTGAGGCCAGTCCCAGCCGATGGCCCCCCAACCGGCATCCAAGGGAGGCCACTCCCAGCCACTCTCCCTACCATCGTCGAAGGAAGGCCACTCCCAGCCGCGGTCCCCCGGCACGCGTCCACGGCAGGCCACTCCCAGCCACCGTCCCCCGGCCGGCCGCGTAAGGCCGGGCCTCCCCGCGGACCGGGCTAATTTTCGCCGCCGCTTCAGTAATTACGGCGCCAGATGAGATCTGGCCGCGATATTTGCCGCTGGACGGCGCGCGCGGCGGCGGCGGCGGCGGCGGCGGCGGCGGCCGTCCGCGGCGACGCGGTCCGCGGCGCCGGCCTGACGTCGGCCGGACCGGGCCGAGCGGGCGGACCGGCGCCGCGGACCGCGGCCGGTCCCGGGCACGGTGGTCCCGCGTTGAGCGGCGTCCCAACGGTGCTGACTCACCAGGAACCTGGGAGCGGCTGCGTCGCGTTCATGTTCTGTGTTTCTGAGAGCTTCGACAGCCAATAGGTTTGACTTTTTTCATGAGCGTGATTTTACATAATTAAATCTGAGGACTGTAAAATTCCGTTTAGATTATTCGGACTGCAAGTGGCTTCAGGCAAGAGGAGTAGCCTGGATTTCGCCGGGGAGGGGCCCAGGACAAACTTACCCCCTCCATGATCCCCATAGCTCATCCTTCGCTGTGCCCCTGCTTTAGGCATGGCTTGAAAATTGATTTTGTAGCATTTTTACGCCTGCGTATTGGATGGTTTTTCTATCCGATTAAATGAAAAATAACATCATGAGCTCTTAACTACTTCAAACCTATCGTTTGTGCGATGAAACCAATTGTCTGATTAGTTTGATGTGTATCACATCAACTCTCACGCTGGTGGACCGATACTCGCTCCCAGGTGCCTACTAAAGCCGCCAGAAGACGTTGTAGAGAGACTAATCCGGAGACTGTGCAAATAGTTCAGCCATTTGGCACGCGGAGAAGACAAAAACAAAACAAAAAACAAAATAAAACCCCAAAATCCGGAAAAACATGCTTCTTGCATGGGAAGAGAGAGGAACAGAAACTTACAAGTGACTGCGTTGTTCAGTAGGCTCCAAAGTACCTTTTGCACTGGTCGTGAGTAAGGGCATTGTCAAACATTCGAAGAAGGGAAGGCAAAGTGTTATTGATTATACAGGACAGGTCGGTTCGAAACCCTGATTCTGACATGGTTGGAATATCGCTTGATGTCTGAAGGGCCTTGACTTTCCTTGACTTCCCAGCTCATCCTAAACGAAGGAGATATTCGCTTCGCAAGCAACGCGACGGCGGTTGTCCAGACCTCAGATTAAGATCTACGACTTATTTTGTCTATTCCGCTACATTTGACGTTTACCAGTGGGCACAACGTAATGGCTTCACGATACAACTGACAAAAAGTGTTGCATGGAAGTCCAAGCATTTTAGGAACAAGGGAAACACCGAGGCAACCATTATGCGTAGCTTTTCAGGGACGGGGCCGCCATTACAAAGTCCTTCACATCTACATATATGGCCAGATATGCGTGAGAAGCGAACAAAACGCAAAAGGTATAACTGACAGTTTAGAATAATCCATTTCTGCGGGATCGCGTTAACCGAGTTTTTCGCGCTGCTCCTTATTTGATGTATTTTTGGTAATGTTTTCTGTTTTTGCTAGTCCCTCGGCAAAATATCTGACGAAGGTTTAAGTAAAATATACCTGAGCTTAATGGGTAATATATGATTTGTTGTTCTCCAGATCACAGCAGTGTTTTACTGCGAAAAATGGACAGCGCCGAGGGACTTTGTTAATAGGACATTCTGCTTCAACGAAAGTCCTTGGCGGACCAGGCCAAACATTTAATGATTGGTAACTAAACGACCGTCACTGCATGTAACAATGCAGTTTGTTCACCACATGGAAGGATCGCCTCAGCACAAACATGCCAAACGTTTTTTTTTTTTTTTAAGGGGGTAGGGGAGGGTGACCCAGTTTTGATCATGTGGCCTAAAATGTTGTTCTTTTGCTATGGAAACCGCACATTTTCCGCGGCCGTGGGACCCCCAGGACCCCTTAACGTGCGTCTGTGAATTTGATATACTGAACTACGCTAACTATCGATGTTTCACGAGCCGAAAGTCCTTGCGAAAACCAACTGAACTGATATATTTCAATATGTATCCGACCCGTTCAAACCGTCATCGGGCAACCGAAATCCTGAGGTATTGCATGTGCATCGCTTTGGTAAAACTCAAATTCCATTTGTCATTTTTTTTAGGCTTTTAAAACTTTTCCGGTCCACAGACGACTGCAAAACAAATTCGGCTAGAGCTTACGTGCCGAAAACGAACTGCAAGAGATCAGACTCTGACTTGGGATGCGCCCCTGTTAAGCAGCACGCATCAGTGCCGCTGCAGACTGATCTGGCCTGCCAAAACATGGCGTTCGTTTGTCTCGTGGGAAGAAACAGACGTTAGAAGCAGCCTCCGCATTCTCTCACGGCGTACTGCCTGTCAGCCTGGGAAAGTAGCACCAACACCCAGAAAAAGTATCCGTTACCCAGAATACACCATCCAGAAATCTCTCAATGTTCTTGGCCGTAAGTCTATGGTGCAGGGGCACTAACACATACAGTTTCCGTCGCAACGAAAGGAAATGACGATAGGCTTTGCTTAATCACAAACAGTCCTAATGTATAAGATATAGGAAAGCTTGAACAGAAAGGGCAGCCCCCTTCATAAAAACGTTTTTTGAAAATTTGGGAAAAGTCATCAGTCGAACCATATGTTAAACGATGCTCTGATCAAAATGCCAATGACCTCAGTATTTGACGGACGATGGAGATGGGACAGATTTAGGACGAACCAAATACAGCTCTTTCTTGACATGAATTATATTGAAATGTAATGGGGTGGCGGATAACTGGCCCTTTCCATGCAAGGTATGTGCCACCGCAGTTTGAATACGGAAGAAATGTTTCTCGAACGAAAGGAAAAATAGTCTTAGCCATAAAAAGAGTCATCACCGAAATCGATAGATCACTGAAATAGACCACTGAAACCCATTTAAATAAATACACCGTCGATGCCAGGTCGCACAAAATGAGCAGGATTATCTCGTCTTTGCTTTGGATAAATCATGCAAGGGGTCAATTGCACAAATCATGCATCTATTACGTAGGGAATCAAAGTAAGGTGTAGGTTTACATGGCTAAGGCAGCACGAAATCTTTCTCATCTTAAATGGCTTCTAGTGAGTTTTTTACAAGGTGGAATGTTTTTGTTTCAAATAACTCCTCAATCGAGACAGAGCAGCTCATGGCCATATTAAGAAGATGAAGGCCATCACTGCAACGAACAGGACTAACAGACTCTCTTGATCAACTGTATGTGAATACACGTGGTACAATGCACCCTTACCTGTTGGGATCCAGTCCACGCGAGTCGCCGACAAACACTCCACGATGACCATTCCAGCTTCCTCTTAGCAGTCGGCTGGAAAAACGGCAAAGCCGTCTGTTTCTTGGTTTGATTGACGTTGGCACCATGGGGTTCGACTGCGATCGCTGCCGTGCTGGGCGTGAGGGCTACATGCTTTTCGATCGAGGCTCGGCCGGCAAGGAGAGAGGCTAGAGAGGCATCGGGAAAGTCTCCACATCGGGATATTAAGGAACTCTCGTTCGAAAGCCTAATTCAGGAAACGAAGAGCAACGGCCCACTGATGGACTACTACTCGGGACATGACGAATTTCGCCGGTTGTTCTGGTTGGTGAAGTCCACGGTTTAGCGCGACTCATGTGAAACAAAGCAGGCACTCGCTGGCGGCCGCCCGTGGTCTGATTTTGACTCCATGGCTGCCAAGGAATTAGCGGAAGGCGGTTGGCAGAGATCCGACCGTGCCTCCCAGCCTGGTGAGGAGTGTTAATGATTTCCGATCACCTGAGGTTCGACCATGACCCCAGGCTCGCCGAGGATCAGAAGTTTCCCACCAGCGGCCGGCCGGGGTCGGGTCACGACCGCATCCGGGGTCAGGAGTCAACCGTTCGCTCTCAGTCGCGCCCTGACCGGTCATGACCCTAGGCCAGGGCGGAGCGGGCAGAGGCCGGCCGGAGGCCGGCTTGGCCGTGACTCCAAATGACCCCAGATCGGGATGGCGGATTGGAGAGTGCGCAGTACGAGGTCGGAGGCCCCCTCGGCCGTGACCGCAGGTCAGGACGGCAGCGGACGGTGCGCGGTCAGAGGTCGGCCGGCCGTGACCCCAGGTCAGGGCGGAGAGGGCAACAGTCAGAGGCCGGCCGGCCGTGACCCCAGGTCAGGACGGCAGCGGACAATAGTCAGAGCCCGGCCGGCGGAGAAGGACGCGGGATGAAGGACGGCCCGCGGCCGGCCGCCATGGCCCTGCCCGTCTCGGCCCGGCCAGTATCGACCGCGCCCGCGGGGGAGGCCGGGCGGGGGCGTGGCTTGGCGCCGTCATCTGCTGCAACAATGCAGGCGGGGCCGGCGCGCCATTGGTCGGCGGCCTAAGATGGCCGCCCCGTCCCCGGCGGCCGGCCGGCTCTCGCCTAATTCGGACGATGGCTCTCCGAGCGCCGTTGCTCAGAGGCCGGCCGCCGACGAATAAACACAACTGATTGAACGGGGTCGGCCGGCCACCCGGGAGGCGGCGCCGGCCGGCCGCCGGCGCCTCGGGACGAGCTGCGGAGAGCGAGCTCCGGCCGGCCGCTGGACCCGGCGCGAGCTGCGGCGCCTGGGGGCAGCCGTGGGCAGCGGCGAGAGCTCTCTGCGGGCTGAGGCGGACACGGGCGGTGGCCAGCGCGCCTGCCAGTAGCTGGATCGGACTACTCACGTTTCACAGCCAGAAACGCCGCACCACGGCCGCAGTGCGCCATAACTGTCGGTTCGGCTTTCAGAGCAACGTCAGCGTGATGTCTGGTGAAACAGTTTGTTCATGCCGCCAGTCGAACAAAACCGCAAAAGCTAAAAGCATTGTATCCACGTTATAGCTTGCAGTGCCCAGCCGTGCATAGAAAGTAAAACCAATGTTCATTTCTATGTTCTTTGGTCTGACAACGAGCTGTCCGGCACGTTAATTATTTAGGTACATCCAAACGCTCTGCCCCGACATGTTCTACCCTTGAACCTCTGCACGCGATGCAAAACAGGCGACAAACGACCTTGACCTCCTTGTGTGATCGCTTCCTAAAACTGTTCCGGAATAGACAAAGGTGTAGGGAGCGGGGAGCGGTATGGCCGAATTCATCTTCTTTGACGACATTTTATTTAGAACGACTCTGGGCCGTTGTTTGGCACGAGCCGCTTCGGCATTTGCAAGTGTCATTTCCCCACGCCTTCCCTCGGGCCCTCATCCCTAGAACAATCGAGTTCCTAGCCGTGTATGCTAATGTCAAAAATTACAGCCAGCACTTGAGATCCTTTTACGAATCTTTTTTTAACGCGACCAGTCCCCTTTTCGGCGGATCGCTGTCGGCCGTTTTCCGCTCACACCATGTGTGTGCTCATTTTTTATTCATGCATTAATGACTTTATTTGTCCGTACCGTGGGCGCCGGCGAATGCGAGGCGGCATTTTTGATTAGCGCGTCGAACTGCCAATTTGGGCCGGCCTCCAGAGAGCGGCGCCGGCGTATCCGATTACCTATGGACGGACGCATCAAACTACAAATTAGCTCGGCTGTTGCGCCGCCGGCACCCGCGACGGCGGGACATCTGATGGGAGCGGCAGCGACGCCAGACGCTCCTGTTGGACCGAGCATCTGATGGGGAGCACACGATCGACGGCGGGACATCTGATGGGAGCGGCAGCGACGCCAGACGCTCCTGTTGGACCGAGCATCTGATGGGGAGCACACGATCGACGGCTGGGACATCTGACGGTAACAGCGGTGACGCCTGATGCCATCGCCGGGCGAATCGGGTGACAGGAACAGCAGCGACGCTCTGCACAATTGCCAGACGGGTATCTGATGGAGAACACGCTATCGTCGAACGGTGCATCTGATCGAGATCGATGATCGTCGGACGGCGTGTCTCAGAGGGACTCCATGCAGCTGTGCTGAACTGCGCACATCTAGCCGGCACAGTCTACGGTGTCTGAATGGCCCACTTAGGTAAAATGAAAACTGCAACCGTTCAGAATGGGCAAAGGCGATTCTTATTCTAAAAAAGACGAAAGTTGCTAGACTATCTATAAACACTAAAATGTACAAGAAAAAATAGCACATGCAGAGGAAGCAGGGCGCGTGTCACGCGTAGTTTAAATCAACCAAGGAGTTCCAAAGGCTGCAGGTGCTGGATAGCTGTACAGCCCCTAGAACTTAGGTCAAAGTACCGATTCGGCATACCGCTCGAGCGTAACTCCTGGACTGCTCCTGCCACTAGCCCTTGGTCAGGCTTTCTTCCCGATAGACAGACTGTCTTCCTTCAGCCCGCAGAGCCTTTCCCCTAGAGACCCCCTGACTGCTGGCGCACTGCCCTCCTCAGGGTGTCTGACGGAAAGACTGATAGACTGCGGTGGACAGTCGCGCTCCTCCGTTCTGCAGTCCTCCGCCAGACTTTCCTCCCCCGGACCCAGACCCTGGCCAGACTGCCCGCTTCCAGTCCCCAGACGCAGGTCAGACTGCTCAGTCTGGCTGGCGCAGTCGTCCAGAATGGCCGGCTCCGCTCACGGCAGGGACCACGCAGGTCCCAAGACTCCGGTTAAGGCGCGGGCCGGGGCTCATTTTCCGGCGCCGGGTCGCCATAATGTGCTTGTTTTCCCCGCTGTTATCGCGACGTCGCCAGCTTCTCTGACTCCGTGTCCTCATAATTGGCTCGTATTTTTGTCCTCGACTAAGATATTCATGAAACGCGACGCCCTCTGGTGTCCAATTTGGTATTTTAATTTTTCAACCTTGCCGAGAGTGAGGCGAGTTATGAGAGGTCGGGGGCGCTGGGACCGGCTTAAATCAGGCCCGGGCCGGCTTTACGAGCCAGGCCGATTGCTAGTTATGCTCCCAACAGGATATGAAATTATTTAATATTCTGTGCTTACGGCCGGATGGAGCTGTACGTGTCCGGATATGATTTAGACGGGAAGAGAAACCAGAAGGCCCGCGCGGAAAAGCGGAAGGCCGCAAAAGGCAAACAGCATGCTGCGGATGAAACCGAGAAAAACATTTTGATTTATAGGAATAAAGACTGGAGTGAGGTATTACGTGGTGTAAATGCGTGGAAATGTTTATTTTTATGCGCCCAGATTCGGGGGTGCGCCTTTACTGAGCTCGTTTCGTTCATGGTTCTCGCAAAGAGCTATGGACATTCGTAATTGCTCAAAGCAACTTCCAACGGTAAGGTTAAACGCCACGATACAGGAATACCGAAATCTCAGACATATTGATTGATAACTAGATCGTACTCAATGAATAAGAAATTAGATAAGTCGATAAAAACTTTGCGTTCCAGTCCGTTTTTTTCAGCCAACAAAATTTCCATTGTTATTTCCACATTCCAAAGGAAGAACATTTCACCGCCTTTTGCCGTTATTCATGTGCAGGCAGCGCGCTGCCAGCCAGGTCTTTTTCTCGTCCGCAGACACATATACCGGCCCGAGCTGCTGCCGGCTCCCCATCCATTGTAGCTGATAAAGAATTCCGTGCTGTTCCACGTGGCGTCCCCCGGCGCCGGATCTTATAATGCTATCGCCAGATTGAGCTGACGCAATTCGGGCCGCCACCGTGACTTATAATTGAGAGCAGAATTGCCAGGCGCAAGCAGTTTCAGACGTAACTGCTGCTCCGCGGGCAGAATTGCCTTGGAGACTCCAGACACAATTTGCTTGGTCGGTGTTTTTGAAGGTGGGGCCACAAGCGCAGCCAGGTTTAGGCTAGACTCAAAGTTGCCCGCTCCAGTTACTAACAGGGCGAATATAACATTGCACGATGGGCCTTCTCCAGGGTCGTTCGTTGTCTGACTAACTGTCAACGAGGTAAAGCTAAAAATAAAAAATTCAGAGCCAGAATGAACATTCGAAACTGAAACACAAACATGGAAGGATTCGTGCCCGCTGAAACCGCCGTTAGCTGACGACCTGTTACCTCGAGGGCAGCCTGTTATTTCCCACAGGCAGACGACAGCCCGTTACCTCCCACCGTCAGCGGACGGTCTCCTCCTCCAACCGGTCGCTGACGGCTCGTGACCCCCAGCCGGCTGCTGGCGGCCGTTACTTCTCGCCGGCAGCCGGCTGCCAGCCGTCGAGCCCGACGCCCCGATTAAACTCCGTGGGCCGGTTTTAATCCCTACATTAGCCGGGCGGGCCTCTGGGATGGCGGGCCGCGCCGCGTCGCAGCCACGTCAATGCATAGCTGAGGAGGCCATTGAATAACAAACGGAACCATTAGCGTTTGTGGCGTGCCGAAAACAATGCCGTCGGCAGGGTCGGAACGTCGTCGAGGGAGCCGGACCGGCCCATCAAGACAAACACCGGTAGCCATGACGACCAAACAAACCACTGTTGCTTTTTCGAACGCGGGTGTGATTACAGCTGCCGGCACACCGTGAACTGGTGCTAGCACGACTCCATCAAACCGGACAGGCGTGTCATCCAATTGCTCTATTATCCCCCCCCCTGGCGTATTTGAATGTTGTATGTGAACTCAGAAGATGCAACACGATGTGCAAGCACTTTCTGAATACATTATTCAAAATGTTAGTTATTTCCTCCGCAGCTAGCAAGCATACTTTTTACCTGAAGCTACAAACCATTCTTATGCTGCAAATTAGGCTTGGGGCCAAACCATTGAAGTTTGCATCTTGTTAAATACAGCCCTGAAATAAATCAGAACCCGAACTCTTAATCTGTCTCCGTGCCTTCTTTTGGACATTATATTTAGACAGAAATGCAAGACGTTTTTGTGTTTAAATTCACATCATGGTTTGAGAGATTTTACAGATTCCTGATCATAGAATCAAGACAAGTTTTTGGGGGTTGAAATGTTTTGGAAACATTTCAATGTTCAATATTTCAAATGTTTTAGAGGCATTCCAATGTTCCATCAACACAAAACAACCCAAAGGAATATTTCACGGAAATATGTCTCAGTAGATTTCCCAAAAATATGCTTGACTGGCCGGAAAAATGTCCTTCCGATCCTGTTTCAAACAGGCTTCATTTTGGCATCAGCCATCGATAATGACGCTAGGCAAGTAATGTACAAACGTTCATTGACCCGCAACCGTTCGTGTCGTCACGCATCAGCCGACAGCAGGACACGACCAAACAGGATAAATCGCTGGGAATCGCTTTGAAATTTCGTAAATAGTTTGGGAATAAATGTATATTAGAGTTTGACCTATACGGCTGCAAACTACAAATTAACTATCTCAGTTAAAAAACGTGTTAAAAAGTCATGTATGGAGAATGCCGCGGGGAGGGCGTGGCCTCCACCACACCAACCTCAAAAATTGGAGTGGCATGCCACACTAACTTTTAACAGTGAGTTCTTCCAAAACTGGGAATGACATGGAAACTTCCACACCGCAAATTTTTCTTTTTTTGCCAAAATTATGAAGTACAAACTTCAAAATAAATCACGCAGCAGAAGCATACAAATTACGAAACAATATCATCATGGAGCACACCAGTCCAATGGGTGTGCAGTGTGTATCATTTAGTCGGCTGCATTCTTCAGTGCTGATTTACGCAACGCTGCGATGTTAATCCGTGACTGGCGGAAAAAGAAGTTTTTTCGAAGTCATGTGAAGTGACTTCGAAAAATGAAAAAACCGGCAAGAAAATAACGGGCGGAGGGCAGGCGAAAACTGGGTATTTGGGACTGACCGGAATGACCTTTGCCACACCAAACTTCAACACAGCTGTCTACCGAGGCAAAAGGCCCTTTTAAGCAGTGTTATCGTGAGAGTGAATAGTGGCTTTCGCATGCTCGTGACAGCTCAGCTGAGTTCCAGACGGTTGACTGACGTCACGCCGTCCGGATCCCAATTACGTCATTTCTTAATCCCAGCATCGAGGTTTTCCCAAAAACACGTAAACTGGTATTTCGGAGGTGCTTTACTGGTCGTCTTTATTGAAGTAACTCTTCGTTTCTTAGTTAAGGCGTGTTGTCTTCGTTGGAATAGAGTTGAATGTTTTCTCCGTCCAATGCTGCAGTGAAGCGTGATTGTTATCCCGGATTGACCAAACAGGAGACCAGCGAATACTCATCTGCAGAGTTGTGGTCATGTTCATCCGCTTTCGGCAATAGAAACGCCAGACCTTAATCGCACAATCGCACATCCAAACTGTCTAACCAGAAGTAGCATCACCTCGAGAAACCGCATCAGGAACCTCTGGAAACTACGAGAAATGCAATCCGTCCTTCCAGCGGACTTAACCCTATTCCCGGAGGGATAGACGGTATGGTCCATTTCCGGCAAGGGGGCGGATTCGGCCCTCCTGAGATCTCGAGAACTACTCGTCCGATTTCATCGCAACAAAAGGCAGTCGATTTCCCATGATGTAAACTCTATTTTTATAAAACGAAATTTTCAGCATTTTGAGAGGGGTGGCTGCAGGTGGCAAAAAGTCAAAATAGGGGATATTTTTTAACTTGTTACAACTCTTGTTTCTGGACCGATTTTGATGAAAATGGCATGAATCGAGAGATTATGGAAGGGAAGTAAAGTTAGACCAGAAATAGAAATCGTATTACAAGGTTTGTAAAATGTTAGCATAGGCGGTGCCAGGGACATGAAAAGGGAGGAACTGCCATGGTCACATCTCCTTCAGAACAGCTCAAGACTTTGGGCCTTAAATGACCTCCAGTGACCTAAGAATCTCTTGGCATGATTTTTTGTGCATTTCATATGATTTGAAAATGTTTTCAATCACTTGAATTCACTCTATTTCTAAAATTCCATTTCACGGCTGTTGGGATATAGGGTACGCGCACTGACATTTTTGGTCATACCTCTGTGATTCGGCCTGATATCAACTTGGTACACAGGTAGAGGGCATTCTACTACGTCATATGTATTCCGGGTTTGGCATGTAAAACGACACTGCAAACATTATTACTATAAAACCAATATTCGGGTTCTGACCTTGACCTGACCTTGTGTAGCGACGACAGATTAACAAAACTGTATAGGTATGTTGCCCAACTATTTGCCTGTACATCCATATAAAGTTTTCAGTTGTATCTTAAAAACTCTATTTTTGGCAGCCCTTTTTTTACCCTCAACAGGGTCAAAAATGGACTGAGATGCCTTCCAAAAACGTTACCTGACTCCGCCCCTGTGCAAGGCAAAATTACGAGATTTTTTCACAGTACGTAGAAAGAATAGCTAGGGAAAGTCACAAAGTTTCGTAAAACTGCGTGAAAAGCTCTGGAATCGCCAAGCAAAAAACCCGATAGGAGGCGGATTTGGCCTCCCCCTGCCGGGAACAGAGTTAAGTACGGGCATGGCGTGCAAAGGGAAGTAGTAACATGCTGCCTGATTCTTAAACGAGTGGCGTGGCCAGATTGAAGCCAGAATATTGCATCAGTCTTCCCAGCACAATTACGGGCCTTTGCGCATCCTTACGACCCAAGCACGATTAATATTCAGTTTTCTGGCTAATATTCTGGTTTGCGTTTAAAAGAGAAAAGCTTTCACAGATCTTCCTGACACCCCGTATAACGTTTACTGCATAGAGGGATAAAAACTCGCATGCCAACTGAATAATATCCACGAATTTCCAAAGTTCCACGAGGAGCATACGCGCGCAGAGTAAGGCCTGCATCTTTTCTCCCAATGCAAAACAAAGCGAATCGTCTGCAGTCTGAAATATCTGCGTCCACCGGCGGCTCCCGCCCTGCAGCGGCCCGCACGGGACCCTTCCCGCCGGCGGCGGCGCTGGGCGCTGTGTGGCGGGGTCGGCTGGGCCCCGGCCGAGCCCGGTGTCGGCCACGTTATAAATTGTCGGCCGCCCCACCATATATCCTCATCAGAGGCGGTCGGCCACCGGAAGATGAATCGCCGCAGCGACCGCATCATTCGATAGTTCATTCCCAGAGACCAGAGGGGAAAAATAACACGCCATCTTGAAGTGCACTTGCTGGGAGCTGATGAAGTGTTTCTTATGCCTCAGCTGAGTTCCTAATCTTTTCTGTACTGTACACGATAGCTGGCATCCGGAGGCATCATTGCATTTCGAAGATTGCTGTAGTCATTTTGAATCCATTTTTATTACCTTAGACACCAGGGGAGAAAGGCACGTTGTAACATGGTAGGATGTGTCATTCCGGATGCAATGAGACCCAACAGATGATGCGCTAGGAACAACTTATTTGCTTTGGGTTTGGGGTTGCGACTTTCCTCCAAGTGGCGATGTGGATAAAGCAGGCGTGAAGTTTGTGTGGAATTAACTATCACCCTGCGAACAGTGTTACTAGTGCGGCCTATAAGACAGCCGCCCCCACCTCCCCCTCCAGCCGTTCGAAAACTGGGTGGTAGGGTTTTTGGATAAACGCTTTTAAAAACTTCTGGAACTTCGTCTCTTTTTTTAACAAATGCATGCGGCTCATGCCGTTGGCCATTTATTGTGATACAAGCTGTGTCCACGTGGGTGAAATGGCCATTTCGCATCTCGGATGAAAGGACTACCTTTGATTACGTTTGATGTGTGGATGTCATGTAATGGTTTCATCGAGCATGATATAACACCATAAGCCAGCGCCGTTGATGACCTTTTGTCAAGTCGAATGGGCACTTTAGGTCAAATTTTCACTTGGCCTTCGAGTGGCTAGCAGATCGGTAACAAATTACCAAGACAAGGTAACAGTTCGTTTCGAATTGATGTGAACTCATTGCTCATGAACTCATGAGACCTCTCCGTGACCTAGAAAGGCAAGCAGGCGGTCTTTTCCATTTGTATTGGCTCTATGAAATTTTCAAGGACAGCCCTGATCAGGTTGGGTATGGTCCTTGACTTCCTGCTGAGCAAGCAATACGGTATTTTGTGAGAAAAGTTGCGAAATCACAAAAATGGCTCCACAAATAACCTCATACTTTCTGATGTGACATGATTTCAAACAGGATAGGTCGCAAAATATGGAAAATTCAACAGAAATAAGCTATCCAAAGTCATACGCAGCCTCTCCGCTCCGTTCCGCAGCTGCATAGGAAATAGCTAAGGGAGCGGGTTAACCCGGGACTGGCTGGAGGACGAACATTAATTTTTTTCACTGTCGAATAGCTCCGTCACCACACCGTACAGCGTCCTGAAATTTTCCATTCATTAATGATGCACTGTTCGGCAAAAACTGTGAAGGTAATCTAAGATTACGCGAAAATGACATCACAAAAAGGATATTTACGATTCGGCGCGTTATTTTCTTTTGGGGGGGGGGGGCGGTGGCTGGTTGATGTTCTTTGAAACACCGGGGTTGCGAGATAGCCGATAGTTTGCAGTATCTGTTATGTTGCGACGAATCAACGTAGATCACCCATGACCTCAAACAAGGTCATCAAAATTCAAAGTCACATAACCGTGACTTTTCAAATATCGTATTACCTTACGCCATGAAATCAGTTTTGACGGTTTTTTGAAACTGATTTAATGTTAATGGTGGTAATTAGAGGAATCTTGCAGAGAATTATGAAGTCAGTGGAGAGCCGTAACTTGAGCTGTGTCATCATTTTCCGTCGAAAGAATATGCACATCTTTCAATGTACCTAGGCTTAACGATGACTCTAATCTCTGATTGGTACGCAAAACAACCTCCTTCCAATCGGTCAATTATGAACATGCGTACTGGAAAGGGGGAGGCTTTTTGTGTCCCCAGACTGTTTTTCTCGAAAATCTCGAGAACGGATCGGAGATGGTTGCTGCTACTTTGTGACACTGATGGCAATGCAATAACTCATCGATGGACGCCAAAAGTTGAGAATCGGCCGAAATTTTTTGAAGGTTGAAGCATCCGAAGTCAAACAAACATAACGAGAATAACGGTTATCGCTGACAAATGATAACTTTGCGAAAGGATTAGCGTTCTACGTAAGATTACCGTCTGATCATAATCAGCGGACATAATTTGGGAATAAGTGATGGATGTACCAAGACCAAAGCCAGGGTCAGTAAGTTCATCAAAGGTCAAGGTCAACTGACTTGTGACTGGATCCAGATTTGCTTTGAAACATGTTGGTTTGTATGAAATATGCGTTCAAATACCCTAATAAAAACGCGTGTGAACGCATTGATACGATTCCATATACCAAGGTTAGCAAAGGTCAAGGTCATCAAAGGTTAAGGTCATCTATCTTGTGAACTGGTCCAGATCTGCTTTGGAACATGTCGATTTGTATGAAATATGCATTCAAAGATCCTAATAAAAACACGTGTGCGAACATTGATACGCTTATGTGTACCATAGTCAGTGCAGGTCAAGGTGATCAAAGGTCAAGGTTAACTATTTTGTGACCTGGTCCAGATTTGCTTTGCAACATGTCGAACTGTATGAAATATGCATTCAAAGACCCCCATAAAAACACGTTTGGCAAACTGTTACGCATATATATATATATATATATATATATATATATATATATATATATATATGTGTGTGTGTGTGTGTGTGTGTGTTCATATAATGTTTACGTTTTTAGCAATCATATAATTGAGTTTATTACAACGAAAAAACTTAAGCGAAAGTATCTGACGTAAAACTTCTTTTGGGTCAAAAACTTAATCCAAGGTCAATGATTTTGACAATGCTTCACTTCTTTTGACCTCGTGGAGGTTACTAACGCCAGAAATGATCAAATGTATCGGTGTTGACTATCTCCGCTGAAAATACGCCAAAAAAGGCCTTTAGCGTCCTTATCTACATTCAAGTTACACCAGTATCCCGTGTTGCTCGAACACTGATCTGCAAAAAATGAAAAAATGACGTCATAGGTCGACGACCTGATATAAATTCGACCCGAAATCCCCAATCAAGACGCAAAATGAATGGAAATTTTTGTTTGCACGTTTTAACGTTGAAATACGCACCATTTTCCGTTTGCTGTATGCAAACGGGAAAGCCTTACGGAATGTATCTTGTACATTTCCCGGAAACGTACGAGATAATGGAATTATCTCGTACGTTTCCGAGATCGGAGGGGTGCACTTTTGTACCCTTTCCAGTGCGCGTTAGCGCGAAACACCCTTCCACTGTGCTTATTAATCCTCGCCCGACGGGGCCATTTTTACACAGTCGCACTGCGAGGGGTCTTAAGCGACCACCCTCCCCCCCCATTGACTTTTGAATCATGAGAGATAGAGCAACGCAGTAAAAACCAGAGTACTGCTTGCCATGGAAGCAACTCAACAATATCCGATTTTTTTTGTTTCAGGTCAGAAGATGGCCTTCCAGTTTACGGTAATGACCTCAAAGCGGTCATGCCAGAATACGTCGAAATTTTTTAGCACTATAGTTTCCAAACTTTCGAAAGTAAATCAACCCCGTAAGGGCTGGCGTATTGGTCACTGACCTAGCTATTGGCAAATGTATGGGTTTTGTGTCTAGATCAATCGGGGACCTCCCAGTTCACGAAAATGACAGCATAGCTGAAACTTGCAATGGAAGGTACAATAATCCCACCACATTTTTGCCGGGTCACAGATCAAACGAGCGACGACATGCGTGCCAAACTTGGCACACCGGTTCTCCTCGGGCTGGGAGAGAAACTCCTATTTGGGGTCGCGGCCACCTTAGTTCCAAAGGTTACCTCCAAAGGCGCTCTTGTCGTTTTACGGAAATCGCTCCTTGTCGAAAGGCACTCGAGTTAGAGCCCCCAAATTTGGTGTGCAAGTAGCAGGGACGTAGCCAAGGGGGGCCATGGGGGCCATGCTCCCTAAGCCAAGCGGTCTACACGGATATGTAGCGACTTTGCAGGAATACAGTAACAGTGATCATAAATATGTTGCAAAAGGAAACATTATATGTTTTGCTATGCGTTAAACATGACGTAAATTGTATAAAATTGATATTTTTCCCTATAAATCTCGTCTTATGCCAGTGGCATATGACAACATTTGACTTTTGCCCCTCCCCCGAGGAAAATCCTGGCTACGTCCTTGGCAGGTATGTGCGCACACGGTCTTTCCTAACATCTTGTAGTGGCTGCAATAGTTTCCCAAGGTCACCGCTAAGGATGCGATCGGGTTTCGAATTTTACAATTTTTTAATTTCTCTGACCCAGCGTAAATGGCTGACCTATATTATATTAACAAATTGGCTTTACATGACATCAAATGCTGTTCGTCAAAATAATGCTGACGTGATGCATTGTGATAAAGCATTCTTGACAGCGTAGGTATCACTTATCCCGTATACAAAACCACAGTGCAGTTTGACTTCAGTGTTTGTTATGCACGTTAGACCTAGCTTGACCCCTGATGACAAGACACTTACCGTACTCTAAATCAGACCATTGACACGAACGCAAACATTTATAAAAGGAACATGTAACACAACAATGCAATACCCAATATCCATTAAATGAAATCTACTGTTCGATTTGGTTAAAGACACGACTGACATGACCTTGACGAAAAAGTCACATGCCATGGCCTTTCACATCAAAAATTCTGAAATTGTTCTTAAGGTGTATAAATGTTAAAAATTCTGCTACAGAATCAAAATCAGCGTTCTGTCTCCCGTTGCTGGACAGTTATTCAAGAAAAACCACAACGGGGGTGGGGTCCTAAAATGGCCGCCCTCCGGGCGAAGGTTAACCTTTGAGTTGGCTTGTGACCTGCGACATAATTTTGGGGTCCAAAAAAGTAACATGCGCGAGGTTCATCACCGACTGCAGCTGACTGCCGTTTTAGTAAGATAAAGCCATCAATTGGCTGCGGAGTTATTGAGTGGGAGTGGCTGACGCCCCCCTCCCCAGAACGTTGAAGGTGGCCGCATAACCCAGCAAATGCCCAATTATATCGGACATAGAAGGCGTGTTACTAGGGTCCGTCAAAAAACACTTTTTTTGAAATCTATCTGTTTTTGCACGTTTTCCCGTGCTATCGACCATGAAATTTACGAAAATAACAAAAATATTTTTATGGGACAATGGGAAGACCGCCCGCTTTTCGATTGAAAGTTCGCGATTTGTGCTTTTTCCTGGTAATTTCACGACTTTTGTTGATTATAGTGCATGCATAATGTTTACCTATTTTGTTCCGCTAAATTAAGCATTTAGAAGCAGGAGAAGATCAGCTAATTGATAAACTAGTTACGACTTAATTGTAGAACAAATTGCGTGTAAAGTTTCTGACACGTGTCGCCCCGCACCCCTTCAGATTCATGGAACTTTAGCGTACAGTGCATTAGTGTACAATGCATTCGCATTTGTTACCAACTCCAGCCAGTTTCATTGAACTCTGCCCACGTCTGCATTACAGCGAACTTGACGGGGCTCCTTGGCTTTCAAAAGAAGAAGCTCGTCGGTATCCACGGCAACATGAATACTGGCGGGAAGCCAGTAACATACGATACAGGTAGTTCAGGCCAGTTCAGGCAGTCATCGCGTGCTTCGCGTAACTGAGTCAGGGGCAGAATTTCGCGTTTTGGACGTTTTTTGGGGGAGGGGAGGAGTAGACATGAACTGACGTATTTGCACGGCACAGCATGCCACCCAGAAAACGTTCTGAAGCTGAGGAAGTTTTGCTTGGGCAACCCTCATCTGTCTTGAACCCAAGATGGCACCAGGCTTTTATCGAGGATAATGTTAGCATCAGCCTGCTGGTTCCCTTCAAAGGCAAAGTTCAGCTGCCTACCAAGGAGGAGGCGCTCCAACTTTATGGGACCGATAATGAAGATGGGCTGGATGACTGTGAATAGTTCGTCCCAGAGCCAAGGCAGATGCAGAACAGAGGAAGAGAAACAGTTACTGTGGAAATGCCCAAGAAGGTCTTTGATAATCCTAATGTTGTATCAATGCTTGACCGGACAAAGACCACCCCTACTGCTGCGCTTGGTGTCGTCTCTGCCATTCTGAAGGGTGCCAATGCCAATCTCAATGACTTTGTATTCAGCGAGGGCACAGTGAGACGCACTTCTGACAGGCATAGAGAGGCCACAGCTGCCGCCATCAAGGAGGACTTCAGAATGCACAAGCCACCTGCCTGTGTCCTCCACTGGGACGGAAAGCTGATTGACAACGTCCTTGGGACCAAAGATGAACGCCTGGCCGTCCTGGTCAGTGGAGGCCCACACCAGACGGAGGGAAAGCTCCTGGCCGTACCCATTCTACGTGACAAGGACGGAAACCCCACCAGCACTGGCACTGCCCAAGCCGAAGCAACACAGAAGCTGATTGAGGAGTACGAGCTGGAGGACAACGTGGCTGCTCTGGTGTTTGATACGACAAGATCAAACACTGGGAGCAAGAAAGGTGCCGCCATCCGCCTGCAGCTGTGGCTGGGAAGGCCCGTCTTGTTCTTCGGCTGCCGTCATCACTTTGCGGAGCTAATTGCCAAAGCCGTGTGGTATGAGCTCTTTACCGAAGATCTGAGCCCTGACAACAAGTTCTTCCAAGAGTTCAAGGAGCGCTGGACCGATCTTGACACCTCTTCTGAGGCTCCCGTCAAGCGACTGAACCAGGTGGCGAGGACTCGCGCCCTAACCGGGCTGAAGGAGACTGCCATCGAGTTCTACCAGAGGACTCTCGGCCAGAAGAACAGGACCGACGCCCTCCCTCGTGACGACTATCGTGAGGTAGCTGAACTCTGCCTGGCTGTCCTCGGAGAAGCTCCTCCGCGCGGTCACGTCGCATGGCTGAAGCCTGGCGCCACGCACAGAGCGAGGTTCTTGAACTTCTCCATCTACGCCTGCAAGATGTACCTGTTCTCGGAGCAGATGCCCTACAGCAAGGAGACCTTGATGGCCCTGCAACGGATCGTCACCTTCCTGTCCCTCATCTACGTGCCGTACTTCCTCAAGGCGGGCTACGGGGCTGACGCGCCCGTGAACGACCTACAACTGTACCAGCAGCTGTTCTTCTACAGGTATGCAGTAGCTTACCCATAAGTGATAAATATAAAATCAAGTGTTTCATAATCTTACATAATGGCTCACCGGCTCACCCCTATTGCAAATGAATAAGAATTAAAGTTTTACCAAACACAGAGGGCATATAACGCCAGGGGCGCACACAGGATTTCGTGAGTGGGGGAGGGGGGCACGACCTGAAGGGGCCTCACCCACTGGAACCCAAGGGGTCCCCCGCAAAAAATTTCGCTGGCCTTCGGCCCTCAAACGCTTCTTTGACCGCCCTGGGCTGCCGGGGCCTCATCTGTTGGAGCCCGAAGGGGGCCCCCTTAAAAAGATTTTGCGCGCCGAAGGTGCGGAAACGTTTTTTTTTTTTGGTCCGCCTGGGCCACCTTTTGGACAGCTTAGGGGGTCCCGTCGGATGGTTCAGGGGCTCGCAACCTGCTAAGAGGAGGAGCACGGGCCCCCGTGCCCCGTGCCCTCCGCCCTTGTTTGCGCATGTTATGACGCCCATGTCATAATTCCTTCCAGAAAGCGTATGCAGCATGTAACACGCTAAAGTTTATTCCTGCAGATCTGTGGATCTCCAGCTGGCGGAGGCTGCGCTGAAAAAGCTGCAGAGGCACGGATGGTACCTAGACGAGACCATCGTGCCCTTCGCCCTCTTCTCAGACCAGCTGAGCCCTGGAGAGAAGTCCAGGCTGGCCGAGAAGATGAGCGACTTAAAGCCACAGCAGGAGCCGGAGCTCCTTCCACCCTCCTTCCCCGTGGTAACGCCAGCCACCGAGATCCACGACCTGGTCGGTGAGAGGAGTTTCATCCTCTTCTCCATCCTCGGGGTGAGCCACAGTTGGCTGAAGCAGCTGCCCGAGGAGTGGGAGCAGGACCCGAGCTTCCTCAAAGCGAAGGAGTTCGTAAGAACTGCCAAGACTACGAACGACGTTGCTGAGAGAGGCGTCAAGGTTATCAGTGACTACGCTACGATCCTCACAAATGATGAAAAAAAGAGACAGTGGCTTCTTCAGGGCGTAGAGCTGAGCCGGATGCAGTACGGGAACTTTTAGAAGTGCACGCTCAATAAGTAAAGAAAGTGTGCGCGATGACCACGTGCATTACGTGGGGGACATGCACAATGCATATGTCACGTGCGTGCAGGATCTGCTGATCAACATTCCAAATGGTTTGAGTTGTGTATCTTTCTGGAATGAACATCCATGCATCGAACAGTCGTGTTGTTTTGCGGAAGAAATAATGGATGTAGCTTTTCCGCTACAGAGAGTTACTCTACTGTCATGCATACTATCATTATTGTCATGCATACTACTACAAGCATTTCTGTCATGGCAACCTAGTGGCTACCTTGGATACCAACGGGCTTTTTCTTTTGAATGCAAAGTCGCATTCGCTTTAATGCAGACATAGGTGGAGTTCAATGAAATTGGCTTGAGTTGGTAACACATACACTGAATGCTGAAGTTCCACGAATCTGCAGGGGTGTGTGTGTTTGGGGGGGACAGGTCTAAGAAATTTTACACATAATTCGCTCTATAATAAAGTCGTAACCGGTTTATCAATTAACTGATCTTCTACTTCTAAATACTTAATTTAGGGGAACAAAATAGTTAAATATTATATATGCACTACAATCAACAAAAGACGTGAAATTACCAGGAAAAGGCAAAAATCGCAAACTTTCAATTGAAAAGCGGGCGGTCTTCCCATTGTCCCATAAAAATAATTTTGTTATTTTCATAAATGTCATGGTCGATAGCACGGGAAAACGTGCGAAAGCAAATGGATTTCAAAAAAGTGTTTTTTTTTGACGGACCCTAGCGTGTTACATTTGGATCATTCCACGTCAAGTCGCACAAGCATTGACCAGACCACTTTCGATTTTGAAGAAATTTATTACATTCATAGGTCCTATCAAAAATGTCAGATACAAATTTTTAACCCGGGTGACCTCTGGGGCAGAACTGCAGGTCATGAAAGATCACCGATTTTTTCAGACATTGCATGATGCAAATGCCCATAAATCCGTGCTAGACTGTCAAAGAAAGCGATTAGTGCTAATCGACAAAAACATTTCATCTTTCATCAGCAGGCTCATTTTTTTTCGGTGACCTCGGGACGACGTTTGACCTGACTAGGTGGCATGGAACATTTTTGGTGCTGACCATGTTTGCCTTGCGTGATCTCCACGAATAATGTAGCACAATTTGTTCCCAAATACCTACAACAGGCGTATCAAAGAACATTTCTGGGCAAATGCAACCCTTTTTGGATATTTTGAATTTAGTATTGACAAGTGGCGCTTGAGAAACATAGCCTAAGGCTGTTTGCGGAATATTGATTGATTTCGCACGTTTTTCCATTGTCCAATTATTTCTCACTTTGGTGTGCACAGTGTCCTAAGTGCCTGCTACAGATCAGCTTAGTTTCAAATTGCTTGACCAGGAAGGTCAAAGGTCATGACACTCCGTCCCCAATCGGCCTCCGACGCCATCCAGATCTGACAAGCCCGTTCTTCACATTCACACGAAAGTGAGTCTGTCAGATGTTCTTAGTCCCTAAAGGCAACTGAGATAATCCTAGTC
Organism: Capitulum mitella; assembly: GCA_030062745.1. Taxonomy (NCBI): domain Eukaryota; kingdom Metazoa; phylum Arthropoda; class Thecostraca; order Pollicipedomorpha; family Pollicipedidae; genus Capitulum; species Capitulum mitella. The sequence goes on along the minus strand of CP099839.1, from coordinate 5,171,100 downwards.
GTGCATCGGGCGTTTGGAAGGTGAAACGAGGTCACTGAAATCAATTGACCTTGGACTGGTTATTCTGACCTCGAGTCACTGAAAGATTTTTGGGAGATGATTTGGAATATGACATCCATTTTGCACGCATTAAATCATATGTGTTTATTTCCATTTCCTGGATAAAAACCAATTTTCCGATTTTTTTGCACGTATCTCAATCCTCACTTCTGTCTTATCGTACACGAAGCTGTCATTTCATTTGTAACTATTCCAGCATCCAGGGACGTTATGACAAAAAAATCAACGCCCATGGAATCTTGGATACGTGCAAAGTTCGGTACGGCAGCAATATATGTGAAATTCGGAATCATTGTCCTAAAATAGCTATGAATGGTCCGGTAATCCAGGTAATCCAGAGTCAATCGGGATCAATGACTTCGGTTAGACTTTTAAAGACTCCAAAGCTCGGCTAAGATTGTCTCAGTTGGTTTGCGGGCCTGAGAACACTCGATAGGCCCACTTTCGTGGAAATGCGAAGAACGTATATGTCAGATCCGGAAGGCTGGGGTCGACTGGTGGCAAGGTGTCATAACCTTTGACTTTTCATGTCAAGAAATTTAAAATTTAGCTGATGCGTGACAGGCACGCAGAGCATTGTGCACACGAGGTTGCAGAACAATGTCACAAACGAAAGGCACGAAATAAATCAATATGCGCCAAATAGCTTCAGGGCATATTTCTCAAAATCGAAGTCGAAAGGGTTCGGGTCAGTTCTTGTGCGATCTGACGTAGAACGGCCCATTTCTAACACAAAGAGGAACGACTTGATTGATGTACGTGTATACGGAGACTGTATTTAGCTTCCCAGACAGCGTTTCATTACTAACCCACCGCGATAAGCAACATTCGACGCTATATGGGTCACTAAACAATGCCAGATAGACTTGAAGATGATTTCCACCAGTAAGAGAACTTGTGAAGCGCATGACGAACGTGGCATATTGCGTCTTTCTTCAGATGTGGAAAAAGTTCTTAAAATTTTGCCTGTCACATTCATTTTTCCTTCGTACTCATTTCACAACGTAAACATACATCTATCGTACTATTTCCGTGGTTTGCTGCACCTGGGGAACTGCAATTTTCAACGTCGCGCGCACCCATGCATAGTCTGGAAAGATCCGGAATGAAAACCAAGTTAACTAGACTTACGGAAAACAGGTCTAAAAGAGCGAAAACATCACCTCCGTAGCAATCACATGTGCAAAATACCAGCAAAATACTTGCAAGGTGATGAATGCATTGCGAATGCGAATGCGAAAAAAGAGCCAGATTATCTTCAAGGAAAACTTCACGATTCGTCAATGAATGACTGCGAAATTATTAGCCGGCAGAAATAGATCTGAGCACACCGAACCAGGCCGCCTTCTCAACCCTCGGCGGGCCGACCTCTGGGTCCACTTTCGCCGGCCCGGGGAGATGAAGGGGGGGGGGGGCTCAGGAGACTCCCAAGATTTCGAGAACTATAGGTCCCGTGGAAAAAATAGAAATAGCGCTGGAAAGCCCATGGCGAAACGGAAAAAGCTACTAATTTTCTTTTTAGATAAGGTCAGTATCAAGGTCACCAGAGGTGGCACGTCAAATTACCCCTTTGACATTTTTGGCAGAAAACTTTTATAAGGAAGGCTCAACGTGGCTAAAAATGTGTTTAACAGTAAAAAAAATGCCTGATTTACTCATGTGTTGCGGAAAAGGGGCACCTGAGGCCAAATTTGGCCATTGCAAGGAACGCGGACAATGGGATCGAAAAAATTCCCTGTCTGTAAGGGCAGGAGCTTCTTCTCTACATGTATAAGTACGTGTCTTAGCTGAAATACGCCGAAGATGTGTCTAGCAGGCATATTAAGTATTCAACTATCATATTAAAGTCAGATAAAGTTAACCTAATTGAAGATATTGACGCCTTTACGTCAGGCATTTCTGGTGTCTGTCGTATCATCTGCCATATTATTATTGATCAGACGCGACACAACATGCAATTCCTATAACATGGGATCATGTAATATTTCTTCTACATCATGAAATCCGTGCCCGGAAGCATTTGCCGCGCAAGGCACTCAGATACCAGGCGGCAGGCACCGCCGCTATGCAAAAGTTTGGCGGGAAATTCTTTTCGCGACGCCAAAAAATTATATTTTGACGACCAAAATAAAAAGACTGGAGCAGTACAAACTGCATAGATGGCAGGCATGGGAAGGAAAGGCATGGGTATTCTTGTCATCCGCGGCCATACAGTGTATTCACATTGAAAACAAGCGTAATATTCCGAAAGATCGAAAGACGTCGAAAACTTTTTGGCTCAGGCTGCTTTCTATCATGTTCATGAACGCATACTAATATGACTGATAGTCTGTATATGGGCTGTAATTTTCTTTTTGTTTTCTTTTTGTCTTCCTTTCATAGCAGCGAGTGTTACGACTTGCATTATTCTCTGGTTTACAAATCTGATTGCCCTGGGAGTTAACGTAAGGCGATTTGCGTCGTGGTGGTTTGGGACGGGAGCATTCCTGGCCACCTGATGGTAGGTGGTGGGTAGAAAAAACATCAAATCAGGTCAGCCTAGGTCAGATGAGATTGGATCAGTCTTGACAAATAGGGCTTTATCACACATTAATCCTTCCGAAACCATGGGTGTCGATTTGTATTGTTTTGTGAGTGGCCCAGAACACCAAGATTGATTTGGGCCCACAATGGACTTGACCCCCATATTTTCTGCCGATTTTAAGGGAAAATGTGTCATGATGGCGAAAAGATCAGCTGCAATAGGTAAGAGATGAACAGAAAGTACAACATAATGTTTAGAGGCGATCTATTTATCTATCTTTCTGTCGTCTGTCTGCATTAATAATATATATATATATATATATATATATATATATATATATATATATATATATAAAATAGTAATATCTGTATAAAGTGATAAAAAAGTCAATATAGATGGGGATATATGCAAATTTTTATTTGATAAATAGTAACAAAAAATTTAAAAATTTTCGTTGCCCAAAACTAGGTGGGCTAAATTCGTTGAAAAAGCACGCATTTGGGGAGTTTAGATTGTCAGGCGCTCTGCTCTGCCCTCAACCACTCACAAAACTCGGCGCCCTGTCCGAAACACGAATGAACACCAACAAACATTTCAAGACTTTAAGCCAAAGAATTGTGCTCAGTTGCGGAACTGTGAATTCGGTATGAAATGTGACCCGACCCCAGAGCGCAGGTCAAGGGTTACAATTACGCGCGCAGATGAGGTGAGGGGTACCACGGTGCATATGCAAGTTTCAAGACCGCCCACCCAGTCCAAAAAATTCAATAGCAAACGCAAAAAGCGCAGAAAGTTCAGCTGAACTAACGTTAGCGACATGGAAGTTCCAGAAAATTCAAGATAACAGATTTTTTCCATTTTCCATGTGTGCCAATGTACGAGATCAGTACATTCAATGTGTCAATCGATAACTTTCACAAGTTTCGCCGTTTTGGTTTATTGGAAGATGGCTTTACTTGAGCTGTGCTAGATCAATGAGTAGCGCAGCTCACGTGGTGCTCTAATTGATCTTCTGTCTATATTAATATATATACCAAAGTACAGCCATCCGTAAGTCCCGATTAGCCCACGCCCTTCGCCATTTCTCTCTGCAGCTGCGGAACGGATCGGAGAAGCTGCATGTGATTTAAGATAGCTTAGGCCTGTTCATTTTCGGGATATTCTACGATCTATTTTTTCTTAGATCATACCAGGCCAAGAAATATGAGGCCATTTGTAATGTCGCAACTTCTTAGAACAGAACTGTTTCATTTCTCATGTCCTATCAATCTGCGAGGTTTCATGTCAATCAATACATTTCACAAAAAGTTCTGCCACTTTGACTTTTTGAAACATGGCCTTATTTGTGCTTTCCTAGGTCAATGACTTGGGGTGACCTTAAGTTTGAAAATTGGCGCAGGGTGTAAAAATGATGTGTTAAAAGGTACGTAAAGTTTTGCATCTCTCCACCTTTTTTTGCTTTTTGGCTAGTCTCAGAAAACAGGAGGGGGCTCTCCTGACCCCGCCCCCGGCCCGGTGAATGTTAACTGTTTTTTTTTCCCACTAGCTGAAGTAAGACTCGTTCGGCCTACAGCCCCATTGGTAACAACAGTATGGCGGGTAGGCCGTCTCATTACTTGCACAAACTTTTTATTGCTGACCAAATACTGAACGGCCATATCCGGGGCCTATTTTAATGGCGAATCACTGAGAGGGAGTTGAGCATACTGTGCCGGCACCGGCGCAGCCAGGGGCATCCCCTCCACTTTACAGTTATGATGCCAGTATGCAGTATCTCACTTCGGCCCCAATATTTCAGCTAGATTGTTTTCTGCCCATGGAGAGTCTGCCCACAGAGAGATTTTTTTAATGACAGTCATCTGAGTTCCACCCGGCGATATCTTACATTTGAAAAAGTAATGCAAAAAGGAGTGAAGCGGGAGGAATATGCTCGTGGCCAACCAGTTAGTCAAGAATTTCGTTAGCGATGGATACAGTAGTCTTCCAGGCATGTAGCCAGGATTTTCCTCGGGGGGGGGGACGGACAAGTTTCAAATTTTGTCATATGCCACTGGCATATGACGAAATTTATTGGGAAAATCGGCAGTTTATTTGAATTTTGATTTGGACATCAACTCAGAAAAACACGTCTAAACATACAAGTGACGATATTTAGTTAATCCGGGGCTATTCTAGGTTACTGCCATAAGATAACCCTAGATGACCTAAGATTACCTTGGATGGCCTAGGATGGCCTTTATATGTCATTCGACAATAGTGTTGGTTAACGCAGCTGCTGCACGGGACTTCCCCATTCGCTATTATGGACAAAAATGTTTCTGCAGCTCCGAGAACGCATTTAAGCCCATGACCTTCTTTGACAGGATTGACCGAGCCTGAGCTAGGTCGGACCCCATGGGCAAGGTACAATAATGTGGGGTACAGATGAACTCATAATTGATTAACAGTCACCATGACATCCGTTTCGTTTCATCATCATTTATTCTTTGGCATTCATTTATACTTAAACTCGAAAAGTACAACTTTCTGCCAGTTTTATAACTTTGACCCGATCTGGAAGGTCATCTGTTGATCTGCAACACGCCAGTTTCTTCCGCGACGCTCTAGAACGCAAGGCGTGGCAATGGCAAAGAGAGAGGGTCGGTGCGGGCGAGGGTTAAGAATAACTTTTTTCGTAACCAAATGGTTGCGCACCGGATGGGTCAGCTCGAAAATGCGCGTCTCTGTTCGTTCTAATTGGGCATCTCAGTGCCTTTAAAGTTTACCTACCCCGAAGGACGTAGCTATATGTTCAAGAGGAAATAAATGCATTGGCAGACAGAGCATCGTCATACTGCTTTGCGCCATACTCAGACTGCGAAAGATCGTAAAAGTCAGACGTGTCGGACCAAGGCAGTGCTTGGCTATGCGTCTGTTTCTCAGCGTTATGAGATACTCAGGATGCATCTAGGTCAGGCTTTGACCTTATTTTCATACAGGAGGACGCGCCCCTCCACCCGAGGTTTTCCGGCGACAAAGCCAAACCGTTCGCACTGTCGCGCTGTAATTTTGCACTTTGACAGATTTTCCCTCGTATCCTTTTACACATTATATACAACTCGCATGCCCTACATGAAATAGGAGCGGCTCTAGGTGGCGTTCCAGGAAAGCATGCTAAGAAGTTTCGCGGGCGTTTCAGATGCGTGGCCACTCGTTCAGATATCGGTGCTGTAAGCCAATGTTTAGCAATACCATAATTTCAATGAGTGACAGGTATGATAATCAACCATCCAAAGGGGCATCCACCATGACAGGTCGACCGGTGTAACACCCTCATGTCTCAGGTTTTGACGTCAAGGTGAAAACAAGGTTATTGCATGCTTTGAATCGACCTCTGCACTTTTTAGGCCGATATGAGCAACGGTGACAAAGTTATGACCTCGGGCATTTTGGGAGGTCATGCTGTATGACTTCGTTGGCCTATAAGGCATAATAACGCTGTTTAAATAGCATAAAACTATATGCCATTGAACTCGCCATGATCCAAGTAATAATTTCCATCTTTCGGATTTCCGATTTCTGAGTTTTTGGCCTTGTGACCTATGACCTTAGGTCACGTGACTGTAGCGTGAAAAGAGTGCAGTACAGATACGAATATTTTTGCGCTCAAAATCAAATCGTATGTAATATTGTTGTGTCTGCAAATTTTGGGGCGGCACTTTTTAAGAAAACTGGTTTTTGGACATGTGTTTGATGACTATTTTTGCTCTTTTACTGGTGGGGGTTTCGTGCTCCTTGCCGAAGCCGGAAAGTTACGGGCCGATTTTACTGATTCAAATGGCAAAAGATATATTTGAGCAAGGTATTTCTACACAGATGCCAATGGCTATGAGTATGACCCGTCACACGACAGATTACCTTAAATATAAACATAAGCAACTGCATTAATGCAAACTTCCCATTCCTTCGGTGCGCCGCTTAAAGACCTGTTATGAACGAACACCAACATGGTGCACGGGCACATGTAAAACGCATTACATTAAACTTGACGTAACACACTACGCATAGCACAGGTTTAGCCTTCCTGGCCCATTTGACACGCAGATTTTAAGAGATACACTTTCAAAGAGATTTGGACACAAAAAATCCTTGAAATGGCCCCAGTTATCGACCACATGCAGTATTGCAACATTTTGTAGTTTCGGACTCGGGGTACCACGAACACGCTGGTTACCTCAATGTGACATCTCTGAATGACCCTTCGAGTCAGTTTGTCCCATGTTAAACATTTCCATGGAATGATTCACAACATCGCAAAGGCCGGTATCTCCACACCGGTCATCCAGAACGTCAAACAGATGTCGCAAGTTTACCTGCTAGGTTGAAATCTGCATAAAACCACCAAAAGCCAGACTACGAAAAAAATATTGCAATGTTGCAAGAAACTTCTCAGTAAGCTGTACGTGCAGTCCGTTGTAAGAAAATTCGGTGATCTATCTGGCCGCATCCAAAAACCATTTCATCTAGTTCCTTTTCTAAAATGTATTCTCACTGAGCCCAGAGAATGAAAAATACATATTTGACCTGGAATAATGTAACATGAGGTCAGGGGTGTTCCATGTTGAATTCCCAGGTCATGGTGATATGCAATACAAGCCACAACCACCACACATTGCAAAAGTACCAACAGTGCGGACGTGAAGTAAAACTGAACGTCGAACCACAAAACACGGTCATTTTTATGATGCCATTAAGACGTGGCCTAAGATGATTTCGTTTGCAAATGTTTGTCAGCATGGGCACGGTTCATATAAGAAAGGATATTGAAGGCTTCAGGACGACACTGTCTTTATTCGTTTGGAAGGTATCTAAGAAATGCACCAGGAGTGAGGGGAGTTAAACGCCTCCCTCCAGTGAACGGCGGGTTAACGGTTCTATTTCGTCGTTCTGAGGCAGGGAGCCATGCTGATAGGTGATGGCATGAGCTTATGTGGTGATAATGCAATCACTTGGGGTTTGAATGTCGGTTTCACGCTACTCAAAATGCCTGGTTTCGGAACACAGCCTAGAGCTCGACAACTCAGCCAATTTTGCTGTTCAAAGAAGTCAACGACGGAACAGATCACACGTAGGCCAGAAAATGACACCTATATGGAAATGCCTTGTTTAGGAATTTCCATCGTCATTTGAATCAACGAAATCGGCCGGTGACTTTCCGAGCTAGACAGGGAGTGCGGAACCCCCATCCAGAAAACAGCCAAAATAACCATTAATGGCACCCCGAAAATCGGATTTGTAACAAGTCACCATCTCCCATGTTTTGCAAGCATAGCGTGAAGGAATACGGCTTCATTATCAGTAGAAAACAAGTTCATGTTTTTACTGCCCTTGTGTCTCGCTAAAGTCACGTGACCTAAGGTCATGAATCACATGGTCAAAAGCTAACAAAAAATAATCCGAATGACGGAATATATTCCTTAGATCATGGCGAGTTCAACAATGAATAGCTTTATACTATTTGAGTGATTGCGTCATGACTTCTAAACAAACAAAAACAGTCGTACAGCATGACGTCTAAAAAAACGAGGCTTTAACTTTCCGACCTTTGGTCGGATCGGCCTCAAAACTGCAAAGCTTGATTCAGAGCATGAAATAAGTCCATGGACGCATTTATGTCAAAGTCTGAGAGATGTGGACACTGGCGTCGATTTCTGTAAATGATTTGGGGGGAGGCTGAGCCGAAGGCCTGACACTCTGACCTCCCCCCAAATGTGGACTTATTAACAGATTCAGCCCACTTTATTTTGCCCAACAGAAATTTGTAAGCTTTTTTCTTATTATTCATTGAATAGCAAATTTCATTTACCCCCATGTATATAGGCATACATAGAAATATAGATAAATATATGGCGGTAATATTGGTCAGCAGCTTCCAACAACTGGTCTATTATCACACGCGATTTGCCAAAAAGACAAAAATACTCCGAAGTAAAAAAAAATCACGTATGTTTTTAAAATCGCCAGGCATATTGTTTGATAGGGTCAAATTTCACATGTTTGCCGTGCAATGGTAAAAGTGGTATAAATCCTTTTTCATCCAGGTTTGCCCCACCCCCTTACGAAAATCCTAGCAGTGCTACTCATTAGGCCATGGCAGGGCACAACTGTGTCGAAAGACTTGGCCGGCCGCCGGTTGTTCATCGGCCCCTGTAGTATGCCAGCCAGTTGTTAAAATGGTTATTATACATATCGAGCCCGACGTTATATGGTCCGCTATATTATTAAAAGACGCCAGGCAAACTTATGGACTACGTCCTATCCTTCTGAATGAAGTGCAAGGCAATATGTCGGGCCTCAAACGAAGAAAACGACATGACCTTTGATCACCTTAACCCTATTCCCGGCAAGGGGGGGCTGAATCCGCCCCCCCTCGGGATTTTTTTGCTTGTCAATTCCAGACTTTTTAACGCAGCTTCACGAAACTTGGTGACTTTTCCTAGCTATTCTTTCTACGTGCTGTGACAAAATTTGAAAATTCTATTTTGCTCAGGGGCGGAGCCAGGTAACGTTTTTGGGAGGCACCTCATGCCATTTTTGGCCATGTTGAGGGTAAAAGGAAAATGTCTGCCAAAAACAGAGTTTTTAAGATAGAACTTGAAACGTTATATGGATGTATAGCCAAATAGTTGGGCAATGTGCAGATGTAATTTTGTTTATCTGAGGTCATTTTACAAGGTCAGGTGAAGGTCAAAAGTCAAAATTTGTTTTTTTGCAATAATTTCGGCGCCGTTTTTTCAAATGCCAAACCCGGAATATATATGACGTAGAAGGGTGCCTTCTACTTATGTACCAAGTTTCAGCTTGATATCAGGTCGGGTCACGGAGCTATGACCTAAAATGTCAGTGCGCGTACCCTATATCGCAATAGCCATAAAATGAAATTTTTGAAACAGAGTGAATTCAAATGACTGAAAACGTTTACAGATAATAATAACTGCACACGAGATCATTCCAAGTAACCCCAAAGTAGCTGGACGTCATTTAAGGTGAAAGGTCACAAGTTGATCTGAGAAACGTGTGACCATGACAGTTCCCCCTTTTTCATGTCCCTGGCACCGCCTATGCTAACATTATACAAACATTGTAATGCGATTTGTACTTCTTTAGTATAACATGACTAGCAGAAGCCAAAAAAGGGTGTTTGCCTCTTTTGTTCATTCAGTTGTTAGAAAACCAATCCTCCTATTTTTGAAACCCTGTGAACGCCCATGAATTTTCTCAAAATTTCAGATTTGCGGACACATGGTAAAAACCCTATCCATAATCTCTCGATTCATGCCAGTATCATCGGAATCGGTTCATAAACAACGGAGTTATAAGAAGTTCAAAAGTACCCCCATTTTGACATTTTTGCCCCCCTGTATCCACAAATTTCAAAATTTTGAAAATTTCTTTTTATAAAAATGTAGTTCACGTCACGGCAAATCGATTGCCGTTTGTTGCGATGAAATCGGACCAGTAGTTCTCGAGATCTCGGGGGGGGGGCGAATCCGCCCCCCCTGCCGGGAATCGACCATACCGTCTAGCCCTCCGGGAATAGGGTTAAAGATCAAACTCTTCTTTTGCATTGTTATCCATTTCAAGTATCGGGAATTCGCTTTTCTCCACAGTTCTCGAGATTACGATTATGGAAGAAGATGCGTCATAATTCTGACCGATTCATGACCCATGACCTTATTTGGCCTGGAAAATAAATACCAAATATTCTGTAATAAGTGTACGGTTAGGTGCTCTATGGCACTAACTTTCCTTGGAATTTCCATATATCAAGCTACAAGATCTCGGATATCTCAGGGTGGTGGATTTCGTCTTCGTCCACTGCGCGTGATCCCCCACTGCACCCGTAAAACCATTGAGTGAAGATCGTTTAGTGGCAAATCCGCAGCCGAAACGATTTTAGGAAAGGATTTTAGGATTTTCTAGCGATTTTAGTAAAGGGATTTATTCTTTGTTTTTCGTGGAGCGAAGGAATTCAGTGATGACGCTTAGAAAAAACAGTCAGTAGGGGTCAATTCTTTTAAAATTGGTCTCACTGACGAGATATTTGGCCCGTTCTTCGACCTCTTTGTAATGCTCATTTAGTCGAGATGCATTGCAACGGCATTTACGTCCTTAGCAAGTCTACCGCTGTCAACGACTTCAGTTAACATCTCTCGTTATGTCTTGATCATTTTCATTACTATTTCATTCGATTTTATCCACATCTTTGTCACAATTCACTCTTTACCTTTCAAAGTGAGTCCCCAATTTGAGAGCAGCGCAGTAGCAAGATGGGTGGAAAGCACACGTTATCTTATGTAGGTGCTGAGATTTGCAAGAACAATACAGATCAAGGATTTCCTGTTAACGGCTCATGCAGCTTTGGCAAGAAAAGCAAACGTAGTCTGTCTACGAAGAGGTAAGCTTTCAGGAAGCTCTCTCAAAACGTTGGAATTTCCGCAGTGATCTGCAGACATCAGCTGCGGTTTCCTAAAATCGTGCATGCGGGCGGGTGACCTTGGTTGCGGCTGGGTGCAGTGGGCTCCGCTGCCCCGAATCGCAGTGACCAAACAGGTACGGCGGACTGGCCTCACGGAAAAGCCCAGACGTCACCGCCCGGTATATAACGCCGTGGAGCGGCGGTCAGCGGCATCAGCTACCTCTGCACCTGCACCGGGCACCAGTCGCTCACGAAAGGTGGGACGTTCGCGGCGGCTGGAGGATTCGCGGTTCCCGATCGGTTGCAGTTTGTCACGCAGTCGGTGACTTCGTGCTCTGAGGCATGACAGTCAATTTTTCCGTGTCCGATTTCGATAACTTTTGATGTATCGGTCTGCCTCGGCCATTGAGGGTTTTGTAATCCAGTCCGCTGTCCATTAGTTAAAATCAACAAAAAGTCGGAAATGTTTTTGCCCACTGTGGAAAAAAACGTCCGGGAACTTGCTCATTGGACTGTTAAGTTCCGTCTCATACGTTGGACCATCCCCAGTGTTTTACGCCGCTGACATGCTCCTCCGACCAAAACTAAAATTTTGGGAATCCGGAAACTTTCTGACAAATCCCTGAAGCCCTTTCTACCGCACTTTCCCTCGACGGCCGCGTGTCGACGCCAGCCACGGCGTCACGCGCTGTCACGGCGGCGTCACGCGGTGCTCCGGCGGTGGCGGCCCGCTCCCGCGGCTGACCGTCGCCGGCCGATTTCAGAGTCGCCATGAAGGCAGCTGCCGTTCTCCTCGGTCTGGCCGCGGTCGTCGCGGCCGACCCCCTCGGCTTCTACCCGGGCTCCGGCTTCGGAGGGGCGGCCTCGGGCAGCGGCGGCGGCTTTGTGGGCCAGGGGCAGGTCGTCACGCCGTTCGGGTCTCACCAGTCTTCCAACGTTCAGTCGCACGCCACGGTAAGGCCCCGACGTGTTCCCGTGCACGGTGGGATCGTGAATGCTTGAAAACGTAGACGATGAAAGAAATGAAAATGAGAATGAAATGTCAAAAATGATAGATAAGTTCAGACGGAAAGAAAAACAAAAATAACAACGACAAAGTAGTCTGTCGTGTTCAGCTTTCTTAAGGCATGCGATGAGGCATGTGTCATTTTTTTAATGTCAACCAGTGTTAGATAATCCTCTGAACAGGCTAGCAGCAGCCGGTTCACTGGTGCGTCAAATGTCTTCGTTCCGTCATCACAGTCGGCGTCGACATGTTTCCAGGGCAACGTTTTCGGTGCCGGGTCCAGCCACAGCGTCGGAGGGGCCAGCGGATCCCAGGCTGCCACTCCATTCGGAGGCCACCAGTCGTCAAACACTTTGGGCTTGTCTCACCAGCAGAGTCTACCCGGCTACTACGGACGGAAGTAGACTGACGCCATCGTGCGGCTATTGCGCCTTCGACAGACTGCCACGAAGTGTGCAAATTGGCATTCCACGGCACCGTTCCGAACTGCTCTGTTCCAGGGTGCATGAGGCTAGGAGAATGGCCAGATTATGAGTCTGTAACGAAACCTGTTTCTTGTCCTTTTCTTTCGGTCATGAAACCAGCTGTCGGGAAGCATGTGGAAATACACTGAAAACCCGATGCGACGTTTTCCTGATGGAGCGAGTGATGGAAATTACCAGCCGAAAGATTTATTGGCCTTCTGGTGGTCCGTGGAACTTGCTGGCGATTTTCTACAAACTACGAACGAAAGGGAATTTCACTATTATTCGCACAGCCATAGGGCGTAGCTCTTTATCGCAGTTGTAGTTGTAATATCTGTTGTAAATACTGCTAAGCAGCAGATAAACATGTATGGCTATGAATACTCATTTCCATCTTGACGTTATGATAATCGCAAAGAATATTGCATCAAAGGTGAAAATTGTAATTTGGCAGCATTCACAGTGATCTTACGGCTGCACAGGTGATGGAGATCAAACTCCTAAATGCAGTAATGGGGGGGGGGGGCTGATGGCAATCTTAGAAGTCCTCTGACCTCTAACGATTGTTACATTTCCGTGTCAGAGTGCGGAGGCAGCACCACAAGGTCGGTCCCGGTCGCTTTGTCGCTGGTGCGATCTGCTCCTCCCCTTCAAACGGCGCGGCTCAGGCTCAACAGGTGTAGCCCATCCGCCCTTTTTAACCCATTGTTCGCATCACACCATATGTTGTGATGCGACGAAGCTTCAGCTCTCCCCCGCGGTAGATCGTCCCCCTGCCGCCGGCGGTGCGATAATGGCCCCTCGTCAGGACCGACGCGGGGGGTGAGGGTAGGGGCCAGTTTGGGCGAACCGGCACAGGCTCAGTGACCGTACCTCACGACCGGTCGGTACACGGGTACACTCAGGCCGTAACTCAGGACCGCTCAGTACACGGACCGCACCTCAGGATCGGCCAGTACACGGACCGTACCTCAGGACCGGCCAGTACACGGACCGCACCTCAGGACCGGTCAGTACACGGACCGCACCTCAGGACCGGCCAGTACACGGACCGCACCTCAGGACCGGCCAGTACACGGACCGCACCTCAGGACCGGCCAGTACACGTGCCGTGCCTCACGACCGGCCAGTACACGGACCGCACCTCAGGACCGGCCAGTACACGGGCCGTGCCCACGACCGCTCAGTACATGGGCCGTTCCTCAGGGGCTGTACCTCAGGACCGGTCAGTACACGGGCTGTACCTCAGGACCGGTCAGTACGGCGGCTCTTCTGGACGAGATCCCAAGCCTTCAGCCGGTACAGCTGATACCGCGATTGATACTGATACCTCCAGATACCGCCAGCTCTCCCTGACGGAGCCGGCAGCCATGGCTGACGATCCCGGGCGGGTACGAGAATCCAGAGGCCCAGTTTTCAGAAATTTTAACATAAGGCCTATGGCAATGACTGGACAGAAACGGTTTGAAATCCTACGCGGCACATCCCCCAATAATTTCCGGAAACTCCAGCTATCTCGGCAGCTCGGCGTCGGAGAGCTGTGCTGCCGCAGCTGACGCGAGGCGAGCTCAGAGAGAACCAGCCGGGCTCGCGGCAGGAGGCGCTGTGCATCCTCACGGCTGTGAGGTGCAAAACCGAGCTGAAAGACCTGCCTCGAACGAGCCTCGCCATATTCTGATCAGGCACATAGCCAGGATTTTCCTCGGGGGGGGGGGGCAAATGTCAAATTTTGTCGTATGCCGCTGGCACATGGCAAAATTCAGATGAAAAAGCAGCAATTTTTTGGAAATTCACTTCATATTTAACGTACAGGAAACCATGTAATGTTTGCTTTTGCAACATATATATGATCAAAATTCCGTATTCGTGCGAAATCACCATATACCTAGTGTAGACCGCTTGGCTCGGAAGGGGGTGACTGTCCCATGGTCCCCCTTGGCTACGTCCCTGATTCTGATATACTGTGCTCTAAATGGCATGACAGTCTTAAGGCGTTGTCAGTTGCGAACTGTGGATGACGTTCGCGATAGCGTCAAATGCATTTTCATCACATGACAAAATTGTGTAATGTGGGCGCTTTCTGGAAACGTACCCAGTGAACAGTGTCTTGTTGACATTTATTTGATATCTGATCACGACGAAGTTGGACGTACGTAATGCACCGGCGGGCAATGGGGTGAAGAAACTACACCTTGCAACATGAAGGGCGAGGCGGTCTTGACACATTACTCCTGCCTTTCTTGGAGGCGTCTCAGCACCTGACTCTTAGCTTTGTTTGTCGGCTCGAGGTCACCGAAGCCACATGTGGTCGTCCGAGGTTGCACGAACCTGTTCGATGGAAGGCCAACGGGGCGGAACAGGCCGAGGCGCTTGTCTGGATTGCGGGATCTCGGGCCCGTCTCCACCAGCCCGGAACAGACCGAAACGCTTGTCATTCAACGACGAGGTCTCGTTTTCTTCCCCACGATCGCCGCGCGATAGACTGATCTGCGGCAGACTCAGACGTTTGTCTCTGGCTAGTGAGGCCGCGTTCCAACATCCACCATCCCGCCACACCGTGATGTGTTTGCCACCGGCCCATCTCCAACACACCCGGTCAGCGATTCAACGAGTCGACTTCATATGCCAAGGGTATAAAGTCGTATAGTGGACACCGTGCGGTTCGCCCGGAGAGTGTGTTTCACCGAGTGAATACTGTGTGCCAGACATTGTAGACGGTGAAAATTTGGGCGTCTGACCGGTATCGATATACGGAACGAAGATTCACTGACGGCACACTTTTTGTGCCATAAAAATGCGTTTCACAAATGGGATGTCGCATGCGTTCAGAAGCCGTTTGGACAGGCGATGAAATTCAGCTAACGGTACGGTTTACCAAGTTTGCTAATCACTAAGAGAGACAGCTGACAGTTCACTGACAGACGCAATTCACGTCAGAAACTGAACTTCCCCACGTCGTAACGCGCGCAATCCAGACCTGCTCCCTCCAGGACCAGCTACACCTTATCGTGCCCGTCCGCCCTCATCCGGCCGGCGCAAGCCGACGGAACGCTCGCAGCCTCCGAAGCTGCCGGGGACTTTTGTTTTCGGCCGCGTTTTGCGCGAGGGGGCGGCGCATTGTGTGGGGCCCGGCGCCGGCGGGAGGGCCGGCCGGTGATCAGTTATTCAGCGGACCGCCGGGCGAGGGGCCGCCGCCCGCGCCGGGGACTCGGTAATTTTCAGGCCAATATGTCAGGCCTGGGAGCCGTCTGTCGGGCTGGGGGCCGCGTTATGGTTCGTTGAAGACTCGCATGGAAGAGAGGCGCATAATAACAGGTTGCATGCTGTAGGGATAGAGTCATTATAGGGTCGAGTGTGAGCTGAGGTTGCAGAGGGGAGGGCCCAATTGAGGCGGGAGCACCGAGGGCCGGCCGGGGGTGAGGGGAGGGGAGGCAGACGCCCGGCCGGCCCGCCACCGCCACCGCCTGATTATTGCATTAGCGGCAATGGCATGTTTCCGTAGCTGTAATTTTCGCCAGCTGAGTGTCGGCGCACTAGTGCGTCATTGTCGGGCGGACGGGCCGATGAAAATGAATGACGTCAGGCGGCCGCCGCCGCGCCCGTCCGCCGTGAAACGGCCAATCAGATGGGCGGTCCGCACGGCGGCCAGCCGGCGCGGCAGATGGCTCAATGAGTCGGCAGCGGCCAAGGAAGACCGGTCCCGTTGTCGCCAGAGCGAGCTGGACCGGTTTTTGTTTGGGTTTTCCTCTGTTACGCAACGGTGTTAAAGCTCGCGCGTACTTTCCACGGCATGAAAATTGACCAAACTCTGAAATTCTTAGCAATCGTGAAGTGATTTGTCATAAACGTGGACATTCCTAGTGTGTTCCGCATTTTGTCACTTCTGAGATATTAGTAATTTTTATGCTCACTCAGAAGTACGTTGGCTTTGTTTGAAAAGGTGATATTATAACAAATGTAAATCAGTCTTGCAAGATTCCAATGTTATTGACAGACTTTGTAAAAACTTGGTCCATGGAGACGAAATCACGCCTATGAGCAAATGTAAGCATGGACGAAACGAAGAACACGTGAATGCGTACGCATCAAAGTTAGTTACCGAGTGCATCGTCATGTCCAAAGTTCACCATTTAAAGGTTTCACTGCTTACGAAATCCTGGTTGAGATTAAGTCTGCTTCTCCCCATCAATGATAGTTTTCTGTTGAGTGTTCTTTGGTGTTGGAACGCCATTGCAGCAACTGAAAATCATCTTATGTGGTTGTGCATAAGAACCAATAGCTTCGTCATCTATGCGATATTTATTTTTGTATGTGGACATTGAGTTTAAGTATACAAATAAAATAACCTGGGGAAGTAAAAATGGTTGAATCCGCCCAAAGCCATTTGAAATCACAAAATGGAAGTCGAGATGGCAATGCAGCGCCTATTTATCGGTTTAAGGGAGGGACAAATTTTTAGGCCACGTTTGTGCTTACCACCGCGTTTACGGCGGAGGGTAAACTTTTCCCAAGATCCCAACACTTGCTACAGAGAAATCCTCCGCTGTAGTCGAATGACGTTGTCCCGTGCGTCTTATCATACGTGCTGTCTCTGTATTACTTTTTGTGAGCTTTCCAAGCTTTAGCACACACACAGGATTCCAGCGGCATGGCACAGTTTTTCTTTCGCTCTGTCGGTGATACCTCAGTACATTACAAAGCAGTTGCGCGCATGTAGTTTGACGGCAAGCAAAATAGCTAGAAACAGTCCGTGAGACGGTGAGAGCAGACAAACAGTTTTCTCTCTTCTCGTCAGGTTTGTTTGCAGTTCAACTGCCTGCGCCACAAAGATCACCAAACAGCCTTCACTCGGCCTGAGCTCCGGTAAGCCAACATGAGTCAGGATCTGAAAACCCGAGCCCGCAGCAGCGGACGCCGTCTCCCGCGGGCCCCGTGACCTCACCTCTCGGCGGGGCGGCGGCCAGCAATAGCGCGGCCCGGGCGGGAGCCGTCTCCCGACGGGCCCGCTGTTCGCACCCGGCCGCGGGGCGGGCGCGCGCCGCTCCGGTTTCCGCTGTTTGGCCGCCGGCCGCTCAGGAGCCGGCCATTGTTTGATCTGGCCGCCGGCCGGATTTGTTTGACATGAAGTTTGCCGCCGAGGGAGCGCCGCCGCGCGGCCGCTGTCCGGCGCGCCAACTTCAAATTGAATAAATCATAACTTCGCCGCCGGCGGCCGGTCCCCGCTGAATTCGCCGTCTTCAAAATATCCCCAAACAGAGCGTAAACTGCGGCCTGGTCACCGTAAAGCAAGACTAACGGATGGAAATCGGCGGGAAGTCGGGAAAAGGCGCGGCGGCGAGGTCGGACGCCGGCTCGGCGTCGGCGGGAGCAGCGGGCCGCGCCACCCCACCGGCATTAGCATAGATCCTGGCGGCCGGCCCTGTCGAGAATAGCGCGCTCCCCTAACGCGACTAGATGTGCATCCAGGGACTTATCCACATTACGGAGATATCATAAACAGATAGGCGTAATTCCGCTGTAATCGGGCGCCCCTGCGCCGTGACGTCACCGCTGTCAAAAGGTAACCGGAGCCGGCCGCGGCACGGCCCGCCGGCGGGATACAATGTGCCTGTCGTGCCGCCATCTGGCACCGCGGGCGCAGCGCCGGCCCTGTGGCGTCCCTGCCGCGTCCCTGTCCCTGTCCTGCCGAGTTCCTGCTCCTGTTCTGCGGCGTCCCTGCTCTCTGCTCCCTGTTGCGGCGCCCTTGCTACTGTCCTGCTGAGGCCCTGATCCTGTCCTGCAGCGTCCCTTCTCTGGTCCTGCGGAGTCCCTGCTCCTGTCCTGTTGAGTCCCTGCTCCTGTCTTGCCACGTCCCAGCTCCTGTCTCGTGAGGCCCAGGCCCCTGAACTGCCACGTCACAGCCGTGACTGGCGATCCCGGGGCGTGATGAAGGGAGGGTCCGGACCGCCATTATTCAGTGATTTTAACATTAGGCCAATGGCAATGACTGGAAATAAACTGCCTGCGATCCTATGTGGACCCCCTCCCCAACAATTTCCGGAAATCCCCAGCCATGGTCATAGTCACTGCGCTGCCAAGCCTCACCTCCCGTCTTGCAGTGTCCCGGCACTGCCCAGTAACGTCCCGGCCGTAGTTCACGCTTGTCGTCACAGCCCAGTGGTGTTCGTGAAGGCGACCCACAGCGAGTCCGTAGTGCCCTTGTGGCGTCCATGTAGACCCCAGCGGTGCTCCTGTGGCGTCTCCGTAGATCCAATGTACGACCTCGCGCCACTCGTGGAGCACCACCTTGGTACTCCCAGTGCATGCCTGCGTCGCCCTTTGACACTCATATGGCACGCTTGCGGCACCCATATGGCGCCACACTACGGGATGCCGAAATATCTCTGTAGATTCCAGATGCCCCTAGCAGCAATCGTGGTCCACGGTTGTGGCGTCTCTGCAGTTTTTCGTCAGCGATAACCGCTAAACAGTGGCTGCAGTTTATTTCTGTAACAATAGGGGATGAAACAGTAACCTTTTCTGGGCGTAAAAAAAAATAAAAACTTATGTAAAAAACTCAAAAACTCCTCATAACACGTATTTTGAATTGAGAAATCCGTAATGTAGCTTGCAGTCCTAGACGTTAGTCTACAATATGGATTATGTCGGAAAGCTCCACGCCTTCGGAAGTTTAAAGCGATTTTCTATGGCTGTCCTGTGTGTCTTATTCCGCCGTGTCCTATTTGCAGTTGTTCCGTGACGCCAAGAGCAGGCACAGGCTGACAAACGTTTGGGTTCATTAGCTCACGCAGACCCGTCAGATCGGTCCATGAGGACACATCATAGGTTTCAATAAGTTTTATTTTCCGAAATTTCTATGCATTTTTCTGAAAAAGGGTTTCTGGAAACTTGATCAGTGACATGTATCGAACTAATCAGTCAATTTATGTTAAGCTGACTTAAGTGGGACATCTCCTCTAATGAGCAAAGTATCTTTGCTCATTAAAGGAGATATTACACACATATATGATTTCAGCAGGTCATTGCTCTGTAAAGCATCTTTCACAGGTTGCAGTGTTCTGCTTTCCAGTTTCCTTTTTTTCGTATATCTTCGATACCTTCTCGTACCCTTCTAATTCGGTTACAGGTTTCCACTATCGGGTCCACGCCAGTCAATGAATAAAACAATGGTCAGATTTCTTTGATGTCTGCTATATCTCAGAAAATGTCAGTCTTTATTATCGGCGGATTTTTCTCCAATATGCTGGCTTCCAAGACGAGCATTTTGTTGATCGCTGCGACTGCGGATCAGATCTTGAGATCAGGGAGTATTTTTCCTTTTCACCAATCCTCTAAGGGAAAGCCGTGATTCAATGAATGATTTGATCGTATCGTCTTATTGGACTGCACAAGCAAATGAAAACAGACGTTATGTAGTTTAGTATTTACGTTGAACCATTTTATCTGAGTTTATGTCTGAGGCCGGTTTCTAGCAAGGTGTGTTTTCATCATTAGGGATGCTGCCGTGTTTGTACTCGGAGATGAAAATGTTTTCCTAGTCGTAACTAAATGAGGAAGGCTTTAGTCGAAATGCGTTAGCTATTTTCTTGTCCTTGGCAGAAGTCCTGGTGTCGACGTAACATGGGTGGATCCACCATATCACAGCAATATCGGTCACTAAAGCCGCGACATGCGCTTCGTTTGAATATTTACTTGTCAAGCAGTGTTTATAGGAACTAGGAACAGCACGAAATAGCTTATGAGGCCTGTGCTGCATTTTTCACTAATGGTGTTTCGCAGTTTTGAAACTTCGTGGGGATAACATGAATGTACATAGTTTAGCATAAAAATATATATTCAGTTCATCAAAAATATACAACTTAGATTTACGAGCATGCATGTCGATGTCATAAACTTTTTCTGGCTTTGGTGATAATTTAGATTGTTACAATCTCCAGAACGTAAAATGGAATTGGACTGTTAGTTCCGACATGACATCATATTTTTAAGACAATCCGTTACCACTAAGACTATCAGATTTTAATGCCAAACGCCTAAACGGGGTCAAAATGATTCGTAACACTCTGACGCGATAGGCTCCGAATAGCATAAGATGTAGCGTTGAAATGTGAACAAAGTTGAACAAGCGTTGAGCCTGAGAAAGTCTTCCGTGTAAATTTCAGGCAAACGCTGTCTGAGGCCATCGCCATTGTTACCGCTTTTTGAAATCCTAGCCTAGAGCACGAATTTGACTCCATTCCTGGATCCTTAATGCTAGTACGCATTGCCGCATGGAGAATGGGCTTCTTCGCCCCACCCCTTGAGATTTCGAGAACTACCTTTCCCGATTTCATCGCAACAAACGGCAATCGATTCACCGTGACGTCCACATTTGTGCCAAATAAATTCCGAAAATCTTGTGAAGAATAGGTGCCGGGGAACAAAAAAGCCAGAAAAGATATTTTTACCTATTATAACTCCAATACCTGCTGGCTAATCTTTATGCAATTGACATAAATCGAGAGAAATTTATAGGGCATTTCCTTTGGTATATACCTTAAGAGTTTCGATAAAATTCATAGGTGCTCGCAGGCACCGGCGCAGCCAAAGGAGGGGTGGGGCCCGCTCTTCCCCCCCCCTTAGGCTCGCATTTTTCCCCAAAACCATTGCACATCGCCCTCCTAGCAGGCGGTTTTCGCATGATTTCAGTTCACACTGAGCTCCGCTCTCCCCCCTTAAGATAATCATGGTTGCGCCCTCGCCCACAGGGCTTGGGAAAACGGAAGATTTTTTGGGCGACACAATAAATATAAAAGTTGAAAGTAATTTTCAGCTTTTACTAGTGATTCTATATTCCAGAAGTACAAATCGTATAACATTGTTTATATAATGTTGTCATATGCGGCGCCGGGGGCATAAAAAGCGAGACTGTGTGGTCGCATGTTCATCAAGCCAGCATATGACGTTTGACCTCGAACGGCCTCAGATGAACCTAAAGCCACCTGGAACCACCTTGGCTTCATCTCAAAGCATCTGAACCGATTATTTTCCAAATGTTCTGCACATGAACCAAAGTGATGTAGGATACACACGAGGATGTTTCAGTGTTCCGTGACCCAACCTGATATCACCACTGGAGTTTAAACGCGGGTAGGGGGCACTGTCCTGAGTCGTACATATCTCCCAAATTTCGCATTTTTAACCCGCGCACGACCGTCGGTCCGTCCCGAACATCGGCGACTGGGGGGGGGGCAGTTGACTGCCCCCCTCTAACTCACGAATGGTTGGTCGCATGATAAAAATAAGCATACCGTTGGAAAGCCTGTGACAAGTAGAGCTCGAAACTGGTCTCATTTTTAGTTTTAGATGATATGTAAGCAATTTACGCGCTGTATATGTTTTCTCATAGCCGACTGCATGAGACCGAGAAATGGCCTGAATCTCAAGGGCTATGACCAATAACGCATAGGTAAAGGTACCAGCGCACAAGTAAATGTCCGCGAATGCCGATACACGTCTAATTTCCCCAGATTTGTTCAATATATACGTCGAAACGTTGAGTTAAAGACACCGTAATTCTCCCGTCAGCCGTCAGTGTGCGCCGCTGCCGTATGCGGCACCAAATTGACGAGAACTAATTTTAGCGTTCCTTCATTTTCGCGAAAAAGACGATCTATGTCAATTTTATTGATCTTAGTGGTTCTTGTGATGATTTCTCATGCTTAAATTTTGGAAAAATTGATTAGTTACCAATCTACAAAGTTGGCTGAGCAAAATGGTACATTTTGGCCGACTACAGTTAGTCGTGACCTGACCTCAGGTCAATGGCTGGAAGTCACTGATACTTTGCCCAATGCCGGTAACTAGATGTCTGCTTTATTCCACGCTAAAAATGTTATGGAATATTCCGTCAATTTCCGAAAAAAACGGCGATATGTCTTAAAAAATGGGCCTGACCTTAGGTCAATGACTCGGAAAATTCCAAAAAATCTGAAATAGCAGATTTGTTGCATCTATCACGATCACTAACCTCTGAAAGTATTATTGAGATATCTTGTTTTGCAAAAAAGTTAGAGGGCGCTAAACTTTTTTTGACATAGGTCTTTTTGACCTGATCTAGGTCAGGCACCTGACGTGACCTGAGGTCAAAATTTTGACACAAGACGTAAAATTAATGGAGCAAAAGATACAGAAAGTTTCGTGACTCTGTGTTTATTGGTTCTCTCGCAATCTCAGAAAAATCTCACGGGGGACAGTCAACCGCCCCCCAGTCGCGGACGGGTTAAGATAAGCGTCAGAATATTTGTATACAACTAAATTTTGACTGTTGACCTTAACCTGACCTTGTGAAGCTGCCCTAGGTCAACAAAAATATTGTTGGATGTTTTCCATCTAATTGCATGCACTCTCACATGACGCCTTATGTTTTATCCTCAAACTTTATTTTTGGCAGCCATTTTGCTTTTACATTTAACAGTGCCAAACATGACCTGAGGTGCCTGGCAAAAACGTAGTCTGGCTCCGCCCCAGGGCAAAAGAGGATTATGAAAATTTTGCATGATACATAGGAAAAATGGGCAGGAAAATGACTAGGTTTCGCGTCTCTGCTTGATAAGCCGTGGAAATGGCGAGCAAAAAGCCGGAGGCGGCTTCTAAAGCCTCCCCCCATATGGGAATTTAGTAAAATTTGTTATGTGTGCATGCTAGCAGACCATGGTGTGCTGAAATGGGTCCAGTTGATAGGAAGGCCAGAGGTGATGCCCTAATGAGGTGAAGGATAGAGGATAAACCAATCTGAATGGCTCCATGTTGGTCAGCAGGCGATGTTCCAGACGAGACGGCGCTGACATTCACATTAACGTGGTGGCGGTGCGTGTGAGCACCTCTTCGTCTGGTCGGTCGCCTCTACCGCTGTTTTTTGTTGTGTACGTAGAGTTGGCTGAAGTCTGGTGCAACTGCAGGCTGATGAAAATATGTATTGGCTTCTGCAGGCTGTTGAATGGGAAACGTTAAATTCCCCTCCGACCTGTCAACTAACCTGGTAGGAGTGGGGCTGTATATGATGTTTTGGATTTATCTCTTTAGCTGATGTCGCTGTCGCAGTTAGCTTGCCTCTGTAAACATGGACAGCACCAATAGCTAGAACAAAGGCCATAGCAAATATCAGCAGCTTCAAATGTCCCATGCACGAGCAAAACTTGGACTTCTCCAGAAGGAGCTATTTGTTGGATTTGCGTCGTGCCAGACCAGTGTAAAGACCACTGCTCCAAACGGCTTTTCATCATTCCGCTGACTCGCAGACTGGCATGGGGTCGTCAGCTGAAGGCAGACATTTGCGTGGTGTTAGCGACTCCATGATTCGTGGTACGAAATGCCTAACGTTCAAAAGCCACGTCTCGAATAGACTGGCTAATCGGCATTCTGAAAAGTGGTCGTATGAACGCGTGTCATTAATGAATGGAGGCTTGACCATCACTAGTCTCTTATCGCTTTGTACCGTTTTGTAACGTTCCTTTCATTTCCGTCTTCGACTTGCATCGTTCTCTTTCATTTGAAGCATAACAACGCTAGACAGGAGTTATACCATGCCATTACAGTACGTGTCCCTCGGATGGGTTTATTCACAGCATCTACCCAAGTCGAAGATCTGATCATACACCGCTCTTGTGTACTCATCCGAGGACAACGCAAGATTACGAGGAAGCTTAGGTTGTAAAGCCGTAAGGGAGGAAACATATATTGCCTTTGCTGTCAGGTTCAGAAGTGCCTCTATTGCGAAACCAGCACGACAGACTGTGTCAGCCTGACACCCGTGCAACAGCCGGCAAATCCGACAAACAGCAGCAAACGTGTCACCGCCGCCGAGCCGCCCATTGCCCCCTGGCCCCGTGCTTCTCAATTCGCGCAATGGACCCTCATTGACAGCAGGCTGTTTATTATCTATTTACCAGAATTAGCCGGCCCATTGACCTGCCGGGCTACGCAGGTGTGCTCCTCGCGTGCGGGGCGACTGATTACCCGGACCCCTCCCCTCGGCCGCCGCTCCCCGGCGCTGCCCCGCCGGCCAACAGGTGCAGCCAGAAAGGCCGCCCTGCATGATCACCGCGTATAAAAGTCATTACCCGGCGGAAAATTATTTGTGATGATGCTTTTGATCATCGGTCCGAGGGTCCGGCAGACATTAGGACGCAATTCGGATGTAAGGCATCGCGTAGGTCATACATATTTATGGCCGGGGTAATAAGCAAAGTACTCTCTTGCTATTATCCACCATAGAGCGGGCTTTCTTGCTGCATTTTAGCATGGACGGCGGGGCTGCCGTTTTGCGATTCACGGGGTTTGGCTCGGTCTGGGCCCCTGCATTGACTCGATTGGAGGTACCCTCGGCCGGATGGGTGGGGGACGGCACGGCGCCGTAGGGTTCCGGCACCGTAAGGCGGGTAACGCTCGGGACTGCCAGCGCTGGCAGGAGACGCTGGACAGCTCCAGCGGCGGACCATGTGGTGTCGATTACGGCTTTCGATAGTTCGGTCTCGACGTGTCGGACCCGGAGCGTAGTTCTGCGCTCTGGTGATGTGTATTGTTCCAAGTCATGTTGTCCTACGTTTCCGGCGTGAGATTTGTATGCCTTTGTTCTGTGTGGTGAAAACGCTGTCCGGGGTAGCCAATCACCCCAAACACCTGGGCATATGAGCACCGCCGACTGATGGCGGGACTGCTGAATGTAGCCTCTTCCCGGGCCTGTGGTTACCGCCGGTTGGTGGCGGGACTGCCGGCGTGTAGCCTCTGCCGGGGCCGGTGATTACCGCCGACTGATGTGGTGTTGGCTGTAACCAGTACCGCTGACTAATGGTGGGACTGCCAGGTGTAGCCTCTGCCGGGGCCACGGGTGCCGCCGACTGTTGGCCAGACTGCCGGGTGTAGCCGCTGCCAGGGCCGGTGAGTACCGCCCCGGCCGGCCTCGTCTGACGCGCCGTGGCAGCGTATTTTACGCCATAATGCCCCGGACGTGAGGGCCCTCCTCCGCCGGAAGAGAGATGACGCACGGGGACAGAGGCGGCCGTCCGGCGGCCCGCCCGCCAATTTGATCGCTTCACGCCAAACGTGGCCAGGATTTGGCCCGCCTCCCCCCCCCCGCCGCGGATCCGGTCTGCAGGGTGCCGGCGGCTCTCGGAAATCAGGAGCAGCACCAGTTTTGGGGGTGTACCCCGACTGACAGACCTCAGCGGCTCGTGGCTGAGTCGCAGGGCGGGTCCGTGAGACCAACGAAGCGAATGCTATTCGTCGGACTGCAGGCCTTTGGACTAACTGCATTTCGCTGGTTTTCGACGCGTCGTCGTGGGGCCGATTCTGCCCCAGCTCTGATGCGACGTTTCATCGTTGAAGCTCTGAATCCAAGCCGTTGACTGTTGATTCATTGTCTGCACCGCTCGACTGATGCTCGATTACATAGATATGCTAACTGTGTTATTTCGCCACGTTTCGCCCTTGAAACGATCCAATTTTTCGTGGTACCAATAATTCACAACCCCTTTCTCGTCTATCAATTTTTCTCCAGTGCAGTTATCCCAGTCTCTCATCATGCGATGTGCGATTCAACATGTTGGCTGTATAACAAAATAACGAACAGCCATGAACAATTTCCCCTTTTAAAACTAACAACATCTGGGCTTATTTAGCAAGCAGTTGCTCATTCTGTTTTCTACGATGAACTTTTGGGCTCCAGTTTATCGAAAAACGGCTGCAGCGTGGTGTCGGCTCTTCTAGTGAGCGCAGGCCGAGGTTACTGGCACATTTTCAGGTCCAAAAAGCTAGTTCAAGCGCTTCCAAACAAATGCCTTTCTGCATATTCCTTCCCTGTGAATTAATTTTACGCCAGGAGCTCATCGGAGCTCCTGGTCCTAGCTCATCGGAGAGCTCCGATGAGCCGTGATATCGATCCTCCTGCCATCTGCCGGCGGATGACGCACCAGCACTGCGCAGCGAAGTCATGCAACTCTGAGAGCACCTGAAGCTCAAATCTCTCCTCTGGCGCCAGAAAGCGCGTTCCAACTCCGGCTCCGAGAAGTCTGAGATCTAATAGTTGGATTTCCACGGGCCGGGAGGCCGGCATTTTTCATTACGTAATGTGATCGGTAATGGCGTGTGCCGACGGAGGCGACGGGGCCGGTTCGGACCCCATCGCGCCGGGCTCCCAAAGGGCCTGCCACGCGCGGCCGCCAATAAACCTGGCGCAGCGGCCACCTCCTGTACGCAGACTGGTAATATGCTAACGGCCCGGGCTCGTCGAATGCATTGCCAGTCCCATGTGGGTGGTCCGAGAGAGCACTTCACATATTTGGCTTCAGTGAAGATGTGGTTCGAGCTGGATTTTCGTGATACAGGAAGCTGAGGCTCTCAAGCAACCTCATAAAATCACTTCCTCCCCTTACTGCAATGGCCCCGACATAGCCCCATAAACTGATGGGCGGGTTTGTGAATCATGAAGAAATCAAGAAGATGAAGATATGAAACAAGAAGATTGTGTTTAGACGTGGTGGAAAACATCCTTCATGAATCGCACTGTTTTTCTTGCAGATCGATTTTCTTGCAGATCACATGGAAGCCCTCATTCGCATTGGAAGCTTTTAAGTGCCTCTGAGGCCCAAACGTATGAAATGTGCAACACATTTCAGCTTTCATTGTAATGCTATAGACAAAATGTTCGTACAAATCATTCTGTTTGGGAAATATAGCTTTATCTTCCTTTATTTACCTCAAGTCCTTTGCAGTGGGGCAAGTTGGGATCAGAACTTGTTGAGCAAATCCTGATCCCGCTATTCAAAGGTTTTGATATTTGTAGAAATTCTGTCCTCGTCACTGGCTGGCCGTTTCAGTTTCAGACCAGATAGTGGGTCCGTACTGGGACCCAGTATCTGCATCACATTGCACTTATCCGTTGAATGCGGCCGCTCAGAATCATAGGGTGCGATGGGCATGGAACGTGGTAAATATCAAAGCTAACTGAAGAAATTTCTCTGAAATGTTTTAAAAGGTGCAAAAAAAAACAATTCAGCTATAACACAGCTGTGAATCTGCCCGGGTCTCAGAGAGCAGCACCGCTTTGTCTTCATTCCTTAGACAGCATCATAAACAATCGTGTGTTTCTCAGCCCTGAGAAAAAGACGCAGTCCACCAGGATTAGAACAATGACGTAAGAATATGTGACATCCCTCTTCGTTTGCAGCATTATCATAATCATGTTGTCGTGTACTTAAAACATCAGCCTGCCGGCTTGGCATAATTTATTTCTTTTCGGCGCTTAACTGGTTGCGTTTTATCTACCGTCAGAGCATTAACGTTGGACTGGCTCGCAATAAGCGACTGGAAGCGAAAGCATAAAACCAGGGTTAGTGGTGCCAATATTGCCCTTGCACGCGGCTCAGATGTGTAGCAGCGACCAGCAGCGATAATTGCAGTTGATTCCTGTACGCCTTTGTCACTTTATTACATCGGTGGGGCCAATTTGTTTCTGGGCAAATACCATTCGGCGCCACATGGGACAGAGAGCGCAGTGTAATGATGCCCCAGGGCAGGGCGGGCGGCGGACGGCGCACGGGCCGCCGCCGCCGCCGCCGACGCCGCCTCGGCAACTGGCCGTGCTAATCACTCGCATAATTACCGCCATTATGCCGCTGCGGACTGTTGTTTAAGCACAAAAGTGTGGTGGGCGGACCTTTTTTGGAGTTGACGGACAAAAATTGGTCCCGTGGTGCTGTCTGGATAGATGTTATGGTGAAACAAACAACTGCCGTGTGAAATTTGTAACTCTGGAAACATTGACCACAATATTTTACCAGAGGCCCACTGCAACACTTGAAAATTTTTCCCACCAGGTAGGAGTTAAAAAAGGGCTTGCTTTTGGCAACCTGCGCACCGAGTTCGGCTCTCTGGTAGCTGACTGCACTGGTAAAGCCCAAGAAAAAACAGTTATTTATTCATTATTGACATACGCTACTTAAAAATGATTGTGTGTGTTGCATCCCGTTTTAGCATTACCAAGGGCAAGAGGTTTAGCATTGTCTGAGTCGTCTCCATTTGATTTTCACTTCGGCGTGAAGGTGCCAGTAGCTTCAACACCGAAACATGGTTGTGATGGCAACAAATGTGCATTAATAATCCGAGTGCCATTGTCGAAAGCCGCTATGCAGGCGAGATCCAGCCGGCCACCTTGGGGAAGTCAAAAGGAAGTGCGGGGGAGGGTGCGTGCTGTTTATTTTGTTTTGATGTAAATCACCCCTTATATTGGGTGTCTTTGTTTCTTAGGTATTATTCCGTGATTTTGCGGTACACAAAAGCTATCTCTTATATCGGAAAACATTATAAAGAATGACCAATAAATGCATCAGGGTCGTTGCTGCACCTTTAAGTACCTACGACGTTGATATGCGCACTAAGCGGTGCGGACAGTGGGCTTACTGTTTCAGCTCGGGCCGAAAATTCACGTTTTGCACTTCGAAATCCCAAGCTTCTGTCTGATGCTATTCAGGAGCAGCCTTGAATTATGCATGATTTTGTGTTGCATTCGACAGGCAGTGAGATACAATGACTTGCTGACGTCAATGCTTTGAACAATGCATTGTGTTTGAATGCCCATTTTGTTAATGAATGTTTTTGGTCCATTAACCTAGGTCTGCAGAAAGTTTCAGTCCTTTGTTTGGATGTCGAAAGTAATAAAATTCCAGGATAAATAACAGTGTAAAGTATTGAATGATGGAGATATGAGCCCCGATCTAAAGCGAGAGATCCGTGTCATGGAAAGCAGCGTGACTACACATAATGAAATGCAAGGCTTAATTTCGTAGATATTTGTATGAAATACCTGCATGTTGTCCCTATTAGTCGAGATGAACGCAGTTCTAAAGTAATAAATGTTAAAAACGCTATGTTGCGTTTATTTCACACATATAAATTTATTGCGTACTCAACTTCTTTTGCTTGAGAATTACAAGATGTGATGCAGAAGCAATGAACTAACAAATGTTTCAGACATAAATATTTGTACTGAATTCTTAGTATGATATTCCTATTAGCTGACAAGTGCGCTGTTCTTTGAGAAGTACGCTGTTCGTAGTATGCTGTTCCCATTAGAGAAGTACGCAATCAACGTAATGAATGTTGTTAAAAGCGCTTCTCTGCATTTATTTCAGCCACGCAAATTTATTTCATTATTTAACCTCTTTTGCTCCAGAATTGCG
This sequence comes from Capitulum mitella, assembly GCA_030062745.1. Lineage (NCBI taxonomy): Eukaryota > Metazoa > Arthropoda > Thecostraca > Pollicipedomorpha > Pollicipedidae > Capitulum > Capitulum mitella. The sequence goes on along the minus strand of CP099839.1, from coordinate 5,141,372 downwards.
AGATAAATGTGCTACAGAAGTAATTAAATAACAAATATTTCAGACGGAGTGAGTCGGTCAAGCGGGCCAACGATGTCATGCAATCGATGAAACCAGAAATCTGCTTGCTTGCTTGCCTGATCGTAATGTAGTTCACAGCTGTCACGTGAACTGTCTACGTTTCCTTGATCAACAGTCTTGATGCTTAGGGAAGCATTCCACACTTGCCAGTGCTCAGGCTAGGTTGAAAGATGTGGAATTAAATAAAATGATAGAAATATTGTTTTTCACTAGGAATTGGGCCCCGCCAGCACTCGCCATTTGACCGCCTTCCACAGTGCAGAGGAGGAGGATGGGGTACTAGCCTCTGCCTTTCCATACCTGACATGATCGAACGACGAAATCAAAACGAGCGCATGTTGTGATTTTTTTAGCCACGCAATTATATCCGCGTTTACGTTTTTACGTCGCAACATAAACATTGCCCCTCGCCGGGCCGGCTTCCGGATCCGGATTCAGCTTCGCCGGGCCGGGGGTTCATGAGAACCCCTCCTCGAAGACCTCAAGAACTATAAATTCAACAGAAAAAGTCGAAACGACGTTGGGAATCCCTTCGAGAAACCAGAAGAAAGCATCTAGATGTTTTCAGACATGGTCAGTGTTATGGTCATCAGGGGTCATCTTTTGTCAGATTACCCTGTCGGCTTTTCGGCAGAAACCTTCGGTAAACAATGTTTCTAGGTGACTCGAAATGGGTCTTACAGTAAAAGAAAGGCCTTATCTACCTAAGTGTGGGCGGAAAAGGTCATATGAGGCCAAATTTTACCTTTTCAAGACATGCGGTGAATAAGGACAGGAAATCGTCTTTGTGTATGTGCGGGATTTTTATTTTTTCTGAGCGTATAAGTTTGCGTTTTGGCTAGAATACGCCGAAAATATGCATGGAACACATATGAAGTCCGGAAGTGTCATATTAATGTCAAACAAGATCAACCAAGGGCAAGGTATTGACACCTACAAATCGCATTTGCCACATTATCACAGATTAGCCACGGCATGGCATGAAGCTGTACAACATGGGATCATGTGATATCACTTTTTCATCATTCAGCCCACGCCCAAAAACATTTTTCACGTTTGTCGCTCAGGTACTCAGGTGGTGGATACTACCGCAATGCACAAGCATAACATTTGGCAGAGAGTTATTTCGCGACGTCAAAGGTCTGTGTTTTGACGACCAAAAATAAAAGGATTGGGGCAGTAGAAACTGTATAGAAGGGGAGCATGGACATAACTATTATCATCTGCGGTCATACTAGTTGTGTTCGTATTAAAAAAAAAGAAACATCATATTTCAGAGGGCCAAATCAGGTCAGTTCGGGTCAAACTGGATTGGGTTAACCTTGAGAAATAATTATTATCATATCTTAGTACTTTCGAAACGCATAGGACTACCAATAAACATTCCAAGACCGTAAACCAAAAATTGTACCCACTCCGCTGCGGGTCTGAAAATGCGATATGAAACGTGACCTGGCTCCGGGGCACGCGTGTTCAAATGACATAGAAAGCACCAGAGTGTAGATACAAGCTTGAAAACCGCCAACCAAGTCCCTAAATCTGAACAGCAAAGGTACAAAACGCCGAAAGCTGAACTGACCCAAGGTCAGTGACAGGCAATTCGCGAAAAAATCGAGATGTGTGAATTTTTCATTTATCATGGTATACAAATGTGCGAAATTTCACATCAGTCGATAAATTTCGCAAAATGTTATGCCACTTTCATTTTTGTGGAACATACTCATGTCTAACCTGTCCTAGGTCATGAACCTGAGGAGACAATGAGTTTAAAATTGACACAAGGTGTAAAAATTATGTGTGAAAAAGTATCCCAAGTTTTGTATGTCCGCACGTTTTCGTTTTTTTTTAGCTGGCCTCAGAAAACCGCAGGGATGTTTTTCATGATTCCTTCGAACCAGCAAAGGTTGAAAGAGACGTCAAAGAAGTTCATGTCGGTGCATCCTGGTTTTGATTGGATCCTACGGGAGGTAGCCTAAGTGCAGTTGTCAGGAGTATAAAAATTGCTGCTACGCAACTCAGTATTTCGAATGGCATCCCTTGCATTCTTTACTGACCCATTCAAGGCTACTAAAAAGTCAAAGAAAGTTAGTGACCTCATTTCATGGTTTTGACCTAACACGAAATTGACCCAAGCAAGGACTGAAGTGCAAAGGCCACTGACTCAAGGGTAAAACCCATGCGCACTATTCTGTCAGACTGAAAACCGTAAAACACTTGAATCGTGTATCTGATCGTCATTGTCTTCGGTCAATCTGATCGATCATAACCTCATCGTGATTTCTTCATGATATGACTTCAGGCAAGATGTCACTAGTCTGTCAAAGTATCTATATAAAATTTTCAGAGAAAGTGTGAAAATGTTGAAATTTCAGCCGTGCAAAATTTTGGAGTGACTTTCATCAGCCGTCCTAGGGGAACTTGCAAGAAGATCCAGGGGTGCTTCCCCTGTATTGGCGATGGTTAATTTTCGATCACGTGTGAATCATAATCACATGAATATAAATCTTGGCGTAATACCTTCACGGAAAACTGAAAGCTGCCCATAATTTAAACCGTCAGCATAAAAAAGGATCCACTTGTCTCAGGTTCTCTTTAAAGTGTATGACTGTGACAATGCACCATTCATCATGATGTTTGCAGTGAATGGATGCATATCATTTTCATCATATAACATGTTAATCCATATTTTGAAATCCTCACCAAAAGCAAACTCTGATATTACTTGCTTTAAATAGGCCCATCCCACGGCATCATGCGCATTTTTTTATATCACAAAACACTAGCAAACCCAGGTTTGTCTTGTGTTGATGTTCTAGTTATTAAGTCAATAACAGAACGGATATTCTCGCCAATGTATCTGTCTGTTCAGAAGCCCGTTTAATCTTCATTACTCAATGAATGGATTACTTTACCTATTCGGTTGGCCAGTGTCTTAGTTACAAACTTATATATAACATTCAGCAGACTTATGGGTCTAAAGACTTCAGTGTTTCTAGTATCTTTTCCTTTTTCGGAATTAATACTGTAACACTAGCATTGAATTCTCTAGGTATACAACCTTTCCTGAAACATTTCATTTAAAGCTTCAGTAATCAGTTGCTTTAGGTCTTCCCAGAAGACCTTAAAAAATGCTGCAGTGTAACCATCTGGGCAAGGACTTGATCCATTTTTCAAAGAAAACAATGTTCGCCAATTTTTTCTGTTGTGATGACTCCCTCACATAATGACGCCTGCTGAGGACTGAGTTTGGGTATGTCAAGAAAAAGCTCTCGTCTGTACATGACTGCATTTCCTGTTCCTTCAAAAACATTTGGAAAAATGATATGCCCTTCACCAAGCATATCATTAATGTTACCTGAAAACCCTCCTCCCTTACTATAGTTGAGTTCCATGCCGTTCAGAAACGAGGGATTTGTGTTCCTTTCGTCCAAAAGAATGAAAATGCTTCGTTTCCCTATCCGCATTTTTTCTCCAGTTAGCCTGACTGAGAAACGCATTCTCGTCAACTGTATTTTCTGTCAAGGACTCCCTTTTTGAGAGCGAAATTACCAATTATTCCTCATTATCTTCGGCTTTGCTAAACTCATTTATGTCGACCTCAGCTCTGAATAACTGCTGTTCTCTATTTTTTCTTCAACCAGGCTGAAAACTGAATAATTTCTCCTCTAAGTACATCTCTCCTTAGACCTCTGATCCTTTGAGTTGCTTGCTGTTTCTGCTGGTTATTGAGCCATTGGCTCATAAGATAAGGCGTGACAGAGAAATAAAGGAGTAAGCTTTAATGATACTGAGCCAAAAAAATAATTAGCTATGCTGATGATACCTGCCTTATTTTGGATCGATCCAAAAATTCGCTTAGAAAAAGTGTAAGGATCTTTGAAGATTTTAGAACGATGTCTGGATTACAGCTTAACATGCAGAAAACCGAGGCCTAATGGATAGGCAAGAACAGGGGCAGACAGGACCGAATCTGCCTAGATCTTGAGTTAAAGTGGACACAGGGTCCAGTAAAATATCTGGGGGTTAAAATTTCCTCATCTGGGGAAGGAATGGCAGAACTCAATTGCCTTAAAAAAAATTAAGAAACCAAAGGAAAAGCTTTCACCATGGTACAGCAGAGGTCTCACATCATATGGACTGGTATATCTTTTGGAATCAGAGGCTTTGTCTCAGCTGGTGTACCTTATGTCGGTTATTGAAAGCCCGAGTAAAAAGCATCTGAGAACAACAGAAAGTATGATATCTGAATCTATATGGAAAAGTGCGCCGGACAGAGTAAAAAGAAATGTAATGAAACGCGAATACGAAGCAGGAGGTTTAAAGGTGTCAGACCCATCTCTGCAGGAAGATAATCCGAAGCTCGTTTGGATAAAGAAATACCTAGACAACTGAAATAAAGCCAATTGGAAAGCAGTTTTGAGAGACGTTTTTACTATTCATGATAAGTTTTCCATTTTCACTTCCGATTTGCCTCATAATACGATACATGAGCTAACACAGGATAATTTTTGGATAGAAACGTATAACGCATGGACCTAATTACAGCCGAGGGAGGTCAGCGGGTCAGAAATTTTTTCGCATGTGTTGTGGAGAAACACATTGCTACAACTGGAAAGTAGTCGCAATATTAATGACGTGACACGTATTAGGAAGGGGATTATTACCATGGGAGACTTTTATAATTCTGACCTGAGGGGAACTTATGAATTCGCAAAAATTGCAAAGCAAATATCAGACTGGTTCTTTCCTTTTATTGCAAAGTGTGCTGGCACCAGTACCACGCTCTTAGAAAGAAATTCCAGCACAGGATAGACTAAGAGGATCGCAACAAAAGAAAATCCCAGAGGAACTTTTGAAAACAATTAAAACAGCTAGATGGTCATATCAGAAAATGCTTGATCGGCTGCGCGTAGGAATCGCAAAAATGGCACAAAATCACAGATAAAATGGGAACAGAGTCTAAATTTCAGGAATAGTTATGACTGGAAAGAACAGCTTGAAGCCAATGTATGCTACGACATCGGATCTAAAAGTGAGGTGGCTGCAGTTCCGTACTGTGTACCGTTTTCTCCCGACCAATCGTCTCTTGTACTTATATAAAGTGAAAGATGTCTCAAAATACGATCGCTATGAACATACCATAAAGAGCATTTCGCGTGTTTTTTGGTATTGCGAGTATGTTTATTTTCTGCCGTGAATTAGGAAGAAAACTAGGAAGTGATGCGGCGTTCTCCTTGCGCAGTATTATCCTCGCGGATTTTTTCAGGAAGAGGGTGAGTATGCGTGGGTGTTTGCGCTCTTTGGGGCAAACTGTATATTTGGAGCTGCCGAAAATTGCCTTCTATTCCAGGTGTTGAGGGGTTTAAAAGACATCCAGGAAACTGCTTAAAAAAAACGAAAAGTGCATTGATTTGAATTTTAACAAGGTTGAAAAATTCGATAAAAATGTAGCAAAATCGTGGAAAAACTTGGCGTTAATGTGTAAGCAGTATGCGCCGTCTGACCAGCCACCCAAGTGAATTGTGAGTAGTAATTGAGAGCATTACATGTCTTGTTTCAGCCTTTAAAAATAAATGGTATCAAAAGGAAATGTAAAACCCTCCGTGGATCTGGAATATGGCTTACGAGACCTGATTTACGTCAGGCATGCTTGCCTTTACTGGTGTTAGTTAATGCTGTCTTTTCTTGAAACGACGCCGCCGCTGTGGTCTGGCGGAAAAGGAGCCGGACAAGAAAGTCCGATGCGTGGTTGGCGCTGGGTTCGAGTTTCAGACCAGACCAGTGGGACCAGAGTCTGTATCTGTATCAGCATCAGCATCAGCATCATTATCAGCATCCATATTTGGCCCAGAACTGATAGGGTCAGCCTGCCACCAGGCTGCCGTGTCGTAGAGTTGCACGGCAAGACAGATGCCCTCAAACCCCAGGTGGCTCGGCGCCCGGGGCAAACTGACTCCATCTTTGAACCCATACGTGTCATAGCCCGGCAACAATCTTGAATTAACATGGACTTTGACTCTAACGCTACCCACTTCGTCAGAAACGGTCCTGCTCTCGCTGACGACCATGGTCGCCCATCGGCGACCACACACCTCTTCATCCGGCATCGGCACGCCGAAGAACTGTGGCATCATCTCCTCATGCTGGACGCTCCCGGCGTGCCTCCACCGCTCTCCGGTCCCGTCCCTGGGAGCGGCCGCGCATGACCGTATCGCATGCCGCCGGTCGTTCCTCGGCCCGGCTAATATGTGCGGGCTGGACGTCGCAGGGACGCTCGCCCCCGGCATCAGCCGCCAGGGTCTTCCTGGTCCGGTGGTCGGCGGGGCAGCGGCCCAGCCAGCCTGCAGCGGCTCGCAGGAAACCAGCCGTGTCTGAGCCGACCCGTGACCGCCTCACCTCTCTTCAACATCAAGCATGCGCCTGTGAGTCCCCTCACTGGGACACCCAGGCGCGTCCGCGAAGCCCGCCACGCGCGCGGGTGTGCGTGACTTCCTCACTCAGCCGCGGCCAAATGGCTGCGGGCACGCGTGCACTTGGTCGGTCAGCCTCCCGCCCGGGGCCGGCCACCGATCCGTCTCAATCGGGCCCGGCGCTCGTCGTCGCGGTGCGTCCCCGCGCGCTCCGCGGGGCCACCCCGTCCGTCCGCGCTTCATTTAGCTAATTGGATTTATGTGGTTTGGCGTCGGCGACCTGCTGCCGCTCCAGGTGGAGGGAGACTGGATGGCGGCCGCGGCTTGCAGGTGCGGGAGAGGAGGCTGACCGCAGGGACCGTCCGAGCGGCCGGCAGGTGCAGGAGAGGAGGCTGACCGCAGGGACCGTCCGAGCGGCCGGCAGGTGCAGGAGAGGAGGCTGGCCGCAGGGACCGTCCGAGCGGCCGGCAGGACCGCGCAGGAGCTGAGACCAGGTGGCTGGGAGAGGATGTCGTCTACTGACCAGAGCTGAGACCAGGCGGCTGGAGAGCCATCTGGTCTCCGCTCTGATCACTACACGACATCCTCTCCAGCCGCCTGTGGGACCCCCACACTACGAAGATTGATCCCAATTTTTTAATCTAATTTACTTTAATTTAAGCTTAATTTAATTTAATCCTGGATTTTGGGGGCTTCAGGGACGTCTGATCCCTGAAGACCTCGGTGGCTGATGCTCGGGGTGGGGTGGGGGGTCACATCCTAGTACAAGCGGGTGAGGGCACAGAGTTTCCTGAACACTGGTGTAGGGGCGGGGATGGAGCCATGACCTTGCTATTTTGTTCGGAAATTTAGCATTAGCCCTACATGAAAACAAAAACGTCGTCCCCCTCCCTCCTCCACACACACAAATACATAACACAAACGGGGTGATAGAGGGTGCATAGTTTTCTGAGCACTGCTGTAAGGACGGACTAGGGCCATGGCCTTGCTACTTTGTTTGGAAATTAAACATTAACCCCAAATGAGAACAAAAAGCTAGTGGCTCAAAAGCTAGTCCACATTTTTTTTGGTTGTTCCTGTGTTCTGTTTTTGAAATCAAAAAAGGCTGTAGAATGGAATTGTGTCCTAAAAATGTTTAAGCAAGCATCGCAAGAAGTAAGACTGTGCACTGGAAATGAAAAACAAACATTAGTTTTATTCGGCCTAGTTCATCTTGGAGGGCTTAATCAATAGTATCTTTCCAGATCTTCTGCTGAAAATTTACTTGATTTACACAATGTTTTTTTTGCGTACAACATACTACATCGTCGCAATTTATGCGCCTGAGTTGTTGCATATTTTAGTCTTCGAAATGCCGTTGCTGATTCAAGCGCACACTTGCAAACCGTCCTGAATGCAGTTAAATCTCGAACAGTGGCACAGCGTTCCTGGCCGGTCCCGTAGCCGAGATCCGACACCGACGTTTAGCGGCGCAACCTATCTTCCAGGGCCGCATCGCAGCCCGTAATTGCCAAACGGAGCATGGCTGCCAACCAAGCAGCGTGAGGGGCACTCTGAGGAACAGCGTTGAGCTTCATAACGAAGTTTTGGGAACTGAGAACCAGGGCGGATTTAGAGTTAAACTCTTCTTTTGGTTGTGAAGTCAGCGTTGCAACATTTACTCTGAGATTCCCATCTGAAAATGGAATGAAAACAATTTCAATTGAGGAATGCATAACAACGAACCTTATATGCATAGCTGTTTATATTGTAGGGATGATTTCTGTATGCACTGGGTCGAAACTTGTTCAGAAAAATGTTGATAGTTAGGGACTGCATCCATCCCAATTCCATTAAGCTGCAAATAATGGTGAAGCTATCAAGTGACGAACTGAGCACGTCGTCCCGACAGCTGCCCCCCGGCGAGTGTGAGGGCCGGTCGTTCTGCTGGGCTTCGTTTCGCCGTTGCGTGAGATCGTGCTGGCACGCGATGAACAGCAATCGACTCCAATATGGCCGGAAACTTTTCGATGCCGGGATCGGAAGAGGCGAGCGGTGGCTGAGGAAGACGGGCGGTTTCCCATCGCGAGGCGTGCAGACGGCTGAGCGTGGTGCTTGCCGTGATTTAACCTTCGCAGTGGCGGACCTCTGGGCCCGACGCGCAGTGGTGGAGGGGGAAGGGTACTTTTGTACCACATCCGTATCTCCCCCATTTCCCGATTGAATGACATATAATTTGCTGAACAGGGATAACTCGTGCTGCTGATACCGATCCTTGTAATAGTTTGTAAATAAATTTCGAATCTAGAGGTCAAATGGGGTCAAACAAGGTAAAATGTGTCAAAGGCCCTCAGTTTGGTGTTTTCCTCAGTTACCCCATACAATTTGGCTAACTTCGGCAAAAAGAGGTAATTTTGGTTGATGAATCATATGTTGACGAGCAAAGCTGCCTATCTCTGACCCAAAGAGGTCAGATATAGGCAACTATGCCACCACAATACTATTCAGCATCCCAAATTATACCTTTACAGTGAACTTAGTCGAATTCTACTAGCTGGCAACAGAAAGGTCCGAAAATGAGGCACATACTATAACCAGATTTGGTTTCATCACTACGAATTACCTTTATTCCGCAAATTTCATGCCATTCAGTTTCAGCTTCATGCCCGGCGGGCCGGAGGACGGCTCGGCCGGCCGCCTGCGCTCGAATGCCAGACTACGTCATCGCCACGTGAAGTCATGCCCGACCGAGTTTCAAAATTCGAGCACATTGCAGTTTGGTTATAAACAACCAACGAAGAATTCAAACCGACGCAACAAACGATTCGGAAATGAGCGCAGAAAAACCTCAGGTGTGGTGCTATTTATTCCGTTCACCACCACCAATGTGCGGGTTAACACAAACTTCAGAGGGCAATAAACGAGCTGCGCAAATCGCCCTGACTGGAACGCGTTTGTCTGACGACGACGAAACGACGAAACGCGACTGACAAACGGTCGCATTTGTCAGTGCCAGTGTTTGCTAGTTGCGCTGTCGGCGCAAAGCAGACCCTGATCAGTGGCTCATGGCCTTGGTGCTCCACCCGCAGTAGTGCGTGGGAAGCACTGCACATTAAAATCAGGGGGCTTCGAAATAAATTTTCAACTAGTTTCATCCCTGACCACACATGGTATTTTTTGCCTGGCGTAAATATGTAAAAAAAAAAACACTTCTTGGTCAATAATTGGATTCATAAGACACATCAGTCAATGTTGAAGCCTGTTAATGTTCCCCTGGTGCCCTGTTGCCTCAGTCACTGGTATATTTGGGTGGTCATATCGTGGTGCATGACACTGCTAAGCTGTGAGAAGAGTGAATTGTTATACCATGCCCCGTATGATTTTGTTGCTGTAAACCAAGTGCAACTGGCCGTCTGTATCGTCCAGCGCAGCACGATGGATGCACACTGGACTGGTTCATTGACAAATGGGGCCTGATGACAGCCAAATGAAATTTTGCACGGACATACGCAGATCAGGGTGATGCTCTTCCTTCCAGAGTCATCCTTTAACATTTTGTTATAAAAAGAAAGTAGTGTCTGGAAAATTGCATTCTGGGGGCAAATTTGAATTCAGTGTGCAACAAATAAAATAGCAAACATTGCCATGATTATAAATCTAAGACATTTTATAAAGCGGTTGCATAGATACACCTCGCCACATATTGTAACATAGCACACTATCCCTTGATGCGCCATGCATATCATCAAACCGCGACTGCTGACGGCATTTACCCCTTCCATGTGTTTTTCCAGTATTAAGTTTTGAACAGTACATGCTACTCACTCCCAGTGTTCATTATGCAAGATGATTTTAACACCACAGTTACTTTAAACGATGAATAAAGGGGCTGACCAAATTGTCACGGAATCATCAAGGGATGTCCATTATGAAGTCATAACCCGACTCATTAAATCAATCTCAGTACTCGGTTGACATTCTCATAATTCATGCCATTCCATTTCCTTCGGCGAAACTCGTTAAATGCCCATTAGACAAGTCACATCGGTATGCCAAGCAGTAGATCAAGTAATTTATATCTCGGCACGCTAAATGTCGCCAAGGGCCCTTCGGTAGGTTAATTCGATGTCAATTCATCGCGTCTGCGTACAGCATTATATCGTTACTAGGGATTGTCCAGCAGATTACGAGAATTAAAGGGAATATTTCCGATGACTTTGTGCTTGTGAATGCTTCCAATGGCCTCCTGTATTAGAAGAAAATGAAAGGTTAAAGCCTAGGTTATGATCTGATTTGAGGTGACCGAGGCCCACATCAAGTCATCTTTCGTTATTTTGTGATAAGGCGGAGGGTGAGGCCAGATGTATTACTGATCACAGTTTTCGTACAAAATTTAACAGTTCTTGTGTGCGTTTGTGCGTATATACCCGAGAGGTTATTGAGGGGTGTTAGGCACTCCCGCATCGCCCCTCTACACACAAAAAAAAAAAAAAGTTTCACCTTTCGTGATACACTCAATCAACATCATCGGGCAAGATAGAAAAAAATGAAAAAAATCGTGTGATGTGATGTAACTAGCATACTAAGAACAATCTCGGCTATCATGTGTCCATTTCGCTGTGCAGCTGAAACGTCTGAAATCAACAAGCTCCCACAATGGAGCGGTCATTGGCACGGAAACTGGCACATCCCGAAAATGGCCGTACGTTCTGAGAGCCAGCGCAGCGAATAATGGCTGGTGTGGATTTTCCGTCAGCAAAAGGTGTGGACAGGGCAGCTGTTGATCACCCATAAATACAAATGCATCGCTTTGAATGCAATGCAAAGCCCCTGGGTGGCATTCCGACTTTAACGCCGTGCTCAGGTCTTGATGGGCATTCGGCCCCACTTTGTTCTCGTGCGTTTATTGCCCCCCGGTGGGCCATCGGAAGGCTGTATGGTCATTTGCCGCCGCTGGCTATGATAGTAGTTAAATTGAACGGTGATGCGCTTTCGCGGGCCCCTATCTCCCGCGTCCTCCACGGCCAGCTCCCTTTCTCCTCCTCCTTCTGCCCATTTTGACTGAGCCGTCCCGTGACCAAGCATATGTTTTAATTTACATGATAAAACTATAACAGTGTAATACCGTTTCCAACAAGCGCACGATTTTTTGGGGGTGGAATACAGAGAATGAGACTTTCACAAAAAACCGCTATTCCTTGTATATATGAGAACGGTCATTTTTTCTCAGTCTTGCAATTAACGGCAGAGAATCCTTGCATTTTCGCCCGTACAGGACGCAAATGTTGGTTGCTAAGACTTGGTTCCCCATACTGCAGAGGCTTTGGAACCGGAAGGGGGCAGACGGGGAAGCTTTCTCCCAACTTTGGCAATATTTAACATTAGCCTTATGGCGGCGCATGGAAAAAATGAGGTCAAAAGCACGTTCCCCCCTCCCTCTTCACAGAGGTTTCGCTGCTACAGCCACACCGGTGCAAGACTTCCAGAGATAGGGGCGCAGGTCACATTTCCACCTGTTTCACGCAGCGCCGTACGCAGCCTTCAGCCTTCCACATCTCCCCATTCAGCAAACGTTTTGAATAGATATGGCTAAGTTGTAGATTATGGAAGCAGACATCGACTTCAAATACATATCATGCCTCAAAAGTCATTGTCTGCGGAGATCAAAACAATTTTTCACGACCTATACGGCGCATGATCCAGGGCCTTCGATTTGCGCTCGGTTTGCAGTTGCTACGCAACGAATACACGACGTTCGTATCTAGTATTGGTCAGTGAATGTCAGCAGGAAAAAAATGTAAAATGGAGCGGACTTCGCCATGGTCTGGCAAAACTGCGCAGTCTTCAGCGTAAATAACGAAATAACAAAAATTCGTCGTAACTGCAAAGCAAAAATACCCATTGCTTAGCACGGGTGTAACCAAAGCAGGGGGAAAGGGGACATGGTCCCTTGGAGTTGAAAATTTAACGCCTCTTTACTCGCCAAAAATGGAAACAAGTAAACATTTCCGGACCTCAGAATTAAAGTGATCGGAACCAGAGAATGTTTTAGTTTTGAATGGATTAAGTTTTCCCTGGCTTCCTCCTTGAAAAAATTCTGGGTACGCCTATGGTTCATAGAAGCTAGAATATCCAGTGTCAGGAACTTATAATACCAAATACGAGACAACTCAACGCATAACTTCATTATTCATCTTTAAAAATGTTTCGGGCTCTCTGCAAAGACTCGTCGTTCGTCATCATACCTGTTACTGCCATTAAAAAATTGCAATGTTTCATCATTGGTCTTGAGCCGCGACCCCGCAGTGTGTCTCGCTGTGCTGTTCTGGTCTGCCATCTTCCCGCTGTGCTGCTCTTTTTTTGCTCGCTCTTGGTAGTAAGCTTTCGATGTCTTATCAACTCCTGCGGGTTGATGCAGTGATTTCTGCAGTTGCTGCTCAGAGTAAGAAGTGGTAACCATCTGATGGTGTAGCGTTTCGTCTGTATGATTAGCGCATGTCGGATTTGCACTCACAGGCTTTTTGTTTCACGGGTTTCACAGAGAGCTCCCTTACAACGGCAATTTCTTTATGCAAAATGGGAATTCGTGCGATTACGAGATGTGTGTAGTAATCGCACGAAATACCGTTCACATGCAGAATTCTGTACATCACATTTCTGTTTGCTATCTGTGCCTGTGTCTCTGTAAAGACCATCAGCATGCGGGCCAACAGCGTTAAGTTCTCCGCGTTTCCCAGACAATGTTAGACAGTTGATATGTCTTGCAAGACAACAAGATCCACGTAGAGTCACCAAGAATGTATTACTCTTAGAGACGTCTGTATTGAGTACCGCTTACTGATTTTGAAACGTTGATACGTTGATTTGGATGCTAGGATGCCTCTTTGGGTCACATACCTATGTAAAACTAAATATTTCTGGCACAGCAGGCACCACACGTCAGATTAAGCATGAACATTAGACTAAAAGACAAATAATCACGCTGCCAATGCACCACAAAGTACAGACCACAGGCGGCATAGGGGGTAGTATATGATCATAGGCAGAGTACGACGCATAGGGGGCCTACTTAACCTGCAAAAAAGCACAGCTTACGTATACATCACATCGTTTTTGTGAAACTGGGTAGCTTCTGTCAGACATGATTCGAGCTTCGACATTTCACAAAGAGTCCGTGGATGACGTTGGTTCAGTCGTGTGAACCTAACTGACAAGTCGAACAGGTAACGCTACAAAAACTGAGCCTGTTGTTTAACTGCAGTACATGTGGTACCAAAGTGTCATGCACGGCGCGGCAATATGCCAAAACATCTAACCAACGACGTCATATCGTCAATTAAGCAGTCGATGTCATTTGCCGTGCCACGTACGCCACACGTCGCGGACGAGTCGCGCTTGTCGCTGCTTGCCTTTTTATTCAGCCGAGGCATCAGAACGCATCATCTATAGAAGTGACGAGTTTCCGCTGTGTGCCAGTTGAGGGGTTTGATTTAAGCCCGTTTTGCTCCAGATCTCGGTCATAGACAATGGGGTTTCCATGGCTTTTGCTACTTCCGTTTGCCCTTCTAACGTTTCTTGGCATTGCGTTAAAGCACAGTGATTTGTTTATATGAGGGCAGTAGAATAAGCTGCCACAAATGAAACCACGTGCAAAATTGCTTTGTGAGCTGCGAAGACCTATTTTTAAGTTAAACAAGTGTGTGCAAACAAATGTTCAACAAGTAAGTGTCATTGTTTGACATGGAAACAATCCTTTGCGGATGGATTCAAGAGCAAGAAAACACCTTTGAATAACAGGCTGTTTTTCCAGCTGTGTCCAACGAACCCTCTTCGAAAATTCGTCTTATATCCTGTGAGGCTACTGGTGAAGAGGCCAAAATGTGGCTCTTGTCTTCGAAAGTTACAGCGAAATGACATCGTAGCTTAATGGCCTGGCATAAACCAGGATTTTGCTCTTGTTTTCATTTTGTTTTTGGAAGTTTAAGAACTACCGCAACATCTGGTGGTGCGAACTTCACTTTGACGGTTCGACCTGTTTAATGGGGAGGATTAGGAAACGTGCTTCGGAAAAGTCCAGATAAGTGGTGCGGGAGCCATGGTCCCCTGTCCTTGCCGTTCCCGCGCATATCACTGACAGCATTCCGTTACGTCGGAAAAACTTCATTTTCCTCCTGGCGTGACAAAACTAGAGCCTCCTGTCCCTTCCACTTCTGCCATCAGCGCCAGAAATCATTGCCTCCATCAACATTTTTGCTCATCACCTCCGTCATCTACCGCGTTGTCAGAGATCCGGACATTCTGCGGCCAGCGACCGGCTTTTGTGCCAGAAGAGGCCGAGTGAAAACTCGTGTAGAGAGCTGGCGCCTCCCAGAGGGGCCGCCCAAAACATGGCAGACGTCTGCAGCTGGCCATATGTCAGGCTGGCCGAATGAGGTACACCGCTCGTCGATTATTCGGCATATATAACGTCAGGGCTCTCTGTGGCAGAGAGGAATGAAGCGTGGACGAACTTTCCCCCTGACGATTGGACAGTGATGCACATTTCCGATGGAAGTGGATGCTGCTGAGCTGTGGGAAGGAGCAGTCATGGAATTCTTTCCAACAGGCGCACATTTAACGGCACAGAAACGACATTAATCTGGGTGTCCCATAGGTTTAATGCTCGATGTGGTACATTAATAATAAAAACTTTCAAATTTTCTATTAGGGCTAAAGCAGTGCGAACGCCAAAGATTGATCTAACTGAAGGGTATCAGTTAGTTAAGAACTTAAGCAGATGAAAATAAACCGGGTCCAAATTTGTGTGCTACTGAACTTTGGCCAGTAGGGTATCGATATATATATATATATATATATATATATATATATATATGCATGCATAAGATGGCGTTAGTATTTTGGGTCTCATGGGCCTAGTTGTCAGAAAAAGGCTCTACAAAGAGGGGAGCCCCTCGTCTCAGACATCCAGCGTAGCTCTTTTTCTTCGTGGTTCAATTGTTCTCCATGATTGCACGTATATTGCTATGGTTACAGTATCACGCCTTGTAGAAACGGTCAAATCGTAGGTCGCGCAATGCCAAGGGCTATGCGTTTCGGAACAAGATACGATACCAAAGGCCATGAGTAACAATGTGCGAATATCTTTGTACTGTTACTTTGTACTGTTACTGCACCTTTAAACAACGCCTTTGCTACAGTTGCAAGCGGATTAGAGGGATGGAATGTAACATCAATAAATCAACCGCAAAAGATAACATGAGCTGAAATACTCGTGGTCTGTTGTCTCCTCTCCAGAGCATAATGTCATCGGTAGATTAAATTGACCAAGAGCGAGATCTTAAACAAAATGGCGAGCGGGCAAATTCGGCGCTGGTGATCTTGAAAAGTTTCGTCCATGTTTATGGCCAG
Source organism: Capitulum mitella (assembly GCA_030062745.1). Taxonomy (NCBI): domain Eukaryota; kingdom Metazoa; phylum Arthropoda; class Thecostraca; order Pollicipedomorpha; family Pollicipedidae; genus Capitulum; species Capitulum mitella. The sequence goes on along the minus strand of CP099839.1, from coordinate 5,125,515 downwards.
TTTTGCATTCAATCCTGTGGTTTTGATAGGTTGTGCAAAGAAGAACCTTGGTGACAAGGACGCCATCGCTGTCGAAAGGCAAACTGGGGACGGGCACATGCAGGCTTTTTAAATGTTTTTGCACGACGTATAGACCTAACATATAATATTTACGGCATGAACACCATAAACATTGTGTTGAAGCGAAAAACTGGTTTTCCCCGCGATGCCATGCTTCTGCAGGTTCATGAAGTGCTTGGTTCATGAATTGCACGTTTAGCTAAATGCAGGCTGTCCCGGAAACTTTATGATGGTTTCACTACGAAACTGCAGTGAAATTTTTGAAAAACATCAGATGATACTAAGTTCCTATCGCCATCAGTTCTGGCCAAAAGAGGCACCTGCTGACCAGCCGCCCCCGCGACATCCTTCCCGCGCGGCGTCTCCCAGCAACTGCGGCCTCCGGTCCGCACCGCCCGGCCCAGCGGAACGCCATGACGTCAGCCGGCGCCGATTGGCCGCCGGCCGCGGAGCCGGCCGCCCATTGGCGGGCGGCGCTCGGGGGGCGGGCCCGCCGGCGAACCGCAGCCCTCAAGTGGCCTTATCCGTCTCCGGGGGCGGTCTCTCGGGGCCGCCGCCGCCGGCCGCCAATATCGCCCCGCATCAAAAGTCTATACCCAGGAGTTCCGAAACCAAATAGAGGCGGCGCGCCTCTGGACCGGCGCGGTGCGAAATTGATCCCGGCCCGGCGCCACCATTGCCGCCCCTGGGACGGCCCGGAGAGGACGCCCCAGGGCAGAGAGCGCCGGCCCCGGGTGACCGCCGCCAGCGCAGCTCCGTGTGCGCCCGCCCGCCTCCCCGGCTAATTGGCACGCCTCCAAGCGCATTTGAATGTGGCCCGCGTTAAAAATTTGATCGTCCCCCGGTGAGTTGTCGAGACGGCGGGCGAGTGAGTGCGCGCGCGAGAGCGGCCGCCCCGAGTGATGATGTTCGGACTGCAGGAGAGCAGCCTGCACCAGCCGCGCGCCGCCGTGGCCAGCCTGAAGGAGGAGCCGCTCAGCTCGCGGTCCTGGATCCAGCCGACCATCGCCGTGGAGCAGTCTCACAGGTCAGTGGCGGCCCGCGGGCAGCCGGCGGCCGGCCGGACGCCTCCCGGGCACTCCCCGAGCGGGCTCCCCAGGGCGCGGCCTAGGGCGGCTCCCCAGGGCGCCTCCCTGAGCCGCGTCTCCGCGGAGCGTGTCCCTGAAGCGGCTCCCTGGGGCGGCTCCCGCGGCGGCGCCCCGCGGCGGCCCCCCAGGCGTCTCTGCGGGGTCCCGGTGAGGCCCGCAGCTCGCCTCCCTGACGGCTGCGGCCGGCGCCGTCGGCCTTCCCGGCCCCGCCGCCGGCTGCAGCGCCGACCGAGGCGCCGCTGCCGGCGACCGGCCGGCCGGCGCCGCCCCAGGCAGGGGTCAGGGACAGGGGTGAGGACGCGGTGTGGACGTCCGGGTCGTCCATCCAGCGCACGGCGTGGCTTGGTGGGCCAGTAGACGACCAAACTCATTCTGCGGTGATCTGAGAATCGAGCTCAGAAACATGGCTGTGCTGGAAGCTTTCTAAAGTTTTCACAAGCTTTGAAGTGCGTGTTCCATAGTTGATGCAGGACAACAATGGCAGCCTCCGTACTGTTTGTGTGTCCGTCACTTTTGATGCGTTTACAATGCCTGCTATAGAGCAGTTCAAACAAAGCGACGACATTGTCAGTACAAACACCAAACTGATACACAGGTAGCACGCTTAGGCAACAGCTTCTCTGTGAATAAGCTCAGAAGGAAAGCCAAAAGTTTCATTTGATGTCAGTGATAGTATATCAGTATATACTACATTTTCGTTATGTAGGATTTTCACTATCGTTAGGATTTTCCATGATACACTTTACCTTTCATCGGCACAGTGCAATGGCTTGGTACGAAACGTATGTTTCTAATCGCAACAACCTCTCAAGCCTTCTTGATTTCAACATTCATCGATTTTAGCTTTTCCGTTCCCTCATCTTTGGTGTTTTACATCATTCATCTGGGTGGCGCAGAAGCAGTAAGGATAACGCTTAGAAAGTTAACGTCGCAATGTTTTAAAAGAGTGGCTGGTCTGATTGTACCCTGATACATTTGCTTCTTTGTGCGTAGCTAATGAATTTCGAAATGGAGCTCACATGTAGTTTCATTCGTGACAGTCTAGAATAAGCATAATTCTTTGTCATTAAGAATACTGATATTCTCTGCTTTTAAGCAATTTCATTGTTTTAAACGGGAATCCAGATATGTCTCAGACGAAGTTGGGAAAAAAAGTCCAAATTAATTTTCTAAAAAGGTCCAGGTTAAACCGATGCAAATCATCAACGTAGAAGCTGCCCTCTTCGGTCATAAAACAAAGAGATTAAAGTTCAATGTAGGTTCACGAAGTGGACTGGCTCGCGTAGGCATTTCCTTTGTTAAGTCAGGGGCTGAGTAACAACACATCTTAACAGGCCTGCAGGAATGTTAAGACTGTAAATATCTTTTACCAGTCATGAAGCGGCTCTGTCATGATGGGTGGCACATCAAATGCTCACGACCTATACATGCCTACGCACATAAAAGGTGATACCCGACGTGAATGTGTATAGTGTACAATGCAAAGGCCCTCTTCACGTGACCGAATCCAAAGATCGCTGCGAACGCAAAGAAAACACATTGTTCATGTGCTTCTTCCAAAGCGCTGCTATCGGCAGCAAACACGGAGACGGCCAACTGACTGGCATTCATCACCGAGATTCAGAGCTAGAGATGAACGCCGATCAAATCAAAGACTTTTTCTTGATTAATGCAAGAAGCGTGGAAGATTGTAACCTTGATGAATATTTGAAAAAGGGGAGGATGTCCACTTGGGAATAAGTCCCATTTTGTTCATGTGAATTCAGCTGTCCGCCTTTTATTCTTTTTCGTAAGTCCCCAGCCTGAAGTGCAATAGAAACCAAGTTTCAACACTATCATGGCTTTGCTAAAGCATTGTTTGGCACGCGATGACCCGCGCAATCCGTATCAGACGGAAAATGAAGAAATGGCTATGCTGTTGCTTGGCCTGTGTCTAATGGTAGCCGTCCCTGGTAACCAAGTGGCTGAGCGACACTGTGCTACAAATAACTCAGACTAGCTCCCTGGCGTGATGTGAGCAAGTTCTGGCAAATTTTGAAGTATCACAGGAGTTATCTTGGTTCTAAATTATGCGCACCGACCTTATATACGTAATATACGTAAGGACTTTATTACTTTAAAAGCTGACTTTGCTGGGCCCCGGTCACGGTAGCAGATAACGGAGGTAAGTGATCGCTGTGAGGGCTCCCGGCGGCAGGTGTGCACAGGAATCGCTGCTGGCGGCTCCCCTTCTCACGGGCTCCGGACATTCGTCCCTTCATTCCGCTCATTGAAATGGTCTAGCGCTCCAGACCCTGTTCATCGTGCGCTGCTGGCAATTTGTACAAATATACATGCCTCACACAGTGATTTAATAAGCGCTCTTCGTCTTCAGCTTTCACACAAAGTGAATCAGCATTTTCTTCTTGCTTCATCAGTTTTCATCCTTCTTTTGATAGAGATAGCTTTAACCATGTACACATGGGATTCGTTTGCCCTGTTGCTATGCAAGACATCTTTATAATTTCCCTCGTGCCATTGTTACCTTCCTTCCATGTTTTTTTTTTTCATTACGTGCGCGTTTTCAACACCCGCGGAATCGCCGCTCATCCACCGGCTTGGATGTCAGTTTGAGTATCAGCAGGAAATGCATAAATGCATCAACCAAACATCAGCGAGAGCTAGTTTGTCCTTGCACGTTCAAGTCCATGTTGTCTGCCGTGATGTCCGTGATGGTATCCACCTTCATCTGCCGACATTCTTTTGATGTTTATTCGCTGTATTCTTGCGCCGAGACTGCTGTGCCTATCAAATCAGCGTGCAGAAAATACAGTAACAGCAAAATGCACAGGAAACTCGGCGACTGTCACGCCTCATCAGTGCACGAGACGCGGTTAATTCAGGCACCCTTGTCGCTGTCGGAAGATCTTGAAGATAGATCTTCAGCTCAGTAACTCGCCACGGCGGGTTACCAGAGTGACATCGGAAGCGAAGAGCGACCACTTAGTCACCACAGCAACGGAGTGACAATTTCCGGGAAGCGTCCAGTCCCTGAAAGCAGATCCTGCTAAAACATGTTTATACTGTCATCGGCTTGGTACCAGCATCTGTCGGCTGTTTCCGTAGTATGAATAGTGCCATGGCTGGAGATTTCCGAAAGCTATTGGGGAGGTCCACATAGGATTTCAGACCGTTTCTTTCCGGTCATTGCCGTAGGCCTAATGTTAAAATCCCCTGAATATCGGGGGGGGGGAGGGGGGCGAGCCTCCCCAGGATCTTCAGCCATGAACAATGCAAGTGTTTGGGGCTGACTAGCGTCGAGTGAGCTCGCACTGGCACGCATCTTCTCACCCGCCGTGTCCCCCACGTTCGCTGTCAGGGGCAGAACTTTGGGGCAAGTGGTGGTGATGCGAATGCAGTTTTTAATTCCATTTCTTCGGCACATCGCAGCAGGCGTAATGCGATCTTTCCCCGGAGATGGGGATGCACGTTCACCTCCCTGTGGCATTATGGTTTTGCCTATCTGCTCATGATCAAAACTGCTGTCCGAGAGTGCGCGATGGTGCGCGGAGGTTTTCTGTGGAACTGATCCAAGATGGAAGAGTACTGCGAGCTACACGAACAGCGCACGCTGCGCACGACTTGGTCATCTCAAGCTTGAAGCGTTAACCTGCAGGATGTTTGTCCTGTTTGATGTTTGTCTGTCTCGTGGGCCGAGCCGTTTCGTAGGCAGAGCGCTTTCAATCGGCAAACAACATTTTAAGTGGTTACATTTCATGCAACGACATATCAAAAACTTTGAATTCTCGCAGATTATGGAGAGGAGGGGAGCAATCACTCCCTGATCCCCGCATCCGTCACCCCTTAGCTGAGATATTCCCACTTGCAAGGGATGTGCATCGTGATAAATGCATATACACCACGGAAACACTTCCAACATGCTGCGGAGTTTCACCACGTGCATGGTATCCCGAATCAATGCAGTAGTCGATGATTCAGGGTACTGTGCTGCAGTGCTGCTATGCCGAATTAAGTGATGACAGTGAATGCAGCCCGCTGAGGTTCAGGCCCTAGAACGTATCGATTTACCTTCAACGAGCGCAATAGGTACCATGGCGATAGAACGCATTGCATGACTAGAATTGATGAGTTTGTGCCGTAGGTGTGCGAGCTTGAAACAGTGTCTCATTCCTTTCATACCTTACATGACGTTTTGGATAATGCTGCATTGCTGACAGTTTACTAGATGTGAGAATTAGTACAGGGAATGTGCCGTCTTAACGCGTGCTTTGAGCTGAAATAGTCACGTTGTAGCACGTTGTTTCAGAAGCCATTGTTTAAGGTGCGTGGTCTCAAACTCTAAACTTACAGAGGTTCACAGCGATTCGTCGCGGTTTTTTCGTGTGTCCTATAAGGCCGTGTCCCGACTACGTAGGCCAATGAGCGAACGTAGGCCAATGAGCGGACGTAGGCCAATGAGCGGACGTAGGCCGGTGTCCGGTGTCCTCCGGTCTCCGCTGACCCGTGTAACGTCAAAGCGGCGGGTGTCCACACATCATAGTTCTTATTTGATTGCACTGTCTGAAATTTCTAGGCATTTTTCGGGAAAATGAGCGCCGAAAACTTTACCAGTAACGTTTTTTTTAGATGTGTCGAGTTTATTTATAAAATCTCGAGTGAGGTGGAGCATACTTTTTAACTTGGTATTCGCTGGGGTCGAACTAAATTGCTGCTTCCAGCGAATTATAAGAATTTACTCCCATGTCCATCAGGGGCGCAACCAGTGTTTTCTTAAGGGGAGCCCTAAGCTCAGTGCGAGCTGAAATCATACCAAAACCGCCTGCTGGGAAGGCGACGTGCAATGGTTTTCATGAAATGCGGACCTAAGAGGGGGACGGGCCCCCGAGCCCCTTTCTCTGCGCCGGTGATGTCCATCCCAGAAAAAGAGGACGAATTTCTGTGACTGAAATAACAGCCGACTGTCTGCTACCAGATTACCTCAGGGATTACACACTATGTGATGTATGTCAATAATCTGGTCAAAGCCCTGGTCAAATCCCCAGCGCAAAGACAACCTACTTTGTAAGTTCAAAATAAGTCACGACCTGACATCGAACCCCCTTCTCCAGTAGCGGCTGAACTCCTGTAGAGATAGACGGCAAACTCGATTTTTACCTCGTTTCTTTCCATGTAACGCCATAGGATTAATGTTAAATGTTGCCCAAAGTTGGGAGGGACAGCTGCCCCCCGCTCCGTTTCAACGCCTCTGCCTTTTTGGTACAGAATTACAAAAAGTGAGTGATGGTATCTGGTCCTTTGTATCTGCAGTTGTTCTGTTCATTTCCATACATCTCATCAGAAGAACCCGTTAAGTGAGTTAGGTAAATAAACAACAGTTCCTGACCTGCCTTAAGGTGGGATATGACTGCACAACTTGGTATCCGTGGTATCCTTGATGTATAAGCCCTAGAAAAACAGAGAAGAAAGTACAAGCAGCGCCTGAAAGCCGCACTTATGCTTAAGGCTGTGGTGCTATAGTGCCCCTGCATGTGACAACCAAGTCAAAAATGTATTTTTTTCTTTTTCCCAGTGGTGTTCAGACAGACCCTCTTAAGATTTCAGGCCACTGGTTTTTGCAGTCTGAAATTATCATTGGAAAGCCAAAGGTGAGACGACGATAAGGGCGGGGGGGCAAAACATTTTCCGCACGATACGCGGCACGCTGTTTTCACTGATGGCAGGTTAAACGGCCGGAAGCCTAGATGGCGGCCCGAAAGTCTGACCAGGCCAGAGATGCTTGGTTATATGTAAAACTGAACGCCCTTCTGTTTTGCGGACAGGCCTGACGTGTCAGGATCTGTCCCCGTGCCAGAGTTCGAACTCGCCTGGCTCTTGACTGCATTCTTTGAGGAAGCTGTTTACATTTAAGCTTTACGTTGACATATTAAAGTTACAAGTAGCAGTGACATCGTGACGTAATAAAAGTGGCATAATTTAAGTTAGGTGTTGAAATGTTTGGTGTTTCGTGTTTAAACAGTCTCGATCGGGAAAAATTATGCCCGAAGGTTCATATTGCGGAAGTGACTCATGATGTACAGACGTGGTGAAAGTAACTGCCAACTCCCATAGAGGCGGACAAGGGCGAACATCTGCCTTTTGATTTCTAAAAATAATCCTGAATCGCAAACTCAAGTAACTAAAATGTACTCACTTTCAGCACAGAGCCTGCGCGAGTTTGAGCTTAAAATGCAGATAGCGTACGGTACAGGCTAGATGCATTCCGGGAATAAGCACCTCTTGAAGTTGGCCGTGAACCTGCGATCCGTCCAGGCGTCACCTGTCCGTTTCATAGTGATAAAATTGCTTTTCACGTTTGTTTCAATGCTGCGAAATGACGCCATCATGCGAGATTAATGCTTGTCCCAAATGTTTTGCCTGTGTATGTGAGCACTAATGGGAAGAGCCAGTAAAAGTACACAAGTGGCTTTTCTAGCGAAATGACTGATGGCATTTGCATTGCGAAAACAGCCTTGTCTCTTTTTAACTACCCTTGGGCGTTCGATTTTTTGTGATTCCCCAACCGTTAAGAAGTATGCATTATGCAGGTGTGCGCTTCCATGCTCCTGTGTTGTGACCCACTACACTAAATGGCATTCGGCTATTAAATGATGTATAACAATGTACTATATCGCGATAATGACGGCGTTATTTTACACCACTCCTTGCCTTTTCAACCTTGCAATCATCATGAGTGTGGAGTTTGCTCGTTGTTCCAACACCATCCAATCCATATGCACTAGGGGCGGAACGTGTTCCGGCAAAGGGGATGGGGGACACAGGCTACTTTTCTAGCCATTTCTTTCCATGCGGCGTCATGGGGTTAATGTCAGATTTTGCCAGTAAGGGGGGGGGGGGTACGGTGTCCCCGTGCACCCCCGTTCCGCCACCTATATCCATATGATCTACCTTACGATGACCCATGGCTTTTTCCCGATTATGCGAAAAATCCGGGAGTCAGTAGAAGCCATTTTTTAGTTTATTAAGTTAAGTAACTTAGTTCTTTTTCTCTGTCGAGGTAATGTATTGAGCATTTTTGAACGAAGTATTACCTGCTAAGTATTTGCCGATCTGCGTCAAACAACTCCAGTTATCATTTGTCAATACTGAAATGCTTTTCTTGTGATCTGGCTTACAGATGAAGCGTAGCAACCAGTCCATTTCAGCTTAAGTTGCAAATGGCGTAACACATCATTTACAACTAAACGAAATTTAACAGGTGCACTGGCCCGCTTCCTTCCGAAAAGAAATTACATGCACCTTACGTACAGGCGATGTGTGACTGTTTTCAAGTAACATAACAAAGCGCTATGTACGCACAATTCCCAAGGTAGCATACCGGCTTGATGTATCATTTGTCAGTTCTGAGCTTCGATAAAACGGGCGAATTGGCGGGGAGTAACCAACACCTTTGCTGGAAAAACACGTCGGTGCATTTTTCGTATCAGGAATGGTATGATTGCCAGCACTACATGCCACCGTCCTGACCGCGTGAAATCGATGGTCCGCTACAGAGCGGGCTAAAACAACACCCTGGGCTCATTTTAACCGAGTCGTTGAAAAATGTTGGGACTGAGTAGCTTTGCGGGCTAATCTGGAAAGCTGGCGAAGCTCAGGGGGGATCGGGTGAACAGTGGGAAATGCGTCTGGGCACTTGTTTCGAACCTCTGAACAGCAGCTGCGCTTCGGAGTGAAGGGGCCCGGCATGCTGTCACAGCCAGGAGCTGAGCCATGATGTGAAGGCTTGACCCACAGTAATCCGTCCCCATTTTGAAATTTTGGATATCGCCTTGAACATAATCTGAATGGACTAGCACGGGCCGAAACGTCTGGAGCAAAACCCAAGCTGACCAGGTAGTCCGGACCAACATGCTGTGAGCACACCCCACGCCGGATTGCTGTCCCTCAATCAGACTGTTTCCGCCACCGGAAATCAATGGTGCTGTTTAATTAATTAGCGTGGTCTCGGCGTAATAAGCACCGCGCCTATTTCCCCGCGGCGTTTGACTCTTTGCAGCGCACGTGCCGCGACCGTGCCCCCTCTGGCGGCACGTGCCGGCGTCATTGTTGTTGGCCGGCGCGGGGCGCGACGCGGCGGGGGCCGCTCTTGATTTAATGCACGGACATTACGGCAACAGCGTGAAAACGGCATCGCCGGCCGCCGTCCGGCTGCCCGGCGGCCGGTCGCCGCTGAAGTGTTTAATTTCGGCTGAGTGCAGCGACACGGGCGTGTGCGCCAGCGCTCCCCGGGGCCCGGTCAGCCGCGCGGCCGGCCGCCGCGCCGCCGCGCCCAAACACTGATCGGGCGCGCTCACGGCCGTCATCCGCCGCCAAAAATCGCGCGCCGGGCCGCGTCGTCGGCGCCGCCCCCGGAGGCCGCTTGGAGTACGGCGGCGATCGCTGCGGGTAAATACGTCCGGTGCGCGAGGACGTATCGGAGGAGCTCGATGGCCGGACTGTTCGCGCGTCCACGCTGGACGGGCGCTTACGAGCACCGAGGAAATAGCCTCACGACGGGGAACAAACATTCCATCTGGGAAATTATGCATTTAGACGGGTTGCGCGTTACACGGAACGGCGCACTCACTCGAGGTAATCGGGCAATCCCAATGGGTTTTGTTGCCACCCGCTTCACTTCGGCAGTCAGGATTGCCAACTGGCACAGTCCAAAACGGAAGCTTAATCATCCCTCACCGCTGATACTTGAGTCATCAAGTATCAGCGGAGTAAGACGGGTGAGTCATCACCCGTCACTGTCAGCAACCGTTGCCGTGTCTCTGTGATAACATGCTCGTCTCATATCCGAGGAGTGGCGAGCGCCGTGGGTTCGATACTACCAAGGAGCCAGCGCTATTTGACCCGAAACAGAAAGGGTCAGCCAGACCACGGGGGCCGTGTCGTGACTTTGACGGGACGTGAAAGACCCTTCAGCATTATCAGGTCTACTGCCCTGGGTAAAATTACTCCATATTTGGGTTTACTTTGGCAGCGGGATCAGCGTCCAAATAACAAGCTCTACTTAGTTAGGGCTCTGATCCCAACGCTGTCCACTTCAGAAAGGTTCGAATCAAATTCATAAAGAGCCGTCACGTCCTAAACCAGCGTAACCAACACAGTGAGCTCGACTGCTGCTCCCCCCACCAGTATGAGGGCGCTTCAATCGGTCATCATACTGTCAGGCGCCACAGTTTTTGCCATTCACTGCTTCCCTCGGATAGTTGGCAGAGTCCGCAGTCCTCACACTGCGGCGGCCAGACGCGGGTGGTGCCGCTGCTCCCAGTGTCCGCTTCCAGCCTCCCCGCCTGTCCAGTCTGTCCTGTCCTGTCCAGATCCGGTCGTCCACGGCCATGCACTGAGGAGGGCAGCTTACCAGTCACCGTTTGCCGGAGAGGACTGCTTACCAGTTACCGTTTACCATGCGAGCCCGACGGTAACCGCGGCTGTCTCGTTCCAGTGTCGGCCTGGGCCGGGTACACTTCGAGAAGCAGCCGCCCTCCAACCTGCGCAAGAGCAACTTCTTCCACTTCGTGATCGCGCTGTACGACAGGATCGGCCAGCCTGTGGAGGTCGAGCGAACGGCGTTCGCCGGCTTCGTCGAGAAGGACGAGGTGCGGCTGGTGAGGTCGACGCCCGTGGCCTGTGTCGCGTCCCTCTAGCTGTGTGCTTTACGATTCGCCAGAGCATCGTTGTAAGAAGTGGCTTTGGTCAGAAGGCGTTCTGAGCTCAGACGAAATGAAATGCGCGATTGACGGGCGCGGCCTTGATGTTTTCCTGATCTGAATTTATTTGATCTTCGTGCACGTATCAAGCAGCCAGACTAGCTGTGACATCTGAGACAGCTTTTCATTGTTGTCAGGCTCGATCGACGTGTTACTATGTGTAACCCAACTGAATCAGAAAACATGGGAGATGTGACCTCTCATCCCCATGAGTCCTTTTTTCGCCTTACCCAATCCAGTCACGATACTTTTACACATTGCACATAGCGTTTGTTTTTCATATATTAATGATTGGTTTCTTAGTTGTCCCTTGTTCAAATCATAATTTGGTAGCACACGGCGTCAGATCATGCCCCAGATCAGGTCAGGCATATATCGTTCCAGCATTACGTATTAACATTTCTGCTTGCATAAACGACCAGATCCTTCTTCCACTTGTGAACGCAATTGTGTTAATTTATGATGCCTGATAATCAAATGGTCCCGCTGGATCTCATGGAACAGCCCTGTTTCATGAACGGTTCGGAAGTCCTGACGTTACCTTATTTACCATTATGATTATTAACATGACGGTCAGACGATTCCTCGCGTGGAGCAAAAATGTGTGTATAACAGCTCTTCTTCCTATTATTACTGTTTATGTTAGACTGAAAGCTAGAGTCAGTGACCTCTGCCCACCTTGCCGGCGGTGTTCATCAGCGCTCACCCATTCTCCTCCCTCCTCGCCATTTTGCAGGTCCCTCTTCCCGCTCCCTCGGTGCGCCGAGCATCGGAAAGAGAAATGATAAATACTTAATCTCTTTCATCCCGGGGTATTTTTTCTGAGTCGCGATATTATTTTGACTTCCCCCGGTGGCGGTCCCGTGGGAGTCGTCTGTGTGCTCAACTGGGATCGATCGGACGACGGCCGCCCTTCGGTCCCTCTCAGCGGCGGCGGCGGCGGCGGCGGCGGCGGCGGCCGGTAGCCGCCCGCCGGGCGGCCCGAGAGCCGCGTCCCGTCACCGGCAAACAGGCGCCGGCACAGAGATAAAGGGAGGGGACACGGAGAGGCGGAGATAGGAGGCGGCCACATGAAGCCGGAGCAGGAGCCAGGAACAGAACGAAAGAGTGAGGGATGGAGAGAGAGACGGGAACCGAGAGAGAGAGAGGGGGAGAGATAGATAAAGAGATAGAGAGAGACAAAGAGACGAAGTCAATGAAGGGGGCGGCAAGAAAGGGGTTAAGGAGGGAATAGAGGAAGGGACCGGGACGGAGAGAAGGAGGGAGAGATAAAAGGGGACGGGAAAACGAATCGTTAAATATATAGACGGATGGAGATAGATGAGTAAAGACATACACGTATACGTATAGACATATACGTATACGTATACGTATATATATGAGTGTGACATACGTAAACGGATGAACAGGCAAAGAGATAGATAGACAGGCGGATGGGCAGATAGGTAAATATATGAAAGAACGATAGAGAAGAGAGAGAGGAGAGAGAGAAAAAGAGAGAGGAGAGAACAGCAACCTATAAAGCAAGTGGGGTCGCTGTCCTGCCATCGTTGGGTAATTTTAACATAAGTTTCATAGAGAGTTCTACGTAAAGATTAACTACTTTAGACGGACTCCTACCCTAAAGACAAAAAAACGTTGCTATGCACGTAACATGGAGACAATCAAGGATACAGACACATAGTTTGGACAAGACTAAGCGAACAATAACACTTAGCATTCCTTGCGAAACGGTCCATATGTCTGTGGCTGTTAACCACCACCTTGGAAAATCCAGTCCTGTATATTTTGTGTCATGATGCACTGATCTTATGACGTATTTTTAATTCTTGTTCAACGAATGGTGATTGTGCAATAGTTCGCAAGCGTTTGGCAATGCCCCTTTTCAGAGTATGAATGATCTTCATCTACTTTTGTGAAAGAAGACAACGTAATCAGCACGAATGGTGTGTTGGGGCCTCTTAAAAATACAGGGCTGTTTCAAGGCCCTCGCTGACTTTTTGTATGTTTTTTTGTTTTTTTTAGGCTGCAAAATATGCCTTGCATTTTATGATGTATGTTCTAAATATGAATGCCGCAATGAGTTCATTAGGGTTAACGTTAAATCGCTGGATATTGAGGCCAAGGATAGGCATTGTTTTCTTCAGTGTTCTCTTTGGCTTCAACACAGAACTTCACCACTTTAGGGAGAAAAACTTTTTTCTAATCGCTTTGAATAAAAGCCTGTCGAAAATGGCATGACCAAACGTACCAAAGACAAAATTGCACTTTTTACGTTTAGAATTAACAGCTTATTCAGGTGTTGGAATGCGTATGCATATTTATGTTTCGTAGTCATTGCAGATCGTTTTATTTCACAAACATTTAGCATAAAAAAAGGATCGAAAACTGTCTTGTCTCCTAAAGATGCATGGATGTGTGATACTATGACATTCGCTTGTACTTTCGCCCGTGATAATGACCATGCTCATTCTTGTTGCAGGAGCCTGAGGGCCAGAAAACTAACAACGGAATACATTATCGATTACAGCTGCTTTTTGCAAACGGTAAGTAAGCTTGTCATGAAACATGACGTTTCCGGTCTTTACCGTCCCGTAATGGTGCAAGGTTCCATCGCCAAATGGATGCAGCGTCTGCTTGATACGAAACGTAATGTTCCTTGTCTGGTGGTATTGCCTTCAACGCTGCGAAAATGACCGTAAGTGCTCCGAGTTCTGCACGAGACTGTGCAAGCAGCTGTCGGATACCGAAACTGAAGTGATTTGCGTCGCATCATGCCCGGAGCCCAAGAGGATACTTCCGTGCGATTAAAGCACAAAGCTGTCGGGATCGATTCACATTGTGCCCCAGAACTACGTTTCATTTGGCGATTTTAAACTGCATACGATTTTCTTTTTTCTTTTAATGGTTTATATAATTAGTGATTGCTGACTTCTTCCGGCTTAAAAGATTCTGCGCTGTCTTATATGGACATGTACCGGCTTTCTCTTGCAGGAAGCACACATTTCCCTGAGCCCCAACGTTGCAATTTTTTTTTTATATTTAATATTTCTAATTTTCTGCGTGACAGAAAACGATCGTTGTGTCGGTGGCAATATCAGCTGAAATCGATTCACCACTTTGTACTACGGATTATGGTTACTGGCTGTGGACGTCGAAATTGCACATTTTGGGAAGCAGTTACATCCACCCCGTGCAAAAATAGTCTATCAGGAAAAGCTAATGAGTTGTTGAAAATGTCTTTATCACTGATAGTATGCTGCATCCAAATACGTCTGGCCGTATAAATCGATAGGCGGCCGATGCCTCGTGCAGAGTTGTAATAGCCATACGTTCTGCACCTACTTCTTTGAAACAACCGTGTGCGATAGCTCCTTGCTCACAGTCGACTGTGGCGGCTTTCAACGGTAGGAAATGTAAACATTGTTTACCCGCTTAAAGATCATGGATTTTGGTTGAACCTTTTTATCACAAAACCATTATCAGTAAAAACAGATGCTGACTCTTGAGGCAAATGCCTTTAAATTCCTTGTTATGCACTAGTTTTTTTGGGTTGGTAGCCATGTCATGAAAGAAAAACGTTCTCGCACCTTGGTTATCTCGGCATCTAAAAATAACTGGTCTGCCAATGCCTCCGGTGATGAAGGGCCACGTGTTCAGGTTGCGACAGGCTTCGTGTCAGTTTTTTACGTTTTTTTGCGTTGTAACTTGCTATAACTAGTTATGAATAGGCGAATTTATGCGGGCAGGAAGATAGTCCATGTATGGAATGATCGGCCAAGTCCTAATTTGTTCGTGGTTTAAAATGGTTAACATATTTGTGTTAAGAATATCAAAACAAACCGGATAAACATGGCTGGAACTAATAGGCCGAGGTGAATCGAAAAAAAAACAAGGTTTGACAATGATGGCAAATAAAGGCAAAATTTTGCTGCTGAAATCCTCGTTGGCTACGTATGACAAATTCATGGATTACAAAGGTGCGCAAAGAAGTTCTCAAACGGGATGAGCCCAAGGATAAGCCAGTCGCGCAGCATGGTGACATTTTAGGCGATTAATACAAAATCCCTCTCGTTCCTGCGCAAAACAAAATTCCGCGCAGACGAAACTAACCCATTCTTTTGGTGGAACCACACTGCATATAAAGTGGCAAGCGGGCTAGCGTGTCACTACAGACGGTGCGTCTGCGTGGGTACCGAATAAATCACGCTTGGTGGCTGGCGGATATGTCCGGTATAAGACATTATCTGAGGCTGTTATCATAACGTTCAACGACATTCGTGAGGTGTTGTGAAGAATCGGACAAATGAAACAATAAGGATACCGCCGCTGGCAATTTCATGAACGGGCGTTGAAAGAATGTGGCAAATGAACAAGACACCATTTGAGGGAAAATGGGTGGAACCTCGAAAAACTTTTCATTTGCATGCCGATTTTCAAGAAGCTAGCGTCGCCCCTGATTTTCATACAGAAAGAGGGCGGCCGAACTGAATATTACAAAGAAAACGACCATCAGAGAAAATTCTTTTAGTGGCCTGCGTGTCCGTTTTGCATATTTTAGGCTGGCGTTTTCATTATGATTTTTCTCTAGTGATGAAATATACCTTTTGGCGTAGGACCTGTACGCGCTGCTTATACATTTGTAAGTGTGTAGAATTATACAAAAATATTTCCATGGCATATGATTCAGTGATAATGACTCAGATGTTCTCCTTCTGCAGTTTTCATGGTTTCACACCGAGTCATTGTGGTGATGGCTTCTGATGATCGGCAATCAGTCAGGAAGGCGGTAACATTATTTTTAACATCGTTCATCATGTAAAGTTAAAAAAGTGTGTCTGTTGCAGCACCCAACGCAGAGTTCCACACAGCTTTATACCGAAACGCCGGCGCCAGAAAAATACCCGGTTTTCCTCGGATCTTGGTTTGTTTCGAGCTATTCTCAGTCGCCCTCTTGGCATAAAAACGTCTCTGGTCAGATTTAAGGCGTGCAGGGATCTCTTGAAGACCCATGTGAGGCCAACAAAGTCAGATCTATGTTAAAATCCTCTCTGCGAGGGCTTTCAAACAGTGAGAACATTTCTCAACGGCGGCGAACCCGAATAACGTATTCCGGGTCTCGATCCCATGACATTTGTGGCGCATGAATGCTTTTGCAATTTATACATCGTGCTGGGTTATGAAAAGCTCAGTACGCCACCCAGTACTGAATAACATTAACCTTCGCCCAAGCGGGGAACGGTTTCGACGCCGCCCTTCCCAAGCACTTTAGGAGGCATGAAAAAAACAGCGCGCGTAGCCAGCCGAGATGTTCAGTACCTTTTTCTATATTTTTTCCACACGTACTGCAGAGTTTTCAACTTTCGATCTTATCAGGTCATTGATCTAGGTCACCAAAAAGAGGACAATGTCCAATTTTTTTAAGTCTTTTACGAGCCACACCATGCCATTGGCCAACCTGTTACTTCCAGGGAGAGTAGTCGAGAATATTCTTAAGAATTACGCTGTCGCAAATTTGTTGCCAAGGTCATGGTCAATGGCCTGTGAGCTGTGTGAATGACCGCTCAGTTTCAGCCGTATTTCCATATTTCTAAATGTTTTGAACCGTCTCTTCGGCTTATTGGTGTCTGCAATGTTCTAAAGAAGTCAATAAACACATCAAATAGTGTTGGCCGACATGAAAGGTCATGAAGTCAGGTCAAGTCGCATGTGGAATAAACTAGTAAAAAGGAATCTAAAGCCTTGTTTTGATGATTCCTGGGGTAAAAATAGGCACTGAAGTCGATTTCGCAATCCATGATTTCATCAAGACGCTTCTAAGCTGTGAAGCGACCCTAAGTCATCTGAGGTCAGTCAGCGATGTCACCAAAGGAGAAACTGAGTTCAAATCCAGGTGTCCAGCTTTGTCTCTTTGGTTTGTTTCATGAGAGAGTGACAGGTCTAGGCATACAGAAATGAAACCCAAGTGTGCTTCAAGTCAGGTCATGATCCTAGGTCAAGTCAGGTCATTTGATTAACCTTATTTGACTACCTTTCAAATTGCGTTATGTTAATTAATTAATGAATATTACCTTATGTATTTCCTTATGAATTACCTGTTGATTTAGTGTTTTGTTATTTCTCCAAAATCAGACTTCAGGTATTTCTGAGATAATGTCGGACGCTGAATTCGATAGAACTGCCTAAACGCACTTCAGAACACATACAAAGCTCATAAAGGGCGCAATGCAATTCATGCGGTCATTTAGGTCCTGAGGCTCTGAGGTTTCTTCAGTCGGAGGCCGGAGGCCACCCAGTTGAACCATGCATCCTTGGGCGTTTTATGACGCAGCTTTCCAGACGTTTCGCCAGTCTCGTTGGAAATGATGGATTCACGTATGTGGTGTAAACAACGCGAGCATATCGAAAAAACACGTGAACCTGTGCGCAAAAAAAATATGCCAGGCTGAGTCATGAGGTCAGTAAGGTCATGACTGTGGAACTTTGCTCTCGTCGGCGAGGCCATTTTTACACCCTCGCACGGCGGCGGGTCCTAAAACGACATTCCCTCTCCCTCCTCCCTACTAACTTTTGAACCAGGAGCGGTAAAAGCAAGTGTGTTGCTCGTCATGAACGAAACTCGACGATATCCGATTTTTTGGTTTCCGTCAAAAGGTGGCCTCCCAGGTCACAGTAATGACCTCAAAACAGCCATGTCAAACTACATCAAAGTTTTCTTTGCAATATAGTTTCCGAAATTTTGGCAACAAAGGAATTCTGTAAGCCCCAGCGTATTGGTCGTTATCTTAGCTATCGGAAAATGTACAGGTTTTTGAATGTCATCATAGATGAAATTCGCAGTTTAGTTCCCAAGATCACCGCCAGGGGCTCTCATGTCGTTTACCGGAAATCGCTCCTTGTCGAAAAGCCACTCGAGCTAGACCCACCAAATTTGGTGTGCAGATAGACGGGTACATGGTCTATCCTAGCATGCTATTCTGGTGGCCGCCGATGGCTTCTCAAGGTCGCCGATGGGGGCGCTAACGAATTGTACGTTTTTGAGTTTTCAAATTTCTCTGACTCCAGCATGACCTTAACCTGCAAATTGGTTTTACATTACGTCAAATGATGCTCGTAAAAATACTGTTGATGTGGTGGATCGTAATAAAGCATTCTTACAAACGTAGGCGTCATTTACACCGCATACAAAACTACAATGACGTTGGACATCAATGTTTGATATGCATGTTTGGCCTACCATGGCCTCTGGTGACCTATCCCCTCCCATACACTAAAATCAGGTCACTGACGCCAGCATTTATAAAAGGAACACGTAAAACAACATGACAACACCCAATTTCCAGCAAATGAAATGTATTGTTCGATCTGGGTAGAAACACAACTGATGTGACCTTGACAAAAAGGTCACAGGTCACGAACAATTGCGTAACAAATCCCGAAATTGTATTCCAGATGTGAAAATTTTCAAAATTCAGTTACAGGAAAAGTCAGCGCTCTATCTTAGGTCCCTAAAAAGTTTTTTTTTAAGAAAAACCACAGGGAGGGTCCTAAAACGAGCCCCGCCGGGCGAGTGGCTGCGGAGATTCAGTCCGAAGGTGCTCCTTGCCCTTTTGTTTGCATCATTATTGATCCTCGACAAAACAAGAAATAAAATAAAGAAAACGGTTGAATGTTAGGTTAGATCAAAAAGTCCCATCATGTCAGGCCATCGGCGTTCTACTCCGTCGGTGTTTTAAAAAAAAATGTTCGTGCAAACCATTTCTTCCGTGTTGGAAGTATCCATGGACAACACATCGCCAGCGACGTTCAAAAACCTGACAATTATTGCGAAATGAAAAATGGCATTGTTTAGATCTCCTCATGTGGTATTTTAGTATACGCAAGGCATAAAGTATATTTTTCCGTAATGCAAATTCTATACGTATTCCATTGGTATGTTCCGAAGTGCTTTATCTTTAATATGGGCGGACCTAAAGCATTCCTTAGAAAGTCTTATATTTCATACATAGGCCAAAATACGTTATTTTCTTCAAATTTCCTCAAAGTTTTTGGCGCTCTGGAGCGTGCTCATTACGCAAATTTTGATGAGATACGTTTCATTTTTCTATGATGTTCCGTCCGCGAGGTGAAAGGGGGCGTTGAAAGGCCCCTCACGGGTTCTGGCCATCCACTTTAGGGTGCCGTGGGGGTGGGGGGTTAAGACCCGTGACAAGGAAAGGCGTGATGCTCATTGTTTGATTTCCGTCATCGGGATTTTGTTCACCCATGCCTGAAGCAGATGCCATCATTAACTTTCTAAACGCAAAACATTTGGAAGTGTTATGCATTGCTGTCTGTTACGCCATGAAATTTGGCATGTTTTTCTCGTCAACATTAGCACGACGGAAGTCGGGCTGCTCAACTGTTGTGTGTCTGGCAGCTCTGGCTGGACGAAAGCCTGTTCGTCGGGCCTGCATCGCCTCTGACGGCCTCTGCATGCTGCCGCAGCATGGCTCAGGCCAGCTGGTTTACACTAACCGATAATCAGCAGTCGTGCCGTAGGACCAGTGGGAGCCCGATGTCACCAACATGCCGTCGCCGACCTCGACGTCTGGATGTTTCGATGTGCCATTGTCTCGTCTGCCCTTGCCAATGCGAGATGATTTTATGATGCATGTGGAAAACATATCGAGAGGCGCTCGTTCCCTTTGCTCCCGCTGGACCTCTAAAAGTGGCATCCAACGAAATGCACAGCTCTGGACACTGAACAAGCCAATCGATCGCTAATGACCGGTGTCTTTGGCTCACCCAGAGTTTTGCATACCACGTGCTTACTCAGACTTGTCCATCTTCTTAACGAGTTGAACGTTTTAAAATGTGAACGTTTCAAAATGTCTGGCGTACCGTATAGTGGTCATCGCTGCCTGAGGGCGTTAACCCTATAGCCGTGGTCCCCTTTGTGGGAACAATCAGCACACTTCGTTACTGATGGCACCGTGGTGTCACAAACAGCTAGAAGGTGTTACCGGAAGACATTCAGTAATTACAGGAAAATAGCCGAAGCACATAACATAGTCCTGTAAATGCACAATATTACAACATCTACAGAAAGGTATAAATTCCGTAATCCCGTGATCGCATGTGAATGTTGTTCCAGAGAAACTTGAACAAATTATAGATTCCAGTGATTTTCTTATCTGGTACCCATGCCGTTCGTGAACATAAGCCTCCAGTTATGGAACAGGTTTGGTCCACTCGAATCCCGGAAGTGGCGGTCCACGGAGGATATCCGACAGCTCGCGCATTTCAGAGGCTTTGTGTGAAGTGCGCTTTGAAGTAAACAGCTAAATAGCGCCGGTTTATTGATGGCCTGACAGTAATCTTTCCGGGCTTCTTTCGCAGGCGCACGGCAGGAGCAAGATATTTTTGTTCGCCTCATTGACTCAGTCACAAAACAAGTAAGTGATGCGTCCGCGGACAGTGTCCATGAAATGTGGCGCCGCTCTCCGTGGAGCAGCATGACATCGGGATGGCCCCGCACCTGCATGTAGTGATCATAGGAGAAGCCATATTGGCAAATGTAACCGAGAATCACCGAAATTTGTTGCAAAGCCTGCCTGCATAATAAATTTTAAAGCGTTTTGGACCCATGCCAGTCTTGCAGTGCTCACAGGAATGTATTCAGATATCATACATCTTCAAGGCATGTAAGCCACTTTTGCCATTGAATGTCTTCACGCATCTCCATCAGTTTGGAAAACTGCGTAACGTTACTGACAGTTTTCAGTTTGCCTCCCGTTCTTCATTAAGTCATCTTCTCATTTAAGGATGATGTTTGCACCTAACTTGAAGTTTTAAATGGAGTTAACGGAACCAGTGTGTTTTCGCAAAGCAAGCAAAATCAAGCAAAACAAACAAAATCGCTCGGGATGTGAAACACTGACCGACCTCAATACTTCAGTCGTGCACCTTCTCTTCTTTTGGTCGCAGGCAAACTAGTTTTTTGTTGACCCTTTATCGTGATTATGCAAAGTCCACATGGTGAAAGTTAGTGTTCTTCGAAATTCCTTTGTAACCATGTTGTTCGGAATTTCTGTTATACCTGATCATTGTCATGAACTGACAACGGATGGAAATATTTCGGACTTACACTATCCATGCAAGGATGATAACTTACTGCACATAATTCTTATCGCTTCATCATGCTTGCATTATCACTATGCACATCAGCATAGCATTTGCACTTTGACGTGCACATGCCCAGTTTCGTGCACTGACTAGGTTCAAGACGTTGGCGTGGTCGCACAGTCTCTGCATTTGTCGATAATCGCGCGCCCCAGCCGTGCCGCCCGCCGGGCCTGAAGTGACCGGCTCGACAGGCCGACACTGCGGGCCGCCCGGGGGCGAAAATTACGGCCTCCCCGACCCGGGCGAGTGACTCGCCCGCCGCCGCCGCCAACAGAGCCATCAGATGACCGGCCGACCGGATTACGCGCCCTTTTGTCGCCGCCGGCCGCGACGCGCGCCTTTGTTTCCGGGCGATAAGCGGCGGAACCGACCATTACGGCGCCGAAACCGGAACGAATATCCGGTAAGCCCCCGGCGCGGCGGCGCGCCGGCCACGTGCCGGCCGGAGGGGGAGGGGGGCGCCGGCGGCGCCGCGGCCCGCTCAGGACCTAATCGGGTAAAACAAACAGTGCGTCGGGCGGCGGCCCCGGCCGGGCACGGTCGAGAGCGGCGCACTTTGTGCAGAGCACGTGCGCCGGCGGCGGATAGTCGACTGCGCAAATATGCCGGCCATGTACGCCTTTTGTACCGCCAAATCCCTGTTTAGGGGCTCGGCCGTCGCTTCGCTGCCTGATGCAAATCCGATTACTCCGGGAATCGAAGCGATAATCTCGCGTCGGCTTTCCCCGAGACATTTGCTATATTTAAATCGTCTGAGACTTAAAACGCGACGAATTTAGCATCTTAATTGGCCCAATAAAGTTAATTAACATGCTTGGTTTCGCCGAACTCAACGATCTCAAATTAAAATTAGACGACGAGAAGCTCGGATTAAGAGAAAGAAGAGAAGAAAAATGTAATGCGTTATTCGCGGATGTGACAGGAGACGCGAGCAAAAAAAAAACGCCAGAAATAGGTCGTAACAACCTTGGGGTGCTGGCTGAGACTTCATACCCTCATTACTGGAATTTCTCACAGGGAAGGTCAATTATCAGCATCGCTGCGGATCACGGAGGGGGGGGGGATGGCCCCGGGACCGCGGCCCCTTTTGTGTGAAAGGAAGCCAACTGCCTTTTGGTCCGCTTTTGGGGCGGAAGAGCGTTTTTTCCGAAAAATGTTTTTAGGTACATGTTAATTTTCAAACATGTTGAAACAAAGTGGCCGAAATCCTGGAAGAAATCAACATTTGGGGGTAGGTTAAGTCACACAGATCGAGATTTTCCCGCAACATATGGCCTGGATCCGTCCTTGGTCAGCATACATTTACGTCGTCCCGAAGCCTTAATACGTGATCAGACCGGCCTGACTAGGTGTTCCGTTGTAAAAGTGCCAGAAAACTGGGGACGATTTGCAGTCTCGGTCACAGCGGTCATTTTAATTGGCAAACCAAAGCAAATCGTTACTCTGTGATTAAAGCATCGCACCTGTCTGTTATCGTTTGGGAACATCACCACCAGGGAATGGCCAACGGAGAGCACGGAATACCAGGAAGTGTCCTGCAACTGCATGCTTTATGCGGATCATCAACAAATATTCCGCATTGACCAAATATAAATGATCACCAGGCTGACGCCATCTTTTCTGCTGACGTTATCTACCTCGGCCCCTTCAACCAGAGATGCCCAGAGCTATCCAGTGTCTAGGGCAACACTCGCCTGGACCAGGTTTCGATGGATCCGTTTAGCTTACCAGATTAGTTGGGTTGGTTCCACAGTCCGGGAGCGGGATGGGATAGTTCTGGCCCTGCTAGAAGCTGGGATGACATGCTGTGATTGGGAGGGGACCGCTCCTCTATGCACAAGGCTGACTGTATGGGGGGCGGGGTAGTTCTGGGCCTGACGAAAGAGGGGCTCGACATTTCCTGATTGTAGGGCGCAGCCAGTGCCGTCACGACAGCCGGGGGTCACCCACCGAACAAAGAGCCTCACTCCACCCGCCGTATCTCGTTTTCCTGATTACGCAAAAAATGGAGGCATCATCGGCGGTCATATGCATTACAAAGGGCGGGGAGGACGGCCGCCACATGGCTCAGCTGAGACGGCCTGGCGGGCCGGCAGACCCTCTGTGTCGGACGGCCCCGCCTTCCCGCCTGTCGACCGGCGTCCGCAGCGGTCCGCCGCGGTCCTCAGCGGTCCGCCGCGGTCCCCAGAAGTCCGCGGCGGTCTGCAACGGTCCGCAACAGTCCGCAACGGTCCACAGTAGTCCGTAGCAGTCCGCAACGGTCCGCAACAGTCCGCAGCGGTCCGTAGCGGTCCACAGTAATCCGTAGCGGTCCGCAACAGTCCGCAACGGTCCACAGTAGCCCGCAGCAGTCCGCAGTAATCCGTAGCGGTCCGCAACAGTCCGCAACGATCCACAGTAGCCCGCAGCAGTCCGCAGTAATCCGTAGCGGTCCGCGACAGTCCGCAACGGTCCACAGTAGCCCGCAGCAGTCCGCAGTGGTCCGCAGTAATCCTTAGCGGTCCTCAGCGGTCCGCAGCGGTTAACGGTCTTCAGTGGTCCGCAGCGGTCCGCTCAACGCGGCCCGTATGGTGTCATCTGCAAGGTCTGCATAGTCCACACAGTCCACACATTGCGCACGGTCGGCACAGACCGCAGTGGTCCGCACGGTTTACATGGTCCGGACGGGCTGGGCGGTCCGCAGCCGTTCGCCTGGTCCGTACGGTCCCTGTGTGCCTGAGTGCCTCTTTGCGTGTGTATTTGCCATTGTGGGCGTACGTGTTGCCGTTGTTCAGTAAATAAACTGTGTCCATGTGTCTGCGTGTCTTAGCGTCTCTGTATCTATTAGCTTAATTCCTTAGGGATGTTTTGTCACCCGAAACGATAGTAGTTCAGATAAACATCATTATGCTTAACTGCAGCAAAACGACCTCTTTGCGGATGTCGTATGCCGCAATGGCGTCCGCATCCTTGCGTCCTTTTCCGTGCGTGTATTCCTGCGGGCGTCTCGGTGTGTGTCTGCGCGTCCGTGAATTTGCGTATGTCCGCATGAATGCCTGCGCGTGTCTACGTTCCTGTGCGAATTCGAATGCCCGTATGCGCGTCTGCGCGCCAACTTAGCATGCGTCTGCGCGCGTGTCTGTATGTGCGGCCGGTCCCGCGGCAGCAACCCCTGGAAGCCGTTAAATCCGCCGGTGATCCGCCGGTGATCCGGCGGCGATCCGGGGCCTGACAATGGGCCGCCGCCGGCGCCGCCGGCCACAATGCCCACTGGAGCGGCCGTTTGCGGCCCGCTCCGCGACCATCTGTGTGCCGATGTCCGGGGCGCCCCCCTGGGCCCCGGGCTCAGGCCGCCGCCGGGCCGACAACGCAAACGGCGCCGCCGGCCAGTTCCCGACCAATAAAGATGGCTGATAGACCGATGCCGGGAAAACAATGACCCGCGTCGAAACGAGACCATCTGTTGGCTTCGAACGCCCGCGGCGGCGCGACGGCGGGCTGGTTGGGCCAACTTTACTCGTCTGGCTGGTGGTCGACGACTGGGAGACCCGCGCTCCGGTGTTCCGCATGGTCGTCGTTGACAAAGTGAAGATGTCTGCGGCAACTTGTGGCTTGAATGTCTGGAAGACAGATGAGAGTCTTTGGCGGCGACGTTGCTCCTTCGAGGTCGTGTGCCATTCTTAACCGTGTCGAAGCTGCTGAAGTTAGGTACGATGACACATGCAACTACCAGGATGAGAGCGAACGTTTGCCAGACCTTGACTCGCGGCTGAACGATTTCCCGTTAAGCGCGCGATCGGTTTGAACATGCAGGTTGTCACGTGCCTGCTCCTGTTGCAGGCAATCATCTATGAAGGCCAAGACAAGAACCCGGAAATGTGTCGGGTGCTGCTTACGCATGAAGTCATGTGCAGGTGAGGAGCCACCTGTCGCCCCACCTGTCTGTGAACCAGGGTTGTCCCCCCCCCCTCTTGAACATATCGTCTGGCCTTCTGGAGTACGCGGCGCAGTCGGCGGTCTCGCGCGCCGTACCCGTTTCGATCGGAGCAGCCGGCAGCCGCGGCGGTCTGCACATTGGCGGGGTGCCGGCACTGGTAGGCCAGCCTGGACCCCTGCGGTCCGTCAGACCGGCACGCGCTTATCTAGCGCCGCCGCGCCGTCACGAGCCAGTGCTGCTGCAGCGGGGGAGGGGGGGGGGGGGGCCGGGCCCGGCGCCGCCGGCGGTGCCAGCTTGGCCGTGGGCGCCGCACTTGTTGGAGCAGCCGTGCGTGGCCACGATAATGACACAACAAAGAGCCTCCCCACCGAGAAAAATTGGACCACCGGCTGGAACGGCGCCAACAATGACGCCTTTTAAAGGACGTCTGCGCCACCGGTTACCCCTGCTCATCGCTTCACCTGGTCGAGCCGGGGTTGTCTGCGGGGGGGGGGGATGTCGGCATTGAGCGACAGGTCTGCGGAAGGGGGTACATGACGTGACAGTGCAGTTGAGTTGCGGCACGCCTTCCTCGAATATTCTCACGAGCACGCGAGGAATCAGACATTTAACTCGTTCTAGCTTTCCCAGGGACAAGTACGGGCAGAACGATCGCCAATAACAGGATATTCAAGCGTAATGCCCCAAAAATTCGTTTGATATGCTTCATCAAAGCTAGAATAACGACATTTTTCGGTCCAAGCAAATCCTGATGTACCTTCATGAAGCCACTATCCAATGCCTGGCGGTCGAAACGGTTTTAGTGCCGTCTGTGGCTTACTGCTGCTGTGACGCTGTCGGCCGTGGTACCTGCCATGACGCTTACGACCCGTCGCTGGTGTACACCGTCGGCCATGACGACCGCCGTGACGCCCGTCACTTGTTGCAGCCGATGCTGCGACAAGAAGAGCTGTGGTAACAGGAACGAGACGCCCTCGGACCCGGTCATCATTGACAGGTCAGTCAGCTGGTTCCGGATCACAGTCAGCTGGGACCCGGCCTGCGGGCGGGGCTGGCCGGCTGGGATGAACCCGGACGTTTGCTTACTGGTATGGGGAGGATCCATCGCACACAGAGGATGGCATTCTGGCAGGAAAACGTCGCCCACCCAGTCCGAGGGAGGCTGATCTCTCTCTCTCTCTCTCTCTCTCTCTCTCTGAACGCCACTTGGCCACGTCCTCTGCGGACTGCTGTTTGTACGGCCGCCCGGCTATCCGGCTACCCGACAGTCCGGGTGCCAAGCCGTCCAGCTGTCCGGCCGACCAGCTGTCCGGCCGTCTGGGTGTCCGGCAGTCTGGCTGTCCGGCAGTGCGTCGTCTCGGCTGCGGGGCCGTGTGGTCGCTGACTGGCTGGGGCCGGCGGCGCGCGCCCCGCGCCGGCCGCCGCGGCACGCTCCCCCGGGGGGCAGGTGGCCGCGCCCAGTAATACCATTAGCATCTTTGGGAGATGGGGACAACCAGTTGGGACGGAACAACATCGACGACAGCGTCGACGGATGGCGAAACGACGGGCAACGGCCGATCGGAGGTCTCTGCCTGCCTCACCCTTCCCCCTGCTCTCTCTCTCCGTCTATCCGTACCCACTCTCTCTTTATTTATCTGTCTATCTGTCTCTCGATTTGAGTGTTCTTCCTCTCTCTCTCTTCCCCTC
The DNA here is from genome assembly GCA_030062745.1 of Capitulum mitella. NCBI lineage: Eukaryota > Metazoa > Arthropoda > Thecostraca > Pollicipedomorpha > Pollicipedidae > Capitulum > Capitulum mitella. The sequence goes on along the minus strand of CP099839.1, from coordinate 5,098,840 downwards.
TTTCTCCGTCTTTGTTTACCTTTGCTCTCTTTTTCCCTCTATCTCAAAGTTAGTCCCGTGTAATGAATCGAAACGCAAACGTAATTAACTCCGATAATTTTGCATGACTTGAGCAACACAGTGGCGCAGCTTGCGGTGTGCAAAACTGAGAGTTCTCAGGCTCAGTCGACGCTCGTCACTGCGCAAGCCCAATCAGAGTGAGATGTAACACACAGATGGCAAAGTTCTCTGTAGATAGCGAAGTTGACCAAAGGTTCATTAACATTCGGTCGACGATGTTTTACATCACGGAGACGCCCTGGGATCGCCGCACGCGTTCGGCGTGCTCCGCTGCTCGCAACAGCTGACTGCAGCGTCTGGTTCTGTGACGTTGCCTCCGACGCGCCGAACTGCAACAGGCTGTGGCCCGGGCGCCGCGAGCGATGCCCTGGACAGATGGCGGCCGGTGTAAAACAATACGGGCCGGGCTGGCGCCGACCCACGTGCCCGACAGTCTGTCGCGCTGCGCACGCCCCCGATTGCGGCCCGGCCGTATCCACCCCACCTCGACACGGCATAATGGACGCGACCCATGGCGTGAATGGCGGGCGAACATTTGTTACAAGTATAAAATTTCAATCGATGTTAACAAGCCGTGATGGTTTTTGGTGGCCGCCTGGGCGGCGGGAGGCGGCGGGGACGCGCCGCCTGTCGCCGCCCGGCCGGCCTCCGCACGGCCACCTGTCGCCCCCGGCACCCGGCGCGGGGTGCAACACACCGCAGCCGCAAACCGGCGCTCACCCACGACGGGGTACAGCGCACCACAGACGCAGACCGGCACACACTCGCGACGGGATACAGAGTACCTCAGCCATAGACCGGCGTACACTCCACGACGGGATACAGAGTACCTTAGCCATAGACCGGCGCACACTCACGAGGGGGCCGTGTTCCGTAGCCGCTACTGCCATACTTTTGGGCCTTGATCTGGTCGTTCTTTCACGAGAGGGCGAGAATGAAATGAAATAGTTACCGACCGCATGCGCCCGACCTTTTTTCATCCACGAAACATGCGCATTCTTTTTCTTTTTAACGCGGCGCAGAAATTCATCCACGAAACTTCAGCGCCGAGCGCGATTTTTCCGGATTTTCCGGCGTGCAGTCACCTTCAATCTGCGCGAGGCGCTAACGGACGATTGAGAGCTTGTAGATCAATTACGCTCCCCAGCTTCCCATTACGCGTCTTTGTTCAGGGCTGAATACACTGAAGCGAGGGGCGGCGGCCGCCTGCAGTGTCCTGGCCTGGAGTCGGCGGCGCGCCGCAGCCCTCCGAGACAGATCCTGGAGGAAGGTGGTCTCATGTGGGCGCCTCGTGCTACAGATCTCTGAAGTCGAACGTGCATATGGCAAGGGAGGCCTATTTTTGTTTTTATTAGGAAGTCAGGACGAATGGTGACCTTTGGATACGAAGAGATCAATGGAGAGTTGATGTCGCGAATTGATGCTGCGAATTTGTGTGTGTACTAGGAAAATGCAGTGCAGGTTTGTCCGAAAGCCCCGATGACCTCATAAGAGCCTGACGTGTTGGTGCGAGGCACTGCAAAATGCAACAAAGTACGGTTTGCTTCATTGCATCCTGCGCCTGTGGATTGCAAAATGCAATGGACAGGTGGCTGAAACTTCCCTGACAAAAGGTTTTAGTGCCATGAACGTCAAGTTTTCTGAACCCAAACGGAAGAAAACACGAGTAATGCCATTGAGCAGCAGGACCCGAACTCACATCTTAAGAGCTTTCTTGAGAGCTGTGCGGTTCTGTTGCCCTTATAGCTTACGCTGTGGTCAGTTGCGGGTAACTGATACCATCTGCGTGCGTCGATCGATGCGTCACCACGTTGGCAGGGATCCGTAATCCCCCCAGAATTCTGTTCATTTGAATGCGAAAAATATCGGAATGTTCTTGCTCATGACTGGCGAATTTCAGTTCGTCCGAATCTGTTCGGACACTCAGAGCTGGAAAGTTTCGGTCCGTGTTAGAAGTTCCCGTCCGTGTAATGCCCTGTAAGGGCTCAGCGGCTGCGGCAACACGGTTTAAACCTGTCGCCTGTTGACTGCAACACTTCGGGGCCACCTGGACCTCCCAGCTGGTACCAGGCCAGCGCATCAGGACGGTGTCCAATCCATTGTTGTTGCAGTGCCAGACAGCGGAGCCTCCAGTGCCGGGTCCCGTATCCACTGTTGTTGCAGTGCCAGACAGCGGAGCCTACAGTGCCGGATCCCGTATCCAGTGTTGCTGCAGTGCCGGGTTCCGTGTCCACTGTTGCTGCAGTGCCGGACAGCTGAGCCTCCGGTGCCGGGTCCCGTGTCCACTGTTGTTGCAGTGCCGAACAGCGGAGCGTCGGCTGCCGGCCGCTGTTTGCCGCTCCTCAAACAGAGGCGCCGCTCGGAGGGCCGCCAGGGGACTATAGGCGGCCCTCCGTCCGGCGGAGGACGCGATATTGCCCGGCCCGCAGCCATCGCCGCCGGGCGAAACAGCTGGCTGATCGGCGAAACGACGCTCGTCAGCCGGTCCGAGCCGTCAGGCAGCCCGCCTCCAGGCCGCCTGAGTTCCCAACCCGTCAGCGTCAGTGTTGATGTGTCCACTGGAAAGGCGTCGCTGCACCTCTGTCTGGGAGCCCGTTTGCGCCTCTCGTTTGTCTGGTTCTCAACCGGTCCTGATGCCAAATATGGCTCTCTCTTCCGCCGTCGCCGCCGTTCATTAGTATGTTCTGAGATTGGTTGAAGAGTCCCCGCCGTCAGTCGATTTCATCTCCGCTGGTGTCTGCGTCATAATACTCCAGTTCTGCCGCTGTCGCCATTTGCATCACGTTCCTCCTCTAATTTTGATTCTCCTTCGTTCTTCACTTCTCCGTTTTCCTCATGTATCAGCTCCCTCTGTCTCAGTCCTCTCCATGCCCTCCTTCTCTCCCCCTATCTGCCCTCTCTCTCTTCCTGTCGGTCCTTGCCTCCACTTTTTTAACATCTCCAGTCTTTTGTGTCTCCACTCTCTCCTTTTCTCCGCTCTCATTGCATCTCTGCTCTGTCCGTGTCTACGTTCCCTCCGTGCCTCCATTCTCTCCGTGCCTCAGCGCTCTCCGTGCCTGCGCTCTATCCTCGCCTCCTTTCTCCCACTTTCTCTCACTGTTTGCACTCTTCCCGCATCTCCGCTCTCCCCGTGTGTCCACTCTCTCCGTTTGTCCACCTCTTTAGGTTCCCGCTCTCTCCATGTCTTTATTCTCTGTGCCTCCGCCCTTTCCATATCTTCGCTTCCATCGTCTCCGCTCTCTCCATGTCCCCACTGTCTCCGCGCCTCTGCTCTCTCCTTGTCTCCGCTCTCTCCGTGTCTCCTCTCTCTCCGCGCCTCTGCTCTCTCCTTGTCTCCGCTCTCCCCATATCTCCGCTCTCCCCGTATCTCTGCTCTCTCCTAGCCTCCACTCTCTCCATGTCTCCGCTCTCACCATATCTCTTCTCTCCCCGTGTCGCTGCTCTCCCCATATCTCCGCTCTCCCCGTGTCGCTGCTCTCCCCATATCTCCGCTCTCCCCGTGTCTCCGCTAGGCGGGGCGTCGTCCATTTTCCGGCGCGGCGCCGACTCCTTGCTCAGGTACGGCCGTGTGCTGGCGCGCCACGCGCCGGATCGGAAATCGATATCAGGCCCAGCTCGGGGACCATAACGAAGCCTCCAGAGAGCGGTTGGGCGGCCAGCTGGGACTCGGCGCCGGCGGCGGCCGCGGCGGCGACGGAGCTCGAGCTCGACAGCTCGCCGTGTGGGGACGTGGACGCTGGGGACTAGAGGCTAGTTTAGGCTATCAGGCCACTCCAGTTGGAAACAAATCCCCAGTGGTGTTGACCCACGCGGCCACGTTAGCGCTCGTTCACGTGGATGCACAGCTGGACGTGGCACGACTGGACTGAAAATCACGCACACGGCTTTTCGGATTTGAAGACAGTAACTGTGGATAGGGATATATATATATATATATATATATATATATATATATATATATATATATATATGAATGCGCTTAAGCCCAGGGACAAAAATATTTTCATGCACTATAGGAGATGGGGAACAAGATTTACTCAGCTCGGCAAATAGCCACCTCGCTGTCACAACTATGGCCTTTGAGAAGTCCCTTGACGTCAGCTCCGGCAGCCCGAATGCCTCTGACGTCAAGACCTGCGGCGATGCTTGACCAGTTAACGCCAGCTGCCGGGAGGGACAATCTCGGCGTTAGGCGCGGCGGCGGCAGGGGCGGCAGGTTCGCCTGCGTTCGCCGCCCGCCCCTGGCTCGGCCATTTTGCCGCGCGGCACCGCCGGCGGCCGAGGGGTGAGCTCGCGCGGGGCCGCTCAGCTCGGCCGTCGCCGCGCCGCCATCCCCCGGCCACTCGCCTAATCCCCGGCGTATACCATCACCTTGGCAAAATCAATATGAGCTGCAACACGGGAGCGTTTACGAGCGGCGGCCGGCGGGAGCGCCGGGTGCGGCGTCGGCCTGGGCAGAGCACCGGGTTCTGGCGCTGCTGGGCTGGGCAGAGCACCGGGCTCTGACGCTGCCGGGCTGGGCAGAGCACCGGGTTCTGGCGCTGCTGGGCTGGGCAGAGCACCGGGCTCTGACGCTGCCGGGCTGGGCAAAGCACCGGGCTCTGACGCTGCCGGGCTGGGCAAAGCACCGGGCTCTGACGCTGCCGGGCTGGGCAGAGCACCGGGTTCTGGCGCTGCTGGGCTGGGCAGAGCACCGGGCTCTGGCGCTGCTGGGCTGGGCAGAGCACCGGGTTCTGGCGCTGCCGGGCTGGGCAGAGCACCGGGCTCTGACGCTGCCCGGCTGGGCAAAGCACCGGGCTCTGACGCTGCCAGGCTGGGCAGAGCACTGGGCTCGGACACGACAGAGCTGGGGAGAGCACCATCATCTGTTAGGTAGTGATATACCCCGTCAGTTGGAACTTCCATGTGTCACCCGGCGCTGCTCAGCATCCATCAGTCAGTGCTACCCTCCGTCTAACAGTGCTATCCTCTGTCTGGCGGTGCCTCTCGTTGTCTGACGGTGCGAGCGAAGTGGCCGGCCCCATGCCGTTACTGCTCTTCTCCCGCACCGCCACATCCTGTCCGCCCAAAAACTCGGCACCATTTGTGCGCACTGGTGCCTAATGAGAGATGAGGGGAGCAGACTGCAGAAAATAATAACCCGGAGGGCAAATTAATAGCCTTAGTTAGGGGATTAGAGGGGCATGCGGCTGTAAGTGACTAACTAAGGGACCAAAGAGAGGCGAGAACTAAGAGGATTCGGCCTGGCCTGCGAGGGGGCGGGTGCCACTATTGTTGACATTGGATTAGTGGGATCCAGTTTGGGCAGTCAGTTTCCCCTGTTTTTACGTAAAGGTCTGAGCCACCTACGCTCAATCAATAGTTTCTACATGGACAAGTCTGGCTGATATGTGGCAGTGTTGCCAAATATTTTTATGGGGGCGTACTGCTGCGGTTCCGGCCGATGTGAGAAATTCTTCGACGACGTTTTTTCTCCCGACTGATGATTCATAGCTCAATAAACAATCATCAGGACGGTATCTCGTGAAAGTCTGAGACGCGACGCCGAACAAAGACCGATCGGTGCTGGTCGGTTCGGCTGGACTGTCTGGTGCTGGTCGGTTTCGGTCGGCTTTCTGCGGCGCTTCAGCCGGCGTCAGTCTTAAGCCTTTGCCGCCGGCCGCCGGACCCGGCCGACCCTTCCCGTCGGCGGGACCGGGCGAGCCGGCCATCTGTCCAGTTTGCCGACCGGCCAGATGGCCATCTGCTCGCCGTCTCCCGACCGTCGGGTCCGTCCCGGGCCCCGCGAGCCGATGGTCCGTCCGTCGGTGGACCGTCCCGGGACCGCCGGCGTGGTCCCAGGTCGTCGGCGCTGCTGGTCCGTTCTGCCGGTTGTATCTGGCAGTGGCCTGCTGGGCCGGCCGCCGGCTCGGGCTGGCCGCGATGTACGCAGGGCGTCGGCCGACCGTCTGACGGTGCAGCGTCGACGCAGCGGTAAAAAGTGCGGCGTGTCTGCCTGCCCTCTCGGCGGCGGCAGCCAGTCGGCGGATGTCCTTCGGCCGTCCGGTCAGCGGCCGACTGCTGATTTCGCCGACCAGCGGCTCCGGTGGTCTGTCCGGTCATGGGCGGCGGAACGCTGGGAGGGGGGCACGGGGGCACCGTGTCACCAATAACTGGTGAAGTTCAGCATTAATTCTTTGGAGTTTCATGGAAAGAAATGACTCGAAAAGTACCTGGTGCCCCCCCCCCCCGCCTTGCTGGAAACGTTCCGTCGCTGCTGTGTCTGTTTGGAGGGTCTCTGCAATTCTTCGCTGTTCCAGCTGCTCTTTCGTTACTGGACGGTGTCCGGTATGGGTGTAGTGGGGGGGGGGTAGGTGGCATGTTCGCCCCAATTTTTGGGCAAAATGTTTTTTATCTTCCCCCGGAAAGTGGGCGTTTCCACAATATCCCGTTGAAAAATAAAATTTTGAGTCAGACTGTCCCCCTCGCAAATTCTGATTCGTCTAACCCCCAATTTCTGGGGCTCATGATACCGATGATAAGATAGTCATGGTATCCAGCAAGGCTGAATATTTCTGAAAATCATCGGGAGTTCTCAGTACGGTTGCAATTTGATCCTGGTCATTGGGCGTTCCGTATATATGACGGCTCGGAACAGCCACTTTTAGCTCGTGAATTGTGTAAGAAAGCACCTGCAGCGGTAGAGTTAATCAAAAAGTGCTGACTCGTCTTTCGGCAGACCTTAGGAAAATACCTGTTGAAGTGTTCTGGAAGCCTGCTTAAGAGAGTAATATATATATATATATATATATATATATATATATATATATATATATATATATATATATGCGTGTGTGTATATATATTACGCTGCTAATGATAATACCTTAATATATAAGCACAAAATCCGAACAAAATCCACAACCATGTCAGGGATCGAGCATTAAAGAAAAGAACATGAAAATGGGCTAAAATTCTTGTAGCGAGGAGACCCGCAGCCGGCACGTAGCAGAATCGCCAATTCCACAAATGACACACCATGTGTTTTCAACCATTGTCTCCGCTATGCACTTTGGTACTGGACAGTGCTATCCATGATGCGGCCGGGGAATGGTGTCTGCTGCTTTCGCTGTTGGACGCTGTCTGGTACATGTATTCTGGTGTTGGACAATGGTGTACGGCGGTGCATGGATTCTAGTGTTGAACGCTGTTCAGTGCCTGTGTAGCGGCGTTGGAGGCTGTTCGGTGTCTGTGCTCCGTGTGAAGGCTGTCCGGTGCCTGTGCTCCGGTGTTGGAGGCCGTTCGGCACCTGTGCCCGGTGTCAGAGGCTGTCCGGTGCCTGTGCTCCGGTGTTAGAGGCCATCAGTTGTATGTGCTCCGGTGTCGGAGGCTGTCCGGAGCCTGTCCGGTGCCTGTGCTCCGGTGCTGGAGGCTGTCCGACGTCTGTGCGCGGTGTCAGAGGCCGTCGGTTGCCTGTGCCACCGGCGCTGGACGCTGCGTCCGGTTTACGTGACCCGCCGGTCGCCGCTGGCCGGGCCAGCGGCGGTGAGCCGGCCGCGATGTGCCCTCAGCGTGCCATCAGGACAGCGCGCACCACATTTCGACGAAACCGAACATCCGAGAACAAGATACGGTTCCCTGGGCGGCGCTCGTTCTTGGGTTATGTATCCTTTGAGCAATTAATTCCAGGTTAAATGGTAGTTGACAATGAGAGCCGGGGGAGACGTGAGATGGCCGTTTTGATGTAGGGACGGCTCGCGGGTCACATTTGGGGTCGTCCGGACGGCGGGCCGGGAGGACAGGGCTGAATTATTCAGGACGGCTGCAGACGTATGACTGCCGTGGGCGCCACCGCCGCGCCTCGGCCAGCCAACGGCCGCGGCAGCGGCGAGCCAAGCAGAGCCGAGCAGAGCAGAGCAGAGCAGAGCAGAGGACATGACGACCGAGGCTCGCGTTACAGCCGAGCTGAGCATAGGGCCCATAAGAATACCTGATGCCGAGAGTCACGTGACAGCTAAGCAGCGGAGCTGAACAGAGAAGAGGAGAGGCGAACAAAGAGACTTTCCTTCTCTCTCTTTCTCTATGCATCTTCTTCATTCCGTCACTACGGTTCTCGTGATTCTAAAATAGGATGAAATAAAAGGTTTTTCTGTTCCCATTTCATTAAAAGAAGTTTAGGTTATTATTTCCTTCACATGTCCATTAAGGGAAATGTTTGTAATTGGCTCATTTCATTTAGGTATCATATGCCTTGCACCCCACTCTATACAAGAGCCCCACCTCTTTGCCTATCTCCCCCCCATCAAGAACCATCCCGGCATAGCGCATATCACCCCAATCGCTTGCTACCCGGGAACGATTTATGAAGCGTAAATAAGTAGAGCCGGTGGCACGCAGATAGTGCCAATGTTAACTGATGAGAAATGGTAATGTGATAATGATAGTCATATTTGCTTTTTTCGCCGCTAGAAAATGTCAACAAAGGCTAATCATACGATGTGCCGATCGCTGGCGCTGCCTGGCGTGGACTCATTTTCCTGACACGCGGCGTTCTTCATAATGGTCGTCATTACCGTGCAATAAACCAGGTACACAACTGCCGTTACCGTAGTACTGCTACCGTGAACTCAGCAGCGCGAAAACATGGCTGTGTTTTGCATGCAGTGGGCGTTAGGTTTTGGGACATTTTAGCAACGCCGTCTGGCGTAGTTTTCGTACGGTCGAGACTTAACCACATTAGTCCCTACGTACCAGACCTTGAGGATGATGTCGAATGTTCGAACGACACACTACGCAAATGTCACTTGCTACCTGGCACGTCAACGAGTTTTTTGTTTGGAAGTTTTGCAATAATTACAGTTCACCATCAATGAAAAGGCAATGGAACATCACATATAGAGTTTAGCTGAGAAAAGTTACAGGTTTTCAGGAACGCCAAAACCCCCGAAAAAGTTTGTTGCAGAGGGTGGCAGACTGCGAGGAAACTATTTTCGTGCACCATCTCGGAACACTAGAATTCCACTGGTTAACGCTGCTGACGGAATGGATGCGGTGGCCATTCCTGACCCTTGAGTACGGCCATCAGTGCAGACCCAGTGGGTGCAATGACTAATAATGACCTTGTAGGTGCGGTATTCAGTGCATGAACTGCAGACCGCCGTGGGTGCGATGACTAACACTGATCCGGTGGGCGCGTTACTGTTACTGACCCAGTGTGTGCGGTGAGAACTACTGCCCCATTGGTTGCGGTGGCTCACTGCTGCCCCCGTGGGCGCGGTAACCACTACTGACTCAGCAGGTGCGGCGACCACCACTGAACCGGTGGACGCGGCGACCGATCCAGTAGGTGTAGCGATCAGAGACGCCGGACAGAGCCAGCAGGCACGATCGGCCGTCTGGGCTCGTATAAACAGTGGCGGGTGCCGCCTGCCGGCCCGCAGGCCCTCAGCTGTTTATCAGCGCCCGCGATACGGCGGACAGTTGCAGCTTTTTTGGCGTTACCGTCGTCCGTTTCCAATGTTTACCGAGAGCGGCCGGCGCGGCGGCGTAAGGCCCGCTCTGCGGCGCTCCATCTGGAATGTTCTGTCCAAATATCGGGACGAGCGCCGTCCCGACGCGCCGCAGCGGCCGGTCGCAAGGTCTGCAGCGGGCAGACGTGAGGTCTCACCTCGCGCCGTCGGCGACCAGCTGCTGACGGTGGGCCGGACTGGACGCCACCGGAAACGGGCCGAGACGCCGCTGTACGGATCTGGAACTGCGAGTTAATGCGATTGTGTAAGTAAAGAAATAAAAAGTTCCCGGTCGAAACACCCCTGGCAGGCACGTCACTGTTGAAGTTAAAACGCCTCTGGCTGGTTACATCAGCGTGGGGACAAGTGAAGTGTGTCGAAACGGGCATCAGAATGTTTGGAAGTCAATGTTTAGTTCGAACTCATGCGCCTACTGCCAGACCCCACAATGCCTCCCGTAAAAGTCCCAGTCTAGTGGAGAATGACTCATTCCAAATAGGACACTCTAGACTGTACGTCTTTGAGGGATTCCCTTTTGCGCGTACAGGGCGAACATATAGCACAGCAGACGTCAGTATATGCAGCCATTGTACAAAAATCGCTGCTGCTTTGTTCATAGAGCATCATCTGATGAAAAGGCAATCGCATCGCCATCGTCTTTAGAATGCGCGAGACTGCCATCTTGCATCTTCCAGTTTGCCATTTCCAGCTTGAATGTATTTTCACGACAGAAATCGCTTTGTGATGATGAATATATGCTGTCCGCGGTGAGCCATGTCCAGAATTAAAACATTGGGTATACTTGAACTAAGCGTACTGAAAAACTTCTCAGAAGGCTTCAGAAAAAATTGCATTTCACCGCAGGTAAACTGATGGAAGCAGACTGCCGCATTTTCTTGAACCCTGTTGTGCTTTCCGATTGCCTTCAGACAGGGGCGTAGCTAGGGGGAGGGGCCATGGGGGCCATGGCCCCCTAACGATGTCGCAGGAATACGAAATAGGTATCATATATATGTTGCAAAAGCAAACATTATGTTTTCCTTTGCGTTAAATATGAGGCAAATTACATAAAGTTGCTGTTTTTGCTATAAATTTATATAATATAGTAAATATAAATATATATATATATATATATATATATATATATATATAAAAGTACAAATTCAAATAGATAGATACAGATATATAATATAAATATAAATTCCCTATAAATTTCTCCATATGCCAGTGGCGTATGATAAAATTTGACATTTACCCCACCCCCCGAGGAAAATCCTGGCTATGCGCCTGCTTTCAGAACATGCCATTTTACGGAACGTCTGTCGTATACAAGCTTAGCCTCACAAGAGGGTTCTAGAACAAAGCCAATTTCTTCTCACATCATCGAAGTTGAACGAAATTTGAGAGCGAATAATTAGTTACGATGAGAAATCGTTAATTTTACGTGTCACGCCAATTTTCTATCAGTGGCCCATTGTCAGAAACACGAAATATCTCCTTACTATTTCGACTTCCCCGGAGACCTGATAATTCGCCATACGTGATAGAATATCAACAGTTAACCAAAGGATTACCCTGGTCTGAGCCAGCGCTGTTGTTTCTCAACGAACAGAAGCACATCCAGTGTTTGTGGTCAACAATGAGGAGCACAGCCAATGTTCCTAGTCAGTAGTGAGGTGCACAGCCATTGTTCTTGTTCAGCAGCCACGAGCACACCGAATGCTTTTGTTCAGCAGCCAGAAGCCAAATGTGGTCGTTCTTTACGTATTCTTATAAACTTTCGCCCAGGCCTTGTAGCAGTTATACTGGGACCAATCCAACGACGATGGTGCTTTCCGTGCTGCTCCACTCTTAGCTGGAACTCAACTCAACGCAGGCACACTGGATTACGTCCTATGTTTCGCGTCCTTATTAGCGTGTGTTGGCAATCATTACCCCACTACCCATGGGGTAATGGCCCCATCCGACATTTCCGGGTACCTCTTTCACCCGGCCGGTTCGTGTATCTGAAATTATTTGTTGTCTGCCATGTTTAACTGCTAGCGCGCCGATCCATCCGTATGTCTGCCATAATGGGCTGTATGCTACGTCCGCCTGCTATAATGGGCTGTATCTTACTGTCCTGAACATCTGCCCTGGCTATGTAGTCATATCTCTGAACGTAAAGCTGCCCTGCCGGCCTGCACGTCTACTCGCTGGCCTGTATGCCTGCGTATATGTCTGCCCGTCTGTCGGTATGTATGCACAGTCGCCTGTGTGCCTACTCTGTCTGCCCGTGTGTCTGTCCCGCGTGCGCGTGCTCTGCATGGCTGCCGCGCTGTCTGCCCGTGTGTCTGCCCAGTGCGCCCGGCCGGCGGCGGCGGCGGCGGCGGCGGCGGCGCCGTCCGCCGCTGCGTGGCCGGCTCGGCCGGCGGCCAGCTCCCCCGGGGCCGGGCCAGGTCGATACGGAAGCAGCCGCGCCGGGACCGCCGTCGGCTCCCGCGGGACGGCCGCCACGAGCCGGCGGCGGCGGCGGCGGCGGCGGCGGCGGCGGGCCGCACAGGCGCGGCGGCAGGGCACGGCGTCCCGCCAGCAGCGGTGCATGGTGCGATGCACGCGTTTGGGGCCTGGACCGGCCGAAACATGGCTAGAGCGCCTTTGGATGGCTTGACGGCTCATCGTGCTTTGTGCTGGCTTTAGGATTAGGAGTGGCAGGCGGTGGGTGAATTATCAGTCGTGAGTTCCGGTTAACTGGAAAGGAATTAAAGCGAGATTATGGATGACATATATTTGAATGTGTTTTGGCGATACTGCAACCATGCATGCATTATAAAGGCAAACCCTTGGTAGTTACGAGCACTCAGCAGGTATGTGTGCTCCGTGAAGTCACATGAAAGTATTTAATCATTCCCGGATAAAGACAGGATCATCAGACGATTCATTCATCAGAGTATTCATTCACACATGTACGTGCTTTGTTTCGCCACGTAATACATGGACCGCATTCTTGACGTAAGACATAGATTGCTCTATGTTCCATGTAATTCTCCTGGTTCTGTGTACGACGCTAAACTTCTTTGTTTCCTCCTGTATTTTTCATATGTTTCCGGGAGCTTTTTGCCACTGGATAGGCGCACACATACATTTGTTTCATACGTTTCGAGTGACTGTCGGCTTGCACCATTGTTTGCGATACATACGGCTAAGGATAAATGTCTCTGATGCACAATGACGTCACGCATGTTACGCCTAATTGTTTAATTTATGAAAAATAGATACCCACTACATCGTGGTTCAGCAGAGAGTGTAGCTTGTATAGCTGACCTCTTAATAGTCAAAACAAATTGCCTCCAAGTTTATCGGCCCGTGATCTTAGCTTATGTCAAATATTTCCATAGAAAATTTGCCTGCAGTCAGGAATGAATCGGGGGGGGGACGTGTCGGCTGCCTTCTCCCCCTCCCCTGGCATTTTGGCGCCCTTACCTGTCGAAGGTGCGTAAGGGCGCCAAATGAAAAGCCCTTAGCTGCCGAAGGCGGTAATGGAATGTGGATGCCCCTGCCAATGGAGCATTGACGCCCCGTTATTTAAAACGCGCCCTTGCGGCACCAAGAAGAAATCTCTGGGATGGTGTATGGGAGCCCTGTCGTCCAACAGGCCTCCCTGAGATACCATGGAGATGCCCATGCGATGATGTATGGACGCAATACCATTCAAAAGACACCCCTTGACACCAAGGAAATGCCCTGGGATGGAGTAGGAAGCCTCACCGTTCAACAGGTGCCATTGTGACACCAAGGATGCGCTCTGTGATAGAGCATGGACTCCCTGTAGTCCCAGAAGTCCATGTGACATCAGGAGGACGCCCTCTGTGATGGTTTATGGCCACCATGTCGATCAAAAGACGCCCCTGTAACAGCAACGAGGATCCTCTGTGATGGAGTATGGGCGCCTTATCGTTCGAAACGCGCCACTCGACAACAAGCACGCACCCTTGTGATGGAGTACTTCGGTCGTTTAAAAGGCGCTGCTGTGGCACCAAGAAGGCGCTCTTGTGATGGAATGTGGGCACCCTGTCATTTAAAAGGCACCCCTAGTAAGGCAAATGTATCCTGGTGAAGGAACATGCCATGTTATCGCTCGAAACAGCCCGGACATCGAAGAGGCACCAACATTTTAGAAATAGGCTCCCTTTTGTTAGAATGGCTCCCTTGTCACAAGAGGCGCAGAACCAGACGTTACCCTCACACTGGTGCTTGATTCGTCTTTTTTTTAACCCGCACACGACCGTCGGTCCGTTTCGAACATGGGCGACTGGGGGGGGGGGCAGTTGGTCGCCCCCCTCTAACTCACGAACGGTTGGTCGCATGATAAAAATAAGCACACCGTTGGAAAGCTTGTGACAAGTAGATCTCGAAACTGGTCTCAGTTTTAGTTTTAGATGATATGTAAGCCAATTTACGCGCTATATATGTTTTCTCATAGCCGACTGCATGAGACCGAGAAATGGCCTGAATCTCAAGGGCTGTGACTAATAACGCATAGGTAAAGGCACCAGCGCACAAGCAAAGGTCCCCGGATGCCGATACATGTCTAATTTCCCAGATTTGTTCAATATATACGCCGAAACGTTGAGTTAAAGACACGGCAATTCTCGTGCTAGCTGTAGGCGTGCGCCGCTGCCGTATGCGGTAACAAATTGACGAGAACTAATTGTTAGCGTTCCTTTATTTTCGCGAAAAAAGACGATCTATATAAATTTTATTGATCTTTGTGGTTCTTGTGATGTTTTCCCATGCTTAAATTTTGGAAAAATTCATTAGTTACCAATCTACACAATTGGCGGAGGTTTATTCGCGAGAGCCTGTTTATTTCCAAAATATGCTACTTTTTCAAACTTTTTGAGGTTCCTGGTATTACTTACGTCTGTGCAAGCTAGTTCTGTCATTTTCTACCCATTCTGAGTAATTCATCGTCGATTTTGACGGTGGTGCATTTTGGCTCACTACAGTTATTGGTGACCTGACCTCAGGTCAACGGCTGGAAGTCATTGATACTTCGCCAAATGACGGTAACCAGATGTCTGCTTCACTCCACACTAAAAATATTCCGTCAATTTCCGAAAAAAACGGCGACATGTCTTAAAAATGGGCCTGACCTTAGGTCAATGACCCGGAAAATTCCGAAAAATCTGAGATAGCAGATTTGTTGTATCTATCACGATCACTAATCTCTGAAAGTATTATTGAGATGTCTTGTTGTGCGAAAAAGTTACAAGGCGCTAAACTTTTTTGGACATAGGTCTGTTTGACCTGACTTAAATCAGGCATCTGATCTGACCTGAGGTCAAAATTTTGACACGAGATGTAAAATTGATGAAGCAAAAGGTACACAAAGTTTTGTGACTTTGTGCTTGTTGGTTCTCTCGCAATCCCAGAAAGGGGATTGCGGGGGGCAGTCAACTGCCCCCCCCCACCAGTCGGGGGGGGGTTAAGGAGGAATTTCTTCCGTGGATACGAAGGCGCCCAATCCTTAAAGAGCGCACTTGTGACGTACGCTCCTGTAATAGTGGACGCCCTTCTGTTTAAAAGACTCTCTTGCGACATCATGATCCATGCATGCATAATACATGCATACAGCAGCCATAATAGAGTACATGGATAATGTAATATGTCTGTATATAATATGGGCATACCTTTGCGCTTTCAAGCGACTACAAGTCAAAACATCCTCGTGAATCTTTTTGATGTCGCGTATCACATACAGCTGAACGGTTCACGTGATTTAAGCGTTACTGCGATCGAGCGAGGCGCCTTTCTGGCGCGATTTTGTCGTTATTTCGGCGTGATTTTTGTTCCCCTATATTGTCGTTTTGGCCCCTTCCTGGATCCGTTGAAGGTGGAGAGAAGTTGGTTGTTCCCAGTTGTGTTGTCAGATATTTGCTCTCTGTTTAATTTTTTGTGGGACGAACTACCATGTTTGCAATAAAATCTTGCGACTCCCTTCGGAAGTGCCTGTTAACGTATCCTGGATTGCTTTGCTGATGTTGTTCAAAGTTTTGCTGGAAAATTTCAGTACAGTTAACGCAAAAAAATGCCGCTGATTAACGTTTTCCCAGCGCGATTCGTACAGTCCATTCCATAAGTGTTCCTTTTCCGTTTTGCTGCTGTTTTGAAACGAACCTCAGAATGTCATCCGCCTCTAAAAGCTCAACATTTTAAAGACAAGGAATTTTCACTCTTACTTTCATAGAATCCAAGCCATAGTCCATTTTGCCACCCACCGAATTAGGTAATTAGGTAATTTTCAGTTGTTTCGATTTTGCGATCGTCTAGCTCTACAAGCTTTTTGTCGCCGCCTTCGACGCCATTTCTTCCAGCGTTTTAGTTAAGCTTTTCAGTCTTCTCTTGCGGTTGGAAATCAGTAAAGGCTTCTAGTCGTACTTTCTGCTCTGCATATTTCTGAAGCATGCGTTACTTATACTACTGGCCAAGTCATGAAAATTATTTTAAAGGGGACGATCAACATTGGGAGGATGAGTGCAGAATCATAAGTCTTCGGTTGTAGGTTCTCCGTGGTTTTGCTTGGCTTGCACATTTGTTCTGCTATATTGTTTAGTATAAATTTCAGCTGCCTTTCGATGAACGGTTCGCGTGGAAATTCATGAAAAGACCGTCCTCGTCTCCCTTGAGCAAAATCTGAGTTTGCGAGCGCGGTTAAAGTCCCAGTGTTAACATCCTTCCATGGAACCAGGATGCAAAGCAAGAAAGTTTGGACATCTTCCGTAGCAGGTTCCACGCGAGCTCCCAGGGGTAGTCCGAGCCTTTGACATGAGGCTCAAAAGTTAGAAGGGAACTCGTGCATGAGGCCGGAGAGTTGGCCTTCCGTTTCATGGACTGGAGAGTGGCACGCAGCTCTGGTGAACAGGGCGCGATCTGTTACCAAGTAACCTGGCCCACCGGCTAGACGTTATGGGCTGGCATCCGCATTTTACCTCTGAAATCAGTAGCTTAAGATACAGCTTGTCATCTTTCAATTAATGGAGATGTAGTGTTCTCTCTTTCTAGATTTCCAGATTTCTAGAACCAATGATGAGGGGGATTTAAGCTATTTACAAAGCAGCGTATGGCCCGTTACTCCAAAGCACGGATGTGGTCCATTCGTTAACATCAGGGCCATCAAAGACGTCACAGGTCAGATCAGGGACCCAAATTAGCCAAAAGTGCGCTAAGGGCTTCAGAAGCACACCAGCAGAACAAACTTTGCAACAAAAACGCATATTATCGCAAAAGCGAACAAAGGTTTTAACTCAGCTGTCGCCACACTCCAAACCGACTACCAAACAACTTATTTATATAACAATGCAGTATCTCCTGGTATACTGAAGGTCTTGTATACTGGTATATGAACTGAATGTATGCAATGCCTGAAAACCAGGAGTATTTGTCATTCTTCAGGACATTAAACAAAAGAATTACACTGTAGCGAAACAAACATTTTTTATCTTAAAGGTAAGACCTGGAAATTTTCGGAGATTGTTTAGTGAGGGTCCGCGGAGTATTTCACTCCGTTTTTTTCTATCACTGCCGTAGGCCTAGGGTTAAAATTCTGAAAAGTGGGGGTTCCAGACCCTCCCAATCCTCAGGATTTCCAGCCATGAAGATAAGGTGCGCGTATACAGTTTCAGAATAGTGGAAACGTTGCGTGTATCCCATGACACATATCTGAATCGCCTTCCGTCGCATGAGCCTTATTAAAAGTGTACTATCCAAACCGACTGCTGCGTCGAGACGACGTTGTCCACAAGATCTTCTGCCACGGGGAAGTGTGCTGCGTCGCTGAAACAAAACAACGGCGCGCAGTTGTGTTGCACCCATTGAACGCACTGCACCGTATTGTGGACGGCCACCGTATTGGGACGTTTCTAAGTTTTCTCACAGAAAAAGGAAGTAGAGGAGCAAAAATATTCCCAACCTTTCCCGAGAATCGTCTTTGACCAGCTGCTCCGTTGGTGGGCGAGGAGTGCTATACTGGTCTATACGTCCACTGGCATGTATTAAATTGCACTTGTTCGCTCTTGCAATGTTTATAGAAGCATTAACGCCAGGCTTGAAGTTTGTTTCACACAACAACTGTTTTTGCAGTAGTGAATGTATGACGGTTACCTAATACGTGAATCGAAAAGATGTCTCATACTTTTTAATTTTACCTTGAAATAGCGTTAAAAGAACTATGAATATTTACCGCATTTCTAAAGTGTCTTGCAGATTTCGTTTTATCCGTCTATTCTAGCGCCAGTTTTTTCATATCTTTATTGCTTTTTTTAGATCAATCAAACTTTATCGAATTTCTCATCGAAATCAGATGTCGCATCCAGTTCTAAAGGATGAAACCTGAGTATTTTCAATGTAGTCTTTTTTCAAAAATGCATGCGTTGTGGTAACTACTTGCATCATGATTACATTGTTCCCTGGACCCAGTAAAATTTCTCCGAAAGCAAAGTTTACCGTCGCTGACGAAAGCGAAGAAAAACTGTTTCTAAAAGGGTGACAAAAATGTACAACTGTGTACACTGATCATAGCCCGGAACTGGTAAGAAGACTTTTGAGACACTAGTTCAGCGATGCCATAAATGTGCTGTCTTCGCTGCGTTAGTGAGTGTTAGTGAATGCATGACTTATGCCATTATCATCGCATCGTGAATTACAGATATATAACTTTGGGGAAAGCAACGAAAAAATAGGCAAAAAATGGAGTCACTTATTAAAATGCGTTTCTGTCTGAAAAGGTCAAATACTTCCGATCAACTCTGCCATAAATTCTGCTGTATCAGCAGTAATTTCCTGGCCATCTATGAAGAACAGTAATTTCCTAATACTGTGATCTTCTTACAACCTTCATTAGTTTTGCAGCGCTATCGCATGAAAGTTCAATGTCTGTTGATCTGTAACTGCATTTAGTCAGTGTCATTATTCTACTCATTAATTGCCCTCACTACTTAAACACCCGTCTCCGAATGCACAATCTGCTAACTAGTCATTCTCTGCGATGAACGTCGCACCCGCCGGCGTCCAAGACTGGCGTCTTTTGCTGCTATTCGGATATCCACTCCATCTTTCTGTCCCTAAAATGAAGTCGTACATTTTCAGCGCGATAGCGTGTCCTGCGCGCCGAAGTGGAGTCTGAGTTTCACGATTAGTGCGCGCCTTCCCCTGCTCGGCAGAGCTCCCTGAGGAGTCGCCGGAGGGGTTGTCTGCCGCTCCCCGAGGAGTCGACAGCTGAGGGGCGCCTCGTTCCCTCGGAAACCGTCAGCAAAGGGAGACGCTCACTGTCGCGGGAGTTGGGCAGGCGTCGCCGACCCTCTGGGAGAGCCATGTCAGATGCAGATGTCGCTTCTCTAGAGGCAGCGGACTGCTACCTGGAGTGGCTGGTAAAGGGTGACCGCGGCTCCCTCAGGAACGGCTGGATGAGGGTGACCGTGACTCCCTCAGGAACGGATGGTTCAGGGCGACCGTGACTCCTTCAGGAGCTGCTGGACCAGGGTCACCGTGACTTCCTCAGTAGCGGTTGGTTCAGGGTCACCGCGACTCCCTCAGGAGCTGCTGGTTCAGGGTGACCGTGACTCCCTCAGGAGTGGCTGGTATCGCTCCCCAGTGAAACACCCACGTCCGGGTCGCGCCCCTTCTCGTACCTGTGGGCGGTCAGGACGTGGGCTCCATCCGTATGAAGCGGCCGCCGGCGGCTCGGGCTCTCCGCGCCGCCGCCGGCGGGGCCCTCCTGAATAACCAATGCCGCCCGAGCGGCGTTGAAGGGGCAATTATTTGGGCGGCGCGTCGCGGCGGCGCGGCGGCGGCCGGCGCGGCGGCCGCCGCCGCCGTTGCCGGCGCGCGGCCGACCCTCACGACAGCATCGACCCGTTTCGTAATCCAATTTGGCGCCGTGAGCTGCCGCTAGTCGTCCAATTACCGGCCGGGCCGCGGCCGGCCGCGCGCGGGCGAGGCCCCGCCGGCCGCATGAAGTGATAATGGTCGGCGGCCGCCGACAGTGCTGTCGTTCGGCCGCGATCAGCCGATTAACCCCGGTACTTTCGAGGCGCGTGACCTGTGCACATAGATGGTCAGCCAGTCGATAACTTTTACCGGCGCTCTGATAATTGCCACAGCGAAAGACAATCATTGTCGTGTAATGGCCACCGATTTTGGGCAGGAATCAAATAAAGAAACGTCGGGGTAATGGAATGTTTGAGTGGCTCCGGTCACGGCAGCGATATTGGCACATTTCGTGCTGCGAAGTCGGGAATGACTCATTTTCCAATGGCTTGTCCGACTCAAAAGTTAATGGGAGACTTCAGAGTGCTCAAACACCTGTCGGAAAGGAATGTGCTGGAAACAGCTTTTGAAACAGAACGAAGTAATTTTGCTCAGTGGGGCGCCGGGTGCGTCCTGGATGGTCCGACCAAGATTCCTTCTGTCGTGCACGAGGAAATCGATTCAGCCTCAAGGCATAATGATATGACACGACTCGACCACTAGCTGAGCTTGGTCTTGTAATCTGTGTGATGCACTTTCACTCCCACCGACTCTCTTTTCCGACAGCCCTGGACCACCGCACATATGTACTGTGGCAAACGCAGACTGTGGTGTACTTTTGTTTCTCCTTGCCATGCATGCGAAGCGAACGAATATACGGTTCGGTGGACTGGACCTACATATTCCAGCCACAGGGCAGATTTCGCCGTAGGCCAATGTAAACCAGTGTTGACACTGCAGAACGTTGGTTAGAGTTCTGAAATGAAATTTTGAAACATGTTACTAATCTTCATTGGCTGACAGCAAAACTTGCCATGCGGCTGGCGCATTTGGTCCAGTCTTTCGAGCTACATATTCGTTCCCTTCCGCCTGCGCAGTAAGGAGAAACAGTTGCACGCCGCAGTCTGCCGCAGCACGTGTGCGGAGGCCCAGGGTCGTCCGAAAAGTCGCTCGTTTTTTACTGGCGTCGCCTGTTCAGCTGAGAAGATCTGGAGCTGACAGGGCATTGGTCCCGTGCTTGCACTACTGGCTCCCTCGCTGTTGCCTGTGCCTAGTGACGGCCTCTTCTGTCTCGTGACGATGGATGTGTTCTGCCAGTGTGGCGCGTGGACCACCCGCGGTTACCCTCAGTTCCGAGCTGCTTTGGCCGTGTCACCCGTCACGGCGGCGTGTCGCACTGCCGAGACCGGGACAGACGATGCCGGTGAGAGCCCGAGAGGCAGCTCCGGTGAGTTCCGCGCAGACGGCATGACAGCCGGACAGACAGTGCCTATGATGGTCTGGTGAGAGCTTAACAGGCGACCCGGTGAGAGCCACGCGGCCCACGCTGGAAAGAGCCGGACAAATGTCGGTGAGGGCGAGGCGGGCGGTGCCTGTGAGAGCCGGGTGGACAGCTCTCGTGAGAGCCGAACAGGCGGGGGCGGGTAGGCCTCAGCCAGGGATCGGCACTGTCCACCCCACTGAGCGGACAGGGTTGCTGTAACCACGTGAAAACTGATACACGTCACTCTGTGAGAGCGGACAGATTTCAGTTCCAAACGTCCTCGACCCTCATCTGATGTCATGTGCCGGATGCCGACCCGCGAATTTGCGTTAACAATAAAGTTGACCTATAGGACTGGTTGGTCTGCCTGTGACCAGATATTCTGATCCAGTGGTCCGCTTGTGACCGGATCTTCTTACTTAGTGGATCGATAGTGACAAGATGTTCTAGTCTGCTGGCCCGCTGGTGACCGGATGTTTATCTTGCTGGTTGGCCAGTGACTCGACATTTTAGCCTGATGATTTGCTCACGAGCCTGATGGTTCGTGAGCGAATATGCAAGCTTGCTGGCCGGCTGATGACCGGATGTTCTAGCTTGCTGGTCCGCCGTTGCCCGAATGTTTTAGCCTGCTGGTTGCCTGGCGACTGGACATTCTATCCTGGTGGTTGGATGGTGAGCGGATATTCTGGCCTGCTGGCTGGTCGGTGGCGGGATGCTCCATCCTGATGGTCGACCGGTGGCCGGATATTCTTGCCTGCTGGTCAGCTGGTGGCCGGATACTCTACCCTGACGGCACGCCGGTGACCGGATGTTCTGGTGAGGCCGACATGGTGGGAAGAACGATAGCGACGTTAACCACAATATTTGTTTTTGCCTGAAGCTACAAACACCAGCGCCGCCAAGTGTTGTTTAATCTCGAGCGTGACGATGGCTGGCCGGGACGCTGACGGGCGGCTGCGCTGCACGCGGTGGCTGGCGGCGGAGCGCCGTCGTGGCACTGAGGAACACGGTGGCAAACCGTGGAGTGTCGCAGCACAGTGCGTCTCCAGAAAGCACCGAATGGTTGGCTCCAATGTCAGGTAGGCACTAGAGCTCGGCGCACGGCTGAGCGGGGTCTCTGTCCACAAGGAAGTAGGCAACGGGACTGCAAACGTCACTAGACGGCGGGGTCCACGCGGCGGTGGACCACGCGGACTTCGCAAGGTGAGCAGCGGGATTTTCCTGGGTTATAGACGAACGAACTCTTCACAGTTTCTCGCAATGCTGCTTCACAGCTGGCACGCAGACGACAATGGTGTGCGGCCCCGGCACCATCACTAATCCGAAAAAAACACTGACAAATGACCTGTCGACACTCGGACGACGTGCCGCGGCGACGGCGGCAGCGGCGGGGGCGGCGGCAGCGGCGGCGGCGGCGGCGACGGCGGCAGCGGCGGGGGCGGCAGCGGCAGCGGCGGCGGCGGCGGCGGCGGCGGCGGCGGCGGCGGCGGCGGCGGCGGCGGCGGCGGCGGCGGCGCAGGAAGCCGGCCAGCCGCCGCCGTCGTCTGCTGATACATCACGTCGCGATGGTGTTTTCGCGGCTCGGGCCGGCGCCGCTAAAGCTGTCGTCGTGCGGCGCCCATCGCGGCGCCGTTTGCCGGCGGTACACAAATCATGGCGCGGCCGCCAGCTGACGACGTCGCGCGCCAGGCTCGCCGTCCGCCGCGCCGGTTCCCGTCCCTGCCCGGCGGCAGCCAAAGAGCGTGCACGGTTGCGTTGTAACGCAAATTTAACCCTATCGGTACATCATACGTGGCGACAGCCCCGGTGTAGTTGTTTACGCTGAAGGCTAAGTTGAATGCCGAAAACTCATAAAATACAGATGCTCAGTCAATATGGTTTGCGCACTCACCAATTACACGTGACAGTTGTTACCAGCATGGCGGCAAACAGCACTGCCTATTCAGGTTTTTGACGGGCACCATTGCAAAACTTTGTGGGTCTGCTATCGTAATTCAGTCAAGATAAAGTAGGATAAAAATGAGAATTAACTGGTCTAACTGCTTGACTTGCCAATTGAGCCCGGCCAGTTCCACTACAGACGCGATGTTCAGCGCCGGAACTCCGTGGTAAAAAAAATAAAAAGACTAATGCGAATGCATGACTTTGAAACCATCATTCTTTCAATGCACCAAGCGTTTGTGCCTCTGAGGGCGGCGTCTCGCCCAGTCAAATCCTCCTCCCCCGTCCCTTCCCAAGCCCGGCCCCCAGAACTGCAGAGGCGTTATCTGAAGCGCAAGGTGGGCTTTGAGAGGCAGAACGCACGAATCCCATGCCGGATGTGATGTGTGTGGTGTGACCACCTTGGGAAGCGTAAATGCATGTAGGCTTGGCCCGTCTCGAGCTGTGAGAAATCCCCCGAAACAACCTTTTCAAAAACCCAATGAACTGAGGAACCTGTGCGGAAGCTTAGACCGAAGCCTGTAATGATCGGCATCAGGTCGTCGTCAGGGTTCTCGCGTCGTCCGCGTCAAGGTTCGCGCGCCGTCGAGGTGCCGATCTCGGCAGGGGCCGGCCGCCGCCGCCGCCGCCGCCCGGCGCCGCGGCCGTGTGTCGGCGCGTGCCGCCGCCGGGGGGGGGCGTCACGCAGTCGGCGGCCAGATGACTGCTCCGCTCCCCCTGACGGCCGCCGCCCGGCCGCTGACGGATTGTGCCGCCTATTGGCGTAATGAGAGCGCCGGTGGGCCGGCCGCTGTTTGGCTTTCCGTCGTCAAATGGTGCCGGCCCAGATGACTAATCATGCGGACTGTGGCTCCCGGCGTGTCCGCCCTCGGCCCCTTCTCCTGCGGTGGTGCCCCCCCCCCCCCCGCCGGCGCCGGTCCGCGCCGCTCGCGCACCTCCCAGCACGCAGCTGCGGGGGGGGGGGGCACCGCCGGCAATTAGGAAATTACATCCCGCTATTTGATTTGGTGATGATTCAATTTATCCATCAAATCTCTTCCCCTGCTGCAGCAACCCTTTGGCTCTCGAAGCGTGGCCAGTAAGTTAATTCGGGACATGTAATAGACTATTAGATGGAAAGAGTCTGTCAAATGAATGGCTCGGCACGATCCCAATCATCGGCACGAGGGTTTCACAATATTGATTCAATATTGAATTAGCTGTTGGGTAGAAGCTCCTGTCGGAATGGTGGACAGAGTGCAGGGCTTTCGATCAGTGTTGTACACAGGGCGGAAAATTGGGAAGCGCTTATGGACGTCCTCATTTTGCGCTTACAAGCGGACCTCATCTCTCGGAGTAGCGAAGGTCTCCATTGCCCCTCGCTCGCCAGAAGCGGTCGCTCTTATTACCGGCTCATGCATATTACGACGTTTTTGCGTCGTCAGCTAAGGTGCAGTCAACCGCGCGTCATTTACCATACACGTGGCGGTGAGTTGTCTTTGTTGGCAGCCCGGCCCTCCCGGCCGGCCGTCTGTTTATATCTGTCACTAACAAGGCTCAGACGAGCCGGTGGAGAAGCGGCGGGAAAAAGACGCGGCGGAAAGCGACTAGACACCACACTGACCTTGTCCACGATCGGCTCTTGGCTTTTCCGGCTCTTCATCCGTGGGGCGCGGCAGGTCAACGGTTCCTGTGTTAGCGTGAATGCAGTGTCATGTGTGCCGCCGCGACTCTGTGCGGCAACTGTCCGACTCCGTCCGTAAGACGGGTGTCGGACATCTGTTCATAAGACGGATGTCGTATCTCTGTCCGTGAGGCGTTATTGTAGTACCCCTGCCCGTGAGGCGGTATTGCTCTTCTCTCCATGAGGCCAATGTCATCGCTCCCATGAGACCAGTGTCGTCCCTGCGTCCGCGAGGCGGTGTCGTCCCTCTGTCGGTGATACGTCTGTCCGTGAGGCGGTTTCTGTCCGTGAAGTGGCGTCTGCCCGTGATGCGATGTCTGCCCGTGAGGCGGTATCTGTCCGTGAGGCAGCGTCTGTCCGTGAGACCGGCGCCGTCCCCCCGTCCGTGAGGCCGGTGTCGTCCGTCCGTCAGTGAGGACGGTATCAGGGCGGGCGTCACCCCTCGGCCGGCGTGCCGGCGCCGCTCCGAGCGGCCGACTGGACTCTGTCACTTGCTCGGCGCCTGTCAGCGGCGACCCTTTCAAAGCCGGGCCGCCCGGCCGCGCCGGCCCGTGCCGTCTCGCCGTCATCGCTGCGGCGCCGGCGGAGGCCGCCGTCACTCCGCCTCGCTCCTCTCGGCTCAGCCGCGTCACGCTCTCGGCCGTGACGGAGAAGTCGTCACTCCGCCGGTTCGTCGTCTGCGTGGCGTCTGCGACTCCGTCCGCCTGTTCGTCTGCTGCGCACAGGCAGAACTGAGTCCGATCAATGTCTGTCTTGTTAAAGGGGCTCGGTTTGGTTGCATTGTTCATCAAGACTAATATGAGCGTGCTTGTTTCTTTGTCCATCCTTTTGCCACGTGTCAGCCGTCACGAACCATCTTCTAGCCGTCCCTCTAACCATCTTCTAGTCACTCGTCATTTCGCCCTGTCTGACCGTTTGACCGTATACTGGCCGTGATCTCTCCGTCCGTCTGTCTGTCTGGCCGAACACTGGCAGTCACTTAACTCGGCAAGGTCGGCTCTCGGCCGGTGTTCACCTGTGGGAAGGTGAACAGAAACCCGCCTCTCGTCAGCGGACGGGTTTCGCACAGCGCTTTGCCCGCCCACTAGCTTCTCAGAATTCTGCCGCCTGGCCGGCTGCAAGCAGAACTCTGCCTGCCGACGGTCCGTGGAGTTGCAGGCTTCCAAAATTGGCTCCTGGTCCAAGCGGCGTTTACTTGCGCCTACTTGCATTCAGCAACGTTCCTGTTGAATGAATTAGCACACAAGGCGGGTAAAGATGAAATGCAGTTGATCGATGACTCGCGGAAGTACGCTAAAAGGACCATACGTTACATTCGAGTTCATGGGTATTCACCAAGGAGCGCTGTTTCATGTGGCACCTTTCGCAATCGTCCATCAGGAAACACTCTCTTCATTCTTAAAAGTGCACGGCGGCCCCGGATCGCCGCGTTACCGCCGTTAAACGCGGCGAAGACGGGCACGTTAACCGGCCCTTTGTCCAAACATCGCCTGAGGCGCCGCGCGTCCGTGGAAGGTCGGCGTGCCGGGTCCGCCGCCGCCGCCGGGCGGCCGGGCAGCGGCCGGGGCGGGGCGGCGGCCGGCAGGCCGGGGCGGGGCGGCCGCCGCGGTCGGCCATCACTTGAGAAGTTTTCAATCGACAGTCGCGGCGTTTGATGCTGTGTTCCGCCGGCGCCGAGTGGATCCCATCAATTGGATGGGATGAGCGCCAGGGGAGCGATGCCGCCGGCCCGGGACACATGGCCATTTTTATCATTTGGCCAGAATGAGATCGCGACCGAGTCGCCCGTCAAACTGTTTGAACTTGGAATGAGGCATCCATTGTACGTCGGCGGGAGCCGGGGCGGAGGGATTTGCGGCCGGTGGCGGAGGTCCGGCTGCCAGCGGTCAGCCCAGGTCCGCCGCCCGGGCATGTTTGTTGCCAGACGAGCGGGATCTGGGGCCGAGGACGGAGACTTCCTTTGTTTGGCCGGGTATGTTTGTTGCCAAATGCACAGAACCTGAGTCGAGGACGGAGATATCCTTTTCCTCACGGGACATGTTTGTTGCCATATGCATGAAACCTGAAACAGGGACGGGGATTCATTTGTCTGGCCGGGTATGTTTGTTGCCGGACACCGAGAATCTGAACCTGGGGACGGAGAGATTCTCTATCTGGCCGTGTATGCTGGACACTTGTATGATGCTTGCTGCCAGATACGTGTAATCTGAAGCCGGGGACGGAGACGTTCTTATTCTGGCAGAATGTGTTTGCTGCCTGATGCGCGGAATTTGATGGGGCCGGGACGGATCTGGGGACGGCGGCAGAGAATCCGTGGAAGGAGACGAAGGATATGAAGCCGGTGATAAAGCACTTCTCTGTCCAGCCGGAGTATATCTACTGCCTGGTACTCATCTGGACAGAGACAGGGAGGCAGAGGCAGAGGGGGAGCCAGGTGATCTGTGGACAGAGACGTCTTCTGTCGTGTGGACGAGGACAAAGAATCCGCAGATGGTAGCGGAAGATCCAGTCTGAGCCGAGACCGCAGAATCTCGGATCGACATTCAGACACGGGCCCGGTGACGGCGACACGCAGAATGGGACATAGTTCAACGCGCCGCTACAAAGCATCTTGAACCGGACGAGGCTCGGGAAAGTCACTCTGCAGGCGGAGACTGATTATCCGCAGTTGCGGACCAAAGTTTCTGCGGGATTAGACCAAGGATCTGCAGCACGAAACGCCGAACGTCGGTCGATGATCCGGAACGGAGGGTCGCGGGCGGAATATCGGCAATCAAACAAATGCCACTGGTAGCTGATGACGCGATCAAAGACAGCGTGGTTCGCCCAGTAACAGCTGGCCAAGCGCCATTCAGGCCGTGGAGAACAAAGGGCTGAAATTACTGGCGGGCGGAGACACCTCGGGCGAAGAGAGGACAGGTGTCAGACACGGCAGAAGGAGATGCCATTTGTGGTCATGCCACTAATGTTCACCGTTGTTACTCTATTTGTTGAATTTCTATTGGCAAGATGCGCCCACGAAGGATAGCCTTGGGATTGACAGCTCACTGTTGTCGTAACTTCCCCTTGGATAGTGAGATAGAATGTATGTAATGTATGTATGTATGTATGTAATGAGATGAAATGTAATGAACGGTCAAAATTAAATTTTATTTATCAAAATAAAAACGGCCAAAATTATAATAAAATTAAATTTACACTAATTGTACTCATTGATTGTTTACACTTGTCTCACAATACTGTTTTTGCTTTCCAGGTTTTTCCTGAAATTCTTCTTGAAATGCAACCAAAACTGCCTGAAAAATGCTGGTAACCCACGCGACATGAGGCGGTTCCAGGTGAGATATCCTCACTAGTGAAATAAACGAAAGCTGTTCTGAAAACCGGGTCATAGCCGAGGCCGGTAGCCGGTAGCCGGTAGGTCATTGCTGGTGTCTGACTGTCTGTACGACTGTGCACGCCTGACTTCGCCAGACATGCATGGCATTCGTCCGATGCATGTGTCTGGGTGCCCGCGTGTGACGTCTTTGTCTGGGCGCTGGCTTTTGGGTGGTCGGGGTGTTTCGCGTTGGCCCCGCTGTCTCTCGTGTGGCCCACTGCATCCTCCGCGGCTGGGGCGACGAACCGCCGCCCCGAACAGCAGTCTGGGCCGTGGAGCGACATCGCTCCTCCATGGGGCGGCAGTCGCTCCGGGCCCTGACCCGCTGCTGGACGGGACGGCTCCGCCGAGGAGCGACATCGCTCCTCCGTGGAGCGGCGGCCGCTCCGTGCCCTGCCTGCCTGTCGCTCGATTGCGGGGCACGTCCCGTCCAGCAGTGGGTCAGGGCCCTGACCCACTGCTGGACGGAGCGGGAGTCTCTCGCAGACGTGAGCTGGCAGCGGGAAAGCGAAACCCTTCCCTGACGGCACCGGCTGCTCCGCGACCGGCTCCACTGCCAGCGCTGGCTTATACCAAGTGACATCTCATGTAAATAAACACTTCAAATGGAAATTTAAACACGGCGAAGTGACGAGCAGTTAGCAATGCTGTCGAATATTCTCTGCGGCTCAAACTACAACAAACGTTCCACCGGCGACGACAAGCCGGGTATCCAGTTTCACCGCTCGTTTCCTCGGGACGGGAAAAACTTAATGTTCTTAAAACAAAGCTGACACTGGGCGATGACGACACGAGGAGGCTGAACACGACGTTTTAACGCCTGGGTCCGTTACGCTGCTGACTCGTGTTGAACAGCTGCCTGTCGTGCAGTGCTGATCCTGGCTGGCGTCGTCGCGTCTGAAAGTTGCTTTGTGCCACTGCTCTTGGTGGCATTTTCTTTCACATGATGACAGATGACACGGAGATCACAACTACTTTTTCATGGCGACGATATTACGGTGATCTTCTCGGGTCTCACGCTGTTTACAGTGACTGTCATGCCTGGCAATTTCTTTACAAAGGTTTTGTCGCGTCTCACGTTGTCGATAAGGCGACTATGTCGTATCTTACGCAGTGCATGCGGTTATTATGTCACGTCTCACGCCATCTATGCGGTGTCTATGCCACGCGTCACGCCGTCAGTACGGTGTCTATGTGATGTTGCATGGTGTCTGTGCAGTTTCTGTGTAACGCCTCAGGTCGTTTGTGCTGTGATTACGTTATGTCTCACGCATTCGGTGCCTAGGTCCCGCCTCACACCTCATATGCTCCGCTTATGTCACGTCTCACGTCGTATGTGCTATGATTGTGTCATGTCACTTGTTCTATGTGACGTCTCACGCCGTCTGCGCCCGCAGGTGGTGATTGGCCCTACAGTGGACGTGTCGGGCCCTCTGCTGGCTGTCTCTGACAACATGTTCGTGCACAACAACAGCAAACACGGCCGCCGAGCCAAGCGGCTCGACCCGACCGACGGTGAGTGACCCACGACTGACCACTGCCCCTGGCCCCGACCCCGTCCCACAGCGGGAACTGGACCCTGCCCATGGCCCCGACCCTATACCACACCGGGAGCTGAGCCTTGCCACTGACCCCGACCCCGTCCCACACCGGGGACTGACCCCCGTCCCACACTGGGACTGGGTCTTGGATGGACGTAGCGCGGTTTGTTCCATCCGTCCCGGTTCCGGACCCGAACACCAGCTGACGGAGGGGGTGGGGACAGGAGCCAGTTCTGGGCCGGGCACGGGGCACACCGGGCGGAGACTTGGGCACGGGGCACACAGAGCAGACACATGGACAAGTCCGGGCCGGTCTGAATGGTGGCCCCACGCGGCGCGCGTACGGTGGCTCACCACAAATTCACATCATCATTTACAGCCGTCTTAAACTAAACAAACAGTCCGTCAGGCGAGAAGTGACAAACGAGGAAGGTCTGTTTTGCGCGGCTGGCGGGGCCACAACGGACGGAAATACGTCGGGCGTGGCCGGCCTGGCTCGTAGGCAGTTCACGACTTCCAGCTCTTCCGGTCACATCCGCCGGATTTCACTTTTCTGTTTTTTTTTTTTTGTTTTTTACTTGGCGCAAAACTGAACATCAGAGAGCGCATGCAAAGTTGATGTACATCGCGATTAAATGTTTAAGACGCCCATCGATCGTGGGGGGAAAATGTTATGTAACAAACTAGGCAGCAGCCATAAACTGTTTGTGTAACAACGAAAATAATTGGGATTTCTATGGGGCATG
Source organism: Capitulum mitella (assembly GCA_030062745.1). NCBI lineage: Eukaryota > Metazoa > Arthropoda > Thecostraca > Pollicipedomorpha > Pollicipedidae > Capitulum > Capitulum mitella. The sequence goes on along the minus strand of CP099839.1, from coordinate 5,068,753 downwards.
CATTCCAGCAACTTATGTGTTGGTTGTTACTAGGATGTATTCCCGAGAAGTTCATTTTGAAAGGCAACGCGTATGTGGTGCGTCTGCCATTCTGGTTTTTCATCCAAGTGTCTCCCGATTGTGGGTTTTTCTCATCGCGAGGCGATGCCGTTGCCGACAGTCAGATGCCGTGAAAGTGATTAAGTGGCTCATTTCGGGACGACGAGAGGCTGAACAGCTGAGAAATCACGACGTCTCGGGGCGTCCCCTCCCCCACTCACCAGCAGATGTCACATCCGGCGCGGCCAGGGGCGCGCCACGACCGCGCCAGTCCGGCAGAGCTCCCCCGCCCCGCAGTCCAGGAAGGTGCCCTTCTCATAACCCGGGCACCGTCTGCACCGTAGAGCCGCACCACGGAAAAAAACGCCTTCTAAGCACTGTGTCAAAGAACTGCAAAACTTATGTAAAACAAGCGAGATTATTTTTGTTTTTGACTGCCGTCACGGACACATGTTGAAAGTGATTATCACGTTATTTCTTTTTCTTTCATGAGAACCGCTTGATGATGGAAACTAGTCCGTCGTCGTTTGATCTGAGATAAAGTAAAGCAGTAACTGCATTTTTTTGTGTTATGTTTTGGCACAGTTCCATGAAAATGGTTTGAATTGTTCAAATGAGTCTCATATATATATACAGATATATATATATATACATATACACACACACATATATATATATATATATGTATATATAGGAAACAAATGCACTTAGTTTCGCATTGATATTGAAAGACATATCTCAGTTCGGAGTCGCAAATTATTTATTAAAATTGACAATTTCGAGCCATCTCGGCTTCTTGAGAAAGTTTTACATCTTTCAGTCTGTCTCACCAAGGTGTTATATTGTAACACTTTGATAAGGAGCCAAAAGGGCTCGAATTTATTAGTTTTAATGAGTGATTTGCGACTCTGAAATGTGGGATCTCTTTATATACATACATATGTATATATATATATATATATATATATATATGTATGTATGTATGTATGTATGTATAGATATATATGCGTATGTGTGTGTGCGTGTATGTGTGTGTATGTGTACATATATACATGTAGTTTCGTTTTTCACCGACAGAAGACGATGAACATCAAAGAACAATTTTTTGGTGTTTTCCATGTCCGTAATAGCTGCAAGCATTGCCATTGCAGTCGCAGTTTCATTTCTTCCATGGAGCTCGAACCACAGCTCAATTTTAAAAGCATTGACCTTTACGCCGGGACCGACAGTAATACAAAACAAAGCTACAGCCTGTGGTAAAATATCTGTAAGCTGGGGTAAAAGAACTAAAATACGAAAATCCATGTGCCTTACATGGATTTGAACCTTTCTACATAATCCACCGAGAATCGGCTGCTGAAAAGGGCAATGGTTAGTCACTACATAATGCAGTCTTCGCCAACAACGTGCCTACTTTGACATTGCTTTTCCGAATGACAAGGATAGGTCATGACATTTAAACACGTCATTGTTTATTCATTCACGGAAATGATAACAAAGCGGTCGGTTTGCATAAGGAGTGGTGTTTGGCATTAGGCTGATCCCCTAACAAACGCCGATTTGCCTCTCGCATAGTACATGGTCCTGATCTGCGCGTGCAATCATTCGTTGTATGGCGGCCAAGAGTCCTCTCTTCGTATCTCCGGCCGTGATACTGCAACATATTGCATTAACCAACGAACCTACGTTTGAATCATCGGTGAAATCGGCTCTGTTCGTGCTGTTTTGTTGCCACCATACAAAAGGTAATTAACTCGCAAATGATTTGGGAAGTTGTTATTCCTTTAACCCGCGCAGTGGAAGGGGTTTCGCACTAACGCGCACTGTAAGGAGGGGGACACAAAAGTGCCCGCCCTCCGATCTCGGAAGCGAAAAGAGCTAGAGACATGAAATTTTATTGACAGGGTGGGGCTATAACGATTTACGTTTTGTGCAGTTTTCATAGCTCTAGATCAATATCTTCAAGGCCAAATGGGGTCGAAAAGGTCAACTTTTTCACTTTTCTCGGCCCGAAAAACTTTTTTTTCGAAAAAACGAAAAAAAAACACCCCGTACAACTTTTCGAAAGAAACGAGAAAAGGGTGTTTGCCTGCGCGTTAAAACGTGGAATACGACAAAGTCCACTCATTTTACGTTTTCACGGAGGATTTCAGGTCGAGGTCATGTCAGGCCATTGGTCTATGGCGTCATTTTTTCATCTTTTGCAAATCGGATTTGGAGCAACACGGGATAGCTTGAGTGTAAATAAGGGCCCTACACGCATCTTTTGGCGTATTTTCAGTGAAGGTAGCCAACATCGGTACATTTGGTCATTTTCAGAGTTTATATTTATGTATGTATGTGTATGTATATATGTATATACATGTATCAATGTGCCAAATGTGTTTTTATTACGGTCTTTGAGTGCATTTTTCATACAAATCGACATGTCGCAAAGCAAATCTGGGCCATTTTACAAGATATTTGACCTTGACCTTTGATGACCTTGACCTTTATTGGCGCTGGTATATGTAAGCGTATCAATGTGCGTGCACGTGTTTTTATTAGGGTCTTTCAATGCAGATTTGATACAAACCGGAATGTTGCAAAGCAAATCTGGATCAGGTCACGAGCTGGTTGGCCTTGACTTTTGATGACCTTGACCTTGTATTAACCCTGGCTTTCGTCTTGGTACATCCATTAGTTATGCCCCAATGACGTCGCGTAATTGTGTTGAAACGGTAATCTTAGGAAGAAGGCTGGTTCTTTCACAAAGTTCCCATTTGTCAGCAACAACCGTCGTTCTCGTTTTGTTTGTCTGACTTCAAATGCTTGACACTTCAATAATTTCCTGCCGATTTTCAATTTTTCTCCGTCAATCGACGAGTTATTGAACTGCCATAAATGTCACAAACTGGCAGCAACCAGCTCCGATCCGTTCTCGTGACATTCAAAGAAAAACAGGTAGGGGCACAAAAGACCGCCCTTCCAGTGCGCATGTTAACTAGGCAAAAATGCCACACGTCTTTCCCCGTTTTTCTGTTCACGTTTTCAGAAGGCTCCAGAAACGTTTGTATTGATCGATAATCTTGCAACGATGACTTCAATAATTTGCACCATTGCGACATTATGTCCTGTAAGGGCTGCACCTGGCCTACCCTCCCATTTTTTAACAGAGCATTAGGCTATGATTACCGTCCAATTTCGTTTCATTGATTTCGTTGGAAATCAAGTATTCAAAACCGGGTTATCGGACTGGGTGGTCAGTTCCCCATCACTGCTAATCAGGCGACTGACGTCAGTTCCCATCGGCTTGGTTCCTCCCTTCTCGTCCCAGCCTCGAAAATTGCTTGCGTGAAATGCCATCGGGCACCGTAGCACACCGGACTGCAACCACAGCGCACGTGCGCTGCAGCCTGCACGCGCACTGCGCAGCGATCGTCTCAGACCAGGAGAATGTCTGCGCTCTGCCGTCCGTGCCGTGCGAGGCGGGCGGGCGTCGCGGCGGCCGGCGCCGGCCGCGCGGGGTATTGACACGGGAGCCCTCCCTCCGGGACGGGCGCCCTCGCCGCCACGTCACCGTCTGGGGAGCCATCTGATTGGCCGGCCGGTCCCCGCGGGGCGCACCCATTGTCTCTATTGGCCTCCCGGCGGACCGGCTTGGGTGCCGGCGACGAATCGACGATCAGCGCGGGCTGCGGCCCTGAGACTGCTCGCGCCTCGTGAGGAACTCCCGCAGAGCAGTGAGATTTCAGCCCCGAGACCGAAGATCTCCCGCAGAGCAGCGAGGGGTGGCCCGAGAATGCCCACACCTTGGGAGGACTTCCACAGCACAGCGTGGAGCTTTGGCCCGGAGACCTCTCACACCTCAGCAGGGGCGTAGCCAGGATTTCACCAAGGAGGGAGCTAGGGGAAACCCAACCCCCTCTCAAAACCGAAAACCCCTCGAATTTCGGCCACTTTATTTTCGAATTCCAGGACGTATTTCATATTCCCCTTTGGTGCTTAACGAAACGTTAAATTTGTAGCCTCAAGGCTGGGAGAGGGAGGTACGACCCTCTTACCTTCCCTTGGCTGCGCCCGTGCACATCAGGGGAAGCACCCACCGAACCTAGGGAAACTGGCTCACTTCTGATTTCCATTTACGTTTTCACGATTGTCAAGGAAATGACCATGATCGCAGCCGATGTTTTCAAAGCAGATATTGTATTCATAGGGCCCATGTCACACTCCCCATGCAGAGGTTCATTCACAATTAACGTACGGTATTATTTCCCTATTTTAATTCTCCAGCGTCTTTTCAAGTTAAGTTCTCGTCACTTCTTTGTTTGTATGAGGTCAGTCACTACCACCCCGCCCTCTGCCCCGTCCGTTGCGTAATTTAGGGGGGAACCTCATATGTAAGGGGAACTGGGAACAAAGGGGCAGCTACCCCCCCTCCGGGCAGTTGCCAAAAATTGGGAACAGACGTGGCCAAAGAAATATGTACTACAGAAAAGCCTTCAGAGGGAAGGGGGTCGTCGAATAGCTTCAGGAAATTATTGCCGCGCAACCACACGCACCAAAGGTTTATTATGAAGGGGCTCAGGGTACTGTCTCCTCTCCACTGCCCACCATTTAGCGTCCAAGGGTGCATGTGCACAGATAGGAACTATGAGTTTCAGATATTTGCTGTCCTTCAGCTGGTAATTACTGGGGCTCTATTGCGCCTCCAAAAAAGCCCTCATTTGCCATCTCCAAAATTCCTGGCCAGTTATGAGTTCAGAGCAGTGTAATGGCTTGGGTAATGGTTGGCCTCGCAGAGTTCTCGAAGGGGTGCACGTGCGTAAGTCATTACTTAAGAGGTTGTATAATGTACCCAGTTTTCTTGTCGTTTGTTCTGGTAAATCATGAATGAAAAATGAAAACGAAAAAATGAAAAATTCCTTAGTCACCATCTGCATTTTTGTCAGTCGTCCACGATGAGGTTTTCCGTCCCCCAATAAGCCCCTGAAATGGGCCGTTTAAAATCTGCCGAGCTGAAGGGACTATTTTTAGTCCGTAGCCTGAACGACGCTCCGAACGCCGCGGCCAAATTCAGACCAACAACGGCTGCGCATGGCTGAATCGAATCCCCACGGGAGTCGAGTCCGAGAAAGCCGTCTGAGCGTGACCCTGTTCTGTGTCGACTCGCTCGTCTCTGACCTCTGGTGGGCCGTGACGAGCTGTACTCTTTCCTGCGCAGGGGCGGGATTTGTTCCGCTCTTTCCCGCTCCGGGCCCGGGAGTCGTTCTGCTCCATCCTGTGCAGAGGCTGTGAGTCGTTCTGCTCCACCCTGTGCAGAGGCTGTGAGTCGTTCTGCTCCACCCTGTGCAGAGGCTGTGAGTGGTTCTGCTCCTCCCTGTGCAGAGGCTGTGAGTCGTTCTGCTCCTCCCTGTGCAGAGGCTGTGAGTGGTTCGGCTCCTCCCTGTGCAGAGGCTGTGAGTCGTTCTGCTCCACCCTGTGCAGAGGCTGTGAGTCGTTCTGTTCCACCCTGTGCAGAGGCTGTGAGTCGTTCTGCTCCACCCTGTGCAGAGGCTGTGAGTGGTTCTGCTCCTCCCTGTGCAGATATCGGGAGTCGTTCTGCTCCAACCTGTGCAGAGGCTGTGAGTCGTTCTGCTCCATCCTGTGCAGAGGCTGTGAGTCGTTCTGCTCCATCCTGTGCAGAGGCTGAGTCGTTCTGCTCCTCCTTGTGCAGGGGCCGGGAGCTGCGCCTCTCTCCTGCTTGTAGGGTTCGGGTGTGACTGATCGCCAGCCAGATCTACGTGCATAAGGCTGATACCGTAACGGTGTCGCTGTAGCGCTGGCGTTGCTGCTCCGGCATGACATGCAAGATAAAACTTTTAAACAGTAGACTGCCTTGCGATTTTGCCATGCTACAAATGGCTAAAAAAAAAGATCATTTTGTGACCCCCGTAAATACCGACTAGCTGAAAAACAAATGACGAACATCGAGAAGTTTGGCGGCCCCTGATTAATGCAATTTCTTTGGAACTGCCATCTAACGAGGTATTTTGCAACTTCAGGTTTCCTGTCTCCGCCGGCGACACCTTGCATAAAGGCGATCAGCCCGAGCGAGGGATGGACGACAGGTGGCTCCACTGTCATCATCATTGGAGACAACTTCTTCGACGGCCTGCAAATAGTGTTCGGCACCATGCTTGTTTGGAGCGAGGTAAGGAAGTCAGAAAGTCAATAACGATGCCAATGATTAGATTCCTGGTGCGAGAAGGACTGGTGATTTATGTTCTTGTATTGATTTATGTTGTTGCAATCTGCACCGAGATTCATGCACATTTCAAAGAGCACTTAACCGTACTGGCCCCTTTCATATAAATCGACTTTCATTGAAGCGGAAACATTTGTGGTGACGTCAGGCGAGCAAAATAGGGTTCAGTGTTGTCTTTTTTATACGGAAAGCATAATGACTTTAACTTACCTGGTCCTTGTTCAGAATTCTGGCCAGATATTTGCTGAAGAGCCTGCCTTGACCACGACTGGAGATTTCCAAGGCTTATTTGGGGGGGGGGGAGACGCTGGACAAAATTTCAGACCGCTGCTTGCCAGTCATGTGCCTAACGCCTGATGTCGAATGTTAAATACTCCTAACGTTATGGGGGCTGATGCCCTCCTATTCTTCCCAGGATCCCCAGCCGTGGTTCTGACTCATGGGCTAGTCCCTGGTATGGCCCAAGGCCTGCCCCTGTCCAGATTTTCGCGGTGTGACCCCTGATATGACCCCTGACCTGATCACTGACCTGACCAGGGCATTTGGTTTTAATCCTCACCAGACACTTGACCAGATCCCCGACTTGGCCTCTAGCTCAATCGATTTCTGAAAAAAAAACTTCTGATGTGACTCCTGACCGAGCTGTGTGTCTGATACGTGTCGACCTGACCTCTCACGTGCCGTTTTGTCTGACCTGCAGCTTATCACGTCCCACGCCATCCGGGTGCAGACTCCGCCGCGTCACATTCCCGGCGTCGTGGAGGTCACTCTCAGCTACAAATCAAAACAGTTCTGCCGCGGGGCTCCCGGCCGCTTCGTCTACGTCTGTGAGTAAATTCTGCTTCAGACAGCGACACAAACTGTCCGAAGGCTGCTGCTTCAGAACGCTATCTGGCTCAGACCAAAACGCTGCGTTGCTGAAACAAATCGAAGACGTCGCGCTACAAGAGCGCGGTGTGGTAAAGCAACTGGCGTGGAAGACCGACCAGTTTTCTGTTTTGAACACAAAGAGCGTGCCGAGTTTGCCTCAGCTGCGCCGGAGCAGGGGACGTAGTGCGTATCACAACCTTTGAGAAATGTGTTCTACACCGGCTTTGGTCCTTGTGACACCAGAGCCGCCGTCAAACTCGGTATCCGCGGCCCACCATAGGCCTCCGCCAGGTCACAAAGCACGTCTGCCGCGGTCACAGCGGCGAGGGGCCGCCGTAAGCTGGCGGTCACGTGACCGAGCCGCTGACGTTGCCGCCAGCGCTGACGGAGCCGACCATCGACTACGGGTTCCAGCGGCTGCAGAAGCTGGTGCCGCGGCACCCTGGGGACCCGGAGCGGCTGCCGAAGGAGATCATCCTGAAACGCGCCGCCGACCTGGCCGAGGCCCTGTACAGGTTAGGGGGAGCCCTCCGAGGACGGGCCGCTGAGCAGATGGGCCGTCTGGGCACGGCCGCCTGGGCTGTGTTGATGTCCCGTCCAACCGATGCGGTGCTGAGGGGCAGGAAGCTCTGCTCACTGCTGCCTTGTCATCCGGGGAACATTTGAGTGATGAGTCAAGAGGTAAAGGGAAGACGTTAGTTAGGAAGCAAACACAATGCGGAGTAGCCAGAATTATCTCAAGAATTCCGAGCTCAGGCGCCAGCAGAAAGAGACATCCATAACGTGCCTCCTTTGTAATGTTGCTTTTTGCCAAGAAATGTCACCAGTAAATTACCAAACCAAGTACAAAAAGAGTTGTTATCAACTCTCAAAAAGAACATGAAACGTGGGAAAGCAAAGAACGAACCCCATCGAGAGGGGTGTCCCGCCGTAGTTTGCCATGCATTCCCTTGGCTTCATTTTCTGAGGCACGGAGGAATAACAAAAATACTCCACGCGAGTAAGGAATCCAGAAGACGTAGAACTACACCGTTTAGCAAATACTAGAGACGAAAGACGACTCTGGGCGGTAACGACTGTTTTTTTTTTGCAATGGCTTGCCGCGAACTTAGGTTTTGCCGTCCATGTTTTACGGCGTCTTGACTCTCCATAACTCTGACTGCGGCGTGATCTGTTGCAGTATGCCCCGAAACAACCAGCTGTCGCTGCCGGCGCCCCGCTCCCCTGCAATGAACCAGGCTTCCCCGATGTCCGGCTTCAACACGTACGCCGGACAACTGGCCGTCAGCGTGCAGGCTGACGCCGCCAACGGACAATGGTCGGAAGGTACGTTATGCTGTACGGCCGGCGGCAATCAGGTGGGCGACAGTTCCTTATCAGCGACTGACCCTCGCTTCTTCCGCACCGTTTCCGACACCTGGTGGGGGAGGGGCGACTGGGGAAGCGGCGGCGGGCCGCGGCGCCCGGGAGGCGCAATTCGAGGCGCGTTGGCGGAGCTGGTATGGAAAGGCCCACCATGTTGACACTGAGTCCGATAATAAAATGTGAGTAAAATCCAGCAATGATGTTTCTTTTCAATTCCAAAATGCCATGTTTCACAGATCAAAATTTAAGATATCATTTGCTCTTGTATATATCAAAAAATATATATAAAAAATATATATCAAAAGTATTTATATTTTTCTCAAATTTAGTGCATAATTATAGCTGTCCTCACGGTCTATCATACTGTATTTAAATCGTGCGCTTATCATTAATACTTTATGACATACACTCGTTCGAAATTTGCCTTTTTCCAAAACCTGGAAGTGAGAAACTGCCTGTGACTTCAAAATCGCGATTCCAATCAATCTCATTTTCCCTGAATCATCTTCAGAGCCAAAGAAAACCTCGTACACGAAGTTTCAGCGAAATCTCTCATGGTCGGGGGTTATCGGTTGGTTGAGTTGGCATGGAATGACTCAATATGCAAAATGGAAAAATTAAAAACAGAGCCTATCGAGAAGGGTGCCTCGGTGCGGTTTACCATCCCCATTCCTGCCTGTTTTTTTCTGAGGCATAGGGCAGCAGAGCAACGTTAAGCAGCAGAGGTTAAGCGCTATTGTGTTGCATAGAAAGGAATGGAGCCCCAATGGACAACGGTAAGTATGCTTTACTGGATAATAATATGTCGTTAGAATGTAAGCTGAATGCTCACAAAGCATGCCGCACTGGGCAAACGTGGCAAACGAAATGTGTCACACCGGTCGCCGTGTATCATTCTCCGAAGCGGCTGAGTGAGGACGACATAAGCGGGCATTTTTCAGCAGAGTTCAGGCGAAAACCTTTGTTAGGGACGTGGCGCGAAATGGTGGGATTGCTGGGACTGGCTGTGCGCAAGCTAAAAACATTTCAGTGCCAACGTTTTCATACGAGCAGTGCGAGAGCACCACACTCTTGATTTGCGAGGTCTTCTGTGACAAGTTACAAAGACGGATGAAACGAGCAAACATGTCTTGTTATTTGACAGAAAACTCCATCACCGATTGTCATAATAATCTTCCCGGTGCGACTATACAACTTCTAAAAACGTAAGCCTCTCCCATACCCTCTTTATGATGATGTTCAAAGCCGGTTTTGATCCTGTGTGGCATTTCGGCTCGCCGACATTCGCGAACGCTCCGCCCATTCGGTGGCGTGCGGTGCTGATGGCCCGGCCGTCCGTTTCACTTGTGCGGCGCTGTTGCAGATGAGTACGGCAGGGGTCAGAGCAGCAGCGCTTCCCCCCGCGGATACTCCGGCACGCCCACGCCCAACACCAACTCGCACGCCTCCTACATGAACGGCTACGGCTCGGCCGCCGCCCAGTTCTCCAACATGGGTACGTTCCAGCCACCAAAGGCAGGTCTCTCTGGGAACTGACCGACTGAACTGACTGACTGACTGACTGAACTGACTGAGGCTGCCTGTATGGTTGCTCTGTTCTCAGTACCACATACACTCACTGCTGGCACTTGCTTCTTTTCCACGTTTGACAATCATGAAAGCTTAGAGGCAAAGTTCATGCTACCTGTTGCATCTACTCCTTGTGCATCTTCTACGCGAACCTCATCACCGGGGTCCCTATCATGAAGATTGTCTTCAGTAAGTCGGAGCCTCTGGTTATTGTGAGCCGTAAAAAACGCCTAATTTTGTTCTTTTTCCAGGCATGGGAGGCATCATGTCATCTCCGTTTGCCACCATGAACGCGTTCGCGTTGTCAGCTGCCGGAGGTGGACAGCCGTACGCATCGCTGACGTCCAAATGATACTAGGGGCATCTATGTGCGGTAAAGTGAACTATTGATACAACACTGAACCACACCGGAGACTGCAACTCTGGGCAAGAGAAAAGCTCGTGATGCAGGACGGCGAACATGGTGACTGGGAATGTACGCGATCTGAGCTTTAGTACATTTTCCTATTTCTCGCCAGTGATATTAATTCAATACGCTGCGCTAATTAGCGCGTGACGTTTCTGAGTTGAAAGACGGCCATGTGAAGTTGGTAACAGAGACCGACTGCAGTACCAAGACGTTCTATAAATATGACTTCGTGTTGTTTTATTTGACGCTCATCGGTCGCCGCGTGCATCACTTGGTTCGTGTGTGCGCGCCTGTGCATGAGTGAATGGATGTCATAGTGAAACGGTCGGGAGTTCGCCGCCAGAAGTCAGGACTGCGCAAACATATCATATTGAATCAACGAGATCTGATATTGAAACCGCCATCTTGGATGAACAGGAACTGGAACATGTGCCATACTACGTCAGCTTAATCTAGTCACATTAATTGTGCTTTTCCTCAGCTGCCTGAGTTGTATGTTTGACTTATTGAATGTTGTAATGTAGGCAGCGGTCGTTGGTCTTCTGGCCAACGCGATTCATCAACATTGCTCCGTTTCATATATGCGTGTGGTGTACGATGTACATATATACGTGCAATACAAAGTTTTCTCGTTTCCTTCGCGAGAAAATGTACGAAAAGTTTGGCGGGAAAGGCACTACATAAACTTGCACAAATTGATGTTCTGGCGCTTTAAGCAAGGTGGTGATACCCTGTTTAGCACTGTACCGATTTCAATGTGAATTAACCTGACGCTGAACTGGAACAGGGATGTATCTCCGCTGAAATGATGTAAGGGGAAATGGTTCCTATTTTTCTCCAATTCGTATTGTTTTCCTTATGACACAGCAGTGACTATAATTTGCTTGCTTCCTTTGCCCATGATATGCTGTTCACAGATATCTTCTGGCCGCAGATGTAAAGCATAATATAGAGCAGTAATCAGACATATAGCCCCAATTACGAAGAACAAACGACGAGGACGCGGGAAGCGGGGGAAAGGGGCCCGCTATGCTCCCCCCACGACTTTTTTCGAACTTTCTCATTGACCCTAAGGGCGCTGACTGGAAAGAACTGACCCAACATGTCTCTTTGTCCCCCCCCCCAATTGTGCAGGAGTTCCCGCACTCCTGAGAAAAAAACAGAAACGGATCCCTGCTGGTATCTACCTTATTCATTTTGCCTTTGCTGCCTTTGGTGGGCTTAGTCACGATAGGAATTCCTGTTGGGCGGAAACCTCGTTGGCTACGTTTCGTCGCTGCCTACGTGACTAAGGAAATATGTGGGCATATATATGTATGTGTATGGTGTTAAGCATATATGCAGATGTTTCCTCTCCAAGGAAAACTTTTGGACGCAAGCTTATCAGCTGATGCCTTGGTTGAACCTATTCCTGAACCAGTCATGCATCCCTGATCCTTCTTCAGTAGCCCTCGTTTTGCATTTTTCGAACGTTGCGACGGGTGCGGAAAGTCCAGGTACCCCGCGATCATACTGGCTTTGCGTATCGTGTATAGCCCGACAGCTGTCACCTGCCTATACATAATGTCTATTACCAGACGCCTCCCCCTCCCAAAAAATGAAAGAAACCGGAGATAGGGCTACAGTTTTCGACCATGGCCAATAGATTTCGCTGGATGGTGACTACCAGAGCTCCGACCTAAAAGGGACGGTTTAAACAAAACGTAACTCCGATTATAACGACACGGAAAAATCTCGGGAAGCGGTACGCAAGCCAGATTTCTGCCATCAGATGCCACTGAGAGGCAGCTGTGGAGAAGCCAGCCCTATGCCGAAAAGCAATAAATTGCGCGCTGCTCCCCGTAACCTCCTGTAACTTTCAAACAGCATTGGGTTTTTCCAACGTCTTCCCTTGCCCCAGTGAAACTAACAGAGGCTCAGGTAAAGCCGGAAACGTCTTCAAACGTAGCATCCACTAATCATCAACCCGCTCCAATTTGGTTTCTTTTTTAAGCACGGCCTAAGGATGCATGCAGAAAGAACCGATTTAAGCATTGCGATGTCAGTTCCGCTAGTTGGGATAAGTCTAAATCTTTCAAAATGCAAATATCAATCCATACGGCGCAACATGTTCATTATACGACGATGAGAATAATATTAAAAGTCTGCAGGCACACAGTGTATTCCCTGAAGTAACTCAACATTCAGAACACCGAATTCAGTGAGAAATGACAGAGATCTCCCATCGTGTTGTGCACTCACACTGTTCCCCCATTAAAGATCACCACATATTTTTTGTTAGAAAAGTACATGATAACAATCCCGAACCATCTCGAGGTTTCCTAACATTGGTCGGTTCGTGTCAGACATTGCCATTTTTCAACGAGGACCGTGGTTGTCAGCTCCCATCGAATTTTCCTGCTAAATTTTTGGGTGATCGCACTGGTGACGTCACCAAACAGCTTCTACTATGTTGCCATCGCAGTCGGTCCACAATCCTGGAGGAATCTCTTCACCATTATGCTGGAATTCAGTAATCCGACGTTCTTCGGAAAGTCGAATCATGTGAGAGGAACAAAACGGTTAGGCACTACAAATTCAATCATTTCCCCTTTTTTTAGCAAAACTGCTTTGGGACGGAACGCAACTTTCGAGTTAAAAAAAATGTACGAGAACATTGTCAGTTCTGTGACGTCTCCGACTAACCCGAATCTTTGATGGCCTTGATGGTTATGGAGGGTTACCAAGTCAACTGTTCGGAAAACATCAGTCGAGAGAACTTACTTCGTTCTTCGTGTCGTTACCGATAAGAGCACACCGTTCACACGAAACCTCCAAACGGCTAGTTGTCGCGATATCGCGGCCAGTGCCGGGCGGCGACCACAACGCTGCGACTCGGCCGGCTCAGGACCGGCGTCCAGTGTTGTTCGCGCCGTCTCGGGGCTGGTCGGGGGAAGTCCAGTCCGTTGATCTCTGTGTCAGTCCGGGGAGAGCGCCTCGCACACTGCAGTCGCCGAGCAGGTGGCTCATTTCCCTGTTGGGAGAGCAAATATCAGCAGACAGATCGGCCCTTCATGAAGACGAACGTGTCATCATTGCCTGGCAGCTTGGTTTTCCAGCGGCGTGTGTCCTATATCAGGTCTGTCCGAACAGGATCCGGCGTTTAGTCCGAAAAACAGAACAATTAATGGCATCTCACTATTGCACTGGATTCTACAGTGCTGCACTACATTTGACTACACCACACTAGATTACATCACGCTTAACGGCAAGTTCTAATTACTTTCAGGGCGCAGTGTAACGTATGTACTTACGTGAATCTTGTGACGGCATTGGCGGATCCTCACCACCTTCATCACCTGTCAAAAATCGACATTGTACAAATGATTTGTCTTCCGAAGTACCCAAACAAAACGAATTACAGCAAGAGCGTCGAAACTGCGTAGTACATTCAATCAACAATCTAGTACAGGAAACGGTTCTGAAAACGAATGGGCTTTTTTATCGTTCTGGTCGACGTTCACAGAAGTCATGTTTAAAGCATACTTTGGAAAACTGCAGCATTTCCATTTCAGTTCTCCCTTTCCTGAACCTGTCAACCAAAATGTGATCCTGCCATGCGCTTAGAGTGTGGTGTACATTTTAGGATCAGAGGCCAAAATGTCCGTTGGTTATTCCAAACAGTTACCCCGAGTAGTGAATATAGCCGAATCCCTACACTCAGAAATAAACAGAAAGAGAATGCGACCACGATGTCTACCGGCCATTTCTCCATTCCCAGACACCGAGCAAGATATCGCGTCGCAGAGTGACTCCTAGACAAACGAACAAAACGATTCGGGGCAAATCGCTATTCGCCAGAACGCATTCTGGCTGTTTAAAATAAATAACCAGAGACTGATTTATTCCAAATTTCAGTTACACTCGTCAATGTCCTTTTCTTTCTCCTTCTAAGCTAACTAACTAACTAAGGGTAACAGTACTTTCTTGCTGGCAAACAGGCTCTAAATACAGTCTCTTACGAGCATTGGATTGTCCAACAAGCAGCACCTGTTCCACATTTACTGGCCCATATTTCTTAGTCATTTTAGATAGGTGTCAGGCAGGCATACATGAGAAAGCGCCAGTTGAAAAGTGATATTTTTTTCAAACCTGTCTATATGTATGTACTAGCTAGGCACTGTACCTACCTGTGCCTAAACATTGCCAGACCAAGTAGGAAGACGCAATTCGCGGAACGCCTCTTCAATGGAAGACATCACTGCTCTTGTTTGTTTTCTTTTGGCCAAACAATACCTTGTTCTTCACGTACAATATGCAGTAAGGAAATGAGGAAAAAAGGAAAGAACCGAAGTTGGCGCAGTGCAGACTGTGGAAAAAGAGAAGAGCACTCGCAAAGTTTCGGCTCTAGGCCATCTACAGGAGTTTAGGGAGGGTGAGAAGAAGAGAGCTGTTTGTAGGTCTGATCGGATGCAAAATGTCTGGGTAACTGCCGGCTCTGGAGAATATTGTTATGTTTTAAAAGACGTCAAATGCATTGACGAGCGTTTCTTTTCTACAGCCTGCATGACAACGAGGTCATTCCTTTCATCTTTCCTTTTTCTTTTTACTGTCTATCGCCTATGAAAAACTAGGACTCATTGTTCCACAGTCTAGACTCTCCGTATAATCCTCTAGTCTAGTCTAGTAGTTTACTGAACGCAATATGCATTTTTTCTGCTCTCTGAACACTAGCGCTCGGTTCATTCACCGACGCCATTTTTACGACTCTCGAAGATGCATTGAAGGTGTCGACAACAATCCGTGACAGCACTACGCATGCGCAAAAAATTCCATCTCGTCATTTCGCTTCGCAGCCAGAACGCCATCTGGTAAATAACCATTTGCTCTAACGCGTCGCGTACGTTTTTGTGCGGCCACAATACCAAATGATATCTTTGTCGATGTTTGGCAATTTACCCGCACGCACTGACTTCGCTTTCTTCTCAATCAAAATCCATATTTTTTCCTATTTCGGCGTTTAACAATTTGAACCTATCCAGAACACCATCTGGTTGTTTCGTACACCCAATGGCCAGTTTCTTTCTCTGATCCTACATATACATCTCACGTACCCACAGTTGCGGAGCCCATGCTGATGCACTAGACGCATTTACCTGAACCTTCGGGGCTACTGAAGACGAGAAGTACAGTTCCCCGCACCCGCCTAGCGGAAGAAGCTGTAAGAAAAATGTCACAAAATTGTAAAGAAATGCATCGACGGCGTGACAAATCACAAAAGGTCATCACAATGACAGTCAGGATCACATGTTGTCTTTTTAATCGTCTCACTTCGCGTATTGGTAAAGCGTCTCCTAGGCGTACCTTGAAAATAAATTGTAGTGACTTCCTCAGTTACGTATTTTCCTCGCAATGCTGCATTTGCTTGTATCGTGTTCAAGCTGCCAATACTCGTGCATTGGCAGCTTACATATAGCATGGCTTTACGTAGAAGAATATTTATTCATGCAACAAAAGCCGTAATTTTGGCAATAAGACCAGTGAATAAAAAACCAAGTTAAAAATAGCAAAAAAAATAACAGTGGCTCCAAGGCACTGATGGAAACTGGAAATGGGGAGAACATCGGAGCCATGGCACCTTGTTTCGCTTTGGTCCACGTTTTCGGACGGAAGAGTGTATTTTTTTGCTTTCGGAGTATTTTTTAGGAAATGCTGTTTTCCAAAATGACGAAACAAAATGGCCCACACCTGACCAGAAATCAAGATCTGGGCGTAGGCTGGGTTACACAAATGGAGATTCCCCCACCCCGTCCTCAAGTCATGGTTTAGGTCCACCCTTGCTTCAAACTGTCCATAGAATTGCAAAAGGAATCCCTCACCATGTACCACACGAGGTGTATATTTAACTTTCATGTGCATCCTGGCGCGAAACTGTAGAGCTCTGGCTATCGCCACCACATTCTTGACCATCTGTTTACTCCAGTATTTTGTCACCGATGTCTAACGGTTTTCAGCTTCGCGGAAATTTCGTTTTCATTACTGTGCACGGTCCATTTTTGAACTGCACACCCGTTCCGAAATCCAGTGACCACGCCTGCAACACGTCAAACGTAATTTGCACAAGTCAAACTAATCAGCCAAAAGGCCTGCTTACTCACGCAGACCTACACGGTTTACGTTTATGAGCACCGACGACAGAAGACGGACAAGCAGAGGGTTAAATGACTGCTCGTTAATTGGTCTGCAGACGATCGACGACGGCGTACAATGCCGTGTTTTCAAAGTCATTTAAAAAAATGACCAAAAAAGAGGTAGCGCCACTCTGGCAAAAGGTTTCTTTTTGAAAAAAAAAAAAAGAGGGTTTTTTTTTTCAAAAAAAAAATCACTACATCAGGAATGAAATTTGGCCGTGGCATAAGTCGGCTATTACGTGATTTCCAGTAACGACATTGCCAGAGGATACCGAGCCAGGCCGGACGGCCTAGCGCCTCAGGCACTGAGCGGCTGTCACCTGGCCGGTACACGTGCACCTGGCGGTGACTTACCCCGTTCTGGCGGCGCCGGATTGGCTGTCTGTCCCTTATACCAGGCCATGAGCTAACCAGGGATTGGTTTCATCTACCTCGCAAATGTTGTCTCGGGAATGTTGGGTGTGAGGCCAGACTAGACGATCACCGCACAGGCGCAATATATCTGTCCGTCAGAGCACAAGCATTTTGGACCTCAACAGATTCTATCATTTGGTGTTAATCGTGTGTGGTACAAGGTGTCCTGAAACTGTAGGCAAAATCTGCCAACTTTATAACCTTATCTGGTGAGAGTGAGCTACGATGGAACCTCCCTTGTGCGTCAAGTGGTGGTCAAATCTCTGGTGTAAGGAGCTGTTTAGTAGAATGTTTGTTCATGCCACAAAGGCCATAATTCCAGCAAAACAAGAACACTAAAAATTGGCTTGAAAACACTGGCGGATCCAGGGGAAGGGAACTTAAGAGCCATGGTGCCCTTCCGCTGGAAGACTAAGCCAATGGTAATTTTTCAAGTTCGAGAAACCAAGTGACCAAAATTCGCGGAGAAATCAACATTTGGGGCAGGTTTGGTTACATCGATGAAGATTCCCCTTCCCCACAGTACATGGTCTGGATCCACACTTGCTTGAAAATGTCTACGGGAAACCAACAGGACTTGCACACAATGTACCCCATCAAGCGTCACATGGGTCGCTTTCATGTACACTCGGGTGCGAAACGTCAGAGCCCCAGCATCGCGACCACATTTTTAACTCTCTTTTTTTTCCGAATCCCAAAAGCTTTTGGTGTCGCGGGGAGGATTCTGATATTAGGACGCTCCATGGCCCTCTTTTTGAACTGTATAACTGTTTCCGAAATGTGGTGGCCATTCTTAGTACACGTTAGTCTAAATTTTTATGCGTCAAACCAATTAGCCAAAACACCTGCGTACACACAGACCTCTACGGTTTACGTTCGTGAGCACCGACGGCAAAAGACAAACAAGCGGAGGGATACTTCACCGTCCACTGTTGGCTTTGCAAGCTATCGACAACAGCGTACAATGCCGTGCTTTGAAAGTCATTTCTACTTTCAAGTGCCTTGAAGGGTAAATATCAGTCAAGACAAACGAAATAACGCCATTCGCACAGGTAACAAAGTGTTTCGCCTAGCTGGACAAGGAGCCCAAAGGCCAGCAGTTTCGACGAGCAAATCGCAACAGAACGAATGAAATTTGGCCGACGTGACCTCCAATAGCAAAATCCAAAACTCGTCTTCAATAGCGAAATACACCTGGCGGTGACCAGTTCCGTCCTGGCGGCACCGGACTGGCTGTCTGGCCCTGACACCAGGCCAGGGGCTAACCAGGGATAGGTTCGACCTACCTCCAAACGTTATCTCGGGATTGTTTGGTGTGAGGCCACACTGGACGATCACCGCACAGGCGCAATATATCCGTCCGTCAGAGCACACCTCAACAGATATTGTTATCTGATGCATGACGTGCGTGATATCAGATACCGTGAGAATGCAAAGAAAATCTGTGAACTGTATAACCCCAGTCCTGCTGAGAATGGGCTACCTGCAACCCTCTGCCTACGATAGTGGTCCCATGTTCCACGTAGTCAATGCATGTACATACCTGAACCTGATGGTGGCATTGTTGACTCCATACCACCTGTAAAAATTACCATCGTAAACATTATTTGCCATGAGAGATACCAGAACAAAACAAACAATAAAAGGAGCAATTAGCAACGAGGGAAGCGCGAACAAACAAAAAAAAACCGTCCCATTTCCCATATATGAGTGAACAGAGGGGATAATCCGTAAAGCGGGTTCGGGCCAAACGCCAGAGCGCGAAAGCGTAAGGACATAGCGAGGATAAGTCGGCAAAGGGCCTATTTAGTGCTCTAGAATGCTAAAGTAACCTAATGTGTCAGCACGTTACTGATTCACACCCCGGTACCTGTGTGACCTTCAGATGCTAAACTGAAAAACAGCATAGATTTGAAAGATCCACTGAACGCGTCAAATGTTGAATAGGAGCATTTGATACAGATCATAAATGGCAAGTTTACAACTAGGAGTCTAGATCAAACCTGCAATCAACGTACAGAAATTGCCTCAATTTTTGGATTGCGTCGTAGTTACATCTCACGTACACTTTGTTGCGGAGCCTATGCTGATGCACTAAGAGTATTTACCTGAGCCTTCTGATTCATCGGAGCCGTGTTCGAAAGCATGTCGAGCCTGCCTACCGGATCTGTCTGTAAAAATGGCATAGAAAGCGTTTCAACAACATGGTAACGCAATGCAGCGTGACAGATGATTACAACGACGGTCACGGATAAGATGAGTGCTTTCTAATCGCTTCAGTTCTCGCACATGCAGCACATGTCCAAAGCGTGCCTTGGGAATAAAATCGCAGTGTTTTCCATAATGCCACGTTTCTCTCACAATGTGGCATTTGCGGGACCGATGATCAAGCTGAAAATGTTCCTCTATGTCGAAGGATAATGTTACTGTTAGCATGGCGCTATTTAGTAGATTGTTTATTGATGTCACAAAAGCCATGATTCCGGCAATGACAATAATCAATCCATGTGGTGAACGCATGTACTTACCTGAACCTGATGGTGGCATTGTTGACTCCATATCACCTGTAAAAATTGCCATTGTTAAAATTATTTGCCATGAAGAGCACCAGAACAACACGAACAATAAAAAGAGCAAACAACGAGGGAGAAAGCAAGCGCGAACAAACGGAAGAAAACCGGTCTATATCGCATATATGAATGCAAGAGAATGAACAGTCCACACAAGGGGTTGAGGCCACACACCAGAGTGTGAAGCGTGAGGACATAGCGGGGATAAGTGGACCAAAGGCCGGCTGCTCACGCTAGTAACCTAATGTATCAGCAAGTTATTCATGCATATCCCGGTATCTGTGCGGCCTTCAAATGCCGAACTCGGGTAAAATACTGATTTGAAAGATTCACTGAACGCGTAAAACAATGTATAGGAACATTTCACAGAGATCATAAATGGCAATTTTACAACTAGAAGTTTGCACCAAACCTGCGATCAACGTCCAGAGATTGCTTTAATTTTGGTCTGTGTTGTACTTATGTCTTACGCACATTTCATCGCGTACCCTATGTTGGTGCACTTGACGTAATTACCTGAACCTTCTAATTCACTGTCGACGAGTTTTAAAGCATGCCGCGCCTGCCTACCAGATCTATTGTAAAAAATGGCATAGGCAACACATCAACAGCATGACAATGTAGTGCAACGTGACAGGTGATTACGACGGTCACGGATGAGATGTGGACTTTCTTATCACTTCGGTTCTCGCACATGTAGCACATTTTCAAGGCGTACTTTGGAAATAAAGTTGCAGTGATTTCCACAACAGTACATTTTCCTCACAATGTTCCATTTTCACGTCCGGTATTCAAGCAACCAATGTTTGTGCATATTGCAACATGATGTTACCGTTAGCATGGCGCTATTTAGCAGAATATTTATTCGTGCCACAAAAACCATAATTCCGGTAATAACAGCAACACCAAAAGGTGACTTGAAAACACTGGCGGATTCAGTGGAAGGGTACCATCGGAGCCATCGTCTTCCTTCCAATGGGAAAGAGGGTAAAGGTTAATTTTCGAAACTGGAGGAACCAAGTGGCCGAAATTCCGGGAGAAACCGACATTTCGGGATAGGTTAGGCCACACAGATGGAGATTCCCTCTCACCCTCTCAGCAGATGGTCTGGTATACGCTTGCTTGAAAATGTCTACAGAAACGCAATAGAAATCGCTCACAATGTACCCCATGAGGCGTCACATGATTCACTTTCATGTCTACTCGGGCGCGAAATTGTAGAGCTCTGGCATCGGGGTACCACATTCCTGACCTTCTGTTTGTTACCGATGTTTTTTACCGATCCCCAAAGGTTTTCGGTTTCCCAGGGGAATTTCCATTTCAGTATACTCCATGGCCCACATTTCGAACTGCATAAACGTTTCCGAAATCTGGTGACAGCGTTTGTTACACATCGAACTAAATTTGCACTCGTCAAACCAGGTAGCAAAGAGGCCTGCGTACCCACGCAGACGTACACAGTTTACGTTCATCAGCACCGACAGCAGAAGACAAGAAGTCAGAGGATTACTCGCCTGCCCACTTTTGGGTACACAGATCATCGACAACGATCTGCGATCTCCAGGTGGCTCGAAGAGTAAAGAATATAAAAAAAAAAAAAAACCCTCCTTCTTCACACCGGGTGTTTTTTTTTACTCACCGGGAAAAAAAGGGGGGGGGGGGGGTGTTTTTAACGAAAAAAAAAAAAAATCAAGAAAGAAAAGTGATGGAGGTGTTCCCCAGGAGCAAAATCGGCAAAAGTGATGAGTGACTTTAGAGTATCGCACCAGCAATAGTTGGTCACCTCTAATGGACCAAATGTTGCTGTTATCCGTTGTGCGGACGGCATCCTCTCGAGTAATCAGGTTAATTCATGTCCCAGGTGCCGACCGTCTATGACAATAATGCAGCAACTGCCAGACGATGGAGGAAGCAAATGACTAGTGGAAGGAAGATATGAAAGTCTGAAAGCTTTTCTCGGTGGTGCAAAGATGGTGTCGACCAGCATGGTTGCCAATCAGAATCAAAACCAACAGGCCCAAAAGGCGTGGTGTTCTGCTCAGGCGAGTCCGTGTTGGGTGAGATGTGTGTGAGCCCGACTGCCGCGCCGCCTACCGGCCGGCCGCGTACTGAAGCCAGGGTGGCGTGCTCTAGCCGGACGGTCTGGCGCCTCAGGCGCTGAGCGCCCGGTCAGCTGGCTAGTACACGTGCACCTGGTGGTGACTAGCCCCGTTCTGGCGGCGCCGGATTGGCTGTCTGTCTTTTAATAACAATAACTCAACTTCCACTGATCAAAATAAAGTGGGCCAAATACGTACAGAAACTCACATTTGGGGGAAGATCAGGTTGTCGGGCCGACAGCTCGCCCTACCCAATCATTTACAGAAATTGACGTCCCTGTGGCCACCCATTTGCGTTAAGTGGTGGTGAAATGCTAAAGTGGTCAACGCATGTACTTACCTGAACCTGATGTTTCCATTGCTGACTCCATATCACCTGTAAAAATTCACATCGTAAAAGTGGTTTGCCATGGGAAGAATCAAAACAAAACGAACAATAAAAGGAGCAATTAGCAACGAGGGACCTATAAAGCAAGCGCAAACAAACGGAAGGAGCTCTGGCATCGGGGTACCACATTACTGACCTTCTGTTTCTTGCCGTTGTTTTTTACCGATCCCAAAGGTTTTCGGTTTCCCGGGGGAATTTCCATTTCAGTATACTCCATGGCCCACATTTCGAACTGCATAACCGTTTCCAAAATTTCGTGACAGCGTTTGGTACTCATCAAACCAAATTTGCACGCGTCAAACCAGGTAGCCAAGGGACCTGTGTACCCACGCAGACGTACACGGTTTACGTTCATCAGCACCGATAGCAGAAGACAAGCAGACAGAGGATTACTCGCCTGCCCACTTTTGGGTTCGCAGACCATCGACAACGATCTGCGATCTCCAGGTGGCTCGAAGAGTAAACGTGAGTCCAGCGATACAAGACAGCGCCATTCGTGCAGCCAGTAAAGTGTTTTAACTAGCCGGAACAAGGATGCCGAAGGCTAGTAGCGTCATCGAGCAAATCACGACATCACGAGTGAAATGTGATCGACGTGATCTCCAGGAGCAAAATCGGCAAAAGGACTTTTAGAGTATTGCACCAGCAACAGCTGGTCACCTCTAATAGACCAAATGTTGCTGTTATGCGTTGTGCGGACGGCATCCTCTCGAGTAATCAGGTTAATTCATGTCCCAGCTGCCGACCGTCTATGACAATAACGCAGCAACTGTCAGACGATGGAGGAAGCAAATGACTAGTGGAAGGAAGATATGAAAGTCTGAAAGCTTTTCTCGGTGGTGCAAAGATGGTGTCGGCCAGCATGGTTGCCAATCAGAATCAAAACCAACAAGCCCAAAAGGCGCGGTGTTCTGCTCAGGCGAGTCCGTGTTGGGTGAGATGTGCGTGAGCCCGACTGGCGCGCCGCCTACCGGCCGGCCGCGTACTGAAGCCAGGGTGGCGTGCTCTAGCCGGACGGTCTGGCGCCTCAGGCGCTGAGCGGCCGGTCAGCTGGCTAGTACATGTGCACCTGGCGGTGACAAGCCCCGTTCTGGCGGCGCCGGATTGGCTGTCTGTCGTCCCTTATACCAGGCCATGGGTTAACCAGGGGTTCGTTTGATCTACTTCGCAAACGTTCTCTCGCGAATGTTGGATGTGAGGCGAGACTGGACGATCACTACACAGGTGGAATATATCCGACCGTGAGAACACACACATTGTGGGTCTGAACAGATTCTTTCATTTAAAGCGTGATATAAGACGTCCTGAAACTGCAGACAAAATTTGCCAACTTCTAACCTAATCTGCTGAGAGCGAACCATCTCCAAACCTATTCTTACGGTCCGGCCACCCAGGGGTGTCGATTCGTGTTCTTTCGAGGGGACCCTGGTCCCCCCAATGTTGATTTGGGCCCCTCCAGTGTTGGTTTGGTCTCCTCCAATACTTTCTGCCAGTTTTCAAGGGAATTGGGCACAAATAACGAAAGAAACGGCCGCAGTAGGTGAAAGATAGGCAGGAAGTATCGAATAAGGTATAAAGTGATGTATCCATATATCTTTCTTTCTTCTATATATATACATATATACGTATATATACATGGGATATACACATTTTTTAATTAAATAATAACAAAAAACTCAACTTCCACTGATCAAAATAAAGTGGGCTAAATACGTTCAGAAACTCACATTTGGGGGAAGGTCAGGTTGTCGGGCCGACAGCTCGCCCTACCCAATCATTTACAGAAACTGACGTCCCTGTGGCCACCCATTTGCGTTAAGTGGTGGTGAAATGCTAAAGTGGTCAACGCATGTACTTACCTGAACCTGATGTTTCCATTGCTGACTCCATATCACCTGTAAAAATTCACATCGTAAAAGTGGTTTGCCATGGGAAGAATCAAAACAAAACGAACAATAAAAGGAGCAATTAGCAACGAGGGACCTATAAAGCAAGCGCAAACAAACGGAAGAAAACTGGACCATTGCGCTTATATGAATGACACGAATGAACATTCCGTCAAGGGGTTCAGGCTACACGTCAGAGTGCGAAGCGTGAGGACATAGTCGGCCAAAGGCAGGCTGCTCACGGTAGTAACGTAATATATCAACAAGTTAATGATGCATATCCCGGTATCTGTGCGACCTCCAAATTCCAGATGAGAGGAATACGATATTTTTTTTAATTAAGGATTCACGGAACGCGTCAAATGTTAAATAGGAGCATTTGACACAGATCATAAATGACAGTTTTACAACTGGTAGTCTAGACCAAACCTGGAATCAGCATACAGAAATTGCCTCAATTTTTGGATTATGTTGTACTCACCTCTCACATACTCTTCCAGCCTACGCTGATGCATTAAACGTATTTACATGAACCTTCTAATTCATTGTAGCCGTATTTTAAAGCTTATCGGGCCTGCCTACCAGATCTGTCTATAAAACGTTAGCATAGGAAGCGTATCAACAGCATGATAATGCAATGATGCGTGATAGATGATTACAATGACGGTCACGGATAAGCTGTGGACTTTGTAATCGCATCAGTTCCCGCGCGTGTAGCACATCCCCAACGCGGATTTAGAAATAAAATTGCAGTAATTTCCACAATTGCACGTTTTCCTCACAATGTCCCATTTGTACGTCTGGTGTTCAAGCTGCCAAGATTCCACTTATCTCGGAGCATGATGTTACTGTAAGTACGTCCCTTTTCAATAGAATGCTTATTCATGCCACAAAGGCCATAACTCAAACAAGACAACAAGACAAACAAGACTAAAAAGAGACTTCAAAACACTGGCGGAATCAGCGGAAGGCGACCATCGGAACCATGGTCCCCTTCCGCTGGGAAATCAAACCAAAGGTAATTTTTGGAACTCGAGAAACCAAGTTGCCGAAATTCGGGGAGAAACCAACATTTGAGGGTAGGTTAGATTACATCGATTAAGATTCCCCTCCCCCCAGCACAGGGTCTCGATCCGCCTTGCTCCAAAATGTTAACGGAAACTCAGTAGGAATCGCTGACAATGTACCACGTCAGACGTCACATGTTTCACTTTCATGTATACATGGGAACGAAATTGTAGAGACCTGACATCGCTACGACATTCCTCAACATCTGTTTGTTACCGTTGTTTTTTACCGATCCTCAAAGGTTTTCAGTGTCGCGGGGATTTCGATTTCAGTACGCTCCATGGCCCAATTTTTGAACTCCATAACCGTTTCCGAAATGTGGTGGCCATTCATAGTATACGTCAGTCTGAATTTGCGTGCGTCAAACCAATCAGTCAAAAAGCTTGCGTACCCACGCAGACCTACATGGCTTACGTTCATGAACACCGACGGCAGAAGACAAACAAACGGAGGGTTGCTTCTTCGTCCACCATTTGTCTTGCAAGGTATCGACGACGGCGTACATTGCCGTGCTTTGAAAGTCATGTCTACTTTCAAGCGGCTTGAAGAGCAAATATGAGTCAAGAGAAACGAGGTAAAGCCATTTGTGGAGGCAGCGATTATTATTATTATTATTATTTCTTTTTTGCCTAGCTGGACAAAACCCCAAAGGCTAGCAGTTTCGACGAGCAAATCGTAACGAAACGAATGAAATTATACCGACGTGACATGCAACAGCGAAATCCAAAACTCGCCTCCAACAGCAGAATATAGCCGGCGATGACCAGTCCCGTCCTGGCGGCACCGGATTGTTTGTCTGGCCCTGATACCAGGCCAGGGGCTAACCAGGGACAGGTTCGACCTACCTCGCAAATGTTGTCCCGCGAGTGTGGGGTGTCAGGCCAGACTGGACGATCACCGCACAGGCGCAATATATCCGTCCGTCAGAGCACACACATTGTGGGTCTCAACAGATACTGCCATTTGATTCAAGACGTGAGTAATATAAGATACCGTGAAACTGCAAAAAAAAATCTGTGAGATGTATAACCTGACTGCCGAGAATGGGCTACCTGCAACCCTCTGCCTACGGTCACGGCCCCATGTTCCACGTGATCAATGTGCTTGTACAAACCTGAACCTGATGGTGGCATTGCTGACTCCATATCACCTCCAAAAGTTGCCATCGTAAACCATCGTAAAGATTATTTGTCATGAGAAGCAACAGAAGAAAACCAACAATAAAAGGAGCAATTAGCAGCAAGGGAAGCGCGAACAAACGAAAGAAAACCGTCCTTTTGCGCATATATGGGTAAACAGAGTGGATAATCGTAAAGCGGGTCCGGGCCAAACGCCAGAGCTCGAGGACATAGCGGGGATAAGTCGGCAAAGGGCCGAGTGCTCAAGCTGGTAACCTAATGTGTCAGCACGTTATTGATTCATAGCCCGGTACCTCTGTGACCTTGAAATGGTAAACTGGAAAAGAACATAGATTTGAAGGATCCACTGAACGCGTCAAATGTTGAATAGGAGCATTTGATACAGATCATAAAAGGCAAGTTTACAACTAGGAGTCTAGATCAAACCTGCAATCAACATACAGAGATTGACTCAATTTTTGGATTGTGTTGCCTTACATCTTACGTACCCTTTGTCGCGGAGCGTATGCTGATGCACTAAGCATATTTACCTGAGCCTTCTGATTCATCGGAGCCGTGTTCGAAAGCATGTCGAGCCTGCCTACCGGATCCGTCTGTAAGAAATGGCATAGAAAGCGCTTCAACGGCATCGTAACACAATGCAGCGTGACAGATGGTTACAACGACGGTCACGGATAAACTCAGTGCTTTCTAATCGCTTCAGTTCTCGCACATGTAGCACATCTCCAAAGCGTGCTTTGGGAATAAAATCGCAGTGTTTTCCGCAATGTCACGTTTTTCTCACAATGTGCCATTTCCAGGGCCGATGTTCAAGCTAAAAATGTTCCGCTATGTCGAAGGAATAATGTTACTATTAGCGTGTCGCTCTTAGTGTAGATTGTTTATTGATGTCACAAAAAGCCATGATTCCGGCAATGACAATAATACCAAAAAAGTGACTCCAAAACGCTGGCGGATTCAGGGAAAGGGGACCAACGGAGCCATGGTCGCCTTCCGCTGGGAAAGGGGCCATTGTTAATCTTTGAGTGTGGCGAAACGACGTCCGAAATTTGGGGAGAAATCAACATTTCGAGGCAGGTTAGGTTACATGGCTAGAGATTCCCTTCCCTCCCCCCCTCGTTCAACACATGGTCTGTATCCACTCTTGCTTGAAAATGTCTACGGAAACTCAACAGGAATCACTCACAATGTACACCTTAAGGCGTCACATGTTTCACTTTCATGTGTTAATGGGCGAGAAATTGTACATACGAGAATTGTACCGGCATCAATACCACATTCCTGGAACCCTATTTGTTACCGTTCTTTGTTACCGATCCCCAAAGGTTTTCGGTTCCCGGAGGAATTTCAATTGCAGCACGCTTCATGGCCCACATTTTGAATCGCTTAACCTTTTCCGAAATCTGGCGACCACGCTTGGTACACGTCACACTACATTTGCACACATCAAACTAATTAGCCAGAAGGTCTGCTTACCAACGTAGACCTACTCCAGACTACAGACTGCAGTTTGTAGTCCACTAAGACCGATGGTTCATGAGCACAGACAGCAGAAGACAGGCAAGCAGAGGGTTACTTGACTGGCCAACGTTGGGTTCACAAACTATCGAATAAGGCGTACAATGCTACGCTTTCAAAGTCATCCCTTTGTTTCAATTGGCTGAGCAAGATTAAGTCATAAGTCAAAAGAAACGAGGTGGCGCCATTCGTACAGGTAGCGAAGTGTTTTGCCTAGCTGGCATGGAGGCCAAAGGCTAGTAGTTTCGATGAGCAAATCACAACAAAACGAATGAAATTTGGCCGATATAACCTCCAACAGCAAAATACATCCGGCGATGACCAGCCCCGTCATGGCGGCACCGGACTGGCTGTCTGGCCCTGGCACCAGGTCAGGGGCTGACCAGAGATTGGTTTGACCTGCCTCGCAAATTTTGTCTCGGGAATGTTGGGTGTGAGGCCGCACTGGACGATCACCACACAGGCGCAATATATCCGTCCGTCAGAGCACAAACATTGTGGGTCTCAACAGATAGTGTCATTTGATTTCAGACGTGAGTGATATGAGTTGCCCTGAAACTGTGCAAAAAACCTGAACTTTATCTCCCCAGTCTGCTAACAGTGGTGTACCTGCAACCGTCGACACGGACATGGGCAATGAACATAGGCATTCGACATTGTACATGGCGCCTACGGTGGAGGCGCCCATGTTCCAGGTGGTCAACGCATGTACGTACCTGAACCTGATGGTGGCATTGTTGATTCCATATCGCCTGTAAAAATTGTCATTGTAAAAATTATTTGCCATGAAAAGCACCAGAACAACACGAACAATAAAAGGAGCAAACAACGAAGGAGAAAGCAAGCGCGAACAAACGGAAGAAAACCGGTCTATTGCGCATATATGAATGAACAAGATGAACAGTCCGTAAAAGGGGTGAGAGAGTGAGAGAGTGTTGTCAACAGACATTGCCATTTGATGCAAGACGTGCATGATATAAGATACCGTGTAACTGTACAGAACATCTGTGAACTGCATAACCTCAGTCTGCTGAGAATGAGCTACCTGCAACCCTGTGCCTACGGTCGTGGCCGCCATGTTCCATGTAGTCAAAACATGTACATACCTGAACCTGATGGCATTGTTGACTCCTCATCACCTGTAAAAGTTGGCATCGTAAACATTATACGCCATGGGAAGACGAAAACGAACAATAAAAGGAGCGATTAGCAATGAGGGACAAGGCAAGCGCAAACAAACGAAAGAAAACCGTCCCATTGTCCATATATGGGTAAACAGAGTGGATAATTCGTAAAGCGGTTTCGGGCCAAACGCCAGATTGCGAAACGTCAGGACATAGCGGGGATAAGTCGGAGAAAGGCCGGCTGTTAACGCTAGGAAAGGATCATATCGTCACGTTAATTGGTGCATTCCCCGGTACCTGTGTGGCCTTCAAATGCTAAATTGGAGAAATATGGATTTGAAAGATCCACTAAACGCGTCAGATGTTGAATAGGAGCATTTGACACACCTCATAAATGACAATTTTACAACTAGAAGTCTAGATCAAACCTGCAATCAACATACAGAAATTGACTCAATTTTTGGATTGTGTTGCCTTACCTCTCACGTACCCTTGGTCACGGAGCCTATGCTGATGCACTAAGAGTATTTACCTGAGCCTTCTGATTCATCGGAGCCGTGTTCGAAAGCATGTCGAGCCTGCCTACCGGATCTATCTGTAAGAAATGGCATAGAAAGCGCTTCAACAGCATGGTGACGCAATGCAGCGTGACAGATGATTAAAACGACGGTCACGGATGAGCTGAGTGCTTTGTAATCGCTTCAGTCCGCGCACATGTAGCAGATGTCCAAAGCGTGCTTTGGGAATAAAATGGCAGTGTTTTCCACAATGTCGCGATTTTTTCTCACAATGTTGCATTTGCAGTTCCGATGTTCAAGCTAAAAATGTTCCTGCATGTCGGAGGATGATGTCACTGTTAGCATGGCGCTATTTCGTACAATGTTTATTCATGCCACAAAGGCCATAATTCCGGCAATAAAAATAACACCAAAAAGTGACTCCAAAACACTGGCGGATTCAGGGAAGGGGACCATCGAAGCCATGGTTCCCCTTCCGCTGCAAAATGGGCCAATGTTAGTTTTCGAATGTGGCGAAACGAGGGGCGAAATTTGGAGAAAAATCAACATTTGGAGGTAAGTTAGGTTACATAGATAGATTCCCTTCCCTCCCCTCCCCCGTTCAGCACATGGTCTGTATCCACTCTTGCTTGAAAATGTTCTACGGAAGCTCAATAGGCGTCACTCACAATGTATCCCTTAACCCTATTCTCGGCAGGGGGGCTGAATCCGCCCCTCCTCGGGCTTTTTGCTTGCCAATTCCAGGGTTTTTGGCGTAGCTTCACGAAACTTGCTGACTTTTACCTAGCTATCTTTCCTTCGTACTGCAACAAAATTTCGTATTTTTGTTTTGATCAGGGGCGGAGCTAGCCAACGTTTTTGGTTTTTGGACACTTCAGGCCATTTTTGGCTCAGTTTAGAGTAAAAGTAAAATGTCTGCCAGAAATAGCGTTTTTAAGATAGAACTTAAAACTTTAAATGGATTTGTAGATAAATAGTTGGGCAACATACAAAAAGAATTTTGTTTGTCTGAAGTTCACTTCACAAGGTCAGGTGAAGGCCAAGATTCAAAATTTGGTTTCACAGTAATAATTTTGGAGCTATTTTTTCTAATGCCAATCCCGGAATATATATTACGTAGAAGGGCGCCTTCTACTTGTGTACCAAGATTCAACTTGATATCAGGTCGGGTCACGGGACTATGACCTAAAATGTCCGTGCACGCGCCGTATATCATAACAGCCATCAAATGGAATTTTTGAAATGGAGTGAACTCAAAGGACTGAAAATGTTTTAAAATAATATAAAATGCACACAAGATCATTTCAAGTGACTCTAAAGGGAGTGGCGGCCATTTAAGGTCAAAGATCGTAAGCTTGACCTGAAAAACATGTGACCATGACAGTTCCGCCTTTTTCATGTCTGTTGCACTACCTATGCTAACATTATAAAACCAAGTGGCCGAAAATTCGGAGAGAAATCGACAATTGAGGGTAGGTTAGATTACATCGATGAAGGTTCCCTTCCCCGCCAGCATGTGGTCTGGACCCGCCCTTGCTTGAAAATGTCTACGGAAACCCAACAGGAATCCCTCACAATGTACCCCGTGAGGCGTCACATGATTCGCTTTCATGTGTACACGGGCGAGAAACCGTACAGCTCTGGCATCGCTACCACATTCCTGACCCTCTGTTTGTTGCCGTTCTTTTTTACCGATCCCCAAAGGATTCCGGAGTGGCGGGGATTTCGATTTCAGTACGTTTCATGGCCCACTTTTTGAACTTCATAACTGTTTCCGAAATCTCATGGCCATTCTTGGTACACGTCAATCTAAATTTGCATGCGTCAAACCAACTAGCAAAAACGCCTGCGTACCCACGCAGACCTACATAGCCTACGTTCATGAACACCGACGGCAGAAGACAGACAAACGGAGGATTACTTGACCGTCCACTTTTCGTCTTGCAAGGTATCGATAACGGAGTATATTGCCGTGTTCTCAAAGCCATCTGTAATTTCAAGTGGCTCGAAGGGTAGATATGAGTCAAGACAAACGAGGTAGCGCCATTCGTACACGCAGCGAAATGTTTTGTCTAGCTGGACAATAGGGTCAAAGGCCAGTAGTTTTCACCAGGGAATCGTAAAAGAGCGAATGAAATTTAACCGACGTGGCCTCCAACAGCAAAATGTACCCGTCGGTGACCAGTCCGGTCATGGCGGCGTCCGATTGGCTGTTTGGCCCTGGCACAAGGCCAGGGGCTAATCAGGGACTGGTTCGACCTACTTCGCAAACGTTGTCTGGCGAATGTTGGGTGTGAGGCCAGACTGGGCGATCACTACACAAGCGCAATATATCCGACCGTGAGAGCACACCTCAAGAGATATTGTCATTTGATGCAAGACGGGAATGATGTAAGATACCGTGAAACTGTAGAGAACATCTGTGAGCTCCACAACCTCAATCTGCTGAGAATGGGCTACCCGCGACTCTTTGTCCACGGTCGTGGTCCCCTTGTTCCAACAAGTCAACGCATGTACATACCTGAACTTGATGGTGGCATTGTTGACTCCATATCACCTGTAAAAATTGCCATTGTAAGCATTATTTGCCATGGGAAGCACCAGAACAAAACGAACAATAAAAGGAACGCTTGGCAACGACGGACAAAGCAAGCGCGAACAAACGGAAGAAAACCGGACCATTGCGCACACACGAATGAACAGAATGAACGATCTGTGAAGCGGGTTCGGGCCACACGTCAGAGAACGAAGCGTGAGGACATAGCGGGGATAAGTCGGCTAAAGGCCGGCTGCTCACGCTAGTAATTGAACACATCATCGGGTATACCCCTATACGTATGTTCCGATTATACCGCGTATTCATGTATACACCGGTACCTATGTGGACTTCAAATGCTAAACTGGGAAAGAATATGGATTTGAAAGATCCACTGAACGCGTCAAATGATGTATAGCAGCATTTGATACAGATCATAAATGACAGTTTTACAACTAGAAGTCTAGATCAAACCTGCAATCAACATACAGAGATTGACTCAATTTTTGGATTGTGTTGTCTTACATCTCACGTACCCTTTGTCGCAGAACCTATGTTGATGCACTAAACATATTTACCTGAGCCTTCTGATTCATCGGAGCCGCGTTCGAAAGCATGTCGAGCTTGCCTACCGGATCTATCTGTAAAAATGGCATAGAAAGCGCTTCAACAGCATGGTAACGCAATGCAGCGTGACAGATGATTTCAGCGACGTTCAGGGATAAGAGTGCTTCCTAATTGCTTCAGTTCTCGCACATGTAGCACATCACCAAAGCGTGCTTTGGGAATAAAATCGCAGTGTTTCCCACAATGTCATGTCTTTCTCAAAACGTTGCATTGCAGTTCCGATGTTCAAGCTGAAAATTTTCCTGGATTTCGAAGGATGATGTTCCATTTAGTATGGCGCTATTTACCAGAATGTTTGTTCATGCAACAAAGGCCATAAATCCGGCAATAACAGCAACACCAAAAAAATGACTCCAAAACACTGGCGGATTCAAAGGAAGGAAACCAACGGAGCCATGATCCCCCTCCGCTGGAAAAGGGGCCAATGTTAGTTTTCGAAAGTGGCGAAACTGACGGGCGAAATTTGGAGGAAAATCAACTTTTGGCGATAGGTTAAGTTACATGGTTAGAGATTCCCTTCCCTTCCCTCCCCCGTTCACCACATGGTCTGTATCCATTCTTGCTTGAAAATTTCTACGGAAACTCAATAGGAATCACTCACAATGTACCTCTTAAGGCGTCACATGTTTCACTTTCATGTATACACGGGCGCGAAATTGTAGAGCACTGGCATCAGTACCACTTTTCTGGCCCTCTGTTTGTTACCGTTGTTTGTTACCGGTCCCCAGAGGCTTTCGGTTCCTGGAGGAATTTCGATTGCATCACGCTTCATGGCCCACATTTTGAATTCCATTACCGTTTTCGAAATCTGGTGACCACGCTTGGTACATGTCAAACTAAATTTTGCATGTGTCAACCCAAAAGGTCTGCCAAAAGGTCTGCTTGTCCACGCAGACCTACTCCAGACTAGAAACTGTAGTCTGTAGTCTACTACAGACCGATGATTTACGTTCATGAGCACCGACAGCAGGAGACAGGCAAGCAGAGGGTTACATGATTGGCCACTGTTGGGTTCACAAACTAGCGACAACGGTGTACAATGCTGTGTTTTCAGTCATCCCTATTTTCAGTTTGCTCGAAGAGACTGAGTGACAAGTGAAGCGAAACGAGGTAGCGCCATTCGTGCAGGTAGGGAAGTGTTTTGCCTAGGTGGACAAGGAGGCTATAGGCTAGTAGTTTCGACAAGGAAGTCGCAACAGAACGAATGAAATTTGACTGACGTGAACTCTTACAGCAAAATCAAAACCTCACCTCTAACAGCAAAATTTGCCCGGCGGTGACCAGCCCGGTCCTGGCGTCACCGGATTGGCTGTCTGGCACTGACAGGTCAGGTACTAACCAGGGATTCGTTTAAGCTACCTCGCAAATGTTGTCTCGGGAATGGTGAGTGTGAGGCCAGACTGGACGATCACCGCACAGGCTCAGTATACCCGTTCGTCAGAGCACACACTTTTTTATCTCAACAGATATTGCCATTTGATGTGAGACGTGAACATGCAAAATCTCGAAACAGTGCAAAAGAAACTTGAACTTTATCAACCCAGTCTGCTAAGAGTGGTGTACTTACAACAGTTTGCATCGGCATGGGCACTGAACATCGACATTCTACATTGAACAAGGCGCCTTCGGTAGTGGCGTCCATGGTCCACGTGGTCGACGCATGTACGTACCTGAACCTGATGGTGGCATGGTTGACTCCATACCACCTGAAAATTTGCCATTGTAAAAACGATTTGCCGTGGGAAGCACCCAAACAAAACGAACAACAGAAAAAGCGATTAGCAACAAGGGATGAAACAATCGCTGACAAACGGAAGCAAGCCGGCCCATTACGCCTACATCAATGAACAAAATAAACGACACGCAAAGCGGGTGTGGGTGATACGTCAGAGCACAAAGCGTTAGGACGCATCGAGGACTGGTCTGTGTGAAGGTGAACACCGAACTGTTCACGATAGTAACTTCAATGTATCAGCACGTTATTGCTTCGTATCCCGGCATCTGTGTAGCCTCCAAGTGCAAAACTGGGGATGAATACGGCTTTGAAAATCCTCTTAACGCGAGAAACATTGTATAACATCATTTAGGACAAATCATAAATGACAATTTTACAAGACTTTTAGATGAAATCTTGCCATATAATCAACATACGGAGATCACCC
Organism: Capitulum mitella; assembly: GCA_030062745.1. NCBI lineage: Eukaryota > Metazoa > Arthropoda > Thecostraca > Pollicipedomorpha > Pollicipedidae > Capitulum > Capitulum mitella. The sequence continues at coordinate 5,034,056 of CP099839.1, read as the reverse complement.
CAATTTTTGGACTTTGGTGTAGTTAACCTCACGTGCCCACGCCTGAGGAAGTCATGCTGATGTTCTGCACGTACCTGAACCCTCGTAGTCATCATAGTCTGAAACTTGCCGTGGATGTCTACCGTGGGAGGCGTCTGTAAAAGGACAGACGATATGATTAGCACATGATTACGACGACGGTCAGGGATACCATGTGGACTTTCTAATCGCTTCAGTTGTCTCGTATGTAACACAGCTCAAAAGACAACTTTGGAAATTCATTTGCGGTGATTTTTGCCATTGAATCTTTCCTCGCACTGCTGTATTTGCAAGTCTGATATTCAGGGTGCCAAGACCCCTACATGTTGAATCATGATGTTACTGTTAGTATGACAGGCGCTGTTTGGTAGAATATTTATCCATGCAGTAAAAGCCATCGTCAGCATCTGGTGGCATCTGTGTTGATTCCAGGACTGTTTGATATTGGAAGGTTGGTTGGTCCCATTGCGACGTAACGTCGGAGATTTTTGCACCCATGTCGCATTTTTTCATAACTCGGCCGCTTATCGACAAGTATTCCGGACTGAATAAAGGCTCATGAGTCCTAGGATTCCTTAAACGGAGTACTCATTTTGTTCGTGATACGCCAAAATTAGTGGCTCATCATGGCAACTTTTGACCGCACGAAGCAAAACGCAGAGTCCCGCAGCGCGGACTTAAGCTCTCACCAATGAGGCTGAGTGCCAGCAGGCACAGAACGACGACCACCAGGCGGCAGGACCCCATGTTGTCGGGCTCGGCTCCTCTCCGGCACTGGTCCTGCGGTCGCCGCGCGCTCGGTCGTCGGCTCGCAGCGGCGTCATCGGATGCTGCAGAGCGTGCACGTGACGCCTGTAGCCTGCACCGTCCCGTACCAGGCCAGCCCGTTCTCATGACGCCCTTTTCCAGAACGGGCGGGGCGGTGGAGTCACAGCAAACCTCGGCCGAAGCGGCGCGGAACTGATTGACGGCGTCCGCTTCATTCGGCTGGGAGTTCATGGACATGAGGAGCCAGGCTGGCTGGCAATGGCAGGACGCTGTATTTTGCATCACACCGTAAAACTGTAGGGAATGAGGCATTATTAGCATGGGATATTGACTGACGAAAGGGAGAAATAACATTTTCGCAGAAACCAGACAATCTCAGAACGCATGGGCAACCTGACGGCGTATCATCAACGTGGAGGTCGTCGAAGAACGTCTGAAGGATCAGAAGTGTCGTAGTCTCGACTACACTCTGACATTCAACAGCGAGAATATGTGTAGCAGCCCATAGGGCGAGTAATGCGCCGGTACTACCAACCTGATCTCGGCCCAGTCAACATCAGACAATTTTAACATTAGCTCTATGGTAATAAATGGAGCGAAATTACCTAAAAATGCATCTGACCCTTTAATGAGCTGGGAAAAACATACAGGAAATATCTTTCAGGACTGTACCAGGGGAACGGAATATTCCGGTCTCGACGTTTCACGGAATTCTAGCCCTCGGCTTCGTGCAAGAATTTCTGTGAAACGTCTCAGTCAAAAGACTGTGTTTTCCTCGTATCGTCCATTGGGTCGTATGGGCACGGCCGCTTGGGCTGTGTGGTGATGCCCCGTCCAGCTGAGACGTGCGGTGATGAGGGACAGGAGGCTCTGCTCACTGCTTCCTCGTCGTCTGGGGCACATTTGAGTGTTCAGTTAGGGGATGGGAAGACGTTACTTAAGAAGAGAACACAGTGTGGAGTAACCAGAATTATATCAAGACTTCCGAGCTCAGGTGCCAGTAGAAAGAGACATTCAAAACGTGCCTCCTTTGTAAAGTTACGTTTTGTTAATAAACGCCACCATTGAACTAGCAAACCAAGTATTCAAACACAGAGCTGTTTTCAGCCCTGAAAAAGAACATTAAACAAGGGAAAACAAAGGTCCATCTAGAGGGACACCCCTCTGTAGCCACCTGTATTAGCCCCCCATTTCTTTAACTTCATTTTCTGAGGCACAGGAAATTAGTGAACATAGGCGCTGCTGGGGAGCCGGGGGTCCTAGCCCTCCCCATAGATCCGTATTTTTGTGAAAACCATTGCATATCGTTTTCCCGACAGTTGGTTTTCGTATGATTTCAGTTCGCACTGAACCCCGCCTTCCTCCCCCCTTAACGAAATCCTGGCTGCGCCCCTGCTTGCAAGAATTAAAAAAAAATGATTCCATTCAAATTAGAACCACAGAACACATAGAATTCCTCCGTTCAGCAAATGTTAGAGGCGGAAAACGACTCTGGGCGGTAACTTCTGCTCTTCAAATGATTTGCCACGAATTTAGGTACTACCGTCCATGTTTTACGGAGACTTGACTCTCCATAGCTTTGACTACGCCGTGATCTGTCGCAGTATGTTCGAAACAACCAGCTGTCGCTGCCGGCACCCCCCTCCCCTGCGATGAACCGGGCTTCCCGATGTCCGGTTTCAACACGTACGCCGGACAACTGGCCGTCAGCGTGCAGGCGGACGCCGCCAACGGACAGTGGTCGGAAGGTAGGCTGTGCTGGACGGCCGGCACTGATCAGTTTGGCGCTGCCGAAAAGCAAAATGTAGCCTGGAGAAAACGTAAGAGTAAGAGAGAGAAAACGTAAGAAAACGCCGTAGTAGAAAACGGAGGGTAGACGAAGGGGAGACTGCAGTGGAAGACAGCATGTGGTGAGCAGTTAGCCCGTACTGGACAACATTCATACGGTGGGACATATTAACCCTACTCCCGGAGGGCTAGACGGTATGGTCGATTCCCGGCAAAGGGGGCCGATTCGCCCCCCCCCCCTGAGATCTCGAGAACTACACATCCGATTTCATCGCAACAAATGGCAATCGATTTGCCATGGCGTTGACTACATTTTTATAAAAAGAAATTTTCAAAATTTTGAAATGTGTGGATACAGGGGGGTAAAAATGTCAAAATGAGTGGTTTTTTTGACTTGTTGTAACTCCGTTGTTTATCGACCGATATCAATGAAACTGGCATGAATCGAGAGATTATGGATGGGGCTTTTACCATGGGTACAAAAATATGAAATTTTGAGAAAATTCATGGGCGTGCACAGGGTTTCAGAAATAGGATAATTAGTTTTCTAACAACTGAATAAACAAAACAGGCAAACACACTTTTTTGGCTTCTGCTAGTCATGTTATGCTAAAGAAGTACAAATCGCATCACAATGTTTGTATAATGTTAGCATAGGCGGTGCCAGGGACATGAAAAAGGGGAAACTGTCATGGTCACACGTTCTTCAGATCAACTTGTGACTTTTGACCTTAAATGACCTCCAGTGACCTGGGGTCATTTGGGATGATCTCGTGTGCATCTAATATTACTTGTAAACGTTTTCAATCATTTGGATTCACTCTATTTGAAAAATTTCATTTTATGGCTATTGCGATATAGTGTACGCGCACTGACATTTTAGGTGATAGCTCCGTGACCCGACCTGATATCAAGGTGAAACTTGGTACACAAGTAGAGGGCACGCTTCTACGGCATATATATTCCGGGTTTAGCATTTGAAAAAAGACGGCATTTAAATTGTTGCAAAAAAACAAATTTTGGCTTTTGACCTTGACCTGACCTTGTAAATTGATCTCAGATGAACAAAATTACATCTGCACATTGCCCAACTATTTAGCTATACATCCATATAAAGTTTTAGGGTCTATCTTAAAAACTCTGTTTTTGGCAAACATTTTCCTTTTACCCTCAATATAACCAAAAATGGCCTGAGGTGCCTCCCAAAAGCGTTGCCTGGCTCCGCCCCTGAGCAAGATAGAATTTTGAAATTTTGTCACGGCACGTAGAAAGAATAGCTAGGAAAGTCACCAAGTTTCATAAAGCTTAAAAAGCCTGGAATTGGCAAGCAAAAAACCCTAGGGGGGCGGATTCAGTTCCACCTGCCGGGAATAGGGTTAAGCAAGTTGCGTGCATGCGGGAAGTTAGAAAGCTTGGACATGTTTATGGAAAATTTTAACGTAACACCAGAGAACACAATAGGACGTAGCTATATCTCTTTTGGGGATTCCGAACTCAGATTCCCGCACAATGGGACAATGAAAGCGTTTCTTCTTTGTAGTGTACTTTTTGTCAAGACATGCTACTGATAGATTACCGAGACACTAAGTATTCAAATACAGCTGGAAAAGAATATGCAAAATGGAAAAACGAAGAACATAACCCATAAAGAGGCGTGTCTCGGCGCGGTTTACCATCCTCATTCTTGGCTGTTTTTCTGAGGCACAGGGTAACAGGGCAGCATTAAGTAGCAGCAGTTAAGCGCTTTTGTGTTAGATGGAAAGAAATGGTGCCCCAATGGCTCTTGTCCCACCAAGTTTAAATACGCTCCCACAGAGTAATCAGAAGTAAAGGCGGACTGGGCAGCACCAATGCAGAGTAGTTAAGTATACTTTACTGGATAACAGTACGTCGTCAGAAGGCAAGCTGAATGTTCACAAAGTATGCCGCAGTGGACAAACGTCACGAACGAAATGTGTCGCACCGGTCGCCGTGCGTCATTCTCCGAAACGGCTGAATGAGGACGACATAAGCGGTCATTTTTCAGCACAGCTCATGTGAAAACCTTTGTTAGCGTCATGACGTGAAATGGTGGGATTGCTGGGATTGGCTGTGGGCAAGCTAAAAACATTGTCAACATTTTCAAGGGGGCAGCGAGGGAACACCACACTCTTGACTTGCGAGACCTTCTGAGACAAGTTATAAAGGCGGACAAAATGAGAAAGCATGTCTTGTTATTTGACAGAAAACCCCACCACCGATTATCACAATAACCTTCCCAGTGCGACTATACAACTTCTAAAAACGTAAGCCTTTCCCACAGCCCTCATTATGATGATGTTCAGAGTTGGTTTTGACCCTGTGTGACATTTCGGCTCGCTGACATTTTTGAGCGCTCCGCCCATCCCGTGGCATGCGGTGCTGGCTGCCCGGCCGTCCGTTTCACTTGTGCGGCGCTGTTGCAGATGAGTACGGCAGGGGCCAGAGCAGCAGCGCATCCCCCCGCGGATACTCCGGCACGCCCACGCCCAACACCAACTCCCACGCCTCCTACATGAACGTCTACAGCTCGGCCGCCGCCCACTTCTCCAGCATGGATGAGTTCTAGCCGCCGGCCGCCAATCTCTCCGAGGATGGGAGGACTGAGGCCACCTGTATTCAGAGTACCACATACACTCACTGCTCGAACTTGCTTTTTTCCACGTTTGATGATTTTAATTATGATCGTTTAGTGGTAAACTTCATGTTATTTGTGATATCCACTCCTTGTGCATTTTCTACGTGAGCCGCATCGCCGGGATATCTCCATTATCAAAACTGTGTTCAATATGTCAGAGCCACTGGTTATTGTGAGCGGGAAAGCACCCATTTTTGTTTTTTTCAGGCATGGGAGGCAACATGTCATCTCTGTTTGCCACCATGAAAGCGTATGCGTTGTCAGCTGCCGGCGGCGGACAGCCGTACGCATCGCTGACGTCCAAATGATACTAGGGGCATCTATGTGCGGTAAAGTGAACTATTGATACAACACTGAACCACGTCGGAACTGCAACTCTGGGCAAGAGAAAAGCTCGTGATGCAGGACGGCGAACTTGGTGACTGGGAATGTACGTGATCTGAGCTTTAGTACATTTTCCTATTTCTCGCCAGTGATATTAATTCAATACACTGCGCTAATTAGCGCGTGACGTTTCTGAGTTGAAAGACGGCCAAATGAAGTTGGCAACAGAGTCCGACTGCAGTGCCAAGACTTTCTATGAATTTGACTTCGCGTTGTTTTATTTGACGCTCATCGGTCGCCGCGTGCATCAGCTGGTTCGTGTGTGCGCGCCTGTGGATGTGCGAATGGATGTCATAGTGAAACGGTTGGGGGTTCGTCGCCAGAGGCCACGACTGCGCAAACATATCATATTGAATCAACGAGATCTGATACTGAAACCGCCATCTTCGATGAACAGGAACTGGAACATGTGCCATACTACGTCAGCTTAATCTAGTCACATTAATTGTGCTTTTTCTCAGCTGCCTGAGTTGTATGTTTGACTTATTGAATGTTGTAATGTAGGCAGCGGTCGATGGTCTTCTGGCCAACGCGAAACATCAGCATTGCTCCGTTTCATATACACGTGTGGTGTACGATGTACATATATACGTGCGATACAGTTTTTTCGTTTTCTTCCCGGAAAAATGCACGAAAAACCTGGCGGGAATGGCACTACGTAAACTTGCACAAATTGCTGTTCTGGCGCTTTACCCAAGATCGTGATACTTTGTTTAGCATGGTACCGATTTTAGTTTGAAGTGATTGGTATTTCGCTGTAATGAATATGCTTCTTCATTAAGTTCATGAGCGTTGCCGCTGCACTGGAACGGGGACGTATCTCCCCTAAAACGGCGTAAATGGAAATGGTTGCCATTTCTCATCATTTCGTATTATTTCTCCACGGCACAGCCGTGACTATAATATGCTTGCTTCCTTAACCCATGATAAGCTGTTCACAGATACCTTCTGACCGCAAATGAAAAGTATAATGTGGAACAGTAATCAAGGACATATAGCCCCAATTACGAGAAGAGACGAAAAGGACGCGGGAAGCGGGGGAAAGGGTCCCCACGCTGTCCCCCCACACCTTTTTCGAACTTTATCATTGACCCTATGGACGTTGACTGGAGAAAATTGACCCAAGATGTCTCTTCCCCCTCCAGCTGTGGAGGAGTTCCAGCAACTATGAGAAAACTCCAAAAACGGATCCCTGCTGGTATCTATTTTATTCATTTTGCCTTTGCTACCTTTGATGGGCTATGTCGCGACAGGAGTTCCAGTGGAGCGCCTATCCCATTGACCACGTTTCATCGCTGCTTACGCGACGAAGGAGATACGTGAGCATATGTAGGTATGAGTATGGCGTTAAATATACATGAAAATCTTTTCTTTCTGAGAGAAACCTTTGGACGCAAGCTTATCAGCTGATGACTTGGCTGACACCATTCCTGAACGTCCCTGATCCTTCTTCCGTGGTCCTCGTTTTGCATTTTTCGAACGTTGCGACGGGTGCGGGAACTTCACGTATCCAGCAATCGTACTAGTTCTGCGCATCGTGTATTGCCCGACAGCTATCATCTACCTATCCCTAATGCCTATTACAAGACGCCTAATATCCCCAAAACCTCAAAAAGGAAGGAAACCGGAGACAGGGCTTCAGTTTTCGATCACGGCCAAAAGGAGATTCCACTGGATGGCGACTAGGGAAGACTGGCTCGGGTCTACGACAACGGTTTAAACAGAATGTAACTCCGATTACAACGATACAACAAAATCTTCGGAGAACGTGTTCAAGCCAGGTTTCTGCCACCATATGCCATCGAGAGACAGCTGTGGAGAAGCCAGCCCATGCCGAAAAGCAATAAATTGCACGCTACTCCCCGTGATGCCCTGTAACTTTCCAAACGGCATCGGGGTTTTCCAACGCCTCTCCTTGACCCACTGAAACCAACAGAGAAGACTCTGGTACGGCCGGAAAAGTCCTTCAGCGTAGCATCCACTGATCATCAACCCGCTACAGTTCGGTTTCTTTGCATTTTTTAGACACAGCATACCGATGGGTGCAGAGAGAACTGATTTAAACACTGCAATGTCAGTTCCGCAAGCTGGGATGACTCCGAACCTTTCAAAACGCAAATATCAGTCCATACGGCGCAACATCTTCACCATACGGCGACGAGAACAATAATAGAAGGTAACAGGCACACAGTGTATTCCCTCAAGTAGTTTAACATCCAGAACACCGAATTCATTGAAAACTGACAGATTCCGCCCATGGTGACTTGCGTTCACATTGTTCCCTCACTGAAGATCATCACATATTTTTGTTGCAAAAGTGCATGGTAACAATCCCGAGCGATCTCAAGGTTCTCTCACATTGATCAGTTCGTGCCAGGCAAAGCCATTTTTGTGAGCGAGGACCGTGGCTAACAGCTCCCATCGAATTTTCCTGCTAAAGTTTTGGTTGATCACACTGGTGACATCACCAGCAAGCTTTTATTGTGTTTCCATGGCAACCGGCCCACAATCCTGAAGAACCCTCTTCACCATTATGCTGGAATCCAGTAAGCCGACGTTCTTCCGAAAATTGAATCATATGAGAGAAGAAATTGGTCAGGTACTTAATCACTCTAATCATTTCCCCTTTTTTGATAAAATGACTTGGGGCCGGGAGTCAACTTCGGAAACTATGGAATGTACGAGAACATTGTCAGTTCTGTGACGTCCCCGATTAACCCGAATCTTTGATGGCCTTGATGGTTATGGAGGGTTACCGAAGTCATCTGTTCGGAAAACATCAATCGAGAGAACTTACTTCGTTCTTCGTGTCGTTACCGATAAGAGCACACCGTTCACACGAAACCTCCAAACGGCTAGTTGTCGCGATATCGCGGCCAGTGCCGGGCGGCGACCACAACGCTGCGACTCGGCCGGCTCAGGACCGGCGTCCAGTGTTGTTCGCGCCGCCTCGGGGCTGGTCGGGGGAAGTCCAGTCCGTTGATCTCTGTGTCAGTTCGGGGAGAGCGCCTCGCACACTGCAGTCGCCGAGCAGGTGGCTCATTTCCCTGTTGGAAGAGCAAACGTCAGCAGACAGATCATGAAGACGAACGTGTCATCACTGCCTGGCGGCTCGGTTTTTCAGCGGCCTATGTCCAACATCAGGTCTGGCTGACACAGGATTCGGCGTTTAGTCCGCAAAACAGGACAATTAATAGCATCACAGTATCGCGCTGGATTTTACGGTATCGCACTAGACTTGACTTCACTATACTAGATTACACCGCACTTGACGGCAAGTTCTAATTAGAGTCGAGGTGCAATGTAACGTATGTACTTACGTGAATCGTGTGGTGGCATTCGCGGCTCCTCGTCACCTGTAAAAAATCGACATAGCAAAAATGATTTGCCGTCAGACGCACCCAGACAAAACAAACTGCAGAAAGAACGTCGAAACTGTGCAGCTCATTCAATCCACAATCTAGTTGGAAAACTGCAGCATTTCCACTTCAGTTCTCCCTTTCTTGGGCCCGGTTGCACTACACTTGACTATACCACACTAGACTACGCCACACTTGACGGGAAGCTCTAATTACTGTTGAGGCGCAGTACAATGTACTTACGTGAATCTTGTGATGGCATTGGCGGTTCCCCATCATCTGCAAAAAAATCGACATTGTAAAAATGATTTGCCCTCAGGCGCACCCAAACAAAACAAACTACACACTCAGAGAAGAAACGTCTTAGCTCGGTATCAAATAGTGGATTCTGGCTAGATCAATCCTCCACTAATATTCATAAAATTGCTAAAGGGGGATTTCTGGGAGATAAATCAGAGCAAAATGAGACCGCAACTGCTAACAGGAAGATTACGAGCCGCTGGAACAAAGACACATTTTTAATTGTCTATGAATAAATGTATGTCCCAAAAGCCACATTGAGCTGTCTTCCAAAAATCCCTATTCATATGACTCCTTTCTCTTTTTGAACATAGTTCGATCCACTGGTAGTCAATGTTTTATTCTGCTACGATCCATCCGCCCAGACAGCTCTCGCTTAAATGATAAACCGTAGGCATTCGGGCGACAACCAACAAGATTCCTATCGGATCATAAATATGCGCATGCGCGGACAGGCGATTACGAAGCAGAAGCTACCATGGCGGTTAGTTCCGGCCCGTTCCGGCCAGTGAACAGCGCGTCTCGGCTTGAACCGTGCGGAATGTCGACGTCAAAGAACACGTGCGTTGGTGCTGTAAGATTGTGGTCAGGTAAATTCACGGTTTGGCTTAAATTGTTTGTATTCCATTCCGACGCCGGGGGAGTATATGAGTCCTACAATCCAAACTCCTGAAATTTTTAGCACGCGAAGCGGTTCCCTTGGGGTGGAGATCCCCGACCCAGAGATGTCTCGTTTGATTTAGTGCAAAGCCGAAATTTTCCCTGCTTTGTATCGCGGAAATGCAAAACATCTGCTGTTAAGGGGCGGGGGTGCGCCCGTTGGATGCGAGTATGTTTGGAGCCATAGACTACGATTAGGCATCAAGAATCGTCCTACTCTATGTGTCTTTACATATTATGTTTCATTATCTTGGTTCTTGGTTATCTTGGTTCTTGGTTCTTGTTATGTTGGTAATTTTACGTTTTCAAGTTCATCCGCTTCTCGGATCAATTACTGGGACCACATCAAATTGCTGACTGTTGAAATATGCTCATGTGGCTTATTCAGATAAACTGTTGTTTAAAATTAAGTGTCGCTTATAATACGAAACGGACGTCGATCGTGATGCATGACGTCATCAAAGATAACAAGTTATGAACTGTAATGAGAAAGCCAGTTAGTCTGCATCTGAAAAAAATGCAAAGAAGTCATGTGTTTATTGCAAAATGGCACGCAATCCTAACACGCACTTTTGCGTCGTAAAACGTGCAACAAAGTAAAAGCACTCCAAATGGCCCACTCCCAGTATGCAGTACAGCTTTTCTAACATGAATAATTGTAAAGAAACAAAATTTCTTGTGATCCGCACACACAGATCGGTATCCTTATATACTCTAGGAGTTCATGATAGCAAACCTGTACAATAAATTCAAGAACAGGTGGAAAAGATCGTTAAGTCCGGCAGTGCAGGCAATTCGGAAGCGGCGGGCCGCGTCGCTTGGGTTCCCGCGATTTGCATAGGTCAGAATTGGCCCAAACACCTCCCAAGTACACAATAAACTATTTTGCAGGTTGGAAAAGTTGCATTGAATGCAAAAGCACGAGATACCGTTCTGGCATACCATGGCGGTCTGTTCAGGGGTCACTGATTTTTGCTCAGCTCATCCTCCATTGCGCTCGACGGGGGCAACCTCGGAGCTCATGGGATGAGGGTGAAGCATTTATTTCGACATGTGAAATTTTGCATGCGCTATTTTGGGACCGTAACAACAGCAAAATACCAGGGTGGCTGACTTAGCGAAGATCTGTTAGTTCGTTTTTTCTTATTTGTATCAGTCTGACCTAACACGATGGAATATTTTCAGAGGGAGCACGATGTCAGTGCTCTGAAGCAGAGCGAGGACCTCAGCGAGATCGACGGCATCACGGACGCCGCCCTCGGGAAGAGGCGACATGAAATCGTAAAGAATGGCGGTGAAAAAAGTCGGATAAAGATACTCCAAGCTCTTCCCTGTGGAACACATAGGCTTTTTCATCTTTTCCATCTCTGCTTGTAGGCATGTCTATGTATGTCTGTCTCTGTCTGTTTGTATGTCTGTTTGAATGCTTTTGCCTGTCTGCACGTCTGCGCCTGTCTCGTTTTGTCTGTCTGTACGTCTACGCCTGTCTCTGTCCGTTTGTATGCTTGTTTGTTTGCACGTGCGTTTGTCTCTGTCTAACGGTATACGTCTATCTCTGTATGTCTGTCTGTCTCTGTCCGTCCCTGTCTGCTTGTGTCCTTGTCTGTCGCTCCGTGTCCGTGTCTGTCTGACCCTGTTCTTGTCAGTCTGACCCTGTTCTTGTCTGTCGGACCCTGTCCTTGTCTGTCTGACCCTGTTCATGTCGCTGTCTCGTCTCGTCTCGTCTCGTCTCGTCTCGTCTCATCTCGTCTCTCTCTCTCTCTCTCTCTCTCTGGGTGTGTGTTTGTTTGTTTGTTTTATCTCTGTTTTCTCTTCCTTCTCTGTCTGTCTGCTGTCTTCTGTCTGTTTCTATATTTCTGTTCTCTTTTACCTCCCCTCTCGCTCTGTACACCGTGCTGATTATGGATGTCTGTGGCGACAAACGCCATGCACTTCTTGTATTCCCATTATTCTCATGAATGAATCACCAGTGCGTTTGTATTCCTGTAGACGGAAAAGTTGCAGCTGGGTCATTCTACGCCAAATCGCACAAGAATTGACCCAACCCTTTTCGATTTCGATCAGATTTGATTAACTCATAATGTCTTCAAAAAAATGGTCAGCCACAAACTTTTAGCCCTTGGTGACCTCTGTAGTCAAAATTACAGATCATGAAACGTCGCCGATTTTTGTAGATATCGCATGATTCAAATGCCGATAACTCGGTGACGGATTGTCACAGAAAGCTGCGATTAGTGTCAATGGAAAGAGAAATGTTCCACCTTTCATAAATCAGATCACTTTTCGGTTAGCCTGGGATGACCTTTGACGTGACTAGGTCACAATGAACATTTTTGGTTTTAATCATGTTTGCCCACCGTAATACCCGCAAAAATGCAGCAGAAAAATGCCCCCAAGTATCTGGAATAAGCGTGGAAGAAAAAATTTCTGGGCAAATTAAAACTTTTCCTGTTATCTTGAATTTAGTGCTGCTAAGTGGGGCTTTAGGAATATGCCCTGAAGCTATGTCAGGAGTTTTGTTTGATTTCGTGCCTTATGTTTGTCTGATTGTTCTACGATTTGGTGTGCACAATGTCCTGCGTGCCTGCTATACTATCTTAGTTTCAAGTTGTTTGAACCAGAAAAATCAAAGGTCATGACACCCCGCCACCAGTCGCCTCCTGCCATCGGAATCTGACATACCCGTTCTTCACATTTGCACGAAAGTGAGTCCATCGGGAGTTATTAGGTCCTAAAGCCAACTGAGATAGCCTTAGTCGTGCATCATGACCTTCGGAAGGTCAGCCGGGGCCATTGACATCAGAAGACCTTGGATTGACCATGTTGACCTCAGATCATTTATAGATTTTTGGGACGCTGATTTCGAATTCCACATCCGTTTTGCACCCATCGAGTCGTTATGTTCATTCTATGTCGTGGACAGAAGTGATTTTTTTTGTTTTTTGGCACGTATCTCAATCACCACTTCTGTTCTCTTCTATACGAAGTTGTCATTTCGACTCTGACTTTTCCAGGATTCAAGGGGATGACGTCACGACAAAAAAAACAACGCTCATGGAAACTTCCGATACGTGCAAACTTTGATGCGTCAAAAATATGTGTGAAATTCGGAAGCATTGCCCTAAAAAAAGCTATGTCTGGTCCAACGGCCTCGTGATTCAAAGGCACTCGGGCCAGGGACCTTGGTTGACCTTACAAGGCCCCGATGCTCGACTTAGATTGTCCCAGTTGGCTTAAAGGCCTAAGAACACCCGGTGGACTCATTTCTGTGGAAATGTGAAGAACGGGTATGTCAGATCTGGATGACAGGGGTCGATGGGTGACGGGGTATCATGACCCTTGACCTTTCTTGTCAAGCAATTGAAACTAGGGTGATGTGTAGCAGACACTCAGGACATTGTCTTCACCAAATTGTAGAATAATCCGACAAACGATAGATACGAAATCAGTCAATATTCCAACGTAAAATTGTCTCAGGGCACATTTCTCAAGCGCCACTTGGCAACACTAAATTCAAGATAACTGAAAAAGTTTCAGTTTTCCCGAAAATGTCTTTTTGTTACGCTTATTACAGGTATTTGGGGACATATTGTACTGCAGTTTCGCGAAGATCACGGTGGGCAAACATGGTTAAAACCAAAAATGATCAATGTGATCTAGTCAGGTCAAAAGTCATCCCGAGATCACCAAAAACATTAAGCTATTTATAAAACGTGGCACATTTTCCTCTCGAATGGCGTCATCGCGCTTTTAATGTGACAGTCTGTTACCGAATTATGGGCATTTGAATCATGCAACATTCGTAAAAATCAGTGACCTTTCATGACCTATAACCTTGACTTCAGAGGTCACACGGGGCTTGGAATTTATGGCTGACCATGTTTTTGATAAGTGTCGTGAGCGTACCAAATTTCATCACGATCGTAATGGGCCAGGTCAATTCATGTGCCATTTGGCATGGAATGATCCACTTACAGAGCTGTTCGTACGCAGTGGTGCATTGTGGACGTGGTCGCACTAGCACTGTGCAGTGCTTGTTGATGGACAGATTTTGCGTACTTCGTATTTTTGCGTTTATCTCGACACACCCAGGGGACGAGTGTCGCGTGGAGAATGCGAGGGACCAGTGGTAGACTTGGTAAATATTTCCATTGGTTTCATGGTCGACAGTTGTATGACAGGAAGCAGGTAATGGGGAGATAGGGACAGGGTATGGACTAGAATGTCGAGCCGTTGAGCAAGCTGGATAAGCGCAGTATGTTGCCATGACAACGTCTGGATAGGCGCAAAAGAAGTGGAAGACGGTCATTGGCCTTGACATGGATTCGGGAATGCTAAATGCTGGTTGCAGTATGTCAACAGATAAAGGACAAAGTCTTTGTGGACACCTACATGATAACAGGAAGACCTGCACGGCATTGCGAAGTGACAAGTTATGGGTGGCAATCCGCGTTGTAAGACATTTAAATAACATTATATTGAATGTCCAGCAATTATCTTTCGAAAGGAAATGAAAGATCGCCCAGTTGCGGGATAAACGGATGGTCGCAATAGGCCATCCTTAAAAATATGAAATAAAAATGACCTAAAATGTCATGGTGAAACACCTTTTTCTCTCAGTGCAGAAAGAATATCGAAACTGCGCAGTGCATTCAATATACAGTCTAGTTGGAAAACTGCAGCATTTCCATTTCAATTCTCCCTTTCTTCGACCTGGTTGCACTTGATTCGACTACACTACACTAGACTATTCCGCACATGATGGCAAATTCTAATTACTGTCGAGGTGCAATGTAACGTATGTACTTACCTTAATCTTGTGATGGCATTGGCGACTCCTCATCACCTGTAAAAAATCCACATTGTAAAAATGATTTGCCCTCAGACACACGCAAACAAAACAAACGACAGAACTATCGTCGAAACTGCGCAGTGCATTCATTCCACAATCTAGTACAGGAAACGGTTGTGAAAACGAATGGGCTTTCTTATCGTTCTAGTCAACATGCACAGAAATTATGTTTAAAGCATACTTTGGAAAACTGCAGCATTTCCATTTCAGTTTTTCCCTTTCTTGGACCTGTCAACCGAAATGTGATCCTGCCTTGCCCTTGGAGTGTGGTGTACATTTTAAGGATCAGAGGCCGACATGTCCGTTGGTCATTCCAGACAATCAGCCCGAGTAGTGGATGTAGCCAAATGGCTACACTCGGAAATAAGAAGAATGAAGATGCGATCAGGACGTGTACAGGCCATTTTTCCATTCCCAAACACCGAGGAAGATATCGCTTCGCATAGTGGTTCCTAGAAAAACGAACAAAACGCTATGGAGGCAAATCGCTATTTGCCAGAACGCATTCTGGTTGTTTAAAATAAATAACCAGAGACTGATTTATTCCAAATTTTAGTTGCCACTCGTAAATGGTCTTTTCTTTCCTTTCTTTCTAAGCTAACCAATTGACTAAGGGTAACAGTCCTTTCTTGCTGGCAAATAAGACCTAAAAAACAGACTCTTCCGAAGCAATAAACTGTCCAATGAGCAGCACCTGCTCCACGTTTACGGGTTCATCTTTCCCAATCATTTCAGGCAGATGTCCAAACAGGCATACATGAGAAAACACCATTTGAAAAACAGTATTTATACTGAAAGCTCTGTTTATATGTACCAACTAGGCACCGTACCGACTTGTGCCTAAACATTGCCAAATCAAATGGAAAGATGCAGTTTGCGAAAGGCCTCTTCAATGGAAGACATCACTGTCCTTGTCTGTTTTCTGTTGGGCAAACAGCCCCTGGTTCTTCACGCGCAATGGGCGGCAAGAAAATTACGAAAAAATGAAAGAGCCAACCTTGGTGCAGTGCAGGCTGTAGAAAGAGAGAAAATTACTCACAAAGTTTTGGCTGTAGGCCGTCTGCAGGGATTTGGGGAGGGATGAAAGGAAGGAAGCTGTTTGTAGGTCTGATGCGAAATGTTTGGGTAGCGGCCGGCTCTGGAGAATATTGGTGCCTGTTTCGAAAGATGTGAAATAAATCTGTTAGTGTTTGTTCTTTCTACAGCCTGCGCTGCACCTAGGTCAGGCCTTTCATCTTTTCCTTTTTCTTTTTATTGTAGATCGTCTATGGACAACTAGGGCAGATTTTTCGTATAATTCCCTGGTCCCTTATTAAACGTATTATGCGGTTTTTTTTGTAATCTCTGAATACTAGTGTTCGGTTTGTCCAGCAACGCTATTTTTACGACTCTCAAAGACGCTTTGAAGGCGTCGACAACAATCCCTGACAGCATTACGCATGTGCAAAAAAATTCATTTCGTCATTTCGCTTAGCAGCCAGAACGCTATCTGGCAAACAACGATTTGCTCTGACGCGTCGCGTTAGTTTACCTAGGAACCACAGTCCGAAATATCTTTATCGGTGTTTGGGAATTTACCGGCACGCACTGAGTTCGCTTTTTTCACTGAGAATCGACATTTCTTCCTGTTCCGGCGATTGGAAATTTTGGCCATAACCGGAACGCGGTCTGGTTGTTCGGAAGAATCAATGGCCAGTTTCGGTATCTGATCCTACATATGCATCTCACGCACCCGCGACTGCGGAGCCTTTGCTGATGCACTAAACGTATTTACCTGAACCTTCGAAGCCACGGTAGACGTAACGTTTGGCTTCCCGCATCTGCCTAGCGGAGGCATCTGTAAGAAAAGTAGACCCAAAAATTGTAAAGAGAATGGCGTCGAAAGCGTGATAATGCAACAAGTGGTTACAACAACAATCGGGATAACATGTGGGCTTTCCAGTCATTTCGGTCCTCCTACACGTAAAGCACAAAGTTAAGCGTGCTTTCAAAATCAATTGCGGTAAATTCTACAACTGCGTGTTTCCATCACAATGTCGAATTTGCACGTCTTGTATTTAAGCTGCCAATGGTCGTGCATTGCGGAGAATGATGTTAATCTTAGTATGGCTCTATGCGATAGAATATTTATTCATGCAACAAAAGCCATACCTTGGGCAATAAGAACAAGATAGCAAAAAATGCAAAGTTAAAGAATAACGAAAAATAATGAAACGTGACTTAAAAACACTGGCGGATCCGGGAAGAAGGAAACCATCGGAGCAATGACGCTTCCTGTCATTGGAAAGGGGCCAACATGCGTTTTTGGCACCTCTTTTCGGACGGAAAAGCGTATTTTTTGCTTTGGAATAAAACTTTTAAAAAGCACATGCCGGTTTTTTTTTAAATGGCGGAAAGAAGCGACCCGCATCCGGTGAGAAATCAAGATTGGGAGAAGCATGGGATGCATGGATGGAGATTATCCCTCCACCCGGACATGGTTTGTATACATCTTTGGTTGAAATTGTCTACGGAAACGCAAAAGGAATCGTTCACCACGTTCCGCATGAGGTGTCACATCCCTCAGCACATGTTCTGGACCCGCCCTTGCTTCGAAATGTCTACGGAAAGTCAATGGGAATCGCTCACCATGTTCCCCATGAGGCGTGACGTGTTTCACTTTGCGGTGTACTCGGGCTCAAAACAGTAGAGCTCTGTCATCGGTGCCACATTCCTGTTCCTATGTTTGTTACCTTTGCGTTTTACCGATTCCCAAAGGTTTTCGTTTCCCCGAGGAATTTCGATTTCATTACACTCCACGGACAACTTTTTGAACTGCATAACCGGTTCCGGAATTTGGTGACCACGCTTCGTACACGTCAAACAAAATTTGCATGCGTCAAACCAATTAGCCAAAAAGGCCTGAGTACCCACGCGGACGTACACGGTTTACGTTCATCAACAGCGATAACAGAAGACAAGCAGGAAGAGGATTACTTGCCAGCCAACTTTTGGGTACACAAACTATCGACAACGACGTAAAATGTTCAAGTGGCACGAAGAGTAAGCGTGAATCAAGCGATACAGTGGAGCGCCATTTGTACAGGCAGCGAAACGTTCTGACTAGCCAGAACAAAAATGCCTAAGGCTAGTGTTTCGACGGATAAATCACAACATAACGAATGAAATTTGATCGACGTGATCTCCAAGAGCAAAATCGGCAGAGTCCTGAGTGACTATTAGAATGTTGCAGCAGCAACAGCTGGTCACCACTAACGGAGCGAATGTTGCTGTTATGCTTTGTGCGGATGGCATCCTCTCGAGTAATCAGGTTTATTCCTGTCCCAGGTCCCCACCGTCCATGACAATAACGCAGTAACTGTCAGTCGACGGAGGAAGTAAATGACTAGTGGAAGGAAGACTTGGAATGTCTGAGGGCTTTTCACTGTGGTGAAAAGATGTTGCCAGTCAGCAGGGTTGCCAGTCAGAATCAAAACCAACAAGCCAATAAGGCTCGGTGTTCATTTGACGCCAGTCTGTGTTGGATGAGATGTTGTGTGTGGGCCCGACTGGCGCGCCGCCTACCGGCCCCCTGCGTCCTAAAGCTAGGGTGGCGTGGCACAGCCGGACGGTCTGGCGCCTCAGGCGTTGATCGGCCCGTCACCTGTCCGGCACGCGTACACCCCATGGTGACCAGCGCTAGGCGGCGATAAAACCAAACCGAAGCTAAATTCATGTAACAAAGCTAGCGGTTAGCGGTTACCGTTACCTTCCGCCAAAGTTTTTAACGTTTTATCGGTTTAGCGCTTTTGAAGGTAACTTTGGTTGACTTTTAAGAACAGACGGCGGACAAACGTGCCATGGCCGGCTACGGGTCCAGGCAGCGTGTGTGCATGCTCCTGCGCTCCGAACTCTCAGATGACGTCAAAGGCTTCATGCTGGGATTTCTTTTCGCATGGCAGCTTCAAACTTCACAGCATAGAAATACATGTATCA
This sequence comes from Capitulum mitella, assembly GCA_030062745.1. Taxonomy (NCBI): domain Eukaryota; kingdom Metazoa; phylum Arthropoda; class Thecostraca; order Pollicipedomorpha; family Pollicipedidae; genus Capitulum; species Capitulum mitella. Next base: position 5,015,296 of record CP099839.1, on the reverse strand, counting down.
ATACCGACCGTGTGTTCTAACACTTTAGTCACACTAACGTGTGACTAACACTGCTGGTTTCGCAAACTAACGACAACGGCGTACAGTACCATGCTTAAGAGTGGGATGCCTGCTACCCTCTGCCTACGGTCGAGCCACTCATGTTGTGCGTCAGGTGATGGTCAAGTCCCATATGGTCAACATATGTGCTTACCTGGACCTGATGGTGGCAGTCCTGATTCCATAGCATCTGTAAAAATTGCCATTGCAAAAATTATTTGCTGAGGAAAGCACCCGAACAAAACAAACAATGAAAGGAGCGATTAGCAACGGGGATAAAGCAAGTGCGAACAAACGGAAGAAAACCGTACCATTGCGCGTATATGAATTTACAGAATGAACGATCCGTAAAGCGGGTTCGGGCCACACGTCAGAGCGCGAGGCATGAGGACATGGCTGTTCACGCTGGTAGCCTAATATATCAACACGGTATTCATGCATACCCCGGTATCTGTGCAGCCTTCACATGCCAAAATGGGGAAGAATATCGCTTTGAAAGACTCACTGAATGCGTCAGACGTTGTATAGGTTATATGGATACAGATTCCCTTCCTTCCCCGTTTCCCTTCAGCACGTGGTCTGTATCCACCCTTGCTTCAAAATGTCTATGGAAACTCAACAAAAATCGCCCAGTGTCCCCCATGAGGCGTCAAACGTTTCACTTTCACGTGTACATGGGCGCGACACTTTAGAGCTCTGGCATCGTTCCTGGCCCTCTCTTTGTTACCGTTTGTTACGGATCCCAAAGGTTTTCGGTTTTCCCGGGGAAATTGCGATTTCTGTAAGCTCTAGGGCCCACTCTTTGAAGTGCATAATCGTTCCTGCACTCTGGTTACCACGCGAGGTCCACGTCAAACTAAATTTGCGCACGCCAAACTGATTAGCCAAAAGGCATGCTTATTCACGCGGACCTAGAGACCACAGACTGTAGTCTGTAGTCTACTACAGACTTATGGTTTGCGTTCATGAGCAATGGCGGCTGAAGACAAGCAAGCAGAGGTTTATCTGACTGACGATATATCCGTCCGTCAGAGCACACACTTTTTGGATCCATCAGATACTGTCATTTGATGCAAGACGTAAATGATATGAGAAGCCCCGAAACCGTACAAAAAACTTGACTTTATCACCCCAGTCTGCTAAGCGTGGTGTACCTGCAACAGTCTAGATGGGCATGGGCACTAAGTATCGGCATTCTACATTAAACTTGGTGCCTACGGTCGAGGCACCCATGTTCGCCAAGCGGTCAACGCATGTACTTACCTGAACCTGACGGTGGCATTGCTGACTCCATATCACCTGCAAAAATTCACATTCTAAAAACGATTTGCCGTGGGAAGCACCCAAACAAAACGAACAACGGAAAGAGCGACTGGCAACAAGGGATGCAACAATCGCCGACAAACGGAAGCAAGCCGGTCCATGGCGCCTACATGAATAAACAAAATAAGTGACACGTAAAGGAGGTGCGGGTTATACGTCAGAGCAGAAAACGTTAGGACGTATCGAGGACTGGTCTGTGTGAAGGTAAACACCCAACTGTTCACGGCAGTAACCTAATATATCAACACGTTACTGGTGCGTACCCCGCCGTCCGTTTAGCTTCCAAGTGCCAAACTGGGGAAGAATAAGGCTTTGAAAATCCTTTTAACGCGAAAAACATTGCATAGGAGCATTTGGTAGAAATTATAAATGGTAATTTTAAAAGAAGTTTAAATTAGAGCTGTAATCAGCATACGGAGATTACGTCATTGCTTGGAATGTGGTGTTCTTTACCCCACGTACAAAAGGCTGAGGGGCCCATGCTGATGTACTGCGCGTACCTGAACCCTCGAGGTCATCATTGCCTGAGACTTGCCGTGGATGTCTACCTTGAGAGGCGTCTGTGGAAAGTTAGACGCAGTAAGTACAGGAGATGTAACTACCACATGATTACGACGGTCAGGGGTAATATGTGGGCTGTCTAATCACTTCAGTTGTCTCGTAAGTAACGCAGCTCAAAAGCGAACATTGGAAATCCATTTGCAGTGATTCCTACCATTCAATCTTTCCTCCCATTGTTGTACTTGCACGTCTGATGTTCGAGGTGCCAAGGCCCACGCATGTCAGAAAATGATGTGACTTAGTATGGCAGGTGCTGTTAGTAGAATATTTATCCATGCAGTAAAAGCCACAGTCAGAATCTGGTAGCATCTGCATTGCTTTCAAAGAACCTAATATTAGATGGTTGATTGCTCCCATCGCGACGTAACGTCGGGGACTTTTCCACCCACGTCCTATGTCTTCATAACCCGGCTGCTGATCGAAAGGCATCCTGGATTGAATAAAGGTTCATGAACCCTAGGATTCTTTAAACAAAGTACTTATTTTGGCCCTGACTCGTCAAAATTAGCGACTCTGCATGACTGCTCTTCACCGCATGCAAAGTTGATTCCCGCAGCGTGGACTTAAGCTCTCACCAGTGAGGCTGAGCGCCAGCAGGCACAGAACGACGACCACCAGGCGGCAGGACCCCATGTTGTCGGGCTCGGCTCCTCTCCGGCACTGATCCTGCGGTCGCCGCGCGCTCGGTCGTCGGCTCGCAGCGGCGTCATCGGATGCTGCAGAGCGTGCACGTGACGCCTGTAGCCTGCACCGTCCCGTACCAGATCAGCCCGTTTTCGTCACGCCCTTTGCTAGAAAGGGTGGGGAGGCGCAGTTGCGGCAAGCCTCGGCCGAAGCAGGGCGGAACTGATTGACGGCGTCCGCTACAATCGGCTGGTAGTTCATGGGGAAGAGGAACCAAGCTGGCTGGCTATGGCAGAACGTTATCTTTTGCATCACACCGTAAAAGAGTAGGGGGAGGGGAGAAATGGGTTGATCAGCATGAGATACCGATTGATGGGGAGAGACTACATTTTGGCAGAAACCAGACAGTTTCAGAGTGCGAAGACTGCCTGAAAGCGCATCATCAACGTGGAGGTCGTCGAAGAGCGTCGGAAGGATCAGAAGTGTCGTAGTCTCGATTCTAATCTGACACTCGCCAGCGAGAATATGTGTAGCAGCCCATAGGGCGGGTAGGACGGCGGTCTTACCAACCTGACGGCGGCCCTGTCAACAACGGATAATTTTAACATGAAAAATAAGATGAGACATACAAAATAAAACATGGCGTATTAACATAACATAATAATAGATAATGATGTTAACTGTCAGAAGATCATGATAATTCCTGATGTTTGCTTCCTTTTCAGTCGGGTTTCAGCTTTTTTCAGCTTGTTAAAACAATGTGTTTTCTTTGTCACGGTCTGTTAGTTAGTTAGTTAATCTGTTAGTCTACAAGTTTTTGATGATTGTCAACATCATCAGCAAAGTTTGGATCCTCTATCAAACAATCCATTAAGTTGGATTTTTGCATACCTGAAGTCATTGTACCTTAGTACGTATGAACTCAATGAGCTGAAAAAACATACAGTAAATATCCTTTAGGACTCTTCCGGGGAAACTGAATGTTCCGATCTCGACGTTCCACACAAATTCTAGCACTCAACTTCGCCTCGTGGAAGAATTTTTGTGAAACGTCGCTACCAGCGAATTCAAGAGTCTCTACCAACATGGGAGCACATGTTGGAATAGTTGAACCTCGCCCGGCGGCTGACGCAGTCTGCAGCTTGTGAGCATGTCTACCTCGAGGGCAGGCCGGACACTGCCTGCATCTGGAGCGCTGGCCGGGACGCGGCGATATATATATATATATAAATATATATTAACTTAATTACATATATTATGGAGTTTTTGGGCAAAAGTTCATCGGACTCAAGTTCGTAGGACAATAGGTCTTCAGGCAATGGTTCGCCTCGCGAAAGCTCGTATAGACAAAGTTCGTCCAGGGCAAAAGCTCGTCTAGGACAGAAGTTCGTCCAACAAAAGTTCGTATAGGAAATAAGTTCACCCAGGACAAAAGTTCTCCTGGCAGAAATTCGTTTAGGACCAAAGTTAATCTGGGCCAAAAGTTCGTCTAGGTCAAAAGTTCGTCCAAGAAAAAAGACTGTCCGTGTCATATGGTTCCCGCACGAAACACCTTCAGGGCAACATATGTGTGGTGAAGAAAAATTGCCGACTGCCAGACGACAGGTAGTGGAATCATGCTGGTGAATGGGGCTCTGATTCCCCATGACTGAATCCGCAACTGATTCAGTTTCCAACACGTGCACACCCAACTTTAGCCACTATGCACCCTTTTGACCTGCCCGAGTCACAGGTGAGTGGGCAACCGGACCAAGGTTCGTAAGTCAAGGGTACGTATGGGAAAAGGCTCGTAGTCAAAGGTTCATATGCACGAGATTCGTATGATAAAAGGTTCGCATGGTGAAAGGTTCGTATGGTAAAAGGCTCTTATCGGAAAAGGTTCGTGATGCAAACAGTTTTGAACTGCAAAAGGTTCGTATGGGAAAGATTCACAGGAAAAAGCTTCGTAAGGGAAAAGGCTCGTGAGGAAAAATGTTCGTAGCAAAGGTTTGTAAGCAAAGGTTCGTTTCGGGAAGGAGTGGTTCCGGGTTTGCGCCGAAGGCGTGGTAGAAGATACCAGAGGCCGCAGACGGATAAAGGGTGCGCTCGGACTTGGTTCCGTCCAACAACGAGGTTAGGTTAAGTTAGGCTAGGTTATTATTTTAGGTCCGTTCCTTTTCCGATACGGACCTAAAGTTTACTAACCTTTGGTTATGAACCTTTTCTCTCACGAATATTTTCCCTTACAAACTTCTTCCTCCGAACCTTTTCGATGCGAACCTTTTGCAGTCTGAAGCTTTTCCATTAACGAGTCCAACTTGTCCTAGACGACTTTTTGCCCTTGACGAACTCTTGTTCTAAACAAACTTCTGTGATGACGATGGTGATTCGAAACAACGGAATTTTCTCCTAGAGAAACTTTTGCCCCATACGAGTTTTTAGCCCATACAATCTTGTCCTTGACGAACTTCTGCAAATCGAACTTTTGTCCTAGACGAACTTTTACCCTCGACGACCTTTGACCTTCGACGAAGTTTTGCCCTAGATGAACCTTTCCACGACGAACTTTTGCGCGACGAAGTTCTGCGCGACGAACTTTTGTTCGAAGAACTTCCGCGGTACGAACTTTTGCCCTGAAATCATATTACGGTGTTACAGTTTCCATAGACCGCGTTGCGTCGGCCGCCACAGCTAACCCTTGGCGACGGCCGGCGTCCGGGCGTAAACGACCACTTGTAGGAAAGTAGTGTTTTCGAATACTGTATGAAATCAGTTCGTATTGGTCTTAAGTAGCCTGGGTCGTAGATTTCACCTGTCCAAGATTCATATTGATGCTCCAAATATATTAGGAGTTATGGCACCACGAACATCCGCAAGACAGCATCGACGTAATGGTGGAGATCGTTTGCCGTAACTGTCAGTCCGTCCGGTGGATCAACCTGAAGACTGCACAGGTGTTACATATGAATGCACAGGTGATAGGTATGACAGCCCAGGAAAATTGCTGCGGGAGTCCGAGTGACCAACGACATCACAGAAAGCTCTGTAGCTCTCGTCAACAAGCACAACGGCAAGATCACGAATGACGAGGAACAGCTCCAGTTCCTGTTGCAAGTTGTTGCTGAACACCGCTCGCGATTTCCTGATTCAGATAAGACGATCCTCGTTCGAACTTAGAGGGCGTAGGAGTCTGTTGGCCCCGCAGAACGAACTGGTTTTGTGTTGTTCTTGTTGAACACAATGAACGGTTGGGATCGAAACAATGCCTTTTAAATTTGGGACCTGATGCGTACCACCCTACTGGTAATCTGTTCAGAGCATCAGTCTAAAAAAAGCACAAGTAGAATCTTTGGCCTCGACTATTCAAGACCCGCACGAATCGATTACATTAAGTATTGGAATGTACTGGTTTCCGATAAGTCGTCATTTTCGACCGCCCGCCGACCGTCGCCTGGTGTCAGCTGCAGCAGCTGCCAACGCGCGACTTAGAGACTGCAGCGCCGGGAGTCGGTAAGGCAGCGTATTGGACATGTTGTGCGCAACCACTGGACGAAGAAATATTGATCCCAAAATTTCGTGGCGGCATTTTCGTTGAACGCGCAACAGGAAAAAGTTAATGTTCATTTATGTTCCGTGCTTGTAAAACATGGAACACGCTGCATTCAGACGTCCGAATATCAGGCGCTGCCAGAAACGCGACATTCGAGGTCAGCTTAGTCTCATGTATGTCTGAGAAATGAATGCCGATTGTCGTCTTAGTATCGATGTCTTTAATCTTCTGTGGCACTTGTCAATCAACATGGATGCCTGAAGATCCATCATATGAAGGATCCGAAATAAATACATACATACATACATACATCTATTCGGAGGCGGAGGCAGGAACAGAGGCAGAAGCAGAGAGGGCGAGAGAGAGTGATAGAGAGGCAGGGACAGAGGTGCGCAATTAAAAGAAAAATGTTGCAGTGGCTCAGCAGAACTGCATTTGTTTGCTTCACTTGTGTTTTCAGACCCCCTGGGTCTTTCGTTTCATTCCATTACTTAAACATAACCATTTTGTGTAAGCACATCGCGGACTGTTTCTTCAGTTTACAAACATTTGCAAGCCGGACCACGCGTTCCTTATTTTGCGGCATACGATTTCGTCCATCAACGTCATCAGCTGACCGCCGGCAGTAATGCCTTGCGCCAACGAGCGGTTGACGTTGCCAGATCCGCGAACCGGAAAATGCCGCAGACTTGCAGATAAAAGTCTTCATAACTAGTTACAATGTCATCAAAATGAGAGACAAATGAGAAATTTTTGACATGCCTTGGGAGTCATATGTTGGCAAATTATTGAGGACACCTAATGTACAAGTCATGCGTGTATATTATATGTTACAGCGTCGCAGCATGCGGCCAAAGCGACCACTGGATCCTGCACTGATCGCAGCGCTTTTAGTGAACGTTGTCCACCAGGTGCATGGTGCGCATCGGTGCAGGGACAGCCTGTGCAGGGACCGCCTGTGCAGGGACCGCCACATCGACACACCCGGGCTCGCCGCACTTCCATGGTTGGTCGCGCACAGATACCGTGATAACAGAGGCCGGCTGGTCGCGCATTGGTCACCTGACGGCAGACAGACCACGCTGGCCGGCTCTATTTAGGCCACGTGAAAGCATGTTGCCAGCATGTCCGTGCCGTGTGCTGTCTCATGTGACGGTAAGGCGACCTGTGGCGTTCCTTCTCTTACCAGCATCACGTCCACTGCCCCCCCCCCCCCCCCCTGGCCGTCAGCCATGTTGTCTTGTTGAGTGGGCGAGTCGAGGGGGGGGGGGGGGGCGTACTCCACGTCTCCCTCGACCGCGGATGTTCCCAAGTCGTTTCGCGTCCTACCAGCATGGCACCTGGAAGCATGGTTCCGTAGATGACGAGGTTGGAGTAAATTGAGGAAAACGTCTGGTCTGTGTTTCCGTCATCGAAGGTGAGCAGCTTAATCCAACATAATAATAATTCATGCTTCGTCTCGTGACGGCACATCTTTGGAAAGTACCTTCCTCAGAAAATCATAGCAAGTGAGGCCGAAGACCGAGTGAGTCTTACTTCAACTGACGTAAAAAAAATCAATCTGATTGGCTTGGCCGGTCCTGCCATAACGCGTTCTGGAGGGTAATGGCTTTGCAGCTACTGAATGCCATACCATGAAATTTACTTAGATAGATAAGAACATTTTTCCTATTATATATATTCACATTTCCAGCACGTTAGTTTGCAAACTTTTTCTTCCACGTGACCGTTCCAGGAGTCGTGTTTTTGATCATTTTGGAAAATGTTATGGCTGCATGTGAGACAAGTTGCAAGTTTTGTCTTCTTCGGTCTACACGTCAGACTTGCGCTTCGGCGAAAAATTCACTGATTTTGAAGCTTTCACTCACACAGTGTTGCTTCACAAAGCAACCTTCTGTGGATATTATAGAGAACTGACATGCGGATATTCGATAGTCTCTATGAAACATTTGACCTTATTATTCTATTCTATTGTTTTACGAGTGGAGCCATTACCCGGTAGGCTATGCTTGAGCTTTAAGTTTAAATCGAGTGTTTGGAAATGACCAGCGTCTCTGATTTTGACGGGCAGTGTGTCGTGTTATGCCATGGAATGTGTGGTACCACGCTGCCAGTAACCACGCTGTCAGTAACCACGCTTTCAGTAACTACGCTGTCAGTAACCACGCTTTCAGTAAACACGCTGTCAGTAACCACGCTGTCAGTAACCACGCTTTCAGTAAAGATCCCCCTGGATTTAAAGATTTTCTTGAAGATTAAAACAAAAGCATGACGAAGTTTCAACAAACGAGTAGCTCTATAGTCTCAAAAGCATCATGGCATGGGGCAAGTCAATACCTTTTTCGTTGTAATGAAATGGAACGCTGTTTTGGGCTGCACGTTTAGGTGGGCCAAGAAAACATAGCCCTCTGGCCTCGGCGTTTGGGCGGGAAAACACCACCGGAGTAGCTTTCTCTGGATACACCAGTGGGCGTAAGAAACACGCAGCGATATGAGACTCACTGTTTAATATATTTCGGCATTGCGCAAAAAACCTTCGTCATATATTTGGCCTTTTCAGGGCTGAGCAGCTGGATCGCACTGGTCCCTCAGGCCCCACATTCTGAAAGCGTCGCTGGGTGATATTCATGACCAGCGTGGCCAGGATTATAATTATCTATATTATTAATTATTAGCAGCGACATTACGATTCACTTTTTCATCCCCCGCCATAGTTTAACGGCTGCGGCTATGGACACACAGTTTCCAGAAATCAATGGGAGCAATAAATCAGGTCTTAATGCATTCTACACAGCAGACGACACATGTCAATCTCCGCAAGGCCCACTCGTCCTCTTTTGAGTGAGAACGGTGTGAATGGTGTGATAGTACGTGTGGAGACTGTTCAAAGATTTCAGTGCAGTTTGCTTATGAACTACGCGCAAATCCACACAATCATGATTTCGCTTCGCATCATTTTGCAACAGCGATCTGGACGGAGGTGCAGCGACGGACGGAGGAATGAATGTCAAAGTCGAGCGCAGCAGGAGGAAGACCTATAGGCCGAAGTGGATGGGGAAAAGGCAATGGCGGAAGGTTCTTCCGTAACACTGACGATAACACGCTTACTTGGAGACCAGATGTAAACAAAAATGTACATTTTAAGGCCGCTCCGTGGCAGTAACAGCAATTGCCTCGTGAGTTTCACCAAAGATATTTCTGAGAATATTCTGGCTTGGTCGATTTTTAGAATCAGTTTGGTAAGACGGAGAAAGAAAAATGTTATGCACCATACGTTTTTCTCCGTTCCACCCAAGTCCCACTTTTGTCGAGTTTTTTTGTGATACCTTCTCCTGGTCAGAAGAAATGTCACTGGTCGCTGACTTCAACATTTTTTTTTGGGGGGGGGGAATAGATGGAAATGTAGAAAAAGCTCCGTAAGTTGTAAATGAAACACATTATACTGACATTACCCATTGGCGATGACGAAATACCATTGTTTTATAAATGTTCTGTGCCCGCTGTGTCGTCAAGCTCGCAACAGAAGACGTCAGCACACGGGTAGCTAAACAGGTACAGTGGAAATGCCGGAGAGATTGCAATGAAAATCCACAGAATCGTTCAGAGGCATATGAAGTCGTTTGTAAAAAAAAACCCCGTAACAAATGTTTGTGACCCGTAAGGCCTTCAAAGTTACGCTATAACTCAAATCCAACATAAGCTGTAAGTTGTAACATAAAGTAATAAAAAACGCTATCTGCTTCAAATCACGTGTTAAAGGTGGGTATGCTACTTTTCATCTCTTTCCTCGCCGGACCACGCTTTGGATCCATCTTCGTTTAGCTGGGGGTTCATGACAGCCCCCTCGAGACCCGTAAGTGTCACAGAGCACGTAAAACTCTGTTGAAAAACCCTTGGCAAAATAAGAAGAAAACACTATGAATTTGTACTTTTTTGTCAATTTTAAAGCTACTAGAGGCCATCCTAGGTCAGACTGCATGTGGAACTTTTGGGGAAAACTTTGACAGCCGCGCTTTGTATATGGCCTCGCAAGAGCTAGTGGTGAAAAGAAAATCTTATTCAGCTGTTCGGTGCAGCCTGGGTTCGTGACGTCAAAGCTGGACTATTTAACATGAGGGAAGTATGGCCGATCCGAGAGGGGGGATTCGGCCCCCAGATCTCGAGAACACGCCGATTTCATAACAAAGGCAATCGATTTCCGTGACGTGAACACATTTTTATAAAAGAAATTTCCAAAATTTAAATTTGTGGATACAGGGGGGCCAAAATGTCAAAATGGGGGGTACTTTGACTTCTAAACTCCGTTGTTTATGGACCGATTTCGATGAAACTGGCAGAATCGAGAGATTATGGATAGGGCTTTTACCATGGCCACAAATCGAAATTTTGAGAAAACAGGGCGTTCACAGGGTTTCAAAAATAGGAGGATTAGTTTTCTAACAACTGAATGAACAAAATAGGCAAACACCCTTTTTGGCTTCTGCTAGTCGTGTATACTAAAGAAGTACAAATCGCATTACAATGTTTGTATAATGTTAGCATAGGCGGTGCCAGGGACATAAAAAGGGAACGTCAAGGTTACACGTTTCTCAGATCAACTGGACCTTACCTTAAATGACCTTCAGTGACCTTGAGGTCACTGGAATGATCTCCTATACATTTAATATTGTCTGTTAACGTTTTCAATCATTTGAATTTACTCTATTTCAAAAATTTCATTTTATGGCTATTGCGGTATAGGGTACGCGCACTGACATTTTATGTCATAGCTCCGTGACCCGACCTGATGTCAAGCTGAAACTTGGTACACAAGTAGAAAGCACCCTTCTACGCCATATATATTTCGGGTTTGGCATTTGAAAAAACGGCGTCGAAATTATTACAAAAAAACAAATTTTGACTTTTAACCTTGACCTGACCTTGAAAAATGACCTCAGGTGAACAAAATTACATCTGCACATGGCCCTACTATTTAGCTATACATCCATATAAAGTTTTAAGCTCTATCTTAAAAACTCTGTTTTTGGCAGCCATTTTCCTTTTACCCTTAACATGGCCAAAAATGACCTGAGGTGCCTCCCAAAAACGTTGCCTGACTCCGCCCCTGAGCAAAATAGAATTTTGAAATTTTGTCACAGCACGTAGAAAGAATAGCTAGGAAAAGTGACCAAGGTTCGTGAAGCTGAGTTAAAAAGCCTGGAATTTGCAATCAAAAAACCCGAAGGGGGCGGATTCCGCCCCCCCCCCCCTGCCGGGAATAGGGTTAAGAGATGAAAATGAAGGAGAAATATCGCCTTTTGTACCGTCAGAGTCACCTTTTTTAAGGCATTTGTTTTCGTTTAAACACACCGCAGATGTTTCTGAAACGCCAATCAGATCTGCACCTTAATGTCTGCATTCTCAATGCCCAATAAAGGGTATGATGGTGACCAAACGATCGTGTCGTATCTTTAATGACGCGTTAATCTTTGCCCAAAACCTATGCTGTCACCCGGAATCACACGATCGGGATGTTGTTCAGTTTCCTTTCATAAATCCTGATCTATACCCTGATCCAGTATGACCCTGGCAAATCTATCGGTGGAGAAGTTGTACGTAACAAAATGTTGGCCATTGTGACGAATATAAGCGGTGTAAAAAGATCGAATGCGTCCATTGAGAGTTAAAGTTCATGTTTTCAACATGCTGTTTGATTGTTTAACCCAAAATCAACAACACACGACAGACAGTGGGGCTGCGATGAAATATATGCCAGAGTGTAATGCTGGGAATTCACTTGTCGCCATAATTGACGATTATAAGCATCGTGGTATCATTTAAAGTCAGTCATCGGACTATCACTGTGTATTTTCCGAATAAAAATGTTATGTGCTTCAAGCCCTTTCGCAAGAATCACAACGTAATCGTTTCGAGAACCTTTCGTGGAAACCAGGCGACACAGCGCCTCCACTCTTCGCAGATGAACGAAACCTAATTTAGCAGCGAGCTGAGTCCGTTTCCGCGCATCGACGATGCAGTCACGCACACAAGCACAAGACTAGCGCTGGATGAAACGATGATGCTCCTCCCGGGGAAAAGGGGTCAAGATCGCGACGGGCGGGACCTGTTCGATTGGACTGCCCTCCTCAGGCGTCTTCCGCTGGGGACACGACCTGAGGCGACGATGACCGGGAGCCTGGCTGACTGGGGACGGCTGACTGGGGCTGGCTGGCGGGCGCGCCGCCAGCCGCCTAGCAGTAGGGGTAGCCGGGGCAGGCGGCGGCGCTGACGCCGGCCGGGTACTCGACGGTGTAGCGTTCCAGCACGGCGTTGTTGCAGTAGGGGAAGTTGGGGCAGGCGGCAGGGTGCACGCCGGCCGGGTACTCGCGGGCCAGCGGCGCGCCGGACGGCGCCAGCCGCGCCAGGTTGAGCGCCGTCTGCGCGGTGATGGTCTCGCCGCAGTAGGGGTAGTTGGGACAGGCGGCCGGGCTCACCCCAGCGGGGTACTGCACCTGCGCCGAGCAGGCAGCCACCAGCATAGCGAACGTCACCTGCGGGGGATAGACGGCACGGGTCAGCGACCCCTGGGGCGATGGGGCAACAAATGTTAGCCGGTCCCACCAATCATCTGAGGACATGGTGGAAAGATGGTCTCTGACCTGAGGAGCGAATGTGGGTCAGAATGCTTTAGGTCACCTGAGAGAGAGAGGGGGGAAGGAAGGGGAGAAAGAAAGAAAGAAAGAAAGAAAGAAAGAGGGAAAGAGAGAGAGAGAGTGGGTCTGAATGTCTCAGGAATTTCGAGTGGGAGGGAAGGAAATACATACGAAAGAAATTGCGTACGGGAATATTAAGCCGTAATCTGTCTGGCCGGCTGACGAATACAGTCCCCTCACGAAAGTCTTACCACTTTTTACAGACCAGCCAAGTTTCACAGTTTCTGACATCCGACTTTGTGTTCGTGCAGAAAACGCACGGCAAACAAAAATAACGAGCTATTATAGATGTCTTTTGTTCTAGCAAAACAAGACGACGACTTTTTTATGTCCTGCGACCTTCAAATGTTGTGAAAAACAATTGTATATGAAAACGAAAGTTAGTAAACAAAAAGCGTTGTAGTATTTTTAGTTTAGCTTAAATAAAATGGAAATCAGAAAACATTCCAACATTCTGAGCTGCAGATAGAAGTAGATGACGAAGTCACATATACAACTGCTTCGTAGCTTACCAGGGAGAACATGTTGTCAGCCAAGTCGAGTCCAATCGAAGCTGCCCGTCCCAGCCCCGCTGTTCCTTTTATACCGCCTCCCAGCCGGCGTCCCGTGTGATTGGAATTCAGGTCGCGCGCCCCCGTGCTGTGCCGCCCCACCGCCGGAAGGACGCGCTCGCGATGAACTCGTTCTTCAGTCCGCGGCACCCTGGCGTGAGGCGAGACAGGCATTGTCGGTGCGCTAACGCGACAGGCGAAGTATTGCGGAGGTGCTTGGTTGAATCGGATATGATGCGGATGTGAACCGGGGGTACTGCTTTATATTTACTTAGGATCAGAACCGAAGATTTTCCACTAAATCTAACTCAGATATAGAATTTTTACTGGACTCAGCCCCCTTCGGCTCGCATAAGTTTTTGTTCTGTATTTGTCTAAAAGAGAATGAGACTCATTAATCCCCAGCAAGAAGCTGGTACTGAACATGAAAATTTAAAACTTTAAGGGTTTCGCCTGTCAGTTTTGAATGGTGGACTTCCAGATGTTGAAACTAAGGTATTGTTAGTAAGTGACATGACGCAGTGGGCAGCTGCTAAAAAAAATCGTGAAGTGATTTTCCATTCACTGAAATTCTACCCAATGAAATTTCGAGATCTTTGGCCTCTCTTTTGAAGATTTTGAGCTTTCCTATTAAAAAAAATATTTCATCGCTCATGCTGGCCGTTTAAGATTCTTTGTGTTTTCATGGAGGTTTTAGCCTCCATGTCTGGGCAGTTCTCCATCTTTATGTCCGGCATACTGCTGCTGGGAAATACACGTCAGATGGGTCGCATGCACGACCTCGTTTTATTTAACGTATTGCAAAGGAAAGATTTCAGTTGGATGTTTTTTGGCGTCTTAGAGAAAGATGAATGCTGGGTTTATAACACAGGACACTTTGTTGCCAGCTTAAGTTAGCTATAAAACAATGACAAAGGTGGCGCTTCCCACCAAAAGTGAGTTTCTAATAAATGACTTGTTACGACATAAAAGCAAATGCCCGGCTGAAATGTTAAACTATGCAGTGTAGCCAACCTGAACTTATGAATGCGTATTTTTACGAGGGCCAGCTGCCTTCCCAAAATGATGCAAAGCTACACCCCAATGTCAGCCCTTTCATTGTCATATCCTAAGGACCTTGCATGCTGTTTGAAAATTAAGATGCTGCTTGGTGTTAACTGCAGAATTTCACATCAAATCAGCTGGTTCGGAGGATGACAAAAAGCGTTTAGCTACTATGTTACTAATGTCAGTCCTCTCTCTCTCCCTACACTGGTGGAGACTCATGATTCGCAGTGGAAAGGTAACAAGAAGGCCATTTTTTGCGACTGGCCTTGATTTCTAATGATTTCTTCTTTTTGATAGGGGCACCATTATCAAGAGAGCTCTAGAAATCGTCCGAGAGAGAATGACGATTTGCCTGTAGAGGGCTTTTCGAGAGTAACAGGCCGGTTGTAAGGTTGAGGAGGACTATTGTTTTCTTTTTTGCGTGTTTCGTGTGCTCTCACTCTTTTTCTTGCATTCTTCGGAAGTACCCCAGTCCCCCCAACAGAAGGGCAGTTCGCTTTCCCTGTGGATCCATCCCTGGGAGTTACATTCGGTAGAAGAGGGTGGCAAATATTGTACGGAACGTTCGGATGTCCGCATTTACTTTGAGTCAAAAAGGTTCTGAAGCTATTTTCTATCACGCTTCACACGCACGCATTTTCTATCACGCACTAATTGACACGCTCTCGCTTTCTTTTTATGCGAGCTACAAATGGATCCAGCAGTCTCATGATGACCTGTTACTCACCTAATTATTGATTATCCGTTGCTGGAAGTAAGAATTTTCACCTACGCCTCAGATGAAACATGCGGTAGCCAAGCTCCATCCTTTCCCTCTCCTAGCCACGATAAAGTGATTAAACAAAAGCTATCGTGTAGCATGCTTTCTCTTGATTCGAATGATACCTAGTCTGATCCCTTCAGGTCACAGGGAAAGATAACACCAGTTCGTTTGCTGTCTCAGCGATCAATGTAGTCATTTTCTGGTATAAGGGACGTCAACCTATGTGTTCGTAGTGACCTGGTTTTCAGCCTGATGAATCGTTAAAGTCACCTTTTTAAAATTCGTTTTCCTTGAGGTCAAGGCCAGAATATGAAAAAAAACATAAAATGTCGTTGTCCGTCTTGATCATACTGGTAGTATCAATTGAGATCATTGGGAATAGTACAAATAATTATCATCGCTGAAATCAGCGTCGCGAATCACCTTTTTACCACTTCAGAGGCATTTCAAGGCCATCTAAGATTACCTTGGCAAGGAAACGTCACTGAGTATGTTGTTGAGCATACATTTAAGCAGCTGCAAAATAAACTTTGCAAAATATAAACCGGATCCATATCTCGTCAGACCCCTGAGGCAGAAGCCAAAATGTAGCTCACATCTCGAAAGACGGCTTACAAGCCCTCAAGAATGATGTTGAAGCGTGGTGATTTGTTCAAGCCAAACTCCTGTGGGAAAGAAACCCTGTGTGCCAAGCGTCACATTCTCAGTCAGTGTATTAAAACTTAAATCCCATCATTCCATCGTGTGTGTGTGTGTGTGTGTGTGTGTGTGTGTGCGACAGAGAGAGAGAGAGAGAGAGAGAGCTGACCGTAACTATTCGTTACGATACGCCTCCGTCCCGGGGGACTGCACACGCTGCAGGAACGGCGTCAGTGTTCGACGTGATCCGCGAGATGCCTATCTCTGGACCGGTTGAGCCGTTTCAGTTCTGAGAGGCCGGTGCCGGGGGCGGCGTCTCGGCGGTCGGCGGACAGATGGGAGGGAGGCGAGGCATCGGGCCAGCCTTGGTTTGTCGCCTCTGGATGGTGTTACGATCAGGGCCACGCCCGGGACTAGAGCGTGAGGTGCTGGAGCCAGTCAGGGACGAGCTCAGTGGCTGCGGAGTAGTCAGCCCCTGCTTCAGCTCTCTGCCTCCATCCAGAAATCGTTTTGATCATTAGATCATCAGAAGATCATCAGTTCCGCCTGCGTCGGAGCTGTGCTGCCTTCTGTTTTTTTGATGGATCTTTCACTGAATTCAAGATCTTTTCGCCTTGATGAGCAACGGTTAAAGTGCGTCTTTACAGTTGAACAACATACCGGGAAACGAAAACATTCGGAAGGCATGAGATCCCCAAAAATGTTACTTTGGGACGCATTGGATCTGTAGAACAATAAGAACAGGCGCATTGCCATATTCGTGGAAATGTGTGCTTTCTAAGTTTACAGGCAACGGTGACGACAAAGTCAGAAAGACGGGTGAAGACAAATATAAAACACGTGAGAGACCTCAACGCTTAAAAAGAACAAATAAGTAAGGGAAGAATTTTTTCTCACATTTTTAAGTGCCGATCTGTAAAGTTCAAAATGGACTGAATCCAAAAACAGTTCCCCATAAAAAAGAATATATGTTCAGAGTAAACATACGGTTATTTATGAACATCGAAACTACGTCTAAACATGAAAAAATCCGAAAAAAAATGTCAGCATGGAGAGCGCCGCTAGCCAGACATGTTCAAAATCTGGGGAACCTGCCGGAAATAGAAAAGCTCACATTTTTAACCAGCACTGTCTTAAGATGCGCTGTTTTCGTTCGATCCGCACCTCCGCACAGATGACGCAGCAGTGTTCTTAACACTGCCACGCACCCAGCTCAGCAAACTACCCGATAAAATTTTAGGTCCCTGAAGTTCATGTGAAAAAGATATTGGCTAGCAGCCCGAAATCTCCCGTTGGCCTACGACTATCTTCCATAAGGAAAGGAGCAGTGGCAGAACCAGCGTGTTTTTCAATCGAGTTCAGCATAATGTACTGAGAGAAACAGAACAGAGAGGAACAGGGAAGAAGAAGGAGCAAATGGGAAGAGTAAGTGAGAGAGAAAATGGTAGATGGATGGATGGAGAGAGAGAGAGAGAGAGAGAGAGAGAGGGAGGGAGAGGAGATGCCAGATGGATAGACGTACACACAAAGGCAGGCAGACTAACAGACGGCCAACAGAGGAATTTTAGTGGTGACGTGAGCTACTGAGAAGCGTGACAGAAGGCTGTCCCAGCGCGTGCGTGGGCCAGATGTAATCGTCAGTTGTTCCAGGCGAGGCCGGCCACTGTGGACATGGTCCTCAGACGGGGCTTCCGGTCGGGCCGCGGCTGACCTTGCCGCGGTCGGACCGGCCGGCGGTCCCTGCCAGGCTGCCAGCGAGGTCGCCAGGCGCAGCGCCGGCCACTCCCTGGCCCGGGGATATCGACCATCGCTCGACCAGTCCGACCGGCCAGCCGGCACCAGGTCCTGGCTCAGAGGGCGCGAGACTGAGCCATGGAGAGGACGGCACTGGTTCCGTTTTTCACGACGTCTAGTTCCGAACCCGTTCGCCTGCGGCTTATGATCCACAGGAAGTGGATCCGGAATTCTCCCGAGGGGTGTGTGACGGGAGTGTTGTAATTTGCTGCGTGCCTCGCTGCTGCCGCTGCAGGGTTGCTGGTAAGCGCTGCTGCATCGCAGCTGCGCCGCTGCTGTTCTCCTGCTGCTCCTGCTCCGTCGACGCTGTTGCTGCCACTGCAGAGAGGCAGCAGCGCAAAGCAGTGAAGCAGCAGTGGCAGCAGCACTGCGTCGACGGCGTGGCGGCAGTAGCAGAGAAACAGCGGCGTAGCAGCAATTCGGCAGCAGCGCAGCGGCATATAACGACACTCCCCTCTCAGGAGCATGGGTCGGAGATCACAGGGAAACCACGGGGAGGTAATACATACGCCATGCGTAAGCGGGTTCTGCATGTTGAAAACGAAGGAATGGCTCGGTCCGTAAACGTTTATACACGCTATATCATTAGCATGAGTGGCATACGAGTTATGTAGAAGAAGTATAATTCAGTATCAAGGACGGAGCCAGATGCGGAAATCTGGGAAAGGTTGGACTACGATCCACGTCTACGAATGGCTTGCCTGACTGATGTCATCCTTGAAAAGACATTTTTATAATTTATGCAGTTCATGTATGCATAGTATTTGCATATTTACTGTGCATGTTAAATGTGCATTTGCAGTATATGCAGATATGAATTTATGTAAGCATAGTAATTTGCGATAATGATTTATGCAAAAGCATGCACAAAACATATTTACACATGCACTGACAGGGACTGGTTCAGGAAACTAAAAGAAAAGTAAAATAAACACAAGAAAAATGAAGGATGGCTTGGTTTTATTATTACACCATTGACACTTGAAGTTAGGCACAGGCACTCCCAATTTTGATTTTCAGCACCGCCGTTGATGCTTTTAATAAATTGCAATCATCGTCTTGGTACGTGTGTTGAAGTTGGACCATCCTATGAGGCCACAGTGAGCGAAAAATAACCCAGAAGTTTAAAGATAGCTCCTCCTTCCCAAGCACGTGACCCTGAATCCGCCACTAATCCAAAATTACTTTGAAAAATGCCCTGAGACTCTCTAAATCCTAAACGCTTAGCGGATCCAAAGTTAGCACTTGGAGCAGCGTATGCCAGACGACAAAAGTCAATTCTGAGGGCGGCCTCCTGAAGATGTGTGTTTTGCATGCGAAACCCAGTTTCTCTTGGCATAAAAGGAAGTTTATCTCCATGGTCATGCCAGACGTCCGGGAATCAATAGTTTTTTTTTGCTTTTTTTCCCAGAGCCATTCGGTGTTTTAAAAACGACGGCGACTCAACGGTCCGGATAGAGGTTGTTGATGTGTGACGTCATCCATCAAGCGCTAAGCTCCGCCCCTTCCGGAAACGGTCTGACTGTTAATGAAGCCATTCCTACCAGTGCTGCCGAACGGAGAGGATGACGCATTATAGCATGCCCAGTGCGCCACGTTACGGAAACAGCTGAGGATGAAGCAGACAATATAAATGCTGCCGACAGATAGTAACATTCTGGAAATGTGACTGATGACGCAGGGTCGTGGACAATCATAATTGCATGGAAGCAGAAGCGGGCTTCCCCACATGGGTGGTGGAAACCGGAACGCTGCAAGCCCGTTTAATTTCCTGATTTGCTTTGGGCCAACGATGCAAGGTGTAAGACCTGAATAGGCCCCGACTTTGGATATTCGGAAACAAGGAAAGCTAAAAAGGAACGTAGAGACTCCTGAGCCCAAAACCGTTCTTAGAAATGATGAGTTTGTAGATGAGTTTCTGAAAATGAAATACATAACGGAAGAGGAATGAATTGCTGACACCCCGCATGGATCCGCGCCTGATGACGTGTGGGTACTACGGCATTGAACGTCGTTTGGTATGATGTATTTAATCCTACTTTCCCAATGCATGTTGTAGAATTTCCCTAAACAGCCCTTTGCGTGAACTTCAGTGATGCAGAGAAACCGCAACCATGCACTGGAGGCATCCGACCACTGACGGCCGGGTTTGGCGCGGCGCCGAGGAAAATTCGCCGTGTCGCGATGTCCCACCCCTGCTGTTTCACTAGCGCCGTCTATACGGCATCTCTAACATGCTGGTGCGACACCTTGGACAGGAAGCCGATTGACACCAAGGTTTGACGTTTGCACGTCATAACAACATGTCGATACCGATGGGGAAATTTTATGCGAACGCCGGTAATGACTGCTGCGGATATGTAGCCGGACGCGTGTGGAACTACGTCTAAACTTTCGGATGGCTTGTATGTCATTTGGTTCGAAATTCGAAGCTATGTGCTGTAATTTCGGTATGATAAGATACCCACGCACTATATGTTTTCGACACATCGGCCGCAATGCTAGGATCGGGATTCGGCAGATGACCTTCAGTAGAACTAATACAACAGGAAAAAAACGCAATGTCTCCAGGGGCGCAGCCTGGATTTTTTTTGGGGGAGGCAGAGCTCATTGAGAACTGTAATCATACGAAAACCACCTGCTGGGAAGACGATGTGCAATGGGTCTCATTGTGAAGACTCCTGTTGATCACCGATTCGCATTCCCGTAAATGGAGGATGGCAAGACACATTGCTCACTGCGTCCGAACTACTAAGCAAGAAACAAATGCGGACCTAGGGAGGGGGTCCGGCACCTCTTCCGCACTGGCTGCGCCGGTGGACGTTGCGTAAGAAGGGGTATCACTAAGAGTGCGTCTTAAGCACTTACTTGAATGTTAAAGAAACCCAGAACTGAAATTCTGGGATTCAGTTAACATCAAACAGTCCTTTTCTTGGCCTTACTTCGAAAAACCTTATGAGCTTCAGGACTCGTTTCAGAGAATTGGTGTCATAACCTATTGAAGGAACGACCCTTTGCTTGTTATTTTTTGTGTTTTAGGACTTCGCAGTTAATTTCTTCCTCAACAAGCGCTCGTATTTAGTAGGGCTATTTTTTGTTCCATATGGGTTTTTTCCAAAATAAACGCCGAACAGCGCGGCGCAGCCGCATTAGATTTGACGCAATCATACAAAATTGTGCCGCGGATCATTTGATATTAAATCATCGAGCTAGAATGGGTCAAGGTCAGATGATCGTTTTAAGAAACGGTGATTTTTGGAACAAGGTTCAAACTGTTGCAATAATAGAAATTTTAAGATGGATTTGCATCATTGTACAGATAATTAACTAAAAAGCATAACCTTGTTAAAACATAATCTTGTTGATTTGAAATAAGATCACGACGCCACGTCAAAGTCAAAACTAAAACATTATTCCCCAACACAGAACCTCCATCCTAAATCCTAATCATCTCAGCCAAAAACAGGAATACGTGTAAAAGGCCATTTCCTTGTCTACCGCTGTACCAAGTTTCAGGACAGCATCATGGCAAGTCACTGAAAGGTGGCCAAAAATGTGCTCGAGCTTATCATATTACTTCAACGCTGAAATGGCACAAAATCGTGCCAAGGAATGACAGAACACATATTCTTGTAGTTTTGATATCTTCTACGTCATCTGAGGCCACTGACCTGAACTGATCTTTATTGACTTTGATACATCCTTTCTGCAAAAACTTCCTTTTGGTTGGTGTTTACTCTGATTTTGAACTCAGCGCCCGAAATTACCTAGGTATGGTAAACGTTAGAGTAAATAGGTGTAAGGAGAAAAAGATCGGATGGGCTCTGCCTTCGGTCTAGCATTTTCTGCCATGTTCAAATACTATAATGAGGAAGCGGAACACGCTATGAAGTTTGTGTTCGCCAGTGCTAAATACTTGATTTAGCGGTCGTCATGTACCAGATGATGGCAGATGGCTCTGCGAAGCACCTTTTCGTGATTTTCGCTTTTTCAAGGTCACTTTAGGTGAGTGACCCAGATTGACATTAGATAACCTTGTGTGACCTTTGTGGAACAAAAATGATCTGCGAGATATTTCCCGACGCCAAATTCGGATAAAACGTTGGAATTCACTCTGACAAGCCACTCAGCAACGTATATTAGAGGAGGGTGTCCATATTTTATCAGGTCTCCTAAATCCGCCCACGCCGATATCTTAGTAACTGACAGCTCCGATCAGCTTTTAAATGTATGATATTAATCATCAGAACTATCTCATTCTTTTCCGGCCTGCGGTTTCCATTCAAAGGTCAAGACATACAAACAGGAGCTGATCGCTTAAATTGTTGTGTGTCCTTGTAAGAGAAACCCATGCTTCCGCATCACATGTTATTAATTCTATTGATTTTGATGTCATTAATTTTTATAGCACTCATATATTAGTTTTCCGAAAATCTGAAAACGGCTATGCATTTTTTCATTCCGATAAGGGGTCTTTTTTCAATCTGAAGACGGCTATGCATCTTTTATTCTGATAAGGGGTCTTTTTTCAATCTGAAAACGGCTATGCACTTTTCTGATAAGGGGTCTTTTTCATTATTATTAGACGAAACATTGCGTTGAAAGGGAAGCTTGGCCGCCATGTCTTTTCTAAACCTGCTGTGGAATTCCTGATTCCGCACCTACATAATATGCGTCCATGGCGCCTTTAGGGTACAGGTGGGCGCATTTAAGCAACAGGCGTACGCATTAAGGCTTCTCTTCTCCACTGTGGCTTTATGAGCTAGGATCAGGCATGGGTCGAGAGGAGAACCATGGATTAAATATGCAGGTACGGCTTGGGTGAGGGAAGTCATGGATAACAAATACCGGATCGGCTGCTAGAGTGCATGCTAGACTGCAGACTGTTCGAGGTTAGACAGTTGACTGTTTTTTTTCCAGATATTAACAGTTCAATGTGCGGAACGAGGCCAAATATAGGCTGTGATGAGGTCTGGTAGAATGTGAGGGATTTGACGTCAGATCTGCCACCTGTGATGATGTCAGGTCGAACGTCACCACACACCCGACGACACCGGCGGGGTCCCCGAAGCCAAACGGCTTCCAGAGAGTGCTGCGCAGACGTTTAAATCACCTTTCAGGAAACAAAGCACGGGGCAGTGCGGCGACGATGGTGGCGTGGTTTCTGTTTCGTTATCGGTGAAACCTGTAAGCAGTGCGACAGAAGTTATGACGGCTTAAATGTTTTTGCGACGCACTACTCCTCTTCTACTGGATTCACTGCAGTCAGACGTGGAGGAAAGAGTACGGAAAAATCAGTCATCGCAAAATGCTTACAAGGACGGGGGCTCCCAATGGCGAAGCACTGTTGTGGGTGGCCAGGTCTACATTACCTGTATTCAACATCTGGTTGGAAGCAGGAATGAAAAATGGCTGCCGGGCACGGTAATGGACAAAGCCGGTGCAAAGCTGACTGCCCGTCTGCGGGACGGAACACAGGTGAAGAGACGCGTGGATAAGGTTGGCGGGCGTGAATATCTGTCGCGCAATGTCGGCCGTCACCATGACGTTGGCGCTGAGGTTCGGGCCTCGGTTGGGCGGCCCGTTCCGATGACACGCTATAACCTGCGTCCGAGAAATACGATGCGGGCACCGGACCGTTTACAGCGTGTCACAGAACGGTTGGGTGCTGGTCTGTTTTACTCTGTCTGTTGGGTTTTCTGTCGTAATGGGTTTTGATCTTGAAGTGGGGGTGTGTGACAGACCTGATCTCGGCGCGCCACTGCGATGTCCTGAGGCCAACGTGGTCAGCTGTTGAACGTGATCGGCGCCGCATGTTCGAACACAGTCAGGCGAAGCCCAGCCGCCGTCTGCTGAACAAGAAGATGACTCGTCTGTTTGCCCGAATTTCCATTCCAGCAGGTGTTTGTTCATGGGGAAACCTTATCGCCATTGGTTTGGAACCCTGTGAATTTTCATTTGTCTTTTTTTATTAATTTGTATTTGATGGGCCATGAATCTCCTTAAAATCTAGGATGGATATAAACATGTATCACATGTACAACACTGCCAAATGATGGCCTCTCACAAGTGACCTTGAAGATCTGAGATGACAAAACAAAATGTGGTGAGTGGGTTCAGTGCGGGTGACCAATGCAAAGCACAGTGTCCCCCGCACAAAAACCACAAAGACCAACTATCACACTCAGAGATCACGTGTCAACCTGAGCGAGGGCTACGAGTGGGCAAACTCCGAAACTACTTGATAAAGAAAGACCTGCGTCGCTGGGTACATCCCATGACAACCAGGCGAAAAGGGTATGCTCCAAGATATTTCACGGTATCACGCTGAACGATCTGAGAAGACTGGCGTTTGTGGCGCAGAGGCCAGTGGAATTTACCACCCATTTGGCAGGTGTGCCAAAATGGCAGGTGTTAAGTGGACGCGGCTCTTTCTAGTTCGTCACAAGGACATCGCACTTCGCACACGGGAGCCCACAAGCATCGCAAGACTGGTTGGATCTCGAAGATCGGAAGTGTATTATTTTTGATAATCCGGATAGGTTCATTGAAGCACATGAATATAATCCAAGCGGAGTCTTCAACTTTGATGAAACTGCCGTGTCTACGGTCACGGATCCTCCAAGAGTTCTGAAGTAAAAAAGGGGGCCAGACGCGTGGAAATCATAACAAGTGCTGAAATGGGCAGAACAGCACCGTCGTGATGTGCTGCAACACGGCTGATATATGTGGTTCACTATAATTAATCTTCGCACGCAAACGTCACATTTCACGTCTCGAAAACGGCGCACCACCTGGATCTGTGTTCGCCGTGTCAGAGAGTGGATGAGCGAAGAAGGGCAAGTTCCTGCTGTGGTCGGATCGCCTCGTCGCTGGAACTTGTGTGTCAACAGATAAACAGTTACGCAAGCCACGTTCCTCTGGAGCCAATCGAAGTCGCATGCCAAAGTGGTATTGAAATCCTTACGCTGCCACCGCATACGTCGCACCGGCTGCAGCCTTCCGACGTCACCGTGTTCAGATCGGTCAAGACTGCTGGCTGGATGCGGGAGAACCCAGGTCAGCGCATTACGGTGTGCAACGTGTCTGAGCTCTTCAGAGCTGCACACCTGAAGAAAGCGACCCCTAGCGATGCTGTAAACGACAACAGAGTGTGTGGGGTCGTCCCGGTGAATCGCAGAATATTCACTGATGACGCATCCTGGCGGATCGAGCAAAATCCTGCCCGTGACGAGACCGACGCTCTAGCTGGCGAGACCAATGCTGCACGCGATGATGATGATGTTTCAAGACGACGAGACTGGCGCTGCAGGTGATGAGGTCTACGCTGCAGGCGACAAGGCCAACTTTCGGTCAGTGTCGTATATGGCAGGCACCTGCTTATGGAGGTCTGTTAGGATTTCAGTACTAGAGCTTCGCCGCGTAGATAGACATTCTTGACGTAGCCAACATCTTGGACGAATCTAAGCCCTAACTGCCCCAGAAGCAGGAGTATGAAATCGACATCAGTGACTTGCTAGTGCTGTTACGTCCGTTACGTCCGGAAGAGAAGGTACACCGGCGAAAAGAACAGCGACCGCAGGTACTGACGTCAACGCCGCCAAAGACGAAACATAACGAAACACGGGAAGTGTCAGTAAAAAAGGCAAAAAAAACTGTTGAAGCCGCAGGACACTTCACAGAATAATCTGGCAAAAAGCCAGACATTTGCGTGTCTTGCGCAATGGGAAAAAATGGGATATTGTTGCTGCGTGGGAGTTGTAAATCGTGACGTCACTAAGCATGCTCTGAAGGCACTGGCCCAGTTGCATATGTTTGTGATATCTGTCACTGGCCTGATGTTGGGCGAGGAGTTTGATACGATACATGCCGCTGACTTGTCGAATGAGGACTCTTGATTTGATATGCTCTGCTGACGATGTCAAATGAGGAGTTCAGTCTAATATGTTACGATGGCCAGACGTCAGGCGAAGAGTTTGATCTGATGATCTGCTGACCTGATGTCATATGAGGAGTTTGATGTGATAATTGCCGGTGACCTGATATCCAAAAAGGAGTTAGTTCCAGGATATTCTGGCTGCTGATAAAGGTGACACTAAATGGAGAGATACTGTGGGAAGTTTCCATTGAGTTCTGCCACATCAGCCAATGTGACCTTTGCCGTTCAGATACCTCATGACCTAGCTCTGCTTCTAATCAGTACAGGCATCATCTTGTATGCCAGGAGTTTTGTTTGAGTTATGTAATATGGAACAGCAATACAAGATACTGCTCCCATGCTATGATCACTAGCCGGAAGTCGGTGCCTGATCGTGCTCATGTGCTCCCGCCTTCCCTCGACGGTACGGAAGTGATATATAGCGGGCCCTTTTCTCGAGATAGCAGGCGCTTTAAATTGAGGTGGGAATCTGGCGAAAATCCGCTATTAACAGTTATTATGTGAAATAACCAAGAGATCTCAATAGGCGACGGAATGGGATATATCCTCTTACTAGTCCTAGCTTGGATAAAGCATTAGACAGTTGTGGATGCAACCAAATGTCGTCGATTGCATTCGCCACTGAAGTATTTTATGGATGTCTTCTTTTGATTAAAAAAATCACTCGATGGTTAATTTCCATCCCGAATTGTTTTACCTTAGATTTATGTCTCATATGCCCGTGATGAGAAATTACTTTACAAAAGAACATTGACACTGCATTTAAATGCACCCATTTGTTGCACGTTTAGGGCACGTTGCGTCTTTAAGCGCCATTTGTGAGGGTTTGTAAAATGCATAAGCATAATTAGTGACAGCTTTTGTGGCTAAATGAGCTACCTATGTTGCTAGAGAAATGTTCAAAGATCATACGAGAGCCTGATTCATATGTTTGCGCTCTTTACTGGCACAAAATTCGTCCTCTGTTAAACACAGGACGAATTGTCAGTTATATGGGCGCATTATGAGTGATCTCCACTACTCTTGAATATACTTCTTGAAATTATCGCCATATGGTTTCAGCTGAGCTGAAGGAATAACTAAGCGTAAGTATTGAGCTAAACGTCACAGCTTTTGATACCACATCTTGCAGTTTTGTATGGCCTAAAAATGGTTTTGTTCAAGTCAGTGCCGTGACCAACGATTTTCGTGGTGCCCATGACAATCTGGTTAGCCGCACCAAGTTTCAAGATGTCTGGACATCATTTGATTAAGACCACAGGCTAGAAATGTTTTACTTGCACGCAAGAGAGTTCCCCTAGGTGCGTCACCTATCCTGTAAATTTCGTACCTCTGGTCCCGTTAGTTGTCCAGATATTGGAGGGGGTCAAATTGTCAATCCCTACCCGAGCAATAAATGACGACCACCCGAACGAGTGTTTATGTGAGTTGCCAGAGATTATTTGCCAACCTTTTCACCTGAAGAATGGTAGACTCCAAACGAAGCAGGGTAAGTGCCGTCTAATCTAGGGGAAGTTTGATGTCAGGAAAAGGTTTAATTTCCAAACTGCTGAATTTGCAGCTGCTAACAATGACTTTCAGACGAGTCACTGCGCGCGGCCCCCAGACACTCTCGTAAAGCCCCACCCGTCGTCATGATACTGAGGTAGTCAGCACCTTGAGTGGCTACGCTGGCTATTCAGCTGAGTCACCGCTACGGGCAGTCATTACAAACGAACTGGAGCGCCGCAGCGTGTGCTGATGACCTTCGCCGGGCTGATCATCAGCTGATGACCAAATGAAGGCGATAGCAAAGTGCAGTCGGCTGCAGAGAGGGCACTTAACACACTGGTGATCTCGGCCGGCTGATCAACAGACGATCTCCAGCTGAGCACCGCCTGACGGGACGCTGGAATCCCTGCAGTCGGCAGGAGCACCGGAGAAACGTCAGCCTGCGCACCTGCGACCTTCGCCGTCGCCAGCCGGCCGTCAGCGCACGCCGCATAGTTTGCGGCTCCTCCCAGAGCGGGCTGTCCGGTGGACCAGTTTTTCACGGGCAGATTCATCTCTCCCCGAGTTACGGTGAAAACACGATGGGCAGATAGTTTCTGGTCGGGCGGGGCTGCCCGCTTTTCACCGTCGTAGGTGATGAAAAGCGTGGTGTGACTACAGTATGATGTGCTGGGAACAGGGATCCACTTATCATTGCGGGTTGTTCAGTAAAACATGTGTGGATGTCGGACGTTCCAGATTGTTCCAGATTTATTCGTTGCTTGGTTGCAGCAAACCAATGTAATTTCCGGCGTCTGTTTTTCCCGTGCAACAGCGAATGCACTGCATATTCCGAAAACACATGCAGAGATGCCGTATGATCAGGTTCAGCCGACCTGTCTTGTCAGCTCATGTCATTGATTGCCGGGCATTGTTCTGGAGTCAGGGACGAGCTGTCAGCGGGGCGTTAGATGCATGCAAGGAAATGCCGCTCGTCTGTGATTACGACGGGCTTGTGGCCAAGGTTCGTCAAACGATCTGCTACTCGTCCAGTTTTGTTCAGAATTTGCAGGTATGTATCATACATATATGTATATGTATGTATATTATCACGCATACATCAAATTATCTTGCTTGTATGGAAAGGTCAGAATCCTGCGAGAGCGGAATGTGAGTCCGTAATAACTCGAGAATTAAGTTTTGGCTAAAGCCAAACCTCAATCCAGTACCGTCCGGGGGTGTCAAATAGGGCAACCCATCGGTTTTCCTGAATAACTTCTGAACCGTTAGAGTCGGCCCAACAAAACCTTTAGTACCTGTTCATCAATCAGTTTACATATTTTGACATTAAAACCATTTCCATGCTAGAACAAGTCGTGGAGATATGGCGTCATCAATGAACACTTGCATCCATTTTTTGCCTCTTTCGGCGGTGGCGCGAACATGCTTTGTACGGTCCCCAAAAGGACGTGCAACCGAGTCATCTCAACATTAGAAGTCATGCTAGGTCACATGCATGATGACAGTTGGGCTGATATGCATTGTGTGTGATAGGAGTGGTTGCCGCTGTCCTTCGCCATCGTTCAAGCCAAACAAGCCAGTCTACATTGGACTCTCAGCAAGGTTCACCAGATACAACGTGAGGTCACGTGAGGTCACACCATAGGTTGATGTCAAAACGAAATGAAATCACAACATTGTTCGTGTAAAATCATTCAGTAGAAGAAGAAAGCAATTATTGTTCGTAGTCACAAAATAAAACATGACTACCTGTCCTGGCCTGGCCTGACCTTGACCCGATAAGAAGCAGGGATGATTTAATTATCACGAGACGCCATTTCATTTCTGTATTTGACGCAGTTAAGAATCTCAGCGAGCAATTATTGCCCTTTGTCAGAAAGAGTAATGCAACCTTGTCTGACCTGACTTAGAATGACCCTGACTGGACGAAAAGCAAGTAATGGAGAAGTGACCACCAGAAGGTTTCACTTCCGTTCTTTTTGTTTCGTGGATCAAAACGGCTGCGAGTAAGTATCGGTCTTTGGCATGTGAAGTAAGATAAATATTTCACCTGGCCTAGGCTGACTTTGACCTGACATTTTTTTACATTTTAGCATGCTTCTGATGTCGAAGATCGTGACCTTTCGTTTGATACCCAGTTTGAGGCTCTAAGACCAATATTGTTAACGATAAGATATACGAATCGGTGCCAGTTTTTCCGACGTCGTGCTATGCGTTTCACGCGACCTGTGACGTCAATGGCCACGTAAACATGGCTTAGATAGCATTTTCTAAATTGCAAGACTCAGGGCTATCGACTGGTGGTAGGCCAGTCCAGATCCGACAGTTAGATCCTGAGATAACAGGGGGTGTCCTTTCTGACACCCCTAGGCGGTCCATTATGTTGTTACGCGGGTATGATTAACCCAGGCAGGTGCCGGGTTAATCAGGCTCCGGAACACTGAAGTCTGTATTTTCCGTATAAAAAGCCTACACTCATTTACTCTGCTGCCCTTTTTGCTCCCACGTCCGCAGGCACTCGAATCGCCTTGCCAAGCGGCGTCCTGGAGGAGGATTCTGGTGGTGAATGGGCAAATCAGGAAGTGCTCTTCAGGGTCGCACGTCTCGTACACTCAGCGGAAGTGGGGCCTCATATGGGAATGGGCGGGACCATGACGTTCTCTCCTTGGGTCGTCGGTCACAGTGGTGAAACACACTTTGATTTCAGTTTATTTTGCACGCAGCTCTACAACAATGCATCGAAACTAGCCTGACAAAGTTGTAACCTTTGTCTTAAAATCACAAAATGTGTGCACAGCATAAAAGCTTACATAATAAGTGCGCAGTAACATGACACATGTATATTACGCGGTCGACACCTTCGACTCTAGTTGATCTTCAGTACCGATTGGCTGGAGCCAGGACTATCTAGTATGTATTACGAATTGCTTTTTGCTTCTAAAACAGGCATTTACCGGCAAAACGAGGGGTGTGCCGTTTCATAATCGCTACTGAAATAAAAGAGACAGGCGAACAGGGCTAGAGGGGCACAGACGGAAAATTTGTTTCAAAGATGAAATGATTGTGTTTGGTTTAGTGATCACCTGCTGGAAGCAGTTCAGAGTGTTGGCAGCTGGGATCAGTAAAACTGAAAGTGGACCCAAGAGTCGTTGGACGCCATCGCCTTGGGCGGAGGTAAGCACCGAATCTGTGTTAATGATTATCAGCAACATGGAGTGAGTTAACAAACTATTGGGGCGATGTGAATAAAGTGGGGCATGGAATCGATCGCGAATGAGCCACGTGGGTTCCCTGGGAGGGATATGTGCCTAAGTGTCCCAATGGAAGCTATGGCCTTGGTCTGGTTACTGACAGGAAGAGTCCGAACGGAAAATAACTCAAACGAAGCGTACCTAAACGTCCAACGCACTCAGGAGAAAAGTGACTTGCCTCACAGTCAATGCAACGATATGTGACAGCCTCCCGCACGATTTCCTAATTGGCTGGACACTGTAGCGGAGTGCTCGTGACACGTCCAGCGACAATACCCTGGCCGGGTTACCGCGCCGCGTGTGACAAATACGGCTGGTGAGAGCCTGTGAGCCGCCTCCAGCGGTCCAACCGGCCACGTCTCGTCCTTGTCCCAGTCAGGCCGGTCCGCCGCCGCCGCCGCCGCCGCCGCCGCTGCCGCGTCCGCCCGCACGCCGCCGCCGCCGCCGGAGGAGGCAGCAGCGACCTTGCGCGCCTGCCGTCCGCGCCCGTTGAAACGGGGCCGGAATGTGGACCGTTTCTGCCGCGCGCGCGGCACTGGAGGTCGCTCGCGCGCCGGCGACGACGCGAGAGGGTTATCGGGGGTCGAGGCTTCCCCCCCCCCATTCCAGTTGTTTGCCGTCGGAGCTCGTTAGTTCGGCCTGAGGAGCGCGTGCAGCCGCTTGTCATCCGTCTTTGCGGACGGGGCAGGTGACTGGAGTCATTGTGCGCCGCTGCAGAGCGCGCCGGAACGGCCTTCGGAACCGCAATCGCGCGGCGCTGGCGGAGTCCGTCATCTGCGGGGCGGCGGCGCCCTGGCCTGAGGTGGACGGGCAGGACGGCCGGCAGCCGCCGCCCTCTGCTCTGCTCCGGGGACGACCCTGGCCGGGTCAGGGCGGCTCCCCTGGCAGGCTGCGGGCGGGTGTCCTCCGCTGCTCTGCGGGGGTGGCCAAAGCTGGTTCAGGGTGGCTCCCGTTGGCAGAGCTGCGGGTAGCTGCCATCCTCTGCTCTGCTCTGCTGGGAGCGACCCCGGCCAGATCAGGGGCTCCCTTGACAGGGCTGCAGGCGAATGCCACCTCCCTCTGCTCTGCAGGGAGTGGCCATGGTTAGGAGAAGTTGACCTCTTTAGCACACATAAGCCGCGAAATGTAATGGCCCCCAGTAAACAAAGACCAGCCAAATGGAGGTGAGCACGACAAATGATGAACAAATAGTTTCGAAGATTGCTACTGACCGGAACTTTTGGGAAGTCTTTCCATTTGACGTGTAGGGGTCATCGGCAAACAAGCCTTTGCGCAAGCTTTCCTAAGACTCCAAAAGATAAAAAACGAATTATAATCGTTTTCCAAATTACATCTGAGAGCCGCAGGCCACTCTCAGACACGCTCGAGGCCACCAAACCTGCGGCAGTGCAGGAAGACGTGGGTGGTCCTGGCGGGCATGGAGGAGATATGCAGATAATGCACAATGATGGGCTGGCACGGGAGCAGGCGGGTGCGGCGGTACTGGGTTCTCCGTCACTGCGTCCGCACCGGCCTGGAGGGCTCGGCGCCGGTTGCTCGAGGACGCTGGCAGCCTGTGCGCCGGGAAGGTCAGGAGCGAGGGCACCGGTAGGCGGGGCCGCCCGGGCCCCAATATAAGCCACCGCCAGCGGCCAGAGCCACACACACTGTCTGTCAGCCGGCGGCCACCATGTTCGGAAAGGTGAGAGAGTGGGGGCACCGCCGCGTGGTCGATATGCGCCGATATCCAGGCCTTTCAGTCATTTGGTACCAGAAGAACGAAATCTGTTTTCCGATTTCGGGTAGAATGTATGTTTAAACGGAAAAGCAAAGTTTACTGAAGACTGGGTATCAAACCCGTGGATCTTGCTTTTTTTCGGAACGCTGATTCGTAACAAAGACGTAAAAATGTATGAAGATATTTGATTTACTTTTCAACCATCCCAAACACGGATCGTTTCTCTCTTCGTTCGTGAAACACTTCCGGACCTCCTTTTTTTAGTGGAAAACTAACGATGTGCTGAAGCGAGTTTTACGGGACGCAAACGCAGTGGTTATGCTTTTCATTTTTGATCCCTTTGAGTTTTTTCTGTCTCGTCATTTTATTTTGCAATGATGCCTGAAAATTGGCCTCACACGAAACATTTCACTTCACCTGCCATAAATTTCAAATAAAAAAACCCATTCGATAAGAGTACTAGAAGACAAGAAGGTAACTTCTCGTGACATGACCGTTACACATGTTCATATTATCATTATAAGCTGTATGGTTCTCACGGTAATTTGCCTCATTTCCCGTGGACCGAACCAGGTAATTGGGTCAAGGACCGCATTTTTCTCATATCTAATTACACTTTAAATATATTGGTATTTTGCCGTTGATTAACATTAGTTTCGTGTCAGCAGTGCTAGACTTATGCTCCCTTTCGTAAATGTAAACATAAATCCGCACGTGCCCAGTCATAACTGGACAAAAGATGCCTTTTAGACATATTCTCTTGATGGTCAGCGCCGCCCTTTTAGAGGGCGCGAATCCCAGGCGTCCCAGCGCCGTCTTAGTCTGGTCCGTTGCCGGCAGTTGGTTCTCCTTGGCGCGATCGGAGCCGTCCTGGCGCAGTCCCAGGACGCGGCCATCCTCAACGAGAACCGCTCGGCCGACGTGAGCGGCAAGTACGATTTCGGCTTCGCCTCGGAAGACGGCATCGCCCGTGTCGAGACGGCCGGCGAGGACGGCGAGGTGCGCGGCCAGTACCAGTACGTGGACGCCAGCGGCCAGACCATCACCGTCCGCTACACGGCCGGCAAGAACGGCTTCCAGGTCGACTCGCCGATCCTGCCGAAGGCGCCGGTCGGCCTGCCCACCGTGCCGCCCCAGCAGCAGCAGTTCGCCGCCCCCCGGCAACAGTTCGGCGGCTTCCAGCAGCAGCCCTTCAACCAGCAGGCGTTCCAGCAGTTCCCTGCCCAGCAGCAGCAGTTCGCTCCCCGTCAGCAGTTCGCCCCTCAGCAGCAGTTTGCTCCCCAGCAGCAGTTTGCTTCTCGGCAGTTTTCTGCTCCCCAGCAGCAGTTCGCTCCCCAGCAGTTCCCTTCCCAGCAGTTCGCTCCTCAGCAGTTCCAGGCTCCCCAGCAGTTCCGGGGTCCTCAGCAGTTCCAGGGTCCTCAGCAGTTCCAGGGTCAGTTCCAGGGTCCCCAGCAGTTCTCGCAGGGTCCCCAGAGGTTCCTGCCCCAGGCGGCGCCTGTGGGCCCGCCTGCGGCTCGCTACCCCGCCGGCATTGACCCCAGCGCCTGCCCCAACTACCCCATCTGCCCCACCCCTCAGTGAGCCGCTCTGGGCCTGCGACTAGGAGAATGGCTGTGTTATGCGTTGTTGCTGAGGATAGTGATGGCAGCTATTGACAACTTGAGGGCTTCTGAAACGTGTACAATTTTGTCTCGATTTTGCCACCGTCGTTAAATGCCTTTTTGTACGAAATAATATACCGAGTCTTCGTACACACGCAGTTTTAAGCAACAAGGAACTGGAGAACAACCGAGTCGTGCTTTTCGAGCGCTCCTGAATGACACTGCACTAGGAAGCCAAAGAATTGACATTGGGTGCTCATAGAGAACTTACTCGCCCACGATCTCCTTTGTGACTCGACAGCAGTGTTTTTTCCAGTATTCCCCTGCCCACTGAGTGGTACGAGGGAGTGCCCTTCCATGCCCGTGTGGTCCAATTACGTTTAAACCATTATCGTTGCACACTCGAAGAAAAACGTTGCGGAGACATAACCATCTCCCTTCATTCTACCGGTCATTCGCCCGCGATCCCAAACTTCAGTCTCTGCTGCTGACTAGCACCAGCTGTGTAGTCAGTTTCTCCCTCTCTGTCACCAGCCTTGGCGCCAGACACTGAGCCATCCGAATTTTCCCTTTCGTCGATAATTTTGCCAAAGCGCTAATGACATCTGGACGTGCTCTCATCAACATGCTAGTAATGACTTCGACGGAGATAAGAAGATGCTGGCACAGTCTCTGCGTCATCGCGACAAAAACGAAAATGCCTTTGCATGGGACCCATCCAGGAGTGCTGTATGCTGACTTCTGACAGAAAATCGGATAATGTTATTACGAGGAAATCTTATGTTGTTGATGCTCGTTACTAAAGGTATTCTTCCGTAAAAAAGCTTGACAGACTTTTCAGTTCGGGCTATAAAATGCTGCATAACTGAGGCATTGAAATGAAGCTAGTAATTTACTGCCGCCGATAAACACATCGGTTGATTATCACAATTAAAGCGCACTTGTTACATTTCAAAGCAACAATCGCTGGATGTGGGCGGCACGGGTGGAGATGGCGGCCAGCCGGCTTCTCCCTGTCACGTCCGCGATTTTATTCACGAGCTGCATGTTCAGCCCGTGTTAAGGCATTGGCTGTTATATCATTGGACTACTGTAGTCGCATCGAAGAGAAGCTGAGTACCCTAACCCTGCAATAGCAGTCTCACCCAACTGTGGCATGTCTGCGATGGCAGGGTGCAAGAATACCGGTCATTTGTTGAAGCAGTTGAGGCTGTTACTGAAGAATTCAAAATATGTCAGTGAAGAACTTGATGCATATATTGTTCCCTCTGCAGATGCTCATGGGGTGAGCTATTATCTACATGCTTTGTACATAGGATTTCATAATGGTCTGCACCTTCTTTTACATTGCATGGTATTTGGCCTGAAGGAAATAATTGCTACCAACCTTATTTTATCTAAGAGCATTAAATATTATAGGTTTATTGAGGTTGAGGTTGTTTCCATGTGCCTTGTTGATCCTTGTTATATGACTTACAGATCAGGTTATCATCACTGACCATGATTATCTGAGCAGGAATACAAATGTACTGAAAAGTGGATATATAATGAAAAATTTATTCAGGGACAAATGGAAATGTCCATTGCATTTCCCATAGGTTAAATTCATATTTTGGACAGCAGCACAATAAAGATGCATTAGGAGAGCATAAACAAAGAGCATAGTAAAGTTATGTTTTGCAACATTAGCCTTCAGAGTGTGGAATACAGATACCCCCATACCTTGTGTCAATGCCTGTGTTATTATAAGACCCCTTTGCCAGACATTTATTTAAAGCATTGCTTGTGGTTCCTTGTGAAATTAGGAATATGGTTTATAAGAAATTTCACTGTGTGTAATTTACATTTTCATGGTTTTCTGTCATGGAATCTTTTAGTTAGTCTCAGCTATTGTGAGTGAAAAGTAGCAAAATGTACCTGAAAACAGTGAATGAAAAATGTTAACTTATGGCTGAAATGGGTCAGTTCCTTTTTTTCAGGGAAACATGAGGTGTTTGTGCAGTGCAAATTATCTTCCTCCAGCCCAACCCCTCGGAACATCAGTTCAAAGTAACAATTGGTGTGTTCCAAACTAACTTGAGATACTTTGTATTTGGATATGAAACATGAAATCTTACATTAGGAGTTAGATTATGCTGAATTGTATTTGATTTGTTGTGCCCCCTTTGGCCACTGCCATCCTGTCAGACTTACTGACAAAGGATGCCTGACTGAGCATCCTTTGTGATTTGATTGGTGGTCCTTTGTGATTTGATGTGATGTGACTTGATTGGTGGTTGGAAGGAGTTTGTTTGTTGGGTAATGATTGATTGAAATATTACATATTTACATTTTGTATTGATTCAAAATGTTAGATTTGCATTTCAGAACTGTGTGCAAATAATTCAATAATATGACTGTATGCCCCCAGCAATGACAGTGATTTATCTCCTCTTCAAAGGGAGAGAACTGTCTGCCTCACGCACTGGACAGACCATATTCTGATTATAATTGTTGCACAGATTTGAGTTGATGCCTAGTTTTCTCTAGCTTCCTTTGAAGATACAGACAAAAGTTTGACAGTGATGCATCATGTAGCATTTTGTTTCTTTGTATAGTTGGATGTGAACAGGGTCTGGTATCATTTATGGTTTGATAATTGGACAACATGAATGAGGAAGACAGCCATATTTCAGACAGTTTGGTACTACACTGGCAGTGTGCTTCAGGTGATTGTGAGATCACCAGCCTGGTTGTGAGATCACCAGCCACCACTGCTCAGGACCCACCCTCCATTAATGTGAAGGAAACTGGGACATACACAACCAGCCATGCCATGGTTAAGGTGGTGTCATATAGTCTTAGGCAGTTTACAGAAATACGTAGCAAAGACAATGTTAGGAGGGTAAAACCGAGCTGTTGTCAACTTGCAAAATGTTTGTGTGAATTGCACCATATTTTTAGGTTTTAAGATACTCATGGATTGCAGTATGTAGAGGTTTTTAGCTGGCTGTTTGTTATTGCAGCTTTTCTTGTGCATAAAGATGCACAACTTACCATTTCTAACTCATCATTACTTATTGAAACAGATGTGTAGCATTCAGTTCCTGATATGATTATGAAACTGACCTGCTGTTGTCACAGTTGTAAAGTCACATATGACTGCTGGATGTCGTGACCTTATCCCGACGAATCGTAGCCTCACTGGGCGCCACTGCCCGGCAGAGTGAATACCTGGCCGCCTGCGACGAGCGGCGCGCCTTCCTGACCGGCTTCACGGGCTCGGCCGGCACGGCGGTGGTCACCCAGACGCAGGCCTGCCTCTGGACCGACGGACGCTACTACCTGCAGGCCCAGGACGAGATGGACCACAACTGGACGCTGATGAAGGATGGTCAGTCGCGCTGCCAAGGGCGATGGCAACAACAGTGGGGTGTCCTCTGTGCCACACATTCCGACTGACGACTGACTGACGCCCGACGGGACACAAAACTTGACTTCAGACGCGGACGCTTGAGCCCAAGAGGCTGTGCGTCCTAACCCACAACAAACAACAAACGAACCCTGTGCCACAGGCAGCCTTGTCTTTGGGACAGGAGTGTTTTACGTTTCAGAAAGCTGATGCTGCATTGTACCGTTAACCCTATTCCCGGCAGGGGGGCTGAATCCGCCCCCCTCGGGTTTTTTGCTTGCCAGTTCCAGGCTTTTTAATGCAGCTTCACGAGATTTGGTGACTTTTCCTAGCTATTCTTTCTACGTGCCGTGACAAAATTTCAAAATTCCATTTTGTTCAGGGGCGGAGCCAGGCAACGTTTTTGGGAGACACCTCATGCCCTTTTTGGCCATGTTTAGGGTAAAAGGAAAATGGCTGCCAAAAACAGAGTTTTTAAGATAAAACTTAAAACTTTATATGGATGTATAGCTAAATACTTGGGCAATGTGCACACAAAATTTTGTTCACCTGAGGTCATTTTACAAGGTCAGGTCAAGGTCAAAGGTCAAAATTTGTTTTTTTCAATAATTTCGGCGCCGTTTTTTCAAATGCCAAACCCGGAAATATATATGGCGTAGAAAAGGTACCTTCTACTTGTGAACCAAGTTTCAGCTTGATATCAGGTCGGGTCACGGAGTTATGATCTAAAATGTCCGTGCGCGTACCCTGTATCGCAATAGCCATAAAATGAAATTTTTGAAATAGAGTGAATTTAAATGATTGAAAACGTTTACAGATAATATTAAATGCACACGAGATCATTCCAAGTGATCCCAAGGTCACTGGAGGTCATTTAAGGTCAAAGGTCACAAGTTGATCTGAGAAACGTGTGACCATGACAGTTCCCCCGTTTTCATGTCCCTGGCACCGCCTATGCTAACATTATACAAACATTGTAATGCGATTTGTACTTCTTTAGTATAACATGACTAGCAGAAGCCAAAAAAGGGTGTTTGCCTCTTTTGTTCATCCAGTTGTTAGAAAACTAATCATCCTATTTTTGAAACCCTGTTAACGCCCATGAATTTTCTCAAAATTTCAGATTTGCAGGGCCATGGTAAAAGCCCTATGTATAATCTCTCGATTCATGCCAGTTTCATCGAAATCGGTCAATAAACAACGGAGTTATAAGAAGTCCAAAAGTACCCCCCATTTTGACATTTTTGCCCCCCTGTATCCACAAATTCCAAAATTTTGGAAATTTCTTTTTATAAAAATGTAGTTCACGTCACAGCAAATCGATTGCCGTTTGTTGCGATGAAATTGGATGTGTAGTTTTCGAGATCTCAGGGTGGGCCGAATCCGCCCCCCCCCCCCTGCCGGGAATCGACCATACCGTCTAGCCCTCCGGGAATAGGGTTAAGCGATCCAAAATGACGGCTATGTCGGTGTATCGCGTACATCTGTGCGTGCAGGTATCACAGTGCGCTGTGTGCATCTGGCCGTTGCCGCGTGTCACACTATGCTGTGTGCGTCTGAATGCCGTGCTTGTCTGTACGTTCCGTGCGCGTCACAGCGCGGCGCGCGGCCGACAGGCTCGCCGGGCACGCCGTCGCAGGGCGAGTGGCTGGCCTCCGTCCTGCCGGAGTCGGGCGGCGCGGTCGGCGTCGACCCTCGGCTGCTGTCGTCGCGCGTCTGGGACACGCTCTCGGCCGAGCTGAGCACGGCCGGACACCGGCTGCGGCC
This sequence comes from Capitulum mitella, assembly GCA_030062745.1. Classification (NCBI taxonomy): domain Eukaryota; kingdom Metazoa; phylum Arthropoda; class Thecostraca; order Pollicipedomorpha; family Pollicipedidae; genus Capitulum; species Capitulum mitella. Next base: position 4,976,577 of record CP099839.1, on the reverse strand, counting down.
CGTCCCGCAAAACCTGGTGGACCTCATCTGGACCGACCGGCCGGCGCGCACCTGCAACCCGGTCACCCCGCATCCCATCAAGTACACAGGTACGCGGCGGGGCAAACCGCCGACCCGGTCACCGCGCACCCCATCAAGTACACAGGTATACGGCGGGGCGGTCATTGGCTGTACGTCACTTGATTGTCTGTGATCAGCAGCACTGTGTGCGGTTAAGATTCTTTGCTGCTAAAGAAGGTCTTTGTCTTGCCAGGTTGAAGGATCAGTCTGTCAGAGCCTGTCAGCCCCTAGGAAGAACAAGGGAACTAGGTATACTAAATTCCAGTAGGTTTGGTCTTAAGGTGCTTAACAGTCATTCGTGCAATGACAGATGGAACGTGTAATTCCTTGGCGTGTTTTTATACCAGTTCTGTTGACAGGAATGTCGGTGAAGAGCAAACTGGAAGAAGTTCGCCGTCAAATGAAAGAACGAAAATGCTCTCTTCTGGTGGTCGCTGCTTTGGACGAAATTGCCTGTAAGCTTTCAGTGTTAGGGTGAGAACAGAACTGAGATATCGCTTCAGCTTTCAAACTTGCGAAACGAGGGAATCCTGTTTGTAAATGCTAACAGGGAAATGTAATGCTTCCAAGAAGCATTTAAACATGTGCTTTACAGCGCTCCGAATGGCGATATTCTATGTTTTTACGTTATGTTATGATATGCTGTTACGATATGCTAGTTTTTTACTTGCCAATGTTTTATTGGCGTGCATGCAATGCGAGATATTTTGGGAACAATGCATTCAGGTCGCCGCGAAAGATTATCACTGATTGTTGTGACCATTTGCAGTGTATTTCCGGCGTTGTACATGGTTCACTCTGTGTTACTTGATCTGCTGCATGTCTTGCTTGGTGCATTGGGCTGACATTGATGCGCAGTCATTTTGAACTCTCTTTCCGTATTAACGGTCACCCGCCGTCATTCTCACACAGTTTGGATATCTGGCGTGCCGATTTAAGGCTGTTTGATGTCGTGATCGGTTGCTCGGTTGGGAGAGCGGTAGTCTTCCCGTCTTGGAAAAACAAACGCAAGTCGTCTCGGCGCTCGCTTTTCGGCCCACCGTTCAGCTGGCAGCCGAACAATAGAGGGTCATGCGGATTGCCACGTGGTCGTGTCGTGTCTTTGACGTCACGTCAAGGTTTTGCCACAAAAGTAATCGTTACGTGGAATTACGCGATATGGTGTTGGGTTCATATTCCGTTCGTTAAGTTCTGCTTAGCACGGGTCCTGGTCTCGAACAGTCCCGAACATCATTATAGAAAATTGTTCCAATCCAGTTTATTTTTATAAAATATGCGTATTTGGAAAAAATGTAATGCTTCTTCAGGCCAGCCCTACTTGCACATCATAGACATTCCGGGCCCAAACGTGACGCTCAGCAATACATTTGAGGCAGTATTTCGTCCGAAACCAGTCCTACTCACGCAAGCCGTGTCCGGTGTCACCTTTAGGGATAGGAGGGGCCACTGGGTCATTTTTTTCGCGTTTCCAAATTTGTGAACATTAATGCTACATGGCGATGCATGATCCTTCTCCGCCCACACACACACACACTCACATTGTCCGGGCTGGCTACGCATAATATGACTGGAGTTGAAACGCCACGCTTTGCACCACGTTTGATGAGATTTGACGCCATACGCCGACCGTACTTAAACACTGTTACCATCCTGTACCCAAAATTCAATGCTTTTCGTCACGTTTGAGTTGGTGATGTTTCGTACAACATGTGGTGAACACGTTGGCATACCTTTGCGGCCAGACCTGCTGAATCTGCGAGGCAGCGACATCGTCTTCAACCCGGTGTTCTTCTCGTACTGCGTGGTGCTACCCGATTCGGTGCACCTCTTCATCGAGGCTCAGAAGATGAGCCCGAGTGTGAACCAGCACTTTGCGGACGAGGGAGTCGCCGACCTGCAGGTGCACGACTACGACGCCGTCTGGGCATTCCTCAAAGAAAAGGTACGGGTCTTCACCGTGACCGCCGCGGCCGAGCGTGACCTGAGGTTGAACGTGAGTTCCATTGAACTGAACGAGGGCTGCACTTGACGACTGGCGTGAGTTGAAGTACTGGCGTGGTCCGTTAGGCTTTTCTTCTGCATTTACTGTGTGCTTTCGAGTATCCGTCTTGTAGTTATCGCCATCATTTGTACTGGAGTCGCTCCCTGGTTGATTTTGATGCACTTTGATTGTGCGTACATCATAGAAAATGGAAAAATGTCAAAGATCACCATTGGAACCAAAGCAATTTTTTACTCCTTGCGTTTTGCCGTTTTAAACGCTTGCCTGATTTCCGTCATTATTCAGTGGACATAATGTAAACAACGCTGTCATAGCCTTCATTGTCAGCTAATGGCTGAGCAGCGAAATGGATTTGTTGCCAATATGTTGCTGTAGCCAGTGTGGATTGACCTTTGTCCAACTCTTCTCCAGTTGCATGAAGTCGCCTTCCCAGTTACCGACACTCGCATATCAAAGTCTCAGCTGAAGCAGGGCATGGAGGATACATTCGTTGTGCGCCCTTGCTCTTCAGGCTTCTGCCATGGAGGGGAAGGCGTGGATTTGTCCTCTGGCCAGCCACGCGCTCACCGCGATATTCGACAAGGGTCTGAAGGTGCTGGAGAGAACACCACCCTGCACCATGAAGGCCATCAAAAACGAAACGGAAATTCAGGGTGAGCATGTCTCTCAGTCGTCTGCTGTTCTTCAGCCGGGTCTGGGGCTCTGTAGGAGAACGGGTGATTCAGGTGGAGAGCTGGCGCAGGCATGCATGTGTGGTGCCGTCTAGGAAGCTGCTGATGCCGTCGTCGTGCGGGCCACGATCGCCAGAGTTGGCACGCGGCGACTCTGCTCTCTTGGCACCGTGGCGAGTTCAGGCGCGTTGGTCACAGGGCAGGAGGCCTGTGGTCAGTGGGCGCTCTGGTTAGTGGACACGAGCTCCGTGACCACAACATCTCGCCTCAGTACCGGGCGCCGGCAGCCGCGGTACCGACGCCACCGCCCTCCGTCCGGCAGGCATGCACAGCGCGCACGTGCGGGATGCGGCGGCGCTCTGCAGCTACCTGTGCTGGCTGGAGGAGCAGGTGGCCAGCGGCCGCACGGTCACCGAGGTGTCCGGCGCCGCGAAACTCGACTCTCTCAGGTCAGACCTGCCGGCGCCCGCCGACGGGCGATTGCCAGGTCAGCGCGGTGTTGGACGGCTTACTTTTGTCCGGTGGTATGTTTGTTATGTTTTTTGTCGCTCGTGAACGTGTTTTCGATAGACCTTTGTTGGAGACGGTTTCTTTGTCCGGTTTTGCAGGGCGGAGCAGGATCTGTTCGTCAGTCTGAGCTTTGCCACGATATCTTCGTCGGGTCCGAACGGAGCGGTGATCCACTACCACCCGGCGGCCGCCACTGACCGGGCCATCACCGCTGACGAGATGTACCTGGTGGACTCGGGCGGCCAGTACAGGTGAGGCTGGGGTGACAACCATCACCTCTAATGAAGTGAACGTGATTGGTGCAGGCGAACAGCTTTATGGGACACCGAGAATGTCAACTTTCAAGTGATGTCTGCTTTAAGCGTGGGCTTGCAGTGGGGCATCGTTCAAGCACTGACTGTCTTTCTTGCCTGTGTTTCCTGGTCCTTGGTGAAGCTATTTTTTTTTTTTTTTTTGTTATGCAGCCCGCTGTCTGATTGTTGACGGTGCTCTGTGAGTCTTGTCGATGGACCTTCCCCTCGGGTCTGGCCGGCGGCGGTCAGTTCTGCCGTCTGGTCTGGCTGTGAACCCTGCTGTCCGGTCTGGCCGTGGACCCTGCTGTCCGGTCTGGCCGTGGACCCTGCTGTCCGGTCTGGCCGTGGACCCTGCAGTCTGGTCTGGCCGTGGACTCTGCCGTCTGGTCTGGCTGTGGACCCTGCAATCTGTCGTGGCTGGCGACGGTCGCTGACTGTTTGCTCCTCAGGGACGGCACCACGGACGTGACGCGAACCGTCCACTTTGGTCAGCCGTCCAAGCACCAGAAGGAGTGCTTCACGCGGGTCCTGAAGGGACAGATTGCACTTGCCACCGCTGTCTTCCCCACCAAAACCAGGGTCAGTGGCACCGGCTGGGACACGGGCTTCGTGTTGTCTGTGATATATGTCGCCTGCCCGTCAGCGAAAAGTCGAAGATAATTGGGCGCACGTGATGCTCACTTTTGCCGTTGAGTTCATTACTGGGTTGTGAAACTGAGCAGTGAAATCCAAAGTGTCACGCGTGTGTTGGTAAACGTGGAGATAAATATTTTTCCGCAGAAGCTTCGTTTGTTCTTATTTCACACGTGTGAAACGAATTTCGGTAGGTCCGGGGCTTTGTCCCATTTACCGGCTGGCAGTTGATGGGGCCGCTATTCTAGAGACCAGCGTCTTCATATCGCCATCGTATAGTCCGTATCGCGTTCTACCGTATATCCAGAGCATTCTTAGCGATAAACCTAAATTCATATACAAGGAATGAAAATAACTCGGGCTTGAAGGCCGGAACCGAGCACCTGTCGGGATGCTCTCCTTAATGACGACTTTCCCGTAATATGTTTTATTCTAGGCCATTAAATCTGAGATCCAGATTACGGTTGTGATGTGAAACCGGAAGGTGCATGCGTAGAACTTGATTTTGAGATGCATTTAATTGCCGATAACATTAGAGCCCAGAAAGGTCTGAGAGTTTGAGCAGGGAACTTGCCCCGTCGTTGGCTTTGTCCACGGGCTGTCCTTTTCTGTGTGTGGCTCACAGGCGGCGTATTGAGAGTCTAAGCAAGGTACTCCCCTGTCGTTAGCCTCGTCTGCCGGCTATCCGTTTCTTCTGTGGTCGTGGCTCACAGTCTGACGTGTTGTGCGTGTTCGTCAGCCGTCCGATGTCGGTGACCGACGTCTGGCCGGGCCCGCAGGGCACCCTGCTCGACCCCCTGGCGCGGCTGGCGCTCTGGGAGGTGGGCCTGGACTATTCCCACGGCACCGGACACGGCATCGGATCGTACCTGAACGTGCACGAGGGGCCGATGACGATTCACAGCCGGCCTCAGCCGCCCACCGAGGCTGGAATGGAGCAGGGCATGTTTGTCTCTGACGGTACGTCAACAGGGCATGTTTGTCTCTGACGGTATGTGAACAGGGCATGCTTGTCTCTTACGGTACGTCAACAGGGCATGCTTGTCTGACGGTACGTCAGCAGGGCATGTTTGTCTCTGACGGTACGTCAACAGGGCATGTTTGTCTCTGACGGTGCGTCAACAGGGCATGTTTGTCTCTGACGGTACGTCAACAGGCCATGTTTGTCTCTGACGGTACGTCAACAGGGCATGTTTGTCTCTGACGGTAAATCAGCAGGGCATGTTTGTCTCTTACGGTAAATCAACAGGGCATGTTTGTCTGACGGTACGTCAACAGAGCATGTTTGTCTCTGACGGTACGTCAACAGGGCATGCTTGTCCCTGACGGTACGTCAACAGGACATGCTTGTCAGACATGTCTGACACTATTGGAACGTTTCGTGATTCGAAAACATCCATACACTGCTGGTGTTAAATGTGTGATATGGGTTTGGGGTCTTCAAAAGTAGAGCATAACCGATCGAAACCAGGGTATTTCTGGTTAAAGAAAATCGCGTCTTCTGAACAACATTCAACAACTCATCTGTATTTTACCCTTCCACCCAAGCGTAGAAAACAAGGACGTCGTTCCCTGTGATTCGCGCAGTTGACCTGTGTCGATTTACCCCGCCTGCCGAGTACCGAGAAACAGACGGCTCTGTTGGACCGAGGCACGCCGAACACAAGGCCGTCTTCAAACGGCCACACGACTTCACAGAGCCGGGATACTACGAGGACGGCCAGTTCGGCATCCGGCTGGAGAACATCGTCCGCGTGGTGCCGGCCAACACCAAGCACAACTTCCGCGAGCGCGGCTTCCTGACGTTCGCGCACGTCACTCTGGTGCCCGTGCAGACCAAGATGCTGGTGCCCGAGCTGCTGACGCAGGACGAGGTAAACGTGATGCGCGGTCAGGTGGGTGCACTGGCGGGCGGGGCGGGCTCGCTCGAGCTATGTCGTTTGCTTTTAGCCCCGCTTGGCAGAGGCGTATGCTCACTGTCTGAGACGTTGTTTAACGGGTTCGGATGGGCTGAAGCGCTCGGAGCACGCTGTGACGTCAGAGGTGGGCGGGAATCAGACGCCTCTGGTCGGGGAGTGGCAGCGGCAGTCCGACCGACGGCAGCCTGTGCCGCGCAGATCCGCTGGCTGAACGACTACCACGCCGAGTGCCGCGAGACGGTGGGCGCCCTGCTGCAGGCGCAGGGCCGCACCGCCGCCTACGCCTGGCTCCTGCGCGAGACGGAGCCGCTCGGGTAGCGCGCGCCGTCTGCCGGCGGGCCGTCACGCGCGCCGTCTGCCGGTCGGGCGTCACGCGCGCCGTCTGCCGGCGGGCCGTCACGCGCGCCGTCTGCCGGTCGGGCGTCACGCTCGCCGTCTGCCGGTCGGGCGTCACGCGCGCCGTCTGCCGGCGGGCCGTCACGCGCGCCGTCTGCCGGTCGGGCGTCACGCTCGCCGTCTGCCGGTCGGACGTCATGCTCGCCGTCTGTCGGCCGGGCGTCACGCTCGCCGTCTGCCGGCGGGCCGTCACGCGCGCCGTCCGACCGGCGGGGCGTCACGCGCGCCGTCTGCCGGTCGGGCGTCACGCGCGCCGTCTGCCGGTCGGACGTCACGCGCGCCGTCTGCCGGTCGGGCGTCACGCTCGCCGTCTGCCGGTCGGGCGTCACGCGCGCCCCGCCACACCCTGCCATCGCTCTCGGCCTGCGCCGGCCGCCGGGTCCTGCTCATCTCTGCTTCCCTCCCGGTGGTGAGTGGTAATACTTGGCTGACAAAAGTGGAGCTTGCTTCGTTCTTATGCCTGGACAGTGTTATCGTTTCGCAATACATGGTCCTTTTCTATTTAATGTCAGGATTGTTTCCGTTGCGGTGCTCTCCATCGTATGAATCACAGCCGGGATAAAGAATGAAAACCAACTGGCCCAAGCTTACACGGGGTTTCCATCGTCACGACGTGCTTGTGCGCCGACATGTGTATATGATATATTGGCTCGAATTAAGTTCGTACGGCGCGATGTTGAGCATGAAATGGTGTGCACAGTACTTGCTCAAATCAGAGGGACCGTAAATATGTGCTTTTGTTTTTTACAAATCGACGTTTGCAGCGGCTTACAACGGTTTTTTGAAGTGACGCAAAAGAAAACGTTTTGTTTGGAAGAAACCGGCAAACCCAACTCGAATAATGTAGTTGTCAGTGGCGTGTTTTGCGAAATTGGGCCTTTTTACGAGCCTCGAAATTTAGCCTCGTAGTTCACCACAAAGAGATGGTGGTGAAACGCGTTCTTTCACGATATGAAGTGTAAGATATAATAGCTGTAAAATGTGCTGGAGTCCACGGGCGTGAAATATGGTCGAAGGGCTGCCCGAACTGCCCTAAGGATATCTGGTCAAAAGAGCGGCGATACAGTGAAGCCTTTGTCGTCTCGAAGGTGTGAAACTGATCGGACAGTTACACCGCACACGTGCCCGTTTCACGAGGAAAACTCGTCATGTTTAGTGTCGCGGCTAGTTGTGTCGATGACTGTAAATCGACCGTCGTCAGTGAAACGAGGATGATCGCCATAAGACCGCAGTCACTATGCATCCACAAGTCAAAAGCAAGCAGTAAAATACATAGCACGGATACATCCACAAGCCAAAAGCAACCAGTAAAAAACATAGCACGGATACCCACATATCTTGATCATAGCAATACGCTGAAGAATATGAATACGCAGTCACTTTTGCAATCCATTCATGTACAAATTCATGTGGTGGGACGTTCGTTGCTTGAGGGCGTCGATAAACTGAGTGAAAAGATAGAAAACCGCGATCATAACTACGGTCTACACAACGTCGTAGCCAGTTTCATCTGGGGTCGCAGGAAAGGCAGAACACGATGCGAATCGTTTTTCAGTTATTTTGTATCCATTTGCATCGGCTTGTATATGGATCCGATATCATCCAAGTCAAGACGTGGTCAAGGCTGCCGTTCGGCTGCGGGTAAAATGACACGGCATTGCTCTTGAATTGTAATGTAGTTCATTTCGTAGCGGCATTTTTTCTGGACGCAGCTGAATAGAGGCATCTTCAGCCTTTCAGACGTTCCCATGGCGACCTGACGTACACAAAGGGACACCACCAAGGCAAGACTAGCCAGGTCTTCCAAGAAACGTTGGTGGCAGTTCGGCCTACTTTGTGCTGTTGTTGCTGGCTCTCCAGTTAGTATCGACTAGCACCAGTTTATCAAACGTCCCCACGAATCTGAGGCTCAAACAGCAGTGCCGTGTTAATCCATCTCTAATACCCGTGAAGCTCGTAAGTAACATGCTCATGTTTGTTGCATTATCTTTTAGGACAGTTTGATATGTCAGAATTGATAGGATAAATGTGGAAAATACTATTCTCTCGATCTCCAAACTGCTTGGCAGGGTTTTACAAACGCTGTCTCCTTTTCGTATTCGTTGCAAAGCTTCAGAACCGCTTTGCATGTGGAACCAGTTTGGAGCCGCGTTGGACGACAACCAGTGGGCCGAAATCTTCATTGCCAGTTGAGGTGAAGACAGCAGAAGCGTGGGTAAACGGCTCCACTGTCTCCAATGGACTCCAAATGACCGCAGCCCTCAATGGCAATCTTCTTTCGAGAGAAGATGCTAGTCAGGAAAATGTACGTGACGACCAGGACATTGCAGCATTCCATGCCAACGGTCAGGACCAGGCGCACACAAAACACAATACCCTCACAAAAAGCAGTCATGCTTCAGGGAGGGGCCGAAGACCTTTCCAAGTGCCCATGATACCAGTCGCCGTGCCGAAGATATGCACCCATCCTCCGCTGTTGGCCAACGACTGCATGTACGAAATGCGCTGGTACTACAGCTCCGACTTCACCACCTGTCTGTCGTTCCAAAGCGGCTCCGAGTGTGACGCTAACGGCAATAATTTCCCCACCCGGGAGGTCTGTCGCGAGGTGTGTCAAACCAGCGTCTACATAGAGCTGAGCGTCAAGAGCATGAACAGCTGGCGATGCGGACCTCCCCTCGCCGATCGCACGTACTGCAGGCCCGGTGTGTGGCCCGAGCAACGCTACTATTACGACGAAACTCTGCGCCGGTGCGTCGGCTTTGCCGCTGGTGGATGCGCGATGTCGAACTCATTCGCGTCGCAGGACGACTGCACTTTCTTTTGTCGTCAGCCTGACGCCATTTTGGACAAAGTTCCTCCCGTTGCCTGTCGCCTACCGAAGGTTCGTGGCTTTGAGATCTGTTACAATGGTCAGGTCAGATGGTATTACAACTCCCGGACGGAACGGTGCGAATGGTTCATTTTCTCGGGGTGTTTTGGCAACTGGAATAATTTTCTCAGCTACAGTGATTGCCAAAATGTGTGTCAAGGTAAAGACTACGAGGTGGATGTTTGCAGCCTCCCTCCAGACACAGGAACTAGTTTCCAGTACAGAAAGCGATACTTTTACGACAAAACATCTAAAACGTGTCGTGAGATGACTTATTCTGGGTTTGGTGGAAACGCCAATAACTATTTTCTCCCTGAGGAATGTGAGTCGGAGTGTGTCGCGTAACTTGATCGGCTATCACTGACGTCTGTGGATGAGGGCAAGTGACAGTGCAGATGCCTGCCTGAATACAAGGTCGTTAATTCCATGCTACAGCTCGATTGTATTGCTAATAAAATCGTTTATTTTTAAGCCATTGCTTTTGTGAATGATATGTGAAGAGGAAAAGAGCATGCACGAAATGCGCATGCTCTTCTGTCGGTCGCAGGTAACCACTGCGACAAGAAGCAAGTAAACGAACCACCGGCTCCTAGTGGCAATAATGGAAAATAGCAGTGCCGTAAATTTTCATAGATGGAGTTGCTCGTCTCCGGAGCATCTGGATTTCCCCTATGTCCATCGCTGTCTGCACACAAAATACACTGCATTGAGCGTGGACTGTCACCAGCTGCTGGGACTCAGCAAAAACATGTGGGTTCGCGCCAGTCGTTATCATGGACTAATCTGGACATCGTGTCCGACCCCACCTTACTGCGCCGCGCAGCTGTGAGGCGGACCCGGCCTGTCGGGAAGCCATGAGGTGCTCCGACAGAGGCACGTCGGACTGACGCGACCGCTGGGGTGTGCTGAGCTCGGTTGGGCACGCACCACACGCCACTTCCGTGCGATGTCACTGGAGCGAGGGATGTGATGGACATTCGGAAATGTTTTTAAGCATCGAGGATATGCGTACTGATGCCTGTAGAATGTTTTGCAATTTCTTGAAAGAAAGGAACGCTGTTCTGCTAAGGATGTTCAGAAACCAGCCGTTCGTCCATGCAACATCATGGCTGGAGATGCGCTGTAAGAATTTGGTATGAAGCGATACTTTCGAAACATGTATAGACTTTGGCTTACTTGGCCACTGTATTCCCGAGTCAGCGGCCATCATACAACCTCTAGGCACAGGTTGCCCTCCGGCCATCCCTGTTGGTAGTCTGCCGCCCCTCCGGCCCGCACACCCCGACGTGGGCCAGGTCACGTGGTCATGGACCCGGAGACAGTGACACGGCCGGTCGCGCCGGTTGAACACTGACCGGCCTGTCTGAATGCCAGCCCGGGAAACCATTGCCAGTACCCCACTGCATGTGAACCATGTTGTATAATGCCAGAGGCGGATTCAGGGTTGTGTAAATGGTTACCTATAACGGGCGTTTAGCGTTACAGTAATTGGGCTCGACTTGGTGTATGCAGAAAGGTGACAGTATCCTTCGCTATGTTTGCAATGAGCATAAGTGATAGACTAATGGTGCCACATAATTACCATCTGCGGCGCTTTTTCACTCATTTTTTCACTCATTCACCGCTATTTTCACTCATTCTAAGCCATTCAGGAACGTAGATTAGGTCACGATGGTTCCTTTCGGCTTTATCCATACAGCACTGATGATGCCACAAAACAGTGTCCATAGTCCCATTTCTTTTTTATTCCCAGCTGCACCACTGATGGGCTGGGAATAAAAAAGAGAGCGCCAGGAGCCGTCGAAATTCTCATTAGGTTCTAAGATTTAATTCGCATCTACCCACGGCATACTTCCATTTATCAAAACCAATTCAAGCACGATTTCGAGTGCCGGAAATCCCATTTGTATGGTCACCTGCCATTAATGCTTTTATGTTCCAGAACTAGACTTGCAGACGAATAACACAGACGCTATCGTCGTGGCCGTTACGCTGTGCATTGCTGTTTGCAACATGCGTCTGCATTGTTTAATCGCCGCTTCGGAATCAAACGCCCACTTCGTTATACGACAGCTGTATTGTAAGAGCACACTACACACAGCAAAATTGCTTAGCTCTGACGAGAAACGAACGACAAGAAAATCCTTAGCGCGAACTGCACCATAAGCCTAACATCGCACGCTAACATCCATGTCGAGGCTGCCACACCACGTGACTAGGCGTTACACGTTGGCCGTCGTCACATTGGGATAGCAGTCAGCTGGGAGCTCGCTGATTTTCGGGCGGGGCGGCGCCGGGCGGAGGCGGAGGCCAAACGAGCGATGGTCACCCACCGCAGCGCTCGTCCACTGCCTGAACTGACCCCCAGCACCCCACGGCCGACAAGCGGCAGATGACGCCCGACGTCGCCACTCGTTCGCGGTACTAGCCAGAAGAACGGCACACAGGGTCGTCAGACAACGCAGGTATGCAGGTTTCACGAGACAGTGCGCGAGCATGCAGCCTATGTATTCGCTATTTACACGCACGGTTCTGTACAAAACTAGAGGCGCGAAATTATTTCAGTCCAAATTTTCCGTCGATGCTCCTGAAGAAAAATTGCAGTAAGATGCGTGAAGAACCTTGAAATCTGCACTCTGGTGAAACACCCTAAATGCCGTGCAGAGATACACATATAAAAAGAAGAGTCTCCAACATAACCAGATATAAAATGGAGCCTACTGCATGCCAGCCGCGTGGTTAACGGATCCTTTACGCACCGATTACCCTGCTTCCAGTGCGCGGGCTCAGATAAACGCACGGCCGTCTGAAGTCTAGACAGGCCCAGAGCGTACGGCTCATCTCCGAACGAGCACAGCCCTGCAGGCTGGTCCGAACAGAGGTGCCTGGTCCCGCGGTCCACCGGTTAACTCATCCCTGCAGGCTGGTCCGAACAGAGGGGCCTGGTCCCGCGGTCCACCGGTTAACTCATCCCTGCAGGGTGGTCCGAACAGAGGGGCCTGGTCCCGCGGTCCACCGGTTAACTCATCCCTGCAGGGTGCTCCGAACAGAGGGGCCTGGTCCTGTGGTCCTCCAGTTAACTCATCCCTGCAGGGTGGTCCGAACAGAGAGGCCTGGTCCCGGGGTCCACCGGTTAACTCATCCCTGCAGGGTGCTCCGAACAGAGGGGTCTGGTCCCGCGGTCCACCGGTTAACTCATCCCTGCAGGGAGGTCCGAGCAGACGGACCTGGTCCTGTGGTCCTCCAGTTAGCTCAGCCCCGCACAGAGACCTGATCAGGAGCCTCCTGGCCCACCAGTCGCTGCACCGCTCAAGTCCCACTGTTTCATGGCTACGTCCCTTACAAGGCAGAGCATACTATGTACACGCACAGAAAATGCTCGGCCATCGCACAACATTCGGGTAAAATCTAGCTGTCTGGTCGAAACAGGACCATACGGTACTATTTTTGCTGGATACACGGCATGTGATTGACATTTACATCTCAGCTATACCGTAGCAGGCTACCCCTGTCATAGATATTTCAAGCGCAACGCTTCATATAATTCTAGCGAGGTAGCTTGATATCATGTTAACAAGCCTGGCTGATGCTACGAAACTGGTCGACGAAGGACACATCGTTGGAGCTGGAGCGGCCACGGACCCGGTTTCATTCTCGACATCGTGCCGTCGTCGCGGCGAGTGGCCGCGGCGTGGCCTCCGCGGTCCGCCGTCGTGCCTCTGCCACCCCCACTGCCTCCCCTCGCCTTCAGTTTGCTTTCCGGGCCTATCTGCAAGTTAGCGGCGTTGGCGGCGCTGGCTGGCGGGTGCGCCGGCCCTCAGCGCAAACCTAGCCGCCCGTCGGCATCGATTACGCAGGCGCGGCCGGCGCCGGCGACCGCTCCCTCCGCCCTCACGCACGGGACATGTGCGTGCCCCCTGAATCCGCCCACGCACATCCGATTGATTGAACTTCCCGGCCCGTCGCCATGGAGACTGTTATGGTTCAAAATTTAGGGTAAACTGAGCCGTGCGACGCTCGCCAGAGCGCTAATCAGCTCGGTGGTGCGGGGGAGGGTCTCCGAGGGGCCAATGACCCTCGCAGTGCGCGCCAGAGGGCTCGCGTGCATCTGGACCGGGCTTCTGGAGAGGGCGAGGTAGCGGCGACAGCCTGGTCCGGAACAGGTTCTGGCAAGCTGTTGGCGAGACGGCTCGAAGAGCAGAAGATCGAGGAACAGCTCGGAGAGCAGAAGAACGAAGAAGTACGAAGAGATGCCGAGGAGCAGCTGGATCGTTGCGCCTAAATTTTCCGAAGGCAAAAGAGCGGGGCAGAATGGGTGCCTACACTAGCCTTTGTCAAACCTTGGGACGTGCTGACAGCGTGTTCTGACAGTTGGTGTCATGGGTATGAGGTAGCCAGCGCATTTCGTGGGTCATCCATAACGGAGTTTCCTGTCTGCCGATGCGCCCACGACGTTGGATTCGGCAAATTACACCCTAACCGAGTTCATTTTTCCTTGATTTTTGCCAACGGACAATTTGCGCAAAACCACGCTCTCCGCATCTCACACACGTCCATCCAGAACAGCACAGACGTCATGAGTTCGATTCCCGCGAGCTGGCTGCGATAAACTGACAAACATATTTTGCAGACTTTTTGCAGCGGGTGCCGCACAAAAGGCCGGTTTCGCCCGAGGTCCCTGGAGTCGGACGGTTTCAGCAGTCAGGGCCCATTACGCAGAGCTCGAGAGGGGCACGTGTTGCCGACGTCACCAGTGAATCGGCCGGCGTAATAAATGCTCACGCGCCGAATTTAATGTGTCGCGCGCTCATTTCCATACCAGACCATTCGCGCATTTTTAGGGGAAATCTGGAATTTTGAAGGGGAACACAAAAGTGCAGGGAAAATAAATCAGCCGGGGCGCATATGCAAATTACGCTAATTGTTTCGGTCCGTTCGCCCCGGTTTGTGCAGCTGCGCGCGGCTAAAACTTCACAAACACATGGCTCAAATCGGGGCGCAATGCGAGGGCGGAAATGACAAAGAGAGTAATGCAGTGGGGGAACCATTCGGCTGGGGAAAAAGAGCGAAAGCGACGTGGAAACAGGACGCACTGGAGGCGACTGTTGGACCTACTCCGCCCGGGACGGTGATGTACTGCGATCTGTTGCGAGCCGGGTTTTCTTGGCAACATCGGTGCAAAGTATAGACGGTGTCCGCGCCGTGCCTCGGAAAAACGAGCAGCCAGAAAACCGTTCAACGGCAGCCGTTCCAAAGCAGAGAAGTCAGCAGAAGTACATATGCGGCTTGAAATTGTCAATGTGTCTCGGATCGCGCTCTGATAAAAAAAATGCGTTTCATGTCTAGAGCAACGGAATGATGGCACCCCGTGAAATAAAATCCTCTACTGGAAACGTTTAAAACACCCGTACGCAAGTTGTGTACATGGTCGGAAAACCAATTAAATTTCGTCTCGTGATTTACATTAATTCCATTAGCTCTGTAACCAAGAAACAATGTATACCTGCTTACGTCTTTGCAGCACAGACCAAAACATATTAGCGACGAACAGCGCAAAAGGATAGAGACACGTACCTGACGTATCTTGGAAGAAGCATACCGTGCCGCAGCTAAAATGACTAACAAAACACTTCTGTTTCTTTTGTAAAGTAAATTGAATTCATTACCTTGGGCTGCGGATTTTTTTTTGCACGTGTAAAAAGACGTGGAACGACGTACTCCGTATTGTTCATCCGTGTGCCTGTAACACACCATTATCACAAAATTTGACACCGACGAAACAAGCAGAAACTCTACGCCCGGAAACGCCTTTGAATCGATTCACATTCGGACTGGTTCATTACACCGCCCCGGTGCCAGGCGGTGCCACCTGCACGTCGTGCCGCTGTCGCCGTCCATTATTGATGGCGGCCGGTGGCCGGGCGGCGCACGCCAGTTTAACCGCCGGCCTGTTCTCACCCGACCCGTGGGGCGCGACGATCAATAGCCGCCCACCGGCTCCGAATTCGGCCGGCGCCGCCCGACCGGCACGGGCTGAGCGGCGCCGGCCGCCACGCGCCGGCGCCACCTCCGCGATCAATACCCGCTGAAATTCGCCGGCCTCCTTGCCGCAGTTCACAGCGGCCGGCCCTTCAATGGCGGCGGCGCGCGCGGCCGGCCGGCGCCGGCTCGCGGCCGCGCCGACGGCGCCGACGGCCCGCCCCGGGCCGGGCGCGCCGCCGGCGCCCCATGCTTTCAGCCATCGACCGGCCGACTCCGGTATTGGCTTCAAGAGTGAAAACGTGGCGGCCGGCCGCGGGCGCAGCGGTCCGGCCGCTGCCGGCGGCGTCATTGATCAGCGCGGCGCCGGCCCGGCCTCGCCTCGCCTCGCCTCGCTCATCCACACACCGCGCTATCGATTCCTCAGCAGGCAAGCAGTCTTCACTGGGAGCGGCCGCATGAAACGTCGGAGCGACGGCCAAAAGAGGCGAAACGGGGAGACGCTGGCCGGTCTCGTCTCCACGCCGGGCCGACGCCATCGCGCCGCGCGGCCGCCGTCGGACCGGCGGGGACGGCGTCGGCCCGGGCTGGACCTGTCAGCTCTCAGGACACCGGGCTCCGCTCACTGCGACCGGCTGCCGCGGAGAGCTAGGGCCCCAGGGGTGCCGCTGAGGGAGCGAGGGATTTCTGGGAGTTTGCTGATGAGAGGGATTCCAGACAGCTCCCCTTTCAGAACGCCAGAAACTTTCTTTTAAAAAGGCGACATTGTTACTCATGGTAGCTACGCCGTCATTTTCATGGAATCGCCGGGAAATAACGTGAGACGAATGTGGATCATGCCCAATGCACAAATTGGAGATAACTTGCCTGATTAGCAATGCGCACACGATCAATACTTCTGAAGAAATGCGCCATATTTATCAAGAGATCTGTAATGGCAGAGACAACATATGACTTAAAATTATTCGGTTTACTCCCACGAATGACTATCAGTCCTTACCAAGGCTTTCCCTAATTTCCCTAGGATTGTAGATACGATCTGAACGAAACTGGCGATTGAAAAATGAACTGAGGCTCGGGTGTAGGGCAAAATAGTTTTGTCTCGGGCTTGACGAAACCGAAAAGAATGTCATATTTTTCCAACGATTAATGACTGATTAAATTAGTGTTTTCTTTGGTAACAAAAGTACTAGGAACCAAACGTCCCACAACAACTTCCGCTTGAAACAGTTCTGTCCCGCACAGATCCGTAGCAGCACCAGCTCCAATGTGTCCTCCGTCAAAAATAAACTTCATGCTATCAGAAATTTCTAGACACTGTTTGAGGTAGACAGGGTTAAACGTTGAAGTACGTCCCAATGGCTAGAATCGAGTTCATATTGACTCGTGCAGGCACGGATTATAATGATAAAATTTCCAAGCATCACAGGCCATTCCTGGAAATATTTAAACCCGTAACCTGCTACATCATCTACACCTAGCTCGCCAAAACGGCAGAAATAGTTATGGCCTATTAGAAACGATACAGACATTCCTACATAATTTTCCTGTTCAGCGAGTTCCCACGCCGCTAGAGCAGCCTGTGTGAAACTCGCCTGAATGATTGGTTACTGAGGTAGACTGTTGTACGTGGCCATTTTAGACCTTTGAAATGGTCATTTGGCTGAGGTTTGAACCACCCCCACTCACCGCGGCTTTCACGAAAGTTGCCTCACAACGCAGACCATAACACCGCCGATCATCCACACCGCGCTGGAACAGCTGAATCACCCTGAGATCGTTGATCAACACAGAACACCAATCACATCGCACACCCGTACTCACGATCTGGCGCGGCCGACGCGCCGAACCCGGTCCCGCGCCGCCGCGCGCGCCACCCGACCCTCCTACACCGGCAGCAGGGTCAGGTTCAGCTCGGTCTTGTCCTGCAGCCGCCGGAAGACGGGCAGCACCACGTAGGCGGGCGCCAGCGGCGGCTCGCGGCCCTCCTCGGTGGCCGGCGTCATCACGAACGACTGCATGGTGTAGGCGGCGCGGCCGGGCGCCGGCAGCGGCAGCGCGTACAGGTAGGGCACGGCGCGGCCGTCCGGGCCGCGCCGGTGGTGGCGGCGCACGTGGCGGCGCACCAGGCCGCGCAGCCGCGAGCTGAAGCCGCACCGCGTGCAGCGGTAGTTGCGGTTCAGGTAGCCGCGCAGCAGGCTGGCCGCGTACGGCAGCCGGCTGTGGCCGTGCTTCTGGTGCCAGTGGCTCAGGTAGTGGTGCCGCTGCGGGAAGCGGAGGCGGCACGGTTTGCAGCGGTACAGCCGGGCGGCCGGCCGCGGCCGGCGCCGGGCCGGCGGCGCCGCGTCGGCGTCGGCGGCGGCGGCGGCCGGCGGCCGCAGCAGGCCGGCCAACTGCTGCGACAGCAGGCTCGGCGGCAGGGCGGCCGGCGGCGCCGGCGGCGGCGGCCGCGTCTGCTCGAGCAGCGCCGGCGCGCCCAGCTGCGGCAGCAGGCTCATGATGCGATCCGGAGGCAGGAACGGCGGGAACGGGCCGGCGAACGCGCCGAACGGGTGGCGCGGCAACTTGTCCTTCAGCGAGTCCAGCGGGCTGTCCTCGGCGTCGGCCGGCTTCTCGCCCTTCTGGTCGTGGAACGGGTGGGCCTGCATCACGTGCAGCCGGAGCGAGAGCAGGTCGGGGAGGCAGTGGCCGCAGATGCTGCAGGTGGTGCCGATGCTGCTGGGGATCGCCCTCGATGCCGAGCTGCTCTTGGACTTCTTCTCCTTCGGAGCGCCGTGCTCGCTCGCCATGTGCGTCTCCAGAAGTTTGGCCGTTTTGAACTTGCCGCTACAGACAGTGCACACCTCTAGGCCTTCTTCGTCCTTGATCGTGGCATCGCTCATTTTCGGGTCCTTGTCGTCCTCAGGATCGTAAATCCCGTGAGTGTTTTGCTTGTGGACCTTCAGGAAGTACTTGCTGCAGAGTTCCTTCTGGCAGACTTCGCATTTCACCCCGCCCTGCATCTGATGGTTCTCCATATTGATGCCGTGCATCTTGATCATGTGGGTTTTCATGAAGTACTTGTTGCACAGCTCCTTGTTGCAGATTTCGCAGTAGCTGCGGCTGGTGCTGGCTGGCTTAGGCCGCTCGAGCTTCTTCTGGCCCTCCACTTCCAGACGAATCCTCGACAGGAACGCAGTCTCGTTCACTGCCGGCGCAGGGATGCCGTGAGCTGTTTGCATATGTTGCTGCAGGAAGAATTTGGCGTAGAAGTCCTTCTTGCAAACGCCGCAGAATGTTTCCGAAGCGTGGCCCGGCGGGACGGACATCAGACCGGTATCCTTGCTCCCAAGGGACTTTGTTGCCAAGGTTGGCATCGGCGGCTTGGGAATGATGAGCTCCTCTTGGTTGTTAAACATGTCGTGCTCGCTTATCAGATGCGACTTCAAGATATGTTTATTCTCAAAGGTCTGACTGCAGACGTTACATGTGACAGACGGGCCGCCTTTTGCAGCGTTCAGACCCTTGATCATTCCCTGTAGCTTCTGCAGATCCTGACTAAAATGTTCTTCATTGTTCTTGTCGGCGGCGACCGCCTTCGTCTCCAGTGAGTCGAAGGAGTTGGACGGCGGCGCCGGTTCGTACCCGTTTTGCTGGCCGGGACCGTGGAAATAGTACCTGTGCATTTGCATCAAATAGGCGCTCTGGAAGGTCCTCGCGCAAAGATTGCACGCCTTCGTCTCGTTGCTTTCCTTCGTCGACGCATCAAACGGCTTCTCGGGGGGCGACGACGCCGACGTCTCCGGGCCGCCGTTCCTCTCTGTTTCCAGCGGCGGAGAGCCGACGCCGTGCTTCCTGTATTGGTGCTCCTTGAGGAATGATTTGTCGCTGAACTCCTTCCAGCAGACGGCGCAGAACGCGTCCACGTTGACGACGCCCATCTGCCGGAGCTCCTCCCTGCTGAGCTCGGTCGGCTGCTCGGGCCGCGGCGCCGGCTTCTCCGGGCGGTCGGCCGCGGTCTTGTGCTGGTCGCCGGCCTCGGCGGCGTCCGGGCGGCGCGGCGGCGACGTGGCGTCGGTCCCGTCCGGCTCCGGGCCGGGCCGCGGGCGCCGGCGGCCGCGGCCCGGCCGGCGCCGCCGGCCGCGGCTCGCGCTCCTCCAGCCCGTGCACCTTGAGCCGGTGCCGCCGCAGGTAGTACGCGTCGCAGAACTCCTTCTGGCAGAGCTCGCAGAAGGCGTCGGGCGCGGCGAGCGCGGCCGGCCGTGGCGGGTCCGCCTCGCTGGACGGACGGCCCGAGTCACGCGACTCGGCGCCCGGCGAGTGGTGCCCGGCGGGCGGCGGCGGCTGCCGGGCGGCCGCCGCCGCCGCGCCCGCCGGCTCCGCGTACACGCCGTGCTTGTTGGCCTTGTGCGTCTTCAGGAAGTACTTGTTGCAGAACTCCTTGTTGCACAGTTCGCAGTAGGCCTCCGGGTTGAAGATCTTCAGCGGCGACTCGGCGGCGGGCAGCGGGGGCGCGCCGCCCGCCTGCTGCGCCAGGAACGGCAGCAGGAACGGCGGCGGCCCGAACTGGAGGAACTCGGCACTCGGCACCTTGCCCTGGAACGACGGCGGCAGCGGCATGGCCGCCGGCAGGCTCGGCGCCGACTTCGGCACCTCCTGGGCCGGCTTACCGTCGTGTTCCGCGAAGCCCTCCTGCCTGTGCCCGGACGACAGGTTGAGCGGCAGCTCGCGGCCGAAGCCGGCGCCCTCCTCCGGCGCGTCGTCCGCCAGCCCGCGCCGGATGTGGTCCATCTCGATGTGGTACCTGAACTGGTGCTCGTCGGCGAACGCCTGCGGGCAGTACGGGCAGCGGAGCGGCAGCGGCGGGTGGCCGGCCGGCGGCGGCAGCTGCCCGGCCTTGGCGTCGCCCTCGCCGGGCCGGATCTTGACCGGGTGCGACTGCTTGCGGCGCTTCTTGGCGGCGCCGTGCGGCGAGTCGGCCGAGCGGCGCCGCTCGCAGCCGCTGCCCTCCTGGTAGCCGTCCTCAGAGCGGCTGGCCGAGCTCTCGGCGTAGCCGTGGCTGCCGGCGTCGTCGTCGTCCTCGGCCGGCGGCGAGCCGGGCTCGCTGGCCAGCAGGCTGCGCAGCTGCGCGCCCGACGGCACCGCCATCGAAGCCATGCTGTGGGCCGCCTGGAAACACGGGCGCCGCTCAGCCGGCGGCCGCGCGCTCCGCCGGACGCCGCAGACACGCAGACACGGGCACGCAGACATAGACACCGCTGAGCAGTCTACTGCCGCACCATACGGACACACACGTCATTCAACAGTCTCCCACCACACGATAGCACACACAGACATCATTCAGCAGTATCCTGCCACACGACAAACAAACAAACACGCGGACACACAAACAACGCTGAGCAGTCTTCTAGCACACGATGCAGACGGACACATATCACTAAGAAGTCCCCTGCCAAACCATACAGATACGCAGACACATATCACTCAGCAGTCTCCGGCCAAACGACACAAACATACAAATACAGACAAAGAGACGTCACTGACCAGCCTGCTGCCACACGATCCGGACGCGCACACCATTCGGCAGTCTCCTGCCACGGGACACAGACATACACTCAGCTCAGCAGTCACCTGCCAAAAGACACAAACATACAAACACAGACACACGGACGTCACTGGGCAGTCTCCTGGCATACGATATAGACATACGCACACTCCATGCGGTAGTCTCCTGCCAAATGACACAAACACACAGGCAAACAGGCATCCAGATATCGCATAGCAGCCTCCTGCCACACGACGCATACACGCAGACACAGAGACATCGCTCAGCAGTCTCCTGCCACGCACAGCAGACGCACAGGCACCACTTTGCAGTCCCCCGTAAGATGACTCAGGCACCACCAGCAGTCACGGACCAACCCAGCAGTCTCCAATCAGCGAACACCGGCGCTACGCAGTAGTCTTCGCTCCACAGGAAAACATCAAACAAACATCAGCGATATCACGCATCGTCCAATGCAACGGACGCCGCTGAGCAATCCCACGTTCAAATGGGGACACTGCATGTCAGGCGGTCTTAAAGTTGGCAAAAAGAACCAGACACAGCGCTGTCAGACGACAAGGCCAGAAATGAAAATCAGAGACAAGACAGCTCCGCAGCTGGGTGATTGCAATCAGGCGGCTTCAGACTGCATAGCACGCTGGCACTGCTCATCTCCCATTGGATACTTACGCAAACCGACGGCAAGGTGCCTGAGCACGGTCTGGAGAGCTTAGCTACGTGCATTGCAAGCTCTAAAGCGTCCGTCCAATGCTATACTTTGCCACAAAATGAGCACACATTATTCGGTTTGAAATGATCGACGGCCGACACTTGTGGCGATGAATGATGACAAGCCACTTCAACCGCTCGAAACCACCTGCACATGTGGAGCAACGTCGGTGAAAAGAATTTCTTCACTGTCGACACATGTGCACGGGACCTGCTTATCAAGCATCGAATAGATTTCACATTCGTCACACAAAACAAGTGTGCAGAGCACCATCATGTGAAGCGAACAGTACTATTCCTGTTGTCTTCTTGGGTGGGTTTTTTGAACCAAAGCTGTTGGCTTCTTTCACGCTGTTTCCGATCCCACCTGAGGGACGCCTTCACATGAGACGTGTATTCCCGCAAAGTTGAATGTGCAGCTGCACTGCGTTTTTTCCTAGTTCTTTCTGCTCATCAGCAGCTCAAGCGTGGGCCAGGGGCGTGATCAGGGAAGGGGGCAAGGGGCATGCCCGTTGGGACTGAAAATTGTTTTTACGCGGCAAAAATGAAAATGAACAAAAATGTCCGGAATTCGTAAATAAGATAGCGGTCGTCCTGGTCCCCTCCTGGGCAAAATCCTGGCTACGCCTCTAGTCGGGACCGGTTTTTGCTGTTTCGTTGGTATGTGTAACAATAGCGATCCGTACAGCATACCGCATAGAGAGAAATAAAGAATGCTTTACAACATGCGGAGGCATTTGCACTAACCGCAGAGCGTATATCACCTGAAGGGAGATTCACGGCTCAAGGGATGAGTCCGATACACGCTGCAAAATATGCTAGACCATGTATGGAGATTCAGGAGGCCCGATGGCCCAACAGAATCGTGACTCATTTGCCCGAAAAGAAGGCTGCAATGTCCACTGGCGCTCCGGCTCTGAAGGTCTTTTCAGTTCGGGTTCCAGCCGATTCAGCTCTTACTTACATACGAACGTCCGGCCAATATCGGGTCGCCGCGACACGCACACAAGTCAGGGAGCGGCCTGGATTCGGTCCGTTGGCCTCCGGGACAAAAACCAAGTACGGTGACGACGCCATTCTGTCCGCACCGATCCTTCCTCCAAGAAACTTCGAGCCAGTCAGACTCAGGAGACATCCCATGGCGTCAAGCGTCAAAGGCGCTGTCAGTAAAAAGGAAATTTATACCGCCTTTGTTGTACACCTCTCTGTTTTCGGTTTATCGTTATTTACGAACAACTGCGCATCAGCTAGAGTGAGACATTCCCCGCGTTCACGGAACTTTCCGTGATATTAGTTTTTCCACAAAAATGAAAAAAGTCATGGCACGTAATTTGCAGTCAGAGTAGTATTATCGACTGTAGCTTCGTTTTATTTGGCAAATGCATAATTTCTGTACCCAAAGAAAATTAACAACACCGAAATGTCTTGGTAGCGCTGGCTGCCCTGTCCGTATCCACTACTTGCATGTGGAGAAAACAACGTAAACTGACAAACAGTACCAGACCGAGCTTGAAACGATCCATAGTAAAGTCCAAGAATCATTCTTTTGGGCGACGTGCAATATACGGAAGCCATTTATGGTATAGGCATTTATCTCGTCTTCTACATCATTTTCTCCCGCCATTCATTCCGCCCACGGAGTGGGAAAGAGGCTTTACTGAGTTCCGAGTTTCCCCGCACGGCTCGTGCAGGGCGTACAGCCCTTTCGCACCCAAGGTGTGTAAAAGAGCTTCGTGATGGCACCTTGGTGAACGAATTTAGCAGGTTTTTAGAAAAGCGCTGCCAAGCTGGCTGACGAAAGCTGAAGATTATCGCTGTCATCATTCGTTACCGATTGAAACGGCCGCTTGCCGAGCTGAGGCATACCGTGTGCCCACGACGCCTGAGGCAGTCCAGGCACCCACTGACATCCGAGGCATACCGCGGGCCCGCGACACCCCCGGCAGTCCAAGCACCCACTGACATCCGAGGCATACCGTGGGCCCGCGACACCCCAGGCAGTCCGTGTACCTATTGGCACCCAGGCCGCGCCAGACAGCCCCGTGAACTCCTGTACACTCAGAGCTCAAGGGTTCCGCCACACATAACAACAGTTTATCCACGTGTTACAGAATGAAATCCCTTTGCGACCAGTGCCATAGTCAGGATTTTTGTAGGGGGGGGGGACAGGATGCAAAAATCTTAAGCTACCCTTGCCATTTTCACCAGCAAAGGGAAACTGACCCTGTGAAGTAGCACAGCTGAAGTTTTTTTTTAATAAAAGTGCGCTGTTTTTTCAGCTTTAAAACATCTTTGCCTTATAGACGACTCATTTGCGATAATGGCCCATTTTTTTAAAACTACCGGTCAATTGACCCCTCTGGCCTCCTCTCGCTAAACTACTGCTTGCGACTTCCAACTTGTTACCGTGTGAGATCTCCAGCCCACCGCTACAACCTGCTGCACTCAAAAGCCCTCAGCCAGCTGCGGGCCTCAGCAAGTCTCTGTGAGTCTTCATCCCGCCTCAAGCCGGTTGCCCTCCCAGATCCCCACCCCACTACCAGTCTGCCACCCCCTAAAATCCCGCCCTGCCCCGGCTCTCAGAACCGCCGAAAACCTCCCCCATCCGGAGTTAAATATAAGCTGTGTGTTTGCCGGCGCCCGCCGCCGGTTTAAAGGGTGTTCGAGTTGACTGTCGGCGGTAAACAGAGCGGGCGCGGGGGAGTCGCCGGGACGGCCGACAAACAACACGTGCTGCCAGACGGCGCGCGGCCTTTCAGGGCGCGGCCGGCGCCCGGTCCCCGCCCCGCTCCGCCAGTGTCGCCGCCGAGCGCGCGGACGGACGGACGGACGGACGGGCGGGGACTGAGCGGGCTTCAGCAGCCCGGCAGGCTGGCGGTGGCGGCGGGCTTCGCTGACAGCGTTCACCGTCAGGCCGGCCGCGCAGCGCGGCGATTGAATCTCATCACGCGTGACGACCTGTCAGTTCAGGACGCCCGGTGCCCACCGTCACGTGGCCGCGTCGTGCTGCATTGGTCTGGATATGGTCGCATGTGACAGTTTGTCAATTCAGAGCGGTCGGTGCTTGCCACAGAGGTGGATGAATCCCACGAACGTACGCACGTACGCCGTCGATGACAGCAATAATTCAGGAAGTATACCACGTGGTTGTACAGTTCACTTGCCAATAGCCGCTGAACAAATCTGGCCCGCGCTGGTTGAGAAAACTTAAGATAGAAATATCGGCAAGGTATTTATTCTGTCTTGGTGGTCTTAGTTGTTCGGGGTGGCCCAGCACGTGATAAGGTAGCAATACGTTCTCCAGATTGTATATATATATATATATATATATATATATATATATATATATATATATATATATATATATATATGCGTGTATGTGTGTGTGTATACGCGATTACTGAAGACAAAATGTTAAACGCAATGAAAGCTGGCGGCGTAGGAAAGTTTAACCCGGCACCGGTTGGGGGTGTCAAATAGGGCAACCCCATCGGGTTTTCGTCAATAACTTCTCAACCGCTGGAACCAGGCCAAACGAACTTTCAGTACCTGTTTATCAATCAATTGTATATATGTCAACATCAAAACCATTTCCATGCTACGTCAGGTCATGAAGAGATATGATGTCATAAATGAACCCTTGTATGCATGTTCTCGCCTCTTCGGATGGTGGCACGAACATGCTTCGTTATTTTCGATAATAATCATAAATATAATGAATGGATTATTTGGATTTACATATGACACGGTACCCAAAAGGATATATAGACATGAAACGTTAACATTAAAGTTCATGCCAGGTCACATGCATGATGGCAGTTGGATTGATCTATGATGTTGGTGACAGAAGTGTTTGCCGCTGATCTTCCCCATCGTTCAAGCCAGACGAGAAAATCTAAATCTGCCTCTTCGCAAGGCTCACCAAATGCATCGTGAGGTCATCTCGGGTCACGTCATAGGCTGATGTCAAAACCAAATGAAATACGACATTGTCTATGGAAGATCGTTCAGCAGCAGCAGAGAGCAATTGTTGTTCCTAGTCAGAAAATGAAAAAATACTTATGTCTTGACCTGGTTTGACCTTGACCCGATAAAGAGCAGTCAGAGCACATTTAATTATCACGAGATGCTATTTTAGTTCTGTACTTGACGCATTTGAGGACCCCAGCGAATGATTATTGTTTTTGTCAGGGAGAGCAATGCAACGTTATCTCACCGGACCTAGAAAGACCGACTGAATGAACAGCAGGCAATATAAACGAATCACCGGAAATTTTCACTTCTGTCGTTTTTTTTTTTGTCGCGTGGATCAAAACGACTGCAAGAAAGTACCGATCTATGTGGTATAAAGTAATTCTACCTGAACTAGGCTAACCTCGAGCCGACATTTTTTAGATTTTGGCATGCCTCTGATGACCTTTCGCTTGATACCCATTTGAAGGCTCTAATACCAGTATTGCTGACGATATGATGTAGGAGCCGGTGTCACTTTTTCCGACGTCGTGTTATGCGTTCTGCGTGATCTGTGACGTCATCAGTCGTATGACCAGGGCTTACGTGGCACTTTCTAAATCGCAAGGCTCAGGGCTTTCGATCGGTGGCAAACTGGTTCAGATCCTACGATTAGACCCTGAGATAGCAAGGGGATGCCCTTTTTGACACCTACAGGTGGTCGCGGGTATAAAAACTTGCCAGGGGAACCGGGTTAAAGAAAATGTTCAAAATTTCTGTGCTGAATGCTGAATAAATAAAAAACGAAAAACCAAATAAACGGAACTGTATTTAGACACGTCGCGATTTTTCCAAAAGAAAATGTTCAGAATTTCTGGGCTGAATGCTACCAAATAAACAAAACTGTCGCGTCGCGATTTTTCCAAAGTCAATACCCAGGGGGCATTTTCGAAAAGCTGCAAACACCTTCTCTCTTTTCAAATTAAATAACCGTTATTCCCTCTTGTTATATTAGTGATTCTGTTATTGATGTTAGGTAGCCGTATACATAGATATATGTATATATATATGTATTTGTATATATAAATACATATATGTGTATATATAAATACATATATGGATATATATATATATGTGTGTGTGTCTGTGTTTTGTTCAAGGCCAAGGAGTATTTCGTTTTCACCAGAGTCTTGGAGCATTTTTCGAGTTTTCGGATGATTGTTTTTACATGATCAGGTAAAGAGTGAATCAATCGGCCCAGAGGCATATGTGAGTGTTTAACGTTTCGGATATCATAATCCATCTTCAGAAGAAGAATGTCACAGAAACAAGGAAGCATGTACTAGAAAAAAACGATTATCACGCGATACACACGTGATAATCGTTATTGAAGAGTTGTAACTTGCCGTATGAAGGACGAACAGGAAATGTACCTAAGCAAAAAGTTAAAAGTAAAAGAGTAAAACGGTCGCAGAATTTTGATGTCGATTTAGATCCGAGTTTTGGTTCCTAATGAACATGGCCTCAAAAACCATCGGCCTTCTGGTTTCTGTACAACCTTTCTTTGCCGTGTTGCCGAATTTTTAAATGGTGAACTGTTTCGGCGTGACTTTTATGTGCCCCTTCCAGAAGGTGTTACGGCGCGATAACGTAGTTGTTGTTACACCAGTTTAAGTCCATTGTCACGAAGCCTGCAGTCTTCGTTTAGACATTGAAATCTGCAGACTACATTGGTACTACATTGATGCTTTTCACTTCGTCACGCTTAGCAAATATGCCATTTTCCATAACTAAATTACTAACATTTGAGTTACCGCAATGAAAAGTCGGACAAATTTCGCTATCCTGATCTACAAATTTAATGTTACTGTCAATGATGTCCTTTAGAACACGCTCATCTGTACTGTAACTAGAGGTTATTTGGTTTTATAGCGAATTTTGATGTCACTTTGGTAACATTTGCGCACATTTCTCTGTGTTGTTTCTCGTGCTATGAATTCAGATATTTCTTCGTCAATAACTTGATTTGAACCTGGCAGCTCCTATCTGAGGAACTGACTCGTATAAAAGAGATACCTACCAGTAATGGCTATTCAAATCAGGTTATTGACAAAGAAATATCTGACTTCATGACGCGAGAAACAGCACAGAGAAGTGTGCGCAAATGTTACCAAAAGGACTTCAAAATTTACTATAAAAACCAAATTATGTCTGTCTACAGGAAAGATGATCGTGTTTTAAAGGACATCATTAATAGCAACATTAAATGTGTAGATCAAGATAGCAAAATTCGTCTGACTATTTATTGCAATAACTCAAAGGTTAGTAACTTAGTTATGAAAAATAATTTATTTGCTAGGCGTGACAAACTGAAAAGCACCAATACCAAATTCCAACTTCAAGACGAAGACTGCAGGTTTCGTGGCAATGGGACTTATATTGGTGTAACAACAACCTTGTCGCGCCGTATCACTATGCCTCTTTGGGAAGATACACCTAAAATTCACACCGAAACAGCTCACCATTTAAGAATTCGGCGACACGACCTCGTGGACAACACTTCTATCGTGAAACACTGTAGGGAAACCAGAAGGCCGATGATTTCTGAGGCCATGTTTATTAGAAACCAAAACCCGAATCTAAATCGACAGCAAAATTCCGCAACCGTTCTACAGCTTTTTACTTAGGTACGTTTCATGTTCACCCTTCGTACCGCAAGTTACAACTCTTCACTAATCTGATGTGTATATCGCGTGATAGTCTTTTTTCCAATGCATGCTTGTTTGTTCTTGTGAAAGTCTTCTTCTGAACATGGATTATGACATCCAAAACGTTAAACACTAACATATGTCTATAGGCCCACTGTTTTACTCTTTACCTGATCGTGTATAAAAGGTCATTCGGAAACTCGAAAAATGTCCCAAGAAACTGGTGAAAACGAAATGCTCCTTGGTCTTCAACAAAACATGTCTTAATGAACAGGTACTGCCGAAATACACCAATATATATATATATATATATATATATATATATATATATATATATATATATATATATATATATATATAATATAATATATAATATACGAAATAATGCAAAATCTCGACAATATATATATATATATATATATATATATATATATATATATATATATATATATATATATACGGCTACTTAAGACAAAAGACTAGACGCATATGGAAGTGAGTCACGCACGACGGCTTAAAGAACATGTCCAAAGTTCCTGGGTTGAATGTTATTAAATAAACCAAACTGTACCGAGACACGTCGCTACTTTGCTAAGGTTATTACCCAAACGTAATTTCTGAAAAGTTAGAAACGTCTTCTCATTTAGTCTTTTAATCTTCTCCTCCATGAGGTAAGTTCTATCAGTTATATTCTGTTTTACTGTTTGGAGTATACACTTCATGTCCCTATATATACACACATATATATATATATATATATATATATATATATATATGCATCGGACATTGCATTAGTTTATAATGGGACATCAAACGATGTCTCAGTTCTTTCGATTTCATTTCTCTCTCATTCCATGCCTTTCCGCGGCGCCGTCGTCCGTGGAGTCTAGAGTCAAAGCGAGGATATGACAATCAAGAACAAAAAAAGGAACAAAAACGAACAAAAAACAGGTCGCGGACATTTTAACGAGACTTTTTTCGACAGACATGCCTCGTCATTGCTTTAGGACAGTCGAAAGGCCAGGTTGGTCCCGACGCGCGATGTTCAAGCCCATCGACGGTAGGAAGCTTTGATATCGTGACTCGCATATCACCCGTTTTTTATCACTTCATACTTTCGCTTTGACTCCATTAAAGAAGGCGCAACGAGAAAACGCTGAAGTGCATCTAGTGCAATTTAATTTTCTTTAAATGGTTCATGAAACTCAAAGCCCGACAGCTACAGTCAGTCCTCTCCAAGAATGGCGTGGTAAAAGAGCTGTGTAAACCAGGGCTAATTTGGGCAACAGGGACATGCATGGTACGTGTGTCAAGGAACACCGGCGCTAGCGTTTGTCCTTGTGGTCTTTTTTGGTCTATAATTGTACTACGATACCTATTAGACGAACTGTTACCGAAAAATATGCCAGCCGAATTTCCACTGGCTCATCTACGATGCAAACGACCATGAATGAAAATTGAAAATGCAACATATTTCAGGCTTAGCACAGGAGGAACTGTTAGCTCAATGAGGCCCCACACACCCCGTGATATTGCTTGCTGACATAAGAGATTTAAACCTGTTTGAACCATTTTCAAAAAAAAACGTGGAAATGGAAACATAGTTCCCAATATTATCATTGTGGACAGAAAAATGCGCAAGCCACCGCAACGTAAATGAAAATGCGAACCTCGTAAATGGCTATGATATATTTTCACGGAAACTGCAATATCCACCGCCAAATAATAACTTCAGTGGGCAATATGGCCTAACACAGCCGTGCTGGGATTTCCTGTGCAAATAGAACTCGTTCGGTTTCACGGGATTTAAGTCTTATTTATGCGCACCAAGTATGAACAGACGATTGAGTGTTCCCTTCCCCATTCCCTGTGGCGTACATGACGGTGCGATGGCACGACAGTGTGAATATAAAAAGCGATTTCAAACCCGTAGCATTCCCTTCTAACGAGAAAATCGATGGAGCTGAAAGTAATATCATTATAATATTATGTGAACTTAGTCACTATAAGCCTTTTTGCAAAACAAAATCCAGCCTGCTCCGCCTCTTTTCTAAAGGTGTATGCGAAACAACGCAGAGAAACTATTACAGTACCCTCTACAAACGCTTCTTTTCTAAATATTTTCAAGGATTTCCATGCACGAAGTTAAAAGTTCACAAAAAGCTCACGTATGAATTACACTAGTATGAATTAAGCTGACTCCAGCTTTGTGGGTTCCCGGATACCCACACAAAGAAAGCTTCAACTACGCGCAAATAATTTGCGTCATGCAAAAATAATGGTTACCTCCGAAGTTTTTAACTGATAACGCCAGCAGTCAACGCACTTGCCTTTTCGCAGTCAGGACTTGAAGAACGATCGGTTTCGAGCCTTACCGAATCCAGTTTGATGTGGGTCCGAGCCGCTTCGAGAGCGGCGCCACAGCCAGCCCGGCGACCCAGCGGACAGCGGCGAGCGCACCCAACCCTTACCCAGATTCACTCCGTCGCTGCCGACGGCCGGCGGCCGGCGGCCCCAGCAGCGTCGGCCACCAGGCCACTGCCGCCGGCGGCCATCACCGTCTGGCCTGAGACGCGGCCGGAGAAGGCGCTGGCTTCCCGCACCGCGCCGCCCAACGCTTTCTCAGTATTCCCAGACGTCATTAAAGTTGAAGCCCGAGCCGCTTTTTGCCGCAGACGAGGCGCGTCCGCCGCAGCAATCAGAGAATGAAGCCAATACGCCGGCCACCGACTTTTAGCCGCCGGCGGTCTCAATGTGCGAGTTCGAGACATTGGCCGCCAGACGCCGGCCGCTGCGCCACCCATGCCGCCGCTGCTCAGCGACCGCCGCCGCCGGGTCGCTGCCGGATCGCGACGCCCGGATCGTCCTCCGTGGCCCCGATGCATTCAAATACCCAGCCTCTTTGAAGCAACGTCACGCCTGCATCCGAAGTCAACGTTGTCAACGTTGTCAGCAGATGTCACACATTGCTCGACGGGAAAGAGCAGCGCGAGCGAGCAAAATCGGAAAGAGCGAGCTAGCATGCCGCTTTACAGATTCTCCGATGCTGCTGCGCAGGCAGGGAGTCCCAGATCCCTGATATCCTAAAGCTCGGTAGTTACTCTGGCGATCCGCCATCATTGAGTCCCTGAGAGCCACGTCGTTGAGCGAGAAGCAGTGTCCACAAGATTCGCCTGAAATCTGACTAAGGCGCGGCGTCCGTCACGGCTGCTGCACGTGGGGTTCTCCCCGATTCCAAATCAGGCAGATCATAGCGAAAAACTCAAAAGAGCGACTGACAGCACATGGCACCTTCCCAGGAGCACTGGCTTCTCATTCGAGCGTTTGGTAATTGGGTTGCAGCAACGTCATTTATGTGGTAATTATTTTTTAGATAGCGTTCTGATGATAGAAATGACAAGCCAAAAATTGGTCATCGGGATTACTAATTCTGGATTCACCGGATTCACCTCACTTCATTGGTGTGAGTCCGACAAAGTGCGTTGCACGCTCCCCGCACGACAGTCCCGCGATCTCGCAAACACCATGGATAGTTCGTCGACGATCTGCGAGGACAGCCTTCTGCGCTTTTGGGACGTTTTCCGGTGTTGTGCCCGTCGATGGTCGAGACCGCCAATCGTCTCCGACGGACGTTCGTCCTTCCGTGAACCGCTTGTAGCTCAAAAAGCTCTGCTTCGGGACAAATCATCATTACCAAAGGTCTCCTTAATCATTCGGTGGGTTTTTGCGGCGGTTTTTTTGGTCTTGAAGCAAAACTCGATTCAGGTTCTTTGCTCCATAAGATCTGCCATCGGAAAATCGCCGGGCAATCTCAACAAGACGTCACAAAAACAAGCGTAACTCGCCAACAAAAGCACTCAGCGTGACAACCGCTGGCCACATTGATTCGCAAAGGGTGCTGCTCGCTTCAACTAATGGCGGAAGGCCGTGCTGCATCCGGTTCGCGCGCGCTATTCAAATTCCCGGGACTTTTAGGTAGCACATGACACACCATGACACATTCTCGTGTATGCAGTGATTATTAAACGACAAAGCTGACTTGGCATTTGTAAGTTTTCTCTCTGGTGATTCAGTCTTGCGCAAGACTGTTCAGTTTTCTGATGAATGCTCGTGTATGGTGCATCAGAAGCTTCAGCGCATCAAGCGAATCTTAGCCGACAACAGCTCTGAGCAAGCATTCGTTGACCACCAGATTGACTGCTATCAACAAACATCTACTCCCAGTCACAAGAGAAGAGCAAGGGGACACTTTCCACTTGTACTACAAGAGCGAAATGGCATCTGCCTACAAAATGGATGGAAAGGCACTGGCAGACATAATCAGCAGAAATTGTAAGACCCAGCAGTCCAACGACAAAAGCCGGCTGCACATCTGTTACCAAAGCCCTACCACATTCGCTTTGGTTATGAAAAACAACATCTCTAACGGCCTATCGCCATTCAGGCACAGTGTCGTGTACCGCTGCACATGCAACAAGGGAAACTGTGCACTCCTGCCCCACAGTGGGTACATCGGCAACACAACAGCGCTGTCAAGACACCTGACCATGCATCTACAAAGCGGCGGTCCTTTAACCCACAGAGCACAACATCACGGCACCCGCTTGACTCGACGGGATGTTGTCGCTAATAATGTCATCTTAGAGCGCATAATTTACGACGCCTTGTGGCGCTTGGATCAATTTTGATACGCGAGATGGGTCCCGTGATTAACAGGCAGGTGAACGCCAGGGACGTCCTTCAGCTGTATAAAAGACCTGGGCTTTCATAGGGAGGAGTGGAAACGGACAGGTGTCCTGTGCGATATTTTATTGCGTTTGACAATACTTGTCCGCGGTTTGGAAAATGCGTTTGAAGTTAAGCATGAGCTAAGCATGAGCTGAATGGCGGTAGTTCTAATTTTACACTGTCCCGTCATAAAGAAAGTGCCCCTATTCTTAGAAATGTAAATGGAATATTCGAAACCGGTCCACTGTTCAAGGGTACCATTTTAAGCCTCACTTGTGTGTATTATGAGACTGGAAACGATTTTACACGCACGTACATCTGAAAACCGAAAAACCTTGCGCAACATTGAATGGCTAGAGAGCAAGCTTACAACTGCCAAGGCAGTTTTATCGTTTAATAATCACTGTATTAATGATAGCCTGCTTCCATCATATACCAATATATACAGCGGCGCAGCCAGGATTTCCTTAGGAGGGAGCCGGAGCTCAGTGTGAACTACGGTCATACGAAAACCGCCTGCGGGGAAGACAGTGTGCAATGGCCTTCGGAAAAAATGCGGGCCTAAGGGGGGCCGGTTCCCCGGGCCCCGCCCTTTTGCCTGTGTTCGTATAAATGGAAATATATGTATATATATTGCATATAAATTAAGACCAAAATTCGAAAAAGTTGAAAACTTGCCGTCAGTCAAAATACAGTGGGCTAAATCCGTTGCAAAATTCACATTCGGAGGCAGGTTAGGTTGTTGGGCCCTCGGCTGAGCCCCCAATCATTTACTGAAATCGGCACATCTGCCTGAGTTATGGCAGTATCAGTGATAGGCACCTCCAGACGCATGGTGCGTGAATACCTGGTTTGGCTGATTGAGTGACAAACAAAATCTGGTTTCACATATTTTTGACTTGGCAGGTTCGTGAATTTAACGTTCGACCCGCTAACAAAATTGGTTGGTCCGTTCCCTGACATCTAAATAGGAAGTGGAAAGTTTTAAACCCGCTTCTAAGACGCAAAGTTGTACTTAATGAAACTAGACAACTCAGAAAGACTGAAGTAGGGCTGAAGGCTCTTGCTTGCATGAAAGACTACTTCGGATTTAAAACAAGCAAGTCACATATTTTTGTCCTCACCACGGTTCTGGCACGGTGACTGAAACAGTAACACTTCGATGGTGCATCAAACTGGACTGTGTTGCAACAGCCCAAATAAAAAATAACACGGTCGATGGGCCCACTACGACCGCGCAGAATACTTAAGTAGAAAACGTGCAATTGAGAAAAGATGCGGTGTAATGCCTCTGCACCAGGTCTTTAAACCCCAACATCTTTTGACATCCAGGACGTTTAATTTCGTAACCCGGCACTGACTGGGGTCTCCAGCCACCCACCATTGACTGGGGGAAGGGGAAACGCACCCATCTATCTCCGGAACTAACAGTCCGATCTGGATGCATTATATGCCAATCGAAAGACCTCAATAAGACGGATCCAAACACGCAGAAAATTTTGGTTTTGACGTCAAAGGTGAGGTCAAACACAGGTTGAATATCAAAATCGAACCCTTTTGCATCGACGGCTATAGAAGTCAGGTAAACTTAATAACTGATTTTATTCTTTTTAGAAGTATTCTCCATTACCAGACTAACATTCTGTGTGACGAATATGCCATTACTACGAAGGAGTCAGGTCCTGCTCAGGTCATGAAAGGTCAAGATGATATAACTGAATTTAATCATGCGACACGTGGTTTCAGGCTATCTTTGCGAGCGTAATGCGCCTGAAATGTTCGTCAGCATTTATTTAGGTTATTTTGGGGTAAAAAAGATGTCAAGCCAAGGTCAGATCATTAAAGATCAGTATATCGCATGATATAAGCTAGACAAGCGACACATGTTTCCAGACTGTTTTTGCTTCAGAAATGTAGTAGAAATACTTTTTAGCATGTATCTGGTCATTCTGGATCAAAGCAGGTCAAAGTCGGCCGGCCATCCAAAGCCAACCACCGATGGTGATCTTTGAGAGGCTATGGCTCTACAGTTGATAAAGATACCGACTTGTAGCTTGCTATGTGTGTGCATGACTATGGTCGCTAGCATATAAATGCCGATTTTTGAAAATAAAAAAGCGGATTTTTGGAAAATTTTCCAAAAGTTTCAGTTTTCTAAACCTATTTTTAGGAAACTCAAAATACTGAAAATCCGAGATGGCATTTTTTTAGACCTTGTCGTTCCCGTTCATTTGATATCTTTTGTTTGCACTTTACTTTAAAACGCTATTTTTGGCGAATTTCTTAACATTTCATCTTTTTAGGCCGAAGATCGCGTGCGGTGACGTCGTTTTTGCGTCATTTTCGCGGAACTTACAGAACCAAATAAATTTTCCTTCGCCAGATATATGTAAAACTGGTACGAAAAAAGGTACCAAAAGTTCCACGTTGATATCTTTCCTCGCTGATAAGTCATTAGGAAAATTCGTCACGGGGCGTTAAACCCCCCTCCCCAGTCAGTGCCGGGTTAAGGCTTGAATTCTAAGCCATGGATAACCGTTATAGTCGTCCATACTTTTGTGATAACCGTTATGGCCTCGGCACACCCAGTATTGGTTGGGCATCCGCAGAAATTTCTGAATTTGACATGCGATCAAGAGATGAGCACTCAAAATTGTTTGGAGTTCCCGAGATAATACACGGGACCCCCGATCTATACTGCAAAGTTTCATGTCCATAGATAACCATTTTTCATCTAGTTGTGGGCTACTGGGCATCAGCAAGGCTTAATTCAGCACTCAGGAGGATTACTTGAAGCGATTTTGGAGCAATGATTTGCCTTATTTCGCAAATTACTGACAATATTGAGCAAATGGCATACCAATACTGTTACTGCCTAGAGATCCACAACCGAAGAGAACATTTCATCCGTGGAGACAAGCTAACAGGAAATAGAGGAAGAATCCATTTCATAAAAAGTTCAACCTTCTTTAACCCGCAAATTTGTGGTAGGGGTAAGGATAAGACAGCCACTATTTTACACATCACAACTTGTAGTTGTTTCTGTAACTTCTTACGGAGTAAAGAAAAAAACATTTCCAGAAATACGTCACACAGTCTTCTAGAACAACAAGTAATCTATTTGTCACGTAGATACATAAGGGTGAAATTCCCTTCCGATCTATGACAGTGGGTGGAAACAATTGCTTGCTGAGGTGCACTTCAGCTATGGTCAAGAAGATCCCACGTGCAAAAGAAAAAGAAAGAAAAAAACGCTAACAGCCTTTGTATGTAACTTCACCCTCAATTCACCTTTGTCCATATGCTCTGTCCACCCGACACAGTTCACGCCATCAAATCCAGCGCGATCAGCGGCGACCCGCCAACTCACCACTGCTGCCCGCTGCCGGACGCCGTCGCCGCCCGCAGGCATGGGCCGTCACTGTGTGACGCCTGTCCGCCGAAACCGGGCACCAGCGGCGCGGCGGCACTCACCGTGCAGCGGCCGTGGCCCCGCCCCTCCGTCCGGCCGTCTGCGGCGCCCCACACGGTCGGGCCGGCCGGCGCCGCACGCCCCACCCTCCGGCCGGCGGCAGCGCTCTCCCAACTCGGCTATTGATTGGCGGGCTGCCGGCCGACGCTGCAAACACGGATAAAAATTCAATTTTACAGCGCCGCCGGACGCTGAATAATGGAGGAGGGCGCATGCGCGCGCGCCGGCCCGACCCCCCGGCTATTGGAAATGTCGATTTCTGGCGGACGGGCGGCGGCGGCGGCGGCGGCCGACTCCTCGGGCGGCGAACCCTTTACAAAAACAGCGCCAATATCGAACGGCTAGAGCGGGCGGCGGGCGGCGCGGAAATAAAGCGGGTGACGCGGGCTGGAGCCGCCGCCTCTGGACTCTGTCCTCGGCCGGAGCAGGCGGCGCCTGTCCCCACGGACGCTGGGAGACGACAGCAGACGACGGTACTGCAGCGCTTCAGTGCTGGCGGTGCGTCAATTGGAGGGCTCTGGTGCACTGTGGAAATGCTCCGGATGGATGGTGATGAATGCCATGAATGCGATAACAAAAATATCGGGCCTTCTGAGCCGTGGATGATACCGCAACTTTGCACCGGAGCAAAGAAAATCCCTAGAATGATTTTTATATCGCTCGTGTATTTCCGGAAACTTGAAAAAGTAATGTCGCATCACCGGATCGACGATGTCGTCAGAGTCGCTTTTTTCGCAGTAGACTGTCCTATGATTGTGCGCGCGGGCGTTCAACGCCACATCATTCCTACGTCACAGAGTTTTGCCCGGAGACGCACATAAGGAAGGGGCAGAGGGAGCAATTACCCTCCCTTGGACCCTGAGGGGTCCCAGCTGGAATGGCTCTAGAGACAAAGGAGGTCGAAATAATAAGAGGGAATTAATGTGCGTAAAATGGTAGAAGTGCTAGTCGAGCCGTCTCTCGTCAAGTCCAGGGCCCAGTGCCATGAATACTCAGTCCACCGTTGAACCCAATTTAGCTTAGACTCCAGTGTGACTTTGGCTTCAGCTCTGTTGCTGGCTCCAGTTCATGGCAGGGCCCAGCCGAACAAAAAGTGCTCTCAAACTAAACAGCCTTTGAACTCTTACACAGAACTCCTGGGTTTTTAAAAGGTTCCTGAGCGGTCTCTAAATGGCCCTTTACGTTCAAAAATGCATTAGGACTAGGAATATCGCCCTTTGGCATTCAAAATCCATCCTTAGCTCACAACAGGACTGCGCAGCCTTCGAAACGGCCACTGATGTAAAACGGCACCCCTGACTTTTGGCGATGACCTTTGGTGACTTGAAGGACAAAAGAGACTTTACAAATGATCCCGGATCTGACACAAGGGCCCTATAGGGTCCATGATCCTGCAGAAGGAACCCCTAGACCATCGATCATAAATCACAGCCGAAGACAGCGCGTAAGTTCAAATTTTTCATTTTCGTGTACAGTCAAATCTCGTTACTATGCCACCCGTGGGGACCGAGCGAAAGTGGCATAGTAGCGAGAGTGGCATAGTAACGAGGGTTTGTAAAACGGCTTTATTCTCTCAAGTTACCCATCAGCTCAACCCAAAGCTCTCAAGAATCGTCGGCTGGCTCATCTTCTTTCGCGGATCTCGTGTATCTCGTTGTCTAGCCGATCGCACGCTTGCATCACACCGGGCTTTACGCTTCTCTGCTGCGTGAACTTTCGGACGGTGCTCCATGCGCGCTGGGCTTCCTCGAACGGAACGATTTCCTCCTCGACAGTTACCTCGTCGTCTTCGCTTTCCACCGGCTCCTCGCTGCGCAGCATCTCCTCGGCAATCTCCTCCAGCGTGAAAGACCCGCCAGTCGCGAGGCGCTCGTCGGCTTCGAGAAAGTCAGACAGCTCGATCTCCTCGTTCTCGTGCATCTTTTCCTCGGCAGGCAGAGCTTCCCAGATCTCGAGCAGCTCAGCATCCCTGGCTCAGTTTGGATCTCCTCTTCGATGAACTTGCCCTTCGCGAAACAGTTCCTGATCGTCGACTCGCTGACCTGCTCCCAAGCACGCCGGGCGACGTGTAGAGCGTCGAGCAATGTAAACTTGAACTCCTTTCCCTCGTCCATGGCCTCGAGCCGGCGGCACAGCAGGAACTTCTTGCAGAGCGCTTGAGGTTCTCTATGATTCCCTGATCCATTGGTTGAGAATTGGCTGTCGTGTTGGGTGGGAAGAAGACCAGTTGGATGTTGTCCAGCTGGAGCTCGGGAAGGTGGCCAGAGAAGTTATCGAGACAGAGCAGCACTCTGCGTCCCTGCTGGCCGAGTCGTCCGTCCCACGCACGCAACACCTCCTCGAAAAGCTCCGTCGTCATCCACGCCTTCGAATTCGCCTTGTACTTGACCGGGATCTCCTTGTTCTTGAAGGCACGGGGTCTCTTGGAATTGCCGATCGCCAGAAGATAGAACTTCTCGCTGCCGCTCATGTTTGCCCCGATCAGAAGAGTGATCCTTTGCTTGCTTCTCTTTCCTCCAGTGCACCGCTCTCCCCTGAAAGCCATGGTCTTGCTCGGAAGCAGCTGCCAAAAGAGTCCAGTCTCGTCCAGGTTGAAGACGTCGTCTGCGGAGAACTGCCCGAACAAGGGCCGGAGAACCTGTTGTTGCCACTCAAGAGGGGATTGCGAATCCACCGCTCCAGCTTCGCCCTGCACTGTCTTGAACGTGGTGCCGTGGCGCTTCTTGAAATTGTCCAGCCAACCGTCGCTCGCCATTAAGTCCGGGATGTGCATCAGCTCGGCCAGTTTCATCGCCTTCTCCTTGATCAGATAGCCGCTGACTGGCAGATTCTGTCCTCTTGCTTGCTTCAGCCACATGAGCACCCCCTCATCGAGCTTCGGGTCGTGAGCGTGCGTCAGCTTCATGCGCTTCGATGGAGCCCCAGCTTTGATGGTCGCTTCGATTGCATCCGTCTTGCTGAGAATGCCCTTCACGGTGGTTCTCTTAACTTCGACGCCCCATTTCTTGCTCATCTCCCTGGCCAGCTTGGACTGATTTGGCTCCTTCTTCGCGGCATCGATGATCTCCTTTTTCTCCTTCAGCGTAAAGTCGGTTCGCTTGCGCTTCTGAGCTGACATTGTGAGCTGAATTTGAAAAAAAAATTGAATTCGAAAATACAACACACACAATCGTGGCATAGTAGCGAGATTAGGGGGTGGCATAGTAAATTTATTTTGTACTGAATTTTGTCGGGCCCAAGCAAAAGTGGTATAATAGCGAGAGTGGCATAGTAGCGAGGTGGCATAGTGACGAGATTTGACTGTATTTATCTTTTCATGTGCGGTTTTCAGAGTTTCTGAGCCCAACACGTCTTTTACGAATCCCTGCCATAAAATAAATATATGGTCATCATGAAAACAAATAACACAGACTGG
This sequence comes from Capitulum mitella, assembly GCA_030062745.1. Taxonomy (NCBI): domain Eukaryota; kingdom Metazoa; phylum Arthropoda; class Thecostraca; order Pollicipedomorpha; family Pollicipedidae; genus Capitulum; species Capitulum mitella. Next base: position 4,936,715 of record CP099839.1, on the reverse strand, counting down.
ACGCATCGCACTGTGCCAAGATATGGAAAATGAACCTGAGAGACCGACTAGTCACGGAGAGGAGCCAGCCAAATGACGTGACCTTTAAAAATACGGTGAGGTAATAAGGCGCAACGGAAGTCATGGCTGCCTGGAGTGCATTCAGGAGGGAGGCTCCGTAAGAAGGGTGAACAAAGAAATGATATATCCCGCGTCGCTGCGAATCCTGTGCAGGCGTCAGAAGCAGAACTGTCAGACGGGTCGTCGTCCGACGTCACGGACTGATGCCATTTAATGTCAGTGTCCCATTTAAATGAAATTCCGCAAACGTCATTGAGCAAATTAAAAAACTAATATCCCCAGTACAGTGAAACGGAGAGTGCGCAGCCTTCATGTTTTTTTTCCGCAAGCTGCCTTACAACGACTGTGTTTATTGCCCTGAAATTTTCCATTGCTAAATTCTGACCGCTCTACATATTCTCCGGATTTTGGAGTCATTGAGTCATTGGAGTCCTCGGTGATCATTGAGATATGGCTTCTTTCGAGGTCATGCTATATATAAATCATGACACGTTTGCGATCGTCACCGTATGGGAAACGTTTTAACTGTTTTACACTGTTCATTTGCACTAAATATAATCCAGGGAAGCCACCCATGGTATCAGTGGCCTCCGCATTCGGTCCTTACTAGAGTCCATAGTATTTCATGCGAAAATCTCAATTACGAATATTAACTTTTCTGTCCTTTTATTGGCCCAGGAAGGCCCATGAAGTCCTTCGGCGCACTGGTTGGCGTAGTAACAGTAGTTAAGTCCCTAATCATTGTGAGACATTGTTCTGAGCTCCTCAGATGCGCTTAATAGGTCATGTCCATAGCATTCAGTGGGAAGCAGAATCCAGTGACTTAATCTCCTTTGAGGTTGGCTGTAAGACCCCTGTGTGAATTCAAAAGTCAAGCAGGGTACCAATGTGTAATCAGAAGACCCGCTACAAGCTCGTTTTTGTTTCAGTGGTCTACCTTCTCAGGTGTGGAAATATCTTGGGGGCTCGTAGCAATCCCAGCCCCCTGCACTGTTGAAGGTGATCAAATGGCGGGCACTGACGAGCATTAACCCCCTCCCGATAGAGGGGGTTGATGGAACCCCCAATATTTTTCGAGGATAGCATCCGAACGGTCTGCTTGATCCATCTAAAACTTGGTGTACCCTCTGGGACACCCTTTCCCGCATCTTATGGTAAAACATCTACGTTTTTATGGCATCGAGCTGTGACGTCATAACGGGGACCATGCCAGCCGTTTTCGCTCGCCGACGCGGCCGGTTTACAACGGTCTCATTTTTGTGTCACTGAACAAGTGAAAGAAAGCAAGAAGTAAGACGGTTAGAATGCACAAATACAATGAAATGTATATCGATCGATTCCAAACTATATATTCTAGAAGGTTGTGCATAGATTTGATAGGCTCATGCTCACTGCCGGGATTATCAAGGATGTAAACTGAAATTATGAGCTATGGCGGGAAACACGCCACTTTTATCTTTGGGAATGCGATAAAAAAATAGGCATCGCAAAACAACCTATCTATTCGGACTGCTTGAGGTGTAAGGAATCGAATGACATAAATTTGGTCCAATTTATCTTCTATTCCGTCAAAAGGCGACGCAATGCAGAGAACGCCTGACTTGCTCCGGCGGGACTTTAACTCGAAAAAGTACCACTTCCTGCCAATTTTTGACCTGAAATCTGGCCTGGAAGGTCATCCGTTGACCTGAGACCTTAAAAAAGACGCTAGCCGCGTCGTAAGGTCTCGTCACGCGTAACACGCTGATTTTTCCGCGAAGCCCTAGGACGCACGGTGTAGAAATGGCCGGGGTCGAAAAAACCTTCCATACGTCCGCATTACGCAGAAGACCGTAGACAGGCGAGGGTTAAGATGAAAAATTTCGTGGATTTTGCTTGATTGCCGCATTGTTAAAATCCTGTGAACAGTCGACGTGGCAGCATAACAACTTACAGCGTCCGGAGTGATCATCCATCCCAGCCGCTGATGTGAGTCAGATGTGCTCTTACCAAAGATAACCTTGGCTGCACAGTCTTGTATCTTTTGCATGTTTCCTTGGATCTCGAAAGACGTGTCTGATGATTACGCTTTCTGGTGTGCCCAATGGCGTTTTCTTGAAAACGGCAGAGAAAATAGAGGAAGAATTCGGAAAACGCGTAACCTTAGCTGCGTACAGTCTGACTTTCTTTTGACTTGATTTTCGCTGTAGTCATGGCTGACGATCCGGGGGGAGGGCATCCGGACTCCCAATATTCAGGGGTTTTAACATTAGGCCTGCGGCAAGGACTGGAAAGGAAACGGTCTGAAATCCGATGCGGACCTCCCCCATGATTTTCGCAAATCTTCAGCCATGGTTGTAGTCGTTTATGTTCGGCGAAATCTTCTCGCAAAACGTTGGACTTAGGTAACGGAAAAGCCGATAAGAAGAAATATCAACCTAACACGTGCTAAAGCCCGGTTTTCTAAACCAAAAACTTGCCATTATTGTCATAGACATCCGAGCACATATCGAACTACGTCTGATTGGCTTGATGAGTAAGACAAGAATGGCGCAACCTGCGGACGCCCCGGTTCCTCTGGCCCCCAGCACTGTCCCCTCCCCCTCCCTCCCACGTGCTCGGCGACCAGGTAATGGTCGGCCCTCCGTCCTGCACAAATTGCAGAGCCGTGGACGGCACAGATAGCAGTCAGGTCGTCCAATGGGGACACATCTTCTCTCTCCGTCTGAACGCTGTTCGAGTCTGGCTGTGTTGCATCTTACAAATGTGCATCATCCGCACTGACGTGGGATAAGTCAATCGACGTCTACAGCCCGCCAAGGTATCTCCAACACGCATTAGTGTGCAGACATGCATCGCAGTTGTACAGAAATGGCATCATTCATAACGACGAGACGGGCTGTAGCTTGCCTTTCGCAAACCATCCACAGCCTGCCTCGTAACAAAATCGTACACTTGGCCGCTCAGCCTGTGCGGCTCCGGCCCCCTGGCGTCACTCAGCCCGGCCTCGCGTCACGTCAAAAACTTGCTCCGTTTTCATGAAAAGGAAAATATTAGCTGCTGCCTGCCCCGCGGAGACACATGACCCGTGACTCGTGCCGTTCTCTTCGCTGTCAGAGTTGAAAAGGCGCTTACAATGCCGCCCGACGGTACAAAAATGCCGCCTAAAGGGCACGTGTGTCGACAATTTAAGGCCATTCTCCCTACAACAAATCCTGATTCATTGGCGCGCGAGGCGGCTCGCAGAGTGGCGTCCGGCCCATTGTTGGGCGCTCCTTTTTTGGCACATTCGGGAAACGTGTGAAGTTATTAAACGAGGGGTCTAGTTGGCGTCGCTCGTCCGATTTCACAGTCCTGGAACTGGATCTATAACCTGCCTCCATTTAGAAACGCACAATACGTACGACGGCTGAAATTTACTGTTAACGGTTGCGTGGCTTGGAGTATGCAAGCAGCCCTCGTTCAGCGAATACAAGGACAGTCGGATTCGTGCAGACCTCGCGAAAAAGCTGTGAAATGTGTATATAACGTAGATTGACGGACTTTTTAAGATAAAGTGCGCCACGAAAATGGAATTACATGAAATCGGACAACTATACGAAAATGGGCTATGACAATAATGACAATAATGATAATCAAAATAATGCCTAGGATATAAACGCCATTTCCCTACGGGTTCTTTGGGTGATCCCAGATTATCTGCAGAAAAGGTTATGGCTACGTGGCCAAACCGCGTGGATGGGAAGGCAGACGCCTGTTTTCATGTGTTCCGTGTTTATTGTAACGCAGTACACATGTAATGCTCAGCGTTTTTTGGTGTCCGTTTTCCCTGAGATTCATAGTGACTTTTTATATGACCCACTTTTCTTTGCGGCGTTATTTAGAGCACGAACATAACTGCTGGTATGCTATTGTATCAAACACAGCAGACCAGACATTATAAACATACGTACATAACCGGTGTATTCGAGCTCAAGTCTGCGAACCTTATTGCATATTTCAGTGTCGTGGACAAAGCCTGCGCGGACTGGCCACTTCCTGACCTGAATGTCCCACTGAGGCCCCCGGCATCGATTGAGCCGGAATCCGTCATAAATACCCGCATGACTAATCAGGAGCTGGCAAGGCCAAAACCTTCGTAACGTAGAAGACGTAATTAGTTAACTGCACAATGTGTTTAATCTAGAGGGAATATGGACATATCGCTGTATCAGACGATTCGCGTAGACGTTGTATTTTCGCCATCCCCTAGAACGCGAATATGATGTCATGTTTGCTTTATTTCAACCATTTGTTTTCAATTAACATGTAGAACTGCATTCGCAAGCGCCCAAGCAGGCTGAGAATCCAGCGGTGACTGCTACTTGGCAGTCCAATGTCGTCACTCGCCATCGTGATGGCTGCAGCCATCGAGGCTGAGCGGGCACATCGGTGTGGCGCTGTTCGGCGTGACATACCCGACGTTCAAGCCCAGACCTGCAGCACCTGTTCAGTGCTGAACTGGTTTCGACACAATCGTTTCTCACCGCTCTCCGCCGCCCGCGCGACATCACTGGTAACGTCACACTTGCTAACTTCAGCACAGTGTTTCGGGGCGGACGTTCTGATCACTTGTGCGACTTCGTTGCGACATCGTTGTGTCGTGTCGCACGCTGCATTCGGACTTGAAACACTGTTGTCGTGTGCTCGATGGTGTTACGCTCGATTGTCTACTTTTTTGCATATTCAACGCCAAGCCCCGAAGAGCTACGTGTTGCATAGGTGGACGTAAGAATAAACGAACATCACATTGGCTTGCATCTGCGGATGACAGGCCGTGTGACGTGAGGAGCCGATCCCGTTGGAGGAGCGGCTGTCTGTGCCGATACCGATCTGAACATGGACGATGGAAATTTGGTTTTCGGTATGAACAAAATGCATGATAAACGCGTATCCAGCCCCAGACTAAATTCAGGCGGTTTTGGCTTTTGGTTCTGTAGCACAAATGCAAATATCCTGCCGATGTTGCTTTTTATGGCAAACCATCATCGATTCATTTTTATTTAATACCAGTTCACTTGTGCCTGCCTTTGCTTTCAGAACTTCTTGAAATAGCTGTTTAGCGACCTGTGCCCGAAATAAGCAGCTGCATCGTGGTTTGAATAGGCTGAGTCGACGTTTCAAGCGGACCACAATAGATTTGTAGCTTTGTAGATTTCAGCCATGCAGGAAGACTCAAGCAAATATTCAAGAAATGTACACTCGCATGGCCTGATGATTACGGCCATCTGCTTATATTTGCACGAGTACATGTAAATTTGTACTCATGTATATGTTTGAAATGGTTTCAGCGACAACATTTGTAACGAAACACATCCCCGTCAACAAAAGATCAGACGCGCCAAAAGCTGTTCTCCTGGGACACCTTATCTTGCTTTAGGGCCATTCAACGTCAGATCGAACAAAATTTACCCCGACCCCTTGCGATTTTGATAAACCTTGGTAGGCTCATAGTATCTATGGAGGAATGGACAGCCACCAGTTCTTGGCTCTGGGTAACCTATGACGTCAAGTTACAGCTCATAAAAGGTCGCCAGTTTTTACAGGCATTGCATGATTTAAATATCCATAACTCGGTGAAAGACCGTCACCGGAAGGTGCGATTAGCGCAGCCTGATGCATAAATGTTCCAATTTGCAGTTCGCATAAATAAGTCATTTTTCGTTTGCCAAGCGATGGCCTTGGACCTAGCTATGTCAAACGAAGTATTTTTCGGGTATGCCCATGTTTTTCCCAAAAATATAGCACAATAGGTACCCTAGTATCTGCAATAAGCGCGACAAAAAACATTTACGGTACAACTCCAATTTTTCAGATATCTCAATTTGTGCAATGTCAAGAGGCGCTCGGGAAATATGCCTTGAGGCTATTTCACGAATGCTGGTTGATTTCAACCCTTTTGTTTGTCCGATTATGCTGCAATTTGGTGTGCACAATGCCATGTTTGTGTGCCATACATCAGCTTTACCCTAAATTGATTAACCTGAAAATCAAGAATCAAAGGTCATGGCATCTCATCACTAATCGAACTCTGCCAGCCAGATTTGGCATATAACTTTCCTTCACTTTTTATGAGAGGTATTAGGCGTGCATCCTCACCTGAGAACTTTCACCTGTTCATTGGTGCCTTTATCTAGACTTTATTAATCACAGCCCTTGAGACCCGGGCAGTTTCTCAGTTTCATGCAGTAGGCCGTGTGGAAACAAATATAGGGCGTAAATGGCTTACATATAATCCAAAACTAAAATGAGACCAGTTCCGATCTCTTTTTGCCACGAGTTTTCCAACAGTGTACTTATTTTGATCGTGCGACCAGCCGTTCGCGAGTTAGGAGAGGGCGGCCAACCCCTTCCCAGTCGGGCGTGATCGGCGCCGACATCCAGTCGGGCACGGGTTAAGGTTTAAATCCGGTGGTCAACGCCGCGCTGCGAGTCGAAAAGCGCATAACCGCCAGTGAGAACAGTGACCTGACGTGATCTCGCGTAACTTTTGGGTGCGTTTTGCTTGAAATCGCGTCACATAATTGTGAAGAGAACATCTGGGCCGTAATCGAGTTTTTAAAACACTCAAAACTACCAAAACGACAAAAAAAATGACGGTCCCTACAACCAACATATGCCATAACATGCCTCCATTTGACCTGATCTGACCAAAGCTGTAACAAGCATAATAGACCAAATAGCACTGGTGTCGATGTGTATTCTTTTGAAGAGGATCCTGGCCACCCAATGTTGGTTTGTGCCCCCCAATATTTTCCGCCATTTTTAAAGGGAAATGGGTAACAATAACGAAAAGAACAGTCGCAATAGATATCAAATAAACATACAGTAAAGGAATGAAGTCTAAAGCAATATATCCATCTATCTCCTATCTTCAGTCCATATATATATATATATATATATATATATATATATATATATATTTATTTATTTATGTATGTGTATGTATACATGCCTACATACATGGGGATAAATGCAAGTTTTTATTTGAGAAGTAGTAGAAGAAAAACTTATAAATTCCCCTTGTTGGAATAAAGTGGGCTAAATCCGTTCAGAGACTCACAGTGGGAGGGAGGTTAGGCTGTCGGGCCTTCGGCTCGGTCCCCCCCAGTCATTTACAGAAATCGACACCCTTGCCAAACAGGATGGTTTTAGAAAGACCAGGAACGAGCCTATCCAATGGTGTCATTTTCAGTCCTAAGTCATCATTAGTCTGAATTTTAGGGGAGGTCAAATTTCACCTCTCCCTATGCGGGCCATTGAAAGGCCGGATTAACAAACGGTTTGTTGATTTTTGTCGACATAGATGTCAAGTTAACCGGCCAATTCAAATGTCGCCTCTCAGTGTGTAATACCCGATCATTTACAACAAATATTACTGTTGTGGCTTTCTTGTAATGTAGTCACATCCTGAAACTTGCAGTCTTTGATATATTTACATATAATGATTATCTTGTCCTCTCGTAATGCCACACGTATCATTTATTTTCCGCGCCATTGTATTTCCCACCATCTGAGCAAATATGTTTTTAACAGAGGCACGGAACCAGTCTGTACTAAAGGATCATTGCGCGCTTAAGATGAAAAGTGTCCCACGCCAGCTGACGCCACAGTTTCGCCCGCCTGACTCAGCCAGTCTCCGAGTTCTGGAGGAGGACGCCTGCGGGCGCGGGCCGCCTCGTCACAGCGACGGTCTGCCGCCTGCTCTCTGTTCCGGTCCGGCCGCGAGCCAGTCGAGCTCTACGCAGCGCGGCTCGATACTAGGGCGCACTGCGTAGGAAGGCTCGCCCGCACTGCGAGAAGCCCGGGGTTACCGGCGGCAGAGAGAAAATGTGCGCCGCTAGAAGTCATTGACAGGCTGGCGCCGGATGTGCAGGCCCGGCGAAACGGCACCTTCGGACGCGGTCACGCGCCAGCAGCAGAAGAAGACTGGAGGGCGCAGGTGCCCGCTCAAGGAGCCAGCAGCGCCGGCAAAGCGTCATATCACGCCTTGAGTGTTCTCAGTCGATATGGCGTCGTCCAGGTCCGGGTCGGTCGAGGAGAAAAGAGCCCACCGTCAAAGCGCGTCATTTGAGCCGTGTGCGATGGCTGGTGAGTGCTTTGTTCAAATTGCTAGTTAATGCACGCTATTTGAGACGTATCCGATGATTGGCATCTAAATATAAATAGAAATGAGAAGAAATCGAGGATTTCAAGATGCCGTGTGACAACGACGTATGTCACAAGTTTGCCGATGAAGATAAAGAATAAACGAAATGGTTGTTAGCGCACGCCATTTGAGCAATGTGCGATGACTGGCAAGCAATTTGCATGGAAATGAGGGGGTACTGAAGATTTCAAGACGACCTTTGGCCAAACATACTACCCGTACTTCCTCATGGGCGTCATTGAGCCAGGTTCAGATGACTGACGGGTAAATTCTTGAAAAAAAATGAATGGGCTTCAAAGATTTCAAGGTAACTTTTGACCCTGAACTACGACTTCCGGAATGATCACCAAATGAACAAACCTGGACATTTCATCCTCATCTTTTTAGCAATAATAAAGAAACGAATAAATTGCTAAGAAATGAGAGGGCACAAAATGTCCCAAACTAACCTTCGAGCTCGATTCTCGACAACACAAACATGATTCATATTTTGGCCACAGGCATGATCGGGTGTGTAATTTTTGCGTGCTTGACTCAATATTGGCGGAGATATCCGATGCCGCAGATTTCGTCGCTGAAATCGTCGCGAACTGTGCACAGCAAATGTGTGGTGTGGTCCGCGGTCTTCAGTCCAATGATTCCATCGTCACAGGATGAGGAATCACTTATGAGCAAGCCATGCATTAGTTTGGGATTTTATGCACTTCACTTCACTGGACTTCAACGCCCTGAACTGAGAAGTATTGGGATTGAGCGACGGGAGCTCGCGCCATCTATACCTTGATGTTAAAAACATGAAATGCCATACTGACCACCGAAATATACGTTATACGATACGTTTACTTGTGTGCTATTTTCTGTTAAGTTTAACTAGTATTCTGAAGAGGATGGCGTTGGAAATAAGCTCTGTAGAGAGCCGACTTTGCTGCCCATGTCCTAAATCCGCTACTCCAATGATTTTATTTTGCCGAATGTGGAGTGATGCTCCCGGTGGATCGGAGTGGAAGACTCACCTTTTCAGCCTCCGCTCAAATGCAGGTGTTTATTCGGAGGCATGAATCCAGCTCTCCCCCAACACCGGACCGCAATTTCTGGCTCTTCATCCATACATGGAGACGATGCGACCAGGCTTTGTTGAAACGCTCTGCCGATTACAATTTGGCAAGCCATCATTGCAAATGGCCGTAAGTTCAGTCAGTGGTCCACCAATGGCCCATCGTTAATGTGGGAGTAAGAAACTGCTGCTGTTAAACATCTATGGTTCTGATGATAGATCGCGAATAAGAAGTGCATGCAGTACAATGCATGCAATATATGCAGTGCACGCAAAATCTCACCTGAATATCTATTTCAATACATGCAGTATATGCAATATCTCAAAGCTGCTACATGGACGTCTCGGGTGCTCGAATGCCGAGTGGTAAAACCTGGCAAAAACGCGAGTGATATCCGTGAAACGACTTACGAAAAAACAATAACGAGGCAGGAAAAAAATGCGACCTCAGTAGAGCCTTTGCAAGTGTAGTAGACTCAAGTGCAGGAGAGCCACTGCCTACCGTGAGTCAGGCACGTAGCCAGGATTTTCCTCGGGGGGGGGGGGGGGGGCGGAAATGTCACATTTCGTCATATGCCACGAGCATATGACGAAATGCCCAAGAAAAGACAGCCATTTTAGGCAATTTATCTCATATTAATGCACAGAAAAACGTATGTTTGCTTTTGCAACATATATATGATCACTATTATGTATTCATGCGAAATCGCCATGTATATAGTGTAGACCGCTTGGCTCAGGGGGCCATACCCTCCACGCCCCCCCCCCCCCGTTAGCCATGTCCCTGCCGTGAATTAATGTCTGTCATAATCTTGTGGAAGTGTGCCGATGACTTGATCATGGACGGGTGACTCTTACTATCACACACATGGACTGGAGTGTTTAGTGTACTCTCCGTCCAATTCACTTACTCCCCATTCCATGTCGTTGGTGTAAATGTAATTGAAAGTGCTTGTAATCAAAAGTATAAGTAACTATGATTATGCTGGAGGTAAAGAAATCATTACTCGCCATCATTGCTTGCCATCTTCGGGATACAAATTGTACTGACGACGTTTATGTTCCCACATTCAAGTTGAGCTTGATTTCTCGTAAGCCAAGACTACATTTTGCGAAACGTTTCTTATGTCGTTCTCTTTGTCAGTTGTCTATTAGGCAGCTACATGGTGTTTCTGATGATTCCCTGTGCAGGCACGTAGCCAGGATTCTACGGGGGGGGGGACAAATGTCAAAGTTTGTCATATGCTATTGGCATATAACAGAATCTATGCGAAGAGCAGCAACGTTACGTAAGTGCCTCATTTTTAACGCACACGGAAACATATAATGTTTGTTTTTGCAACATATATATGATCACTATTACGTATTCCTGTGAAATCGCTATATACCTTATGCAGACCGCTAGGCTCAGGGAGGGCCACGGCCCCCATGTCCCCGCCTCCTGGCTACGTCCCTATTCCTGTGCCTATCAAAAAGCTTGAATGATAATAGTTCAGAATAACTTCTGGGTACCTGAGCAGAAAAAAACATTTGTTTTTTCATAAGTCAGAGATTTAGTGTCTTTTTTATCTTTGTCACCGGTCGGCGCTATGTGCCTCGGACAAAAAGTCATCGCAGCACCTAAGCTTCGTGTGGGTCACATACTGGTTGTTTGCTCCACTTTGTGCATGCTTGGTCGGTTACGTCTATTGTGCGGTATGTACATCATACAACAGTCAGGAAGTATAATTCCTACGATGCAGTTACATTATTGTAGGAAATGGGGTCGTGGACCATGTAACCTATCATCCGTACCTCCTCCTTCATCTCATGTCTACTGAATCGATACCATTTTGTTGCTGCAAATCATGGGCACGTCGAAAGCGAGCCGTACAAAGAGAAAGTCATAATCGCAGAACCAATAAAGAGCTCTAAGGAATTGTACGTCGTTTTCTTTAGGCCGGTACCCATATGCAACCTCTTGGATCATGCTCGATAAATACATCGCATTGACCTGTTTAGTTAAAACTCAAAGACGAGTCTGACAGGGTGTGGTTAGACAGATTTAAGGCTGACTGACCGAAATGATGTTCGCAGAGAAGGGCTAGGGTTGGCAGCGGAATGCAGCGTGACGTGCAGACTGAACGTGTGTGTTTTTGCTTTTCGTACCGTGCCTTGATTTTTAGACTTGCTGTTTGACGTCCCTGGCTATGAACTTGTAATAGCCATGTCATCAGGAAAAGTTTAACCAATATATGTCTATGTCTATGTCCACGTCTATGGTGTGTTGTTGCGCAAAGGATTTACTTGGCAACTTGGAAATGACAATACGTGGGTTAGCGCAGCCGTCTTGGGTCTAATTTGTGTAACCCACTCCTTTTACTCCAGACTCAAATTTAAATGAAATACAGATGCTAAGACGGTACTGTAACGTGAACCAGGGCCTGCTATCCAAACAGTGTATTCTGTAATTTTCCGGTCACAAGTTCAGTTCAGGTCAAAAGAGGCACAATGATGGACGCGACAACCAACCTGGGCACCGAACCAACGCGACAACCAAACCGAGCACTGCGGACAATGTCGAGAACAAAAGACAGCTGCTGGTCTGCAAGGAGTCCTCTCGGGGCGCACCGGGCCCATGCCCTCCATGCGTTAACCAAGCTGGCCAGTCGACCGTTTCCGCCGCCTCAGGCGTGCCCTCCGGCCACTTGCCGCTCGATGGTCAGCTCCTGTGAACGAAACCGGTATGCAGGTCAAATCGCTGGTGACAGCAGAACACGCTGCAAATTGCAGGATGAGCGACGGCGAAATGCTGACAACTTTACCGGGGAACGTGAAATAGCGACATAATCTTTCAAGTGGTGCCACGACATCTGGCTTTACGTACAGTTGACGCATATGATACAGTCTCATACATACAAATTATATTGCGTATATTACAGACGTGTAATGGACTGGGGCAGTCGTCCAGACCTCGAGGGTAACGAATGCCATTCCATTTGCGGCACCAATGCAATATTCCACTAGGCAGCGTCAACAGCACAAAATACTGGTTGGTCGCCGTCAGCGACAGTTTCTATTGCTCGAACACGGCACCTTCTCCGAGATCGCAGCTCACTGGCACCGAGCTCAGCCGCAAGTGAGCGCAGCCGTCCCCCCCGACAATCAGACCGAGCCGACAGTGAGCGCAGCCAGTACTGACTCCCGCCCGACAATCAGACCGAGCCGACGGTGAGCGCAGCCAGCATTGACTCCCGCCCGACAATCAGACCGAGCCGACGGTGAGCGCAGCCAGCACCGGCGCAGCCGACAGTGAGCGCAGCCAGTATTGACTCCCGCCCGACAATCAGACCGAGCCGACGGTGAGCGCAGCCAGCACCGGCGCAGCCGACAGTGAGCGCAGCCAGTATTGACTCCCGCCCGACAATCAGACCGAGCCGACGGTGAGCGCAGCCAGTGCCCGCGCCCGCCCAGCAGCGGCCGGCTACAGTTCTCCATCAGGTTGGCCACAGGCGGCCACCGACCTTGATCAGGCTGGCCACGGACGGCCACCGACCTTGTTCAGGCTGGCCACGGACGGCCACCGACCTCTTTCAAGCTGGCCACGGACGGCCACCGACCTTGTTCAGGCTGGCCACGGACGGCCACCGACCTTGTTCAGGCTGGCCACGGACGGCCACCGACCTTGTTCAGGCTGGCCACGGACGGCCACCGACCTTGTTCGGGCTGGCCACGGACGGCCACCGACCTTGATCAGGCTGGCCACGGACGGTCACCGACCTTGATCAGGCTGGCCACGGAAGGCGTGTGCTTGCTCTCGGAGCGGATCTGCGAGACGCGCACGCTGAGCTGGCCCAGCTCCTGGACGCTCCAGCCGCGGGTGAGCTCCACCAGCTGGTCGATGCTCCGCTCGGATAGGCCGCGGCCTGTGACGGGGATGACGTCAGAGAGCATGCGACGACCGTGGAAGGCCTCGGTAAGCATGCAGTACTCGGAGGTAATGTAATCCGACCTCAGTAATCATGGTGATTTTAACTGGGGAGTTTAGATGACGTGCAGGCGACCCACGCCGTGCAAACAGTACATGGTGTGCTAACAGGGGTTCGACATTTTCGGTCTGCAAATAAACACTCGTTGGGTGTCCTACGAGTGCTTGCACTTCCCTTTGGTGCGGTTCCAGCCACACAGTCTCGGCAATAAGTTGGCGAGACTGTGTGCATTCAGTTCGATCCCGCCAGCTGCCGGCGCGTCTGACCGTGGCTCAGCAGTGTGGCGAAGAAGGCGTGTCTCTGCGGCTGGCCGGGCCGCACCACCTTGTGCAGGTGCGCCGAGGCCAGCGCCGTCCGGTGGTGCTCGGCCAGCGCCGAGTACGGCTGCACGCTGGTCAGCACGACCAGCAGCGGCGCCCAGCGCGGCAGCATGCCCAGCAGCCGGTCGAGGCCGGTGCCGACGCGCAGCTGGAGCGCCTCCTCCAGCTCCTCGAGCCGCGGCATGTACAGCACGGTGGGCGACCGGTGGCGGCCCACGTCGTGGATGCGCTCCGACAGCAGCTGACGGCACAGTCAGGCCCGGCTGTCGGTCCCGATTCGCCCGGCGGGACCGCTCGCCGCTCATCGGCGGCAGAGAGAGCGCCGGCCTTCCGACGGAGAGGTCGGGCTAAGCTGCAATTATAAAACGTCCCAAAACAAAAACACTTCGTACGTTTCCAATCATGCAAAACGCAATTGTCAATGAGTCAAAGACTCCCATGAAACCGCAGGCACCCGGCATGGCGTTGAAATGAAATAGAGGCGAGCGATGCATTCGTTCATGGCTGCATCCGTACCTGCATGACGTCGACACACGTCAGGGACATGACGTAGGCGTCATCCATGGTCCAGATGTTGCAGTCGCCGAAAGCGCTGAGGACGGACTTGCTGACGTATTCGGCGTCTTCTGGATACCGGTCGTCCGGACACATCAGGACTCGCATTTGTGAGCAGATCTCACTGATCGCCGAAAGAACGTAGTGTTTTCTAAAAAAAGTAATAAACGGAAAACGAGAGAACAGAACAGTGAATCAGCCAGTTTCAGCATCGTCTCGCGTCACCCGGCACTGAAGTATCGCTTCCCGAATAACCCAAAAATTGGTATTTTCATCATTGCCAATTGATAACCTCGCAGGATTTGATTGTCTGCGTTGTTACAGATTAACATGGCTGATATCAGCATTGGCTGTATTTGAAATCAATACAGTAACTTTTTTACCAAAACTATACACATTTTGTTGATCATCTCGTCCTCAAAGGCTACCAGTTTCCGACGAATCGCTTTGGTCGATTCCGCCGTCTGATTTCAGTGCAGTGTGTTACGTAGCGTATCCATTACGGGACAAAAAGGCTGTCCGTGAACAGGAAAGTGATGCATGGACAGTTTATGAACAGATGTTGGGAGCCTGAGAGCACCCTCGTGGTTTTGCGAGGCCACGGGAATGATCAACAGCAAAACAGTAACACTGTGTCGTTGCTCTTGTGTTTGACAGCTGTAGGGATCACGAAACATCGCAGCCATCCCACTTCCGACTGCCAAGCGACAAAGAACCCCACGCAGCTAGCCGCATTCGAATCCGGGTCCAGCTGGCAGCGCGCTTGAACTTTGGCGACCCCATACATATTCTTACACTTGTTAGCGAACGTACACACTCGATCTCGGCGGTCTGTGATTCATCCGCGACCTTCACTTCGTTGGACATCAGACGGGGGTAGCGTTCAGTAGTCTGTGATTTACCCGCCCTTCATTTTGTTGAGCACCAGCCAGGTGTAGCGTGTGGTGGTTTGTAATTTACCCGCGCTTCACTTTGTTGGGCACCAGCCAGGGGCAGCGTTTGGTGATGACGCTGACCAGCTGCTGCCGGTCGTGGTCGATGAGCGGCGTCAGGATCTCCGGCACCACCTCGCGCCATTCCTGCATGCTGCGGCCGCCGGACGGCCGAAAACTGGCCAGGGCCGTCTCATAGTGTCGCTTCAGCACCTGTTGACGTCGGGCGTCGTGCGTTGGACGGTCGGTAACTTAACGTCGCCAATGTTCGATTCCCTTCCCGTCATCAACTGTCATTTCCAACCAGCTCTACCGTGTAACAGTCCCTGCAGCTGAAGGTCCATCTATTCGCCGTCAGTTGAGCCCAGCCGGCGCCGGTGACGACCGTAATTCCTCCGCACATCCCGCTGAAAAGTCAGCACAAGTGCAGCGCGGGTGGCAGCCCGCTGGTGTAACACGTCTGGCGGCCGTCGTTCCGCACCAGTCTGTCGTGACCGGGTTCCATATCGGCGGTATCTGGCGCCGCTGGCGCCGCCGCCCCACCTTGACGGTCGGGTCGATGTTGACCTTGACGGCCGTGTTGTAGATGGCCGGGTAGGCCTCCTTCACGGCCGAGAGGAACGCCTCGCGGATCAGCAGGGCGATGTCGGCGCCGCAGAAGCCGGACGTGCGCTCTGCCAGCCACGTCACCAGCTCCGAACAGCCGTCCGGCGCGCTGATGCGCAGAATCTCCCTGCGAGCCTGCCGACGCGGCCGGCAGAATCAGCAGAACGCACCGGGCAGTGTCCCGACACGTCCGGCCAGTGAACACAGTGACGCACACCGGCCAGAGTACCCCGATACAGCAAACAGCGACACACGCCGGCCAGTCGCCCGATACAACCCACATACACAGCGACACACGCCGGCCAGTCGCCCGATACAACCCACATACACAGCGACACACGCCGGTCAGTTGCCCGATACAGTCTACATACAGCGACACACGCCGGTCAGAGTCTTCCGATACAGTCCATATACACAGCGACACACGCCGGTCAGAGTCTTCCGATACAGTCTACATACACAGCGACACACGCCGGTCAGTCTCCTGATACAGTCCACATACACAGCGACACACGTCGGTCAGAGTCTCCCGATACAGTCTACATACACAGCGACACACGTCGGTCAGAGTCTCCCGATACAGTCCACATACACAGCGACACAAGCCTGTCAGAGTCGCCCGATACAGTCCACATACACAGCGACACACGCCGGCCAGAGTCTCCCGATACAGTCCACATACACAGCGACACAAGCCGCTAATTTGGGCTGTATCGGGTCAGTCTCTCGATACAACCCACATACACAGCGGCACACGCTGATCAGAGGCTCCCGACAGAGCCACTGGAAGAAATTCCCCATCGCAAGGCAGAAGGAAGACCGTAACTCTTAATTGGGTTCAGGGAAGAAAACAACACCTCTAGGTTGGGTGGCAGAGAGATGAACTCACTTCTTAATTAAGGAGAGGGAAGAAAGACTCGCCCCTAAATTGGGCGAGGAAAAAAGCCCACTTCTAGAACGGATGGCAGAACAATGACCTCGCTTCTATGTTGAGGAAACTAAAGAAAGAGCTCGTCTCTGTGTTCGGCGGCAGGAAAAAAAAACTCATCTCACGGGCGGCCGGAGAGAGCAGCTCACCTCTAAGTCGGGAGGGGGAAGAAGAGCTCACCTCTAAGTTAGGCGGAGGGAAGAAGAGCTCGCGGTCGAACCTGCCTGGCCGGCGGAGGGCGCTGTCCAGTGCGTCCGGCCGGTTAGTCGCCCCGATCACCACCACCTGACGACCGTTCAGCAGGATGTTAATGTGATTCCATCGTCGAATTTGATCAAAAACGTTCTATCGTATTAGCTCGTGGACCCCTGAGCATATTTTATTAGCTTGCAAGGCATTGTACATGTATGCGCTATCAGCATCGGACATCTCGAGAACAAGTTGTAGAAAGAAACATTCATACATTAAATAATGGTATAATCCAAAACTTGTGGAGACATACATTTATATTCGGATGTTGCTGATTTCCAGTATGCTTTGCTCGGGCAGCTCAAATTCCTTTGCTTCCAGTGTAAGAAATTGCTTCAGTCTCTTCTTTTTGTGTCTTTTGGAACGAAATTTTGACGATAAAAAGAAACGAAAATAAAATGTCAGAGCTGCAATTAAAAAAAAACCGACACGCCAGGGGAATGTCAAAAAGGGCACCCCTTCGGTTTTTCTTCAATAACTTTTGAACCGTTAGAGCCAGCACGACCCAATTTTCATTACCTGTTCGGCAATCAATTCTACATATTTTGGCATCATAACCATTTTCTCGACATGTCAGGTCATGGGGATATGACGTCATAAATGAACTCTTGTATGCTTATTTTTGAATGTTCAGGTGGTGGCGCGAATACGCTCCTTTTTTAACATATTTGCGAGTAAAATGCATGGATTATTTGGATGTACATAGGACAAGGTCCCCAAAAAAATTTACAATAGTGATATGTCGACATTAGAGGTCATCCTAGGTTACATGCATGATGGCAATTGGACTGATTCGCATTGCGGTTGATAGAAGTTGTTGCCGCTGACTTTCCCCATCGTTAAGGTCAGACAAGCAAACCAATATGCGCTTCTTAGTAAAGTTCACCAAATGCAACGTGAGGCCATGTCAGGTCAAGTCACGCCATAGGTAGATGTCAAATCGAAATGAAATACAGCATTGTCAGTGGAAGATCGTTCAGTAGCAGGAGACAGCAATTATTGTTCCTGGTCATAAAAAGAGAACTGACTTTGTCCTGGCCCGACTTGACCTTGACCCGTCAAAGAGCAGACAGAGCATATTTAGTCATCAAAATTATGACATTTCAGTTCTGTACTTGACGCAGTTAAGAATTGCCGCAAGCGATGTTTGGTTTTTGTCAGGAAAAGTAATGCAACCTTATCTGGCCTGGCCTAGACTGAACTTGACTGGATGGAACGCAGATAATGCAAAACTGATCATCAGAAGGTTGCACTTTCATTCTTTTTGTCACGTAGACCAAAACGACTGCGAGTAAGTATCGATCATTGGCATGTAAAATGAGACCAATATTTCGCCTGACCTAGTTTGACCTTCGCCTGGCAGTTTTTTATATTTTGGCACGCATTTGATGCAGAAGATCGTGATCTTTCGTTTCATACCCAACTGAAGGTTCTAAGACCACTATTACCGATGATATGAGGTACAAATCGATGTCAGTTTTTCCGACGCCGTGTTATGCGTTTTACGTGACCTGTGACGTCATCAATCACGTGACAGAGCTAACATAGTATTTTCTGAATCGCAAGACCCAGGACTGTCGGCTTATGGTAGACCTGTTGAGATCCGATGGTTAAAGCCTGAGATAGCAAGGGTACCTTTTTGGCACCCTCCCAGGCGGCCGCGGATACAAAAGCACGCCAGGCGGTGCCGCGTTCAGTGAGCATTCCCGTTATGTTGGCGACAGTCATAACGCCTTAGTGTAATATAGTGCGTAATGCCAAAAATTTTCATACTTTGCTTTAAGAGATGGCGGGTATTGGGTTGGACTCCATTATACGAGTTTAATTTTCGGTCCCTGAAAATCCATAAAGGACTGGTATTGCGCTGATTCCTTCCTGCTTCAGGTAATGCTTGGTTCTGGACCTGGATTTTGGCTCCTGTCTGCCCCTCATACCGTTCTTGGTTGCTGATCGTCCTGCGGCATCTGTCCGTTTGCGCTGCACCGTACCTGTTGTCTGTCCTCCAGGCCATCCAGCAGGGTGAGTAGCGTGCCCACGATGGTAGTGTAGACGTGGTCCTGCTGGGAATTCCTGGCCGGCGCCAGGGCGTCCAGCTCGTCGAAAAAAATCACCGACGGCTGATTCGATTTCGCCTGCGATCCGGACCGTGAATTAAATCTGAGTTAACTTATCATGCTATGCCGTTAGGTATTTTACTTAGAAAGTAACAATCATTAAAAATGAAACACGTAAAATTAAGCATGCTTAATGCTTATCACCAGGAGAAATGAATTTCGAAGGTCGTATCTTTGTTTCTTATATGTTTTGTTGTCCGCCAAGTTTTTCTGTTATTTTGTCACAGGAGTATGGAATTACAAGAGCGCGGACAATGAACGCTTACCGCTTCAAACAGATCTCGCAGGTTTGACTCGCTTTCCCCAAACCATTTGGAGAGAATGTCCGAACCACTTCGGGAGTAGAACGTGACCTTCTGGGCGCCCTTACTCAGTTCGTTGACCAGTGCGCGGGCGACAAGGGTCTTCCCGGTACCTGAAACCACAACAGTAGCAACGTTATTGGCAAGCGCTGTAGGTATTCTCACCAAACCCCCTAAGGGGGATACATTCATTTATGTGGCTCCTGAAACGTATAGGTCAATGGAAAGCGGGTGTTGAATTTTCTGGCTTATTTGCGCCATCATAACAGTACCAAAGCAAGCTATTTTGTACTTTTTCACCCGAACAGCCTTCATTATCTGTACGTAGTCATACGTAAACCTTGCGCTATCGCACTAGTAATATAGATATCGGCCTGGCCGAAGTGATTTAAAATGTTTCTCGTAAATACGCACAATGTCTGTCAGCTGCCTGCTGTTCAGTGACCATAAGAGTCATCATTCGTGATTATGAACGATGCCATTAACCGCCCTCGATTTTTACGGATTACGGTCAAGTCGCCAGTACACTTTTTGCATCACTGAACAGTGACAACAAATTCACTGCAACTGAGCTTTAAAAACATCAGTAGTCTGGCAGACAACCTAACCTAACCTAACCCAACTTAACCTTCAGCTGAATAACGATGAGAACAGAATCCATACCAAGTCAAGCGTGTTATAAATATCATGGTCACGTTACCCAAGTATTCCCGAATGCGGAGCTTTTTGCAGTGGGGATCGAGTTTCCGTTGTACAGCTCATTTGCCGAGCTCGCTCGGTAGCCTCTTCACCCAAAACGACAGAATGCCGTTTATGCCTTCCGTTTACGTCTTTTTGGAGCGAGTTGTAACCGAAGCTGCAGTACAGCAGCCCGCTTCTCATGCAGAGGCCAGGCAAGGCTGGCATCTTTATTGTACCGGTAGCTTCACGACACGGCTGCCCCGTGACTGGGATAATTCCCTCTGGCTCGGATCAAAGACTACGGCCCGTGACTGTGCTACCGCTCAAACCAGTACTTATAGCGTACTGAACTTCGTTTTCCGCCTTCTGTCCGAGTGGCCGTGGTGGTCACACCTCAGGGATGAGGGTAAGACGGCAAGTTGCAGTAGGTTTTACATGGTATCTAGCTTACAATGAGTTTTTTCTTGGGCATGAAATGCTACGCAGGGTCTACGTCTCGCTGTTGTTTACATTGAGCACAGTTTAAGTTTGGGTTATAACGGAATTATTCACGAAGGTTACCTGGAGGTCCATAAAACAGGACTCCTCGTGGACATCCGAATTTCTTAAATACTTCGGGATATCGCAATGGGAAGACAATCATCTCTTTCAGCTTTTCTATGTTTTCATGAAGTCCTCCGACATCACTGAAGTCAACGCCTGTGCTGCAAAAAATAGTGTTTAACATGTAACTTTCCGTTCTCAGGAAACGACTGTACACAAACAATGCATTTTTGGATGGAAACGTAGATAACAATGCAACGCTTTGCCACGCTGCTTTCGAGAGAAATACGTTGGGAAACTTCCCGCCGGCGTAAACTAGAGCTGCGTATATCAGCTGCGTAAGAATTCGCGTACTTGTAATATGAACATTGAACGTTTGCGCCAAACCTACCATAGAAATCTCTAAATATACTTTGGCCGTTCGGTCAAAGTGCCTCTGGGTTCGAACCGAGGGGCGATATCGTTCACGCAGCTAACATTCATGTGATCGATTCAAGGAGCAGGCGCGCACGGGGCTGCGCCCGGGCTGTGACGCCGCCCCGTAAGACGGCCACTCACTTGGTGACGGGCTGGACGGGCTTGCGCGGCTCGTCGGCGGCGTCGTCCCTCTGGCTGGGACCGGCCGAGCTCGGCTGGCGGACCACCGACCGGCTCCGGCTGCGCTTCTTGCTCCAGCCGTGGCCGCCCTTCTTGCGCCGCTTGTTCCGCCTGGCGCCAGGCAGTGAGTCCAGCGGCGCCACGGACGAGTGGGACGGGTGGGGGCTGCATGACGCCACGCGGGTGGAGCTCCGATGGCGAGGCCGGCCCCTGCTTAGATCTGTCGCACTCTGGGTAGTCCTGCACGGATCCGTCAACTTCCTCGGACCGGTCTTAGCATCGCTTTCTTCGACTCTTCTCCCAAACCGACTTCTTCCGCTACATCGCGTCTTCTGGCACTTTTTCTTCTTTGGTACGGCCTTACCTCCAGCAGAAAATTTCAGTTGCTTCTTCGCTTCCTTCCGCACTCGACGTCTAATTGGCGAGACGTAGTTAATTTGTTCGAACTTTGTAATCTGACACAAGCTGACTCCAAAACAAAACATTTTTTAGGACTCTAACACCCAAAAATCCGAAGAAATCTTAAACACCTCTTACATTGTTATCAACAAACTCGTTAACACAAGGAGCAATGAGCCAAGCACCGCATGACGGAGTAAAATTAGCTCGAGAGGCATTATTTGAGACATATATATTATAAACGTTAGCCGTGGCTATCAGTATCCAGATTACACCTTTGTGAGCATGAAACTAGAGGCTGAATTACCTTGAGCGTTGTGACCTAGTCGAATTTAGGATGTTGGCTGAACTGATTCTTCCACTTACTACTTTCGAACTCCAAGGTTTAGACATGTTCTCAAACGGAAGATCTATTCATTTCTTTCAGAATAACGTTTTAAAACGCCAAAATTTCTCTTAACTAAAACAGTGTGGACGGGATAAAATTATGAACGAGATGCTTCAAAGGGCTAATCTGAAAACTGGCCCGCGAGGATATATCATGTGCATTATTCTTGAAGGAACCTTTACATTAAACAAAAACAGCAAATCAGTATGTGGACTAAGTCAGATCAAGTGATGCAAGAACTCAGAGTTCAAAAAACGCCTTTTCTCCTCAACAGTTTTTTTCCCAATAAACTTCCACTAAACGCGACTGCGATCTTGAGTGGCCTGTTACTAACTGCACGGCGTGGTCCATATTGAAACCGAGCCACTGTGGAAAATTCGGCGGTCGTATCATTTTATGACGCACTCTTGTTCATATTTCTGCATAGCTAAGAGTCCCAGAGAAAGGGGACGTTAGCCTGTTTCACGTATTACGAAGGATCATCAGCTTTATGAGCCATATCAGTGCATGACTGTTAAAACACTTCACAAAGGCATGACATACTTTGGCGCCGTTCATGAACGCATAAATTCACAGACACCGAGATATGTTTCAACAGAACATGAAAATGGCTCATGTCTGTGAGAAAGAAAACACCTTAGTGGTAGCCCCTGGTTCCGTACCAACCCTGCGTGCGTAAAGCTAGTCTCGAACAGGAACCTCCACTGGCGTGACCGGGAGCCGTGGTCGCGGACGGAGCGACCGGCGGACTAAGGACCCGACCTCAACATGAAAGGTGCTTTTGCCCTGTTACCGGTCGGCGATGCTTACCTGCCTGCATACAGTGAGGCACCCGAGCATGCATGTACTGTGTCATGTCTGCACAAAGACTTAAATATGTGTAAGGGTCATATCAATGAATCCCATGAAATTTTAAAGTCAGACTATTTTTCAATAACTTTTTTGTGATCCCTTTAAAACTGGACGACCGTTGAGCCTTTTCTGACAATGCTATTGCAGACTCATACAAAAGCATTACCAGGGGATTTTTCTCTCCATAGTGATTTGCTATGAGATGCACAGTGTGCATTAACCCTATATTTGTATGGAGAGGGCTTCAAAAGCCCCCCCCCCTGTTTTTTGCTCGCTTTTTCCACGGTTTTTGAGGCAGCTCTGCGAAACCTAGTCACTTGTTTTATTCATTTTTTCTACTTATTTGACAAATTTTCATACTTTCGTTCTTCCCTAAGGGCGGAGCCAGGTCACGCTTTTGGGAGGCACCTAAGTCCATTTTTGACACTGCTAAATGTAAAAGAATGGACTTAAATTTTAAAATGAGAGTATAGGTAAATAACTGGGCAAACGTACAATTTTTTTTCGACCTGAAGTCACTTCACAAGGTTAGGTCAAAGCCGAGATCCAAAATTTGGTTTTATGTAAGTACCTTCAACGACATTGTTTAATAAAAACCCCGGGATGCATGTATCTTAGAAGAGTTTTTGTGTTTGAAGTTTCAACTCGCAATCAGGTCAGGTGAAGGAGATATGACCAAAAAGGACCACAACCGTATCTATATCTCGACGGTCATAAACAGGATTTTTGGAAACATAGTCGATTCACACCAACGAAATCGTTCCCAAACACTGTGAAATAAGTTCAAGGCCATTCCGTGGAGCTTTAAGGCCATCCGTGGTCATTTCAAGTCACATGTCGTAAGTTGACTTGATGCCCATGCGACCATGACAGCTCCCCTTTTTCATGACCCTGGCACCGCCTATCCCAGCATTATACGAACAGTGAAACACGACTTACACTTCTGAAGTGTCGTATGGCCAGCAAAAGCTTAGAAATGTTTTGAACTTTGATTTAAATTCAGTTTTTAAGAAGATATTCATTCCATTCTCCAAGCCCTATGAACGCCTATCAATTTTCTTAAAGGGCTAAGCGTATGGGTCGAAAGAGAAAAAACTCATCGAAAATCCCTCGAGACATGCCAATGTCATCAAAATCAGTTAATAAACATCGGAATTATAACAAGTCGAAAATACCTTCTTTCTTACTCCTCCCCCCCCCGTATCTAACCCGTACAAGATTTTCGAAACTTTTTTATGCAGGAATGTAGCGTGTGTCACGCAAATCGTTCGCCATTTGCTGCGATTGAACGTTTAGTCCTCGAGATCTGGGGGGGGGGGTCGAATCAGCATCCCTGCCCTAAACGGGAACGCATACTAGCACTTTGGGTACGGGAATATGGTTGAGAGCCATGCGACTTTCAAGGTGATCTTTCACGTTCACAACGGCAATTTTTCGGTTGTTTTGTTATGCATGTTAGTCGAAGCAAAAAGACTGCCGGCAGTCTTTGTCAAATCCCCATGCGACAAAAACAATGTCAACTTGAACGAAATGTTCTAGCGACCACTTGAAGGAGACCAAGCAACTGGAGGTATCACTAAAGGCGAGAACCTCTTCCGAGAAAGAGATACATACCGGGCCGGAGCCGAACACCAGGCTTGGCCAGCAGGTGCCCGTTTTCAGACGCCCTGTGGCCGACATTTCGGTAGTGTCGGTGCCGACAGGACCGTGTGCCGGGTCACTTTGACGGTGTCCCGTTGTGAGTCCGCCGGTACGCCGGCTGTGGAACGGCGCAGCTGCGGGCAGCCCGCGTCATGTGCGGCTTTATCGATACTGAGCGGCGGATCGGCAGCGTGGGGCGTCGACGGGCAGCCGGCATGCAATTCGATATAGGTAGGTCACGTGACGCCCACTGCAGCCAGAGCCTCTGTATTCTGAGAGTTGTGTGTGCTCGCTGCCTCGCATGTCAGGTCTCATTTACAAACTGGTATTGTTTTTAAGCATCTTGAGTAAACGAGGCCACTATGGCACCCCTGCTGACCAATGGCCGCCGTGACATGGTAATAAGTTTGTAGTTCTTCTCTATGGGCGAGAGCGCGAAGATGTGCTCCATTGCGTGTTTTCACGTTCCTCATACACTCGGCAAACCTGGCTGATAACAAAACTGAGCTGGTGGTCTGAATCTGGCTAGCGCCCAACTTCGGCCTAATTATCAAAAGCAAACTATTACAGACCAGAAATTATATTTGAACCAGTATTATTTGCATTATTAGTGGTCAGTTTGATACGTGATAAAGGAGGGCAGAGTCTACGAGCTTTAGGGATCCCAGTCACCCTGAAAAAGCCATGTTATCGTACACGTACATACGCAGAAAATGTAGTCTCGTGACGTTTGCTTTGTACGATTTTCTTTTACTCCAGCGCATGGGACAGCGAAACCACGCGAACCTCCCAAAGCCTAAAACAAGTTTGTCAGGTGTTCAGAAAACAGGACACGAGCGATTGGTCCGGGACATGCGGGGAAAGGTAGCCAGCACTGGGCCACAATGGTTCCGACATTGGACATGGCTAGTTAAAGACAGCGTCTTTTCGCATGACGCCTTTGCATGACTCCACTCAATTCGAAAACAGTTTGCGATTCAAAACTATTTCTTTTGAAGTTAGGAGAAATGTGGTTTTGAATGGAGGTTACCGATTTCGGGGACGATAGCCACGAGAATGGATCTAAAAAACTATCTCTTCGCATTTCTTCGCAGCATTCTTCAGCAAGCTAGGCCAACACGTTTGCCTTTCTCTCTTGGAGGAAAGCTACGGTCCTGGTGCACATAGCGCACAGCAAGGTGGGATGTTGCACCTCCCCATGATCTTCACCGAGGCTGGTCGTCTTCAAGTCCTGCATTGTGCTTTTCAACTGCATAGTTTGTTACCAACGAAACGCTAAAAAGTGTTGCCAAAGTTTCCATGCCGCGACAATCAATGACGCACGCTCATGTTGTTCATTCTGTCTTCATTCCTGCCATGCAAGAATCTTACATTCGATATCACTATTCAGCTTGCCTTCACAGTTATGATTCTACAGATTCCTCCTAAGACAACAAATAACATTTCAGGACTTTACCCCTGTAAAACTCGTTTAAACCCAAATCCTTGCGTGTGGCAGGATGGTTGTATTCCACCCCACACTTGAGATTCCGTAAAATTATTACCCAATTCTTTCCATACAGATTGCAAGCATTTCGTGCGGGTTTTTTCTACACAATGACGTATCTGAAATTTCAAAATTTTCTCACGCTTAGATTCAAGAGGTCTAAATCGGTGTCAACGGGTTGCGGTTCAGTGGCAGCAAAAAGGCAATACTAAGATTTTTCAACATTTCTGGTTTCAAATAATTGGTCCAAAACACTGAAAATATAAAATTTTGATTATTTAATTTCATTTCTTTAGAGTCTTAGTTTCGTTAATGAAAATGGAAGTGTCGGAAACATAAACCTGCACTCTGCAAACTCACTAACTCCACTCAGTAGGGATATTAAGACTTCAAATTTCTTGTTCTACGCGGTAAACTGACCAGCAGAATACCCAGGTGGACTGTCCTAGATTTGCCCCTGCCCAGTTTAAAACAATTGTACACTCGGTAGACATATGTGTGGCGAAAAACGCTGGTAAGAATCAGGCACGTAGCCAGGATTTTCTTCGGGGCGGGGGGCAAATGTGAAAGTTTGTCATATGCCAGTGGAATATGACAACATTTATGGAAAAAAGCAGCAATTTCATGTAATTTACGTCAAGTTTAATGCCCCGCAAAACATATAACGCTCAATATATAACGTTTGCTTCTGCAATATATATATATGATCATAGTTCCGTATTCGTGCGAAATCGCCATATATCTGGTGTAGACCGCTTGGCTCAGGGGGAGGCATGGCCCAATGGGCCCCCTTGGCTACGTCCCTGGTAAGAATATTTTCACCTGATATCACTGCAAATCAAATGTAAACGACTGTTGTGTTTTGCTTATAGACTTTCGCGACATCGTCAGAACATGCCTCCATAAAACCTCTTCTGGCGATGGCCTTGACGAAGTTAAAAAAAAATCCAAAGGTAATTAAAATATTCAAACAATGATGGGCAGGAAAAGCCACCAAGATCCACGTCTTTATCGCAAACGGTTTAGAAAAAGCCAACGAAAAATCTCGGTGGGACGCTACCCATCTCATTCACAGAAATAGCGTTAAGTGGGTGTAGGAATGTTTCATGTTTTGGTGTCTTTTATATCAAAACAAGATACAGTTGTTTGCCGCCTCAGAAGATTCACGCCCAGCAGAGGATATCAAAGTGCGTCCGAACACAGGAGCCGAAAGAGGTTCATGAATCGTTTCGAAATTAGGCCTGAAAGACACTGCTCCCGTTTAAAATGTGCCTAGAGCAAAACGTTTATCTCGTCCAACGAGTACCGTCCCGGTGGTTGCTTAGGAGCCGGCGAACTCGACCACTCATGCAAAGCGTTTCGCCCGATGTGGACAGATTTTGGCGCGAACTGCCGTTCGTCACGCGCGCGTTCGTCGCACCATCTCTTTTCAGTGGAACGTGTCATTTGTTATTTTACAACTGATGGCATGCTGTGCGCTGAAATTAACGAGCATCAGCCGGTTGCGCGACATGGACAACAAGCATGAACCGGTTGCGCTACATGAACAACAGCGTGCTTATCTGATGCATTGTGTAGTCTGTTTATTAGTAGCGGTAATTCGGTCTTATTTTGAAGACACTGAACGCAAGTAAATGTAACTGTTGTTCGATAAAAATGACTTGAGGACATTGTGAGTGATCAAGGCCGTGCCTGGGTGCCCGCAAATGGATAAGAAGCTACACTAGTGCTAGTGACGCTGCACATGACATGCTGCCAATGCAGTTCCGTTTGCACGTTGCATCTGCTTGCAGTCTCCATAGACGACACCATTTCGTGAAGGCCGCCAACAAAGCCCGCGCAGGGTCCATTTAGAGAGTATTGTCCGACTGCGCAAACCCAGTCATCAAATGTTCCATGACTCAAACGTCAGGAAGTGGTCGGGTGCAAAGCCAGCGATGCGTTCTTGAAAAGTAAACCGGGTTGTCCAACAGGACTGAAATCGATACTACAGAAAAAATATGCATTGAAAAGGAAGGATGCTGAAAATAAAGAGGGAAGGACGGTAGAAGTCTCGGGTGATAACATCACAGGATTCCTTTCAAGTTTGGCAAAGAACGGACCGATTTTTCGTTTAGAAAACGAAGTGCTCAAAATCTTGTCGCCGATTTTTTATCTCACACGACATTAATGTAAACATTTTGCTGTATTCATTATATTCACTGTATTCATATGCACTGTATTCACTGTATGCATTAGAGAAATTGGTTAACGTGTCTGTCATGAAAACGACGCCTAACATTTTATGCAAGCCATTTTTGCGGCACAGCCAGTATTTTCACCAGAAGATAGCTCGGATCCTGAATGTATGTATTTTCATGCCTAATGCGTCAGCTCGCCCAGACATCTATTCCGGCTTGTTTTCCTATTTCTGTGGCACAGAACCCCGAAATCGCTCCCCAAATACCTGTCTCCATTGAGAAATACATCGAGGGAAATAACACGCAAAGGAACATTGTAAAATAATGCTGCAGATTTGAGGAGACAATCTTGCGCCCAACAAGGTGTCCTCCTGGCATGCTTGGCAGTTGTTTAGGACAAGAGTCTGTGCCGAGCAGATCTTGTTGCACGAGCCCTGAGCCCTACACCCGGCAGTGCAATGAAGGTAACGGATGATTTTGTAGCGAAAGTTGAACGCGCCGTCAAGTAGAAACTGCAACCGTCCTGCTACGTGGCATGACCCTATGTGAGGCAGACGCTGGTTGATCCGCGGTCGAAATATCAAGCGCCGTGGCAATTCGAATATGTCTTGCCAGGACGGAGAAACTAGCGCCGTATCGACTGAACAAACGATCACTCCTCGCTGCTGAGGCGGTCACGGACTGCAGCCATTGCGACAGGACACGGCAGGAATGTTGCACCAGCGCCGCCGTGCATGGCTCACCATGACCACCGGCAGCAGAAGCCGTCAACACCAACAGAATCCGAGGCGATTCGGCGACACTGCCCAGTCGTCCGCCGCCGTCTGACAGAACCACAGGCCAAGCCGGCCCCTCAGCATCATCCTTCAGCCGTCTACCGCCGTCTGACCAGCAGACCAGCAGACCAGGTAATTCTCTCAGCAGCATCTGCCAGCTGTTTGCCGCCGTTTAGAAGACCAGGAGACCAGGCCAGTACCTCAGCATCCCCTCCCAACTGTGTGCCGCCGTGTGACAGACCACTAGATCAGGTCAGTCCTTCGCCACCACCTCCAGCCGTCTGCCGCGGTCTGACAGACCAGCCGACCGGGCCAGATCCTCAGTAGTACCTCCCAGCCGTCTGCTGCCGGACGGGAGTCCAGCCATGCTCCTCTTGTCCAACAGGGAGCAGAAGCCGTCACTGCGACTGCTGCCGCTCATAATCATGATGCTTCCGCATCTGACAGACACACGGTCCGTTTACGGCCACGGCATGCGGCGACGCAACCTCAAGATGACCGGCCAGACTCCGTTGGAAGAGCTCTTCGCCAAAAAAGAGCAGTACTGTCTGCTCCTGTGCGCCGGGAACGCGCAGTGCGTTGCCTTAAACTTCGAGCCTCTGGCCTCCGGACAGACCAACTGTTACCTATTCGAGTCTCGAGTCTGTCCGGGTGTGTCCTCCATCCGTCTGGAGGCGAGCCCTGGCGCGGCTTACAGCGACGTGACGCTGCGATCGTACGCCGCCGAGGAGGCCGTCTCCGCGTTCTGGGACGAGACGGTCTGCGCTGAGGAGGGCTACTGCTCGATCGCCTGCGCCGCGCGTGCCGTCGGCAGGCCGTGCGTCGCGGACGGACACTGCCACACGGCCGGCCACCTGGAGCCCGGCGCCGCCTACTACTGCGCCACAGACAACACCTGCCAACTGGCGGACGGCTTCTGGGAGGCGGCGCCGGGCAGGGCGCTTCCCAAGTGGCGCCAGCTCGTCACCGCCGGCAGCCCCGTAAAGATCGGCATGTACAACTTCAAGCGGCTGGCCTCGCCGCGCTGCGAGCTCACGTTCGAGGGAAGGACGGACGAGGCGGACGCGGCGCTGTCTGTCGGAGTCCACGCCAGCGACGACTTCGAAACGGACCGGTTCTACTTCACCCTCGGCTTGCGGGGCAACAACGAGACGTGGCTCAAGTATATATCGGCAGGCGGCGCCGACGGCGATCCGCTCGTGGCAGCCCACACGGCGGGCATCGTTAGTAACGTCGGCTGGGTGAGGTACAACATCTCCTGGTGTGACGGAAACCTGGCACTGCGCACAGCCGGCCACGGGGTCACCGCGACGGCCGCCGGCTACTCTGGCCAGGCCATGACGCACGTGACTCTGCGCTCGTTCGACGGTCAGCTCGGCTACTTCCGCTTTGAGGAGGGAGTCACGGACCCGTGGCTGCTGGAGCCGCCCTCTGAGGATCCTGAGTTCAGCCTGGCCTTCAACGACGTCATCTGGCTGAAGGTGCCCGCCAGTCACCATGTCACCTTCACCATGGACTGCCGAGGCCTGCAGTCATGCTGCATGTGGTTTAAAGAGAAATATGCCTTTACCAAGCGGGTGCGCGTCATTTTCGGAGGATGGGGGGGAGCAAAATCGGGTATCGCCGTAGATAAGTTCAGCAGATCGGCCGGCATCCTGCTCCCAAGTTTTAGTACTCCTGGCATTATCAGCGAGACCGAGTACAACCAGTTTCGTGTCGCGTACGACAGCGGCGTCATCACGGCCTTTGCCCTGAACCGTTCGTCCAGTCCTCTGATGACGGCCACCATGTCGCAGCCCTTCAGCACCGGCGTCAAGTATGTCGGCGTCGGCGGCAGCGCCAAGCACCAGGTCCGACTGGCCCGCTACGACCGCAGATGGCTGTACTCGTGGTCCGAGTACGACAGCACGTTTGTGACCCTGCACGGTGTACCGTAGATAGATGCAGGGGTTGTCCGACAAGGGTGGGACAAGACGGTTCGCTTCTGTTAAAGCCATTTCACTGATGTTTCCACTTGTTTCTTAGTTGCTTTGAGTCTACTTCAGAATCAGAGTTGGACCTCTGATGTAAAGGTAGATCTAAGATTATTACCTTAGAGTTTCTTACTTATAATGGGTTTTGAGACCTACTGGCCGTTATGCGCCGCCTGTAAAGTCTGTGTGAGTTACGTTACTGTAGTATGCGTGTGATGAGTTTCGAGAAAGGCCAAGTACGCCTTTTAACATTACGATGGAAAAGAGTAGTGAACACAAACGATAAGTTGAGCTGGAGTTTGCATGACTGCAAAATAAGCCGAGAAGCCGCCTGGAAAGCCGGCAAGTGTGTAGGCCACCGTGAAGCGGAAGTAAGACTCGCACGAGGAGGGTGAGGGGGATCGCCGCCTCGACTACTGCGAGTGTCGTTACTTCAGAATTTCCCTAAAATTTTGCGTTCAGATTTATGGTAGTTTTTAGTCAAGTTGCCGGCATGTGACCTACTCCTCACGGAAAGCACCCAGGAGTCTTTACCGTGCCAGCAAGGAGGGGATCGCCCACACCGCCTTTCACGTCGGCTGAGCGTTCACCTTATCACACAGGTGTTGCGGTAGAGGATGGGTGGAAGACAGGAGTTGTTGTGGTGTTGACGCTGCGCTAGCGTTCTCTTGCTAAGTGCGTGCCATTCAGATGCCTGAAAAGCAGCTGCAAAAGGCCTGGGTACTGGTTTCCCAGGAGGGTGCTCAGAGTGGGCTAGTTCCACTCTGGTTGGCAGAAGGCTCTGATAGCTCGTCTTTACGCTTCATGGTCCCAACATTCTAGCAGGAGGGGGCGAATGGTAAGTGGTGCGCTGCAGCTGTTGCATTATGATGTTCGGTAGAAGTCTCCCTCAATAACTGTTTGCGTGAGCTTTACGCCATCCGTTCAAAGTCTGGTGAGAATGGCTTCTTGACACCGGTTTTTTTCATGTGCCCCAGGCGCCAAGTTAGGACTTGACTGTGTACAGGTGTTCTCGATGGTTTTGTGTCCAAGCCCTTTGTTGTCCTTGGAGGATGTGGTGTTGGAAGGCTGCCTTGTGGTCGTCCAGCGAAAATTTTATGACGAAGCGAGTCTTCAAGTCTAGTGGTTGTTTCGCAATCTGGTCTGCTGACCTCTTCCATTTGATGTCTGCGTGTCCCGGTATCCAAAGGAATACAATGTCGTGTGTGTTAGGGAACACGCGCTGCTGTGTGCGATCGATTATGTATGGCGTGATAGCTCGGCAGTATTGCTGATGGCTTGAATGTCATTTGAGAAAGGCTCAGACAGTTTCTGTGGTTAGTGTCACGTTTTCGGTGTCGTACCTAAGGCCACTTTGAATTCAGTAAAGGTCACGGACCCCATTGGTTTTTAAAAACACCGCACGTTTCGTCGAAGAGATGTTCCAACTACAGCACATGTGTGACAGACGTGTTTAAGCTCGTAGTTTACGAAATGACTTCTGAAATGACTTCCCTCCCACAATAAAGTGAAACAGTTTAAATGTTGATTCCCCGAATTTCCCAGTGCGTCCTTCTAATATTTGTTTTCTTATCAACTGTTGCGTGGTGACAGAAACGAACGCAGGCCACGGACGTTAGGATCCGAACGTCGAGAAGCACCGCGTTTTTATCTGTGGGTGACGTCAGATCATATGTTTGGCTAATGATATTTTCTGACATTTCTCAGAAAAATGGGAGCTGTGACCGTGGCCGTCGACATTTTTCGGACCACCGGAATGGATTTCTGAGCAGTCGATCAAGGCGAAACATTCCCTTTAACCCTTGTCTGCCTGGGGGGAGTCGGAGGCAAAAAAGTCCCCCCGATTGCGTGAGCACCGCCCACGATGAGACTTCCACTGCTTATCACTTGATCAGTTTCGCACATCATGATGACAGCAAAATAAGTTGGCAGCAAAATAAAATTATCAGATATATATATATGCCATTAATCGCTTGAAGATATCTGCATGACCTTCACACATGTTTAGTGTCAATAACCTCAGCATTGGATGCACTACATTTTGCGCCGTGGAATATTGCTGTTCTCCGCCTGCCAGTCCCAGCATGGTAGCAGTGTACGGTACATTATCTTTACGATTTTGCCTTTATTTTTCAAGAAATTCAGGCAGCCAGAACTATAATTGGAAACTGGATGATATACTCCTTACAGTAGTGGTAGTCATATAGATGATTATTCGGAATTTAGTCGTTCAGAAACTCACTTTTAGCAAGCCGCTGTCACTGGTTTGTATCAGATAGATATAGAGACTCAGAACTGCTTATGTTCTAGTCGTGTATATTCAGTTAATTTACAGCCTGTAATATACCAGGAGACGCGTTGCTATATAAATCAGATACGGATAAAAAGTAGTATTAACTCATGTTTGTCTCATATATACCAATATCCAGGGGCAATGGGACCCATGCTGGGGGGGGGGGGGGCAGCCGCCCCTCAACTTTGGACAAGATGGAATAAAAGCCCTATGGTGGTGCATGGAAAGAAATGAGATAAAAGTCATGCTTGTCCGTCCTCCCCCATCTCCACAGAGGTTTCACTGATGCTGCCGATATCATTATGTGTATCGTTCATTGCAAAACAATTTTTTCATTTATACCAAAATGTCACATATCCATGTCTAAAAGCCAGAAATATGTCAAAGCCATTCTTGAAGATGGTGGATTTGTGGTCATCTTTTCTTCTTGCCCATTAGCACACTGACACAGACAAAGGGGTCAGGAGCACAGACAAATCTAAAGTCTTGAACATCTTCATGTTGTGATGTAAATGAGACTGAGTTTTATAATCATTTGCACACCTCATTTTAAAGCTTTCTGCACAGACTGCATCACGATGTACAAATCGAACTTCGCAAAATTGTTTCCTGGATTCATTCTCGACCTTCTCTCTGGCTTTTACGTCGCCAGCCTTGCACACGTCACCAGCATTGCTTGCGCCATCATTGTTACACTTGTTAAATACCACATGTGATTTCGTGCAACAGACAGACAAATATAGCTCCGAAATCCACGTGCAAATGCTTTACTGGTTCTAAAATTTCATTTTGTGTGATGTTCA
Source organism: Capitulum mitella (assembly GCA_030062745.1). Lineage (NCBI taxonomy): Eukaryota > Metazoa > Arthropoda > Thecostraca > Pollicipedomorpha > Pollicipedidae > Capitulum > Capitulum mitella. The sequence goes on along the minus strand of CP099839.1, from coordinate 4,902,848 downwards.
GTTCTCACATGTAGCATGTGTCGAGTAGTTCATGAAAGGTTACCAATAAACTAAGAAATAGGGTATGTTTGCTCCCTGTGGAATTTTGGTAGCTTTCGGAAAGTACCAGCGCAAAATGTGCCATCGTAAAAACGACTATTGTCTAATTAACGTTTTTAGCAGACTGCGCATTTTTCAGCTGTGCTGGTAGTTTCCCGTAATTCATGGTTAGGACGCCACCCTTTATAGTGTATAACACGACATTAGACAATGATGACATAAATAATACAGAATCTGACTGGTGGCTGGTGATGGAATGGAACGATCTGTGTCACTGAGAAAAAAGGCAGAGAACCATACAGGAAGGCCAGAGAAAGAAAGGAAACAAGAGAGAGAGAGAAAGGCAGACAGAGGAGGGAGAAGGAGAGGGAAGAGTTGAGCACTTGGAACCGCGACTAATAACCCTATCCGTCATCGTCCATACAACAAGTACACAACAAATGTCACCAGCCTGGAAATCACAGACCAGTAGAGCCTGCCCTCCGCCACCGCTGTGTTCACTGCTTTCTTCATTGACGTGATCAATGTCGCCATGCCTCGCCGGCATGCAACGGTCCACGCCACGGTGGGGGACTGGTATTAGCATGCACGCCACCGGACGTGTAACCGACTCGCGAAATCGTGAATAGATTCGATTCTGATTCACAGCCCGAAAAGGTGACTCCGATTCTGACTCACATCGGAAAACAGAGGATTGATTCGACTCTGATTCAAAAACCATTTAACTGTGCAGAATCGATTCTAGGCATGATTCGCGATTCGTGACCGTCCACAGCTGACATTTTAAAGTGTGCCACCACGAGAGGGTCTTCGGAACTGTCGTGAATCGAAGCGTCAAGGTAAAAGATAAGCCAGACAGCGACGAGTCCGTGGAGAGACGAGCGTAGCCGCCAGCAAACATGCGTTATCGCTCCGACGAACACTAGCGCACTTAGTTTTTCACTTTCCCAGTGATGACCCCTGTAGCGGCCGGGTGGCGGTGGCCACGGCCGGCGCTTGCCGCCGGAGCGGTCTGGGCAGACCAGAGGCGTAAGCGAGAGGATGCCAAATAGGCCATATCTCGTCCTTGCCATTTAAAATTTAACATTTCCTTACGTACGAAAAAGAGTAGATGAAAGTGCATAAACATCTGCTAAACAAGAAAATAAAATGGCCGAAACCTAAGAAGCTTTCAGTTTTGAGGTGGCTAGGTTTGTCCTCTCCCCCTCTGTGGCGGAATCCTGTCGACGCCCTTGGGCCGAACTGGGGGCCGACGACGGCATTCCGACTGGCCTTCGTCCGCCGCTGAGCGAGCTCGGCGGCTGCCGGGAGGAGCTGCCGCGGCGCTGGACCGGCAGCGGCCGGAGCGGACCGTGGCCGGGCGCCGGGCCGGGCCGGGCCGGGCCGTCGTCAGCAAGGCAGCTGACGCCGACCGGCCGCCGGACGGCGCGGCGTCCGCTGCCGCCGTCCGGCGGCGACCGCGCCTTCTTCGGCGCGATGGTGTTCACGGAACCTCCTGGATCCTTGGGCACGCCAAGTGTGAACTTGAAGTCCGGGTGGTCGGTCTCAGAGACGGCCGGAAGCGGCACAGTGTGCAGCCAGACTCGGCGGTAGACGTTGGGCTGCACGTCGCCAAGGGGCACACACACACACACACACACACGCGCGCGCGCGCGCGAAAAAAAAAACAAGAGTGTTTTAAGGGATGTAACGGCAGACCAACGCTGTCCACATGAAGTGAACTGCCATATGATATGCTTCAAACTACCCTAATTTTCTGGGAATCTAGCTAAAACAAGCCACAGCATCATAGGCGCAGGAATGAGGTGACAAGTGTAGAGACTCGAGTCTTTCCTGACTAAGGTTTTTCATTCCATGTTTAGCTCAGTTTCCGTTTTGGCAGTTCCTGTAACTATGTGTCATGTTTGCCCTGAAGAGCACAGTAATGCCATCTGGCCACATGAAATTCTAGTCAGATATCTACAACCAGGGATGTCCATTCCTGTAAATGATGTGCGGGGCAGAGCCGAAGGCCCGACAGCCTAACCTCCCCCAGATGTAGGTTTCTCAACAGATTTAGCCAACTTTATTTTGACCAAGGAAAATTTATAAGTTTTTTGTTACTATTTATGAAAAAATCGCACTCATCCCCATATATATAATATATAATATATATATATACGATAGAAAACTGAAATATATATAAATATGTATATATGTAAGATAGAAAGCTAGATAGCTACATCACTTTAAACTTTATTCTTTATTTTCTGGCCATCTTTTATCTATTGCCGCCTTTTTTTTATTTTATTTATTTATATTTTATTTATTTATCGCCGCCTTTTCGCTACTCTTACACCTTGTCCTTTAAAACCGGCAGAAATTATTGGGTGGGCCCAAGCCAACACTGGGTAGGCCCAAATGAACACTGGGTGTGCCTCTGAAAAGAATGCAGATCGACAGCCCTGTCTATGAAGACCGCTGTCATATTCTAGTTTTTTTTTTTAAGAAACATTTAGGTTGTCTAACAACAGCTGAAACGTTACTCCGTTTCTGTTGCCCTTCTCAGCATCAGTTCAGCTAGAGTTCAAAAATCGTTGACCTTAGGTGCCTTATGTGCCATTCACTTTAAGTGCCATTGACCTCAGAAAATCTGAATACGTACCTGGTAGTTTGCCAAAGAACTGTAAAGTTCTGGCACGCTGTCATGCGTATTCGGGGATTATCTTCGGGGATTGTCGCGGAATGGATTGAAGGACGGAATGTCATTTTAAATCATGTATGATGTAGATGAGGATTGATTTTACGGATAGTTTGATGGACGCATCACATTGTTGGATGTGGAGCTACTAACCAGCTTAGATTCATAACAAAGCCAAGTTTCAACTTGTAGGTAGTAAAGCTTTTCAGAACAGAGATGAAGCTTCCGAAAAAGACTAGGCGCAAACGGGGTACTGTATTGGGATTTCGTTCTGATATTTCAAAGGGCGAAATTACCGATGAAAACCAAATTTCGGTATTATCATACAAGAGAAACAAGCTTCATATCGAGAGAAGCAAACTATTCTGCATCATCTGTCTGTCAAGAAAGGGACTGTGTCAGAAAATCTGTTAACAATACAGGGTACTGAAAAACTTGCACTGAACGCAGTTTTGCGTTATTATATAGTCGTCATCGAATTCAGCAGGAGCAGACTATCACGGAAGCCGCAAAGTAACGCTGACCATTCGACCAAACTCAGAAAGTTGATGTTCGCTGTGAAAGTAACTTCGCTGTTGGCTGTAATAAGACACTATTAAAAATGTCATAGAGGGAAGAAATCTGCTATTCAAAGTTCAATGGCCAGGAATGGGACCAGTCGGCAAAGTATCCCAAATACAGGCCAGTGATCCGCAACAGTTCTGAAAGTGGCTTCTATTTCTGTTGATATAAGCCGTCATAATAAGCTGTCATATCATTATAAGCTGTCAGCTCTTTTCAATCGAACGTGACATTTGTTATTTTACAATCGATGGCATGCTGTGTGCTGAAATCAACGAGCCTGAACTGTCGCCTGCGCGACATGGACAACAAGCATGAAATGGTTGCGCGACATGGACAACAAGCATGAAATGGTTGCGCGACATGGACAACAGGCATGAAATGGTTGCGCGACATGGACAACAGGCATGAAATGGTTGCGCGACATGGACAACAGGCATGAAATGGTTGCGCGACATGGACAACAGGCATGAAATGGTTGCGCGACATGGACAACAGGCATGAAATGGTTGCGCGACATGGACAACAGCGTTGTTATCAGAGCATGTATGGTTTTGCATGGTCTGTTTTGTTTATCATTTGCCGTGATTGATTTCCTATATTTTTGAGTTTAGTTAATTCGGGGTTTCTTCCGTTTCTTTGTTTCCTTCAAGATATTGAACGCGAGTAAATGTAACAGTTCTTTGATAAAAATGACTTCACGATATTGTGGGTGATCAAGGTCTGTTTGAAAATGCCTGTGCACCCACAAATGGACAGGAAGTTACACTAGTGCTGGTGACGCTGCTCATGACGTGCTGCCAGTGCGTCTCCCTTTGCACGTTTTATTTGTTTGCAGTCGCTATGGACGTCAACATTTCGTGCAAGCCGCCGACAAATCCAGCGGAGGGTCCCATTCAGTGGGTATTGCCCAAAAACCTAGCCATCAAATGTTCCATGACTCAGGAGGTGGTCGGGTGCAAATCCAGCAATACTTTTATAAAAAGTTATCCGTCTAGTCCAAGAGGATGATTGCAATCAGTATTACAGAAAAATATATGCAGTGAAAAGAGAGGATGCTGAAAATAAAGAGGGAAGGACGGTAGAAGTCTCCGGTGATAACATTACAGGATTCCTTTCAAGTTTGTCAAAGAACGGACCGATTTTTCGTTTAGAAAACGAACTGCCCAAAATCTTGTCACCCAGTTTCTGATCTTGCACCACATTAGTGTAAACATCTCACTGTATTCGTTGCTGTAAACATCTTACATCAGCAATCTGCATTGCAGCAAATTCGGTAACGTGACTGTCATGAAAACGACGCGTAATATTTTATTACAAGCTATTTTTGTTACTCATCCAAAACTTTCTCCAGAAGACAGTTCGTTTCCTGAATGCATGTATTTTATTCATAATGTGTCAGTTCGTCAGTACATGAATTCCGGCTTGTTTTCCTATTCCTGTCGTACAGAAGGCTGAAATCGACCAAATACCATAGCAAATATTTGTCTGCATTGAGAAATGCATTCAGGAAAATAACACGCGAAGGAACAGCGTAAAATAAGGCTGCAGATTTGAGAAAACAATGTTTCGCCCGGCAAAGCGTCTTCCTGGTATGCTTGGCAATTGTTTAGGATCAGAACCTGTGCCGAGCAGATCTTGTTGCACGAGCCCTGAGCCCTACACCCGGTAGTGCAATGTAGGTAACGGATGAGCGAAAGCTTAACGCGCCGTCAAGTAGAAGCTGCATCCGCCCTGTGGCGCGGCATGACCCTGTGTGACGCAGATGCTGGTTGATCCGCGGTCCAAATATCCAGCGCCGTGGCAATTCCAAGCCGTCTTGCCAGGACGAAGAAACTGGCGGCGTACCGACCAAAAAAAAAATAAAAGAAAAAAAAAACGATCACGGCTCGCTGTTGAGGCGGTCACGGACTGCAGCCATTGCGACAAGACACGGCAGGAATGCTGCACCGGCGCCGCCGTGTACGGGTCACCATGACCACCGGCAGCGAAAGCCGTCACCACCAACAGACTCCTCGGCGATTCGGCGACACTGCCCAGTCGTCCGCCGCCGTCTGACAAACCAGCACACCAGGGCAGAAGTACCTCCCACTTCCCGGCCGTCCGCCGCCGCCTGGGAGACCAGTAGACCAGGTCGGCAGCATCTCTCCCTTCACGGCCGTCTGCCGCCGTCTGACAGACCAGCACACCAGGCCAGTGCCCTATCAACACTTCCCAGTCGTCTGCCGCCGTCTGAAAAGGCAGCAGAACTTCCCAGACGTCTGCCGCGATCTTACAGACCAGCAGACCAGGCCAGTCACTCAGCAGTAGCTCCCAGCCATCGGTCGCCGACCGGGAGTCGAGCTATGCGCCTCTTGTCCAACAGCGAGCCGAAGCCGTCTCCGCGGCTGCTGCTGCTCATGATCATGATGGTGCTTCCGCATCTCACGGACACACGGTCCGTTTACGGCCACGGCATGCGGCGACGCAACCTCAAGATGACCGGCCAGACTCCGTTGGAAGAGCTCTTCGCCAAAAAAGAGCAGTACTGTCTGCTCCTGTGCGCCGGGAACGCGCAGTGCGTTGCCTTAAACTTCGAGCCTCTGGCCTCCGGACAGACCAACTGTTACCTATTCGAGTCTCGAGTCTGTCCGGGTGTGTCCTCCATCCGTCTGGAGGCGAGCCCTGGCGCGGCTTACAGCGACGTGACGCTGCGATCGTACGCCGCCGAGGAGGCCGTCTCCGCGTTCTGGGACGAGACGGTCTGCGCTGAGGAGGGCTACTGCTCGATCGCCTGCGCCGCGCGTGCCGTCGGCAGGCCGTGCGTCGCAGACGGACACTGCCACACGGCCGGCCACCTGGAGCCCGGCGCCGCCTACTACTGCGCCACAGACAACACCTGCCAGCTGGCGGACAGCTTCTGGGAGGCGGCGCCGGGCAGGGCGCTTCCCAAGTGGCGCCAGCTCGTCACCGCCGGCAGCCCCGTACAGATCGGCATGTACAACTTCAAGCGGCTGGCCTCGCCGCGCTGCGAGCTCACGTTCGAGGGAAGGACGGACGAGGCGGACGCGGCGCTGTCCGTCGGAGTCCACGCCAGCGACGACTTCAAAACGGACCGCTTCTACTTCACCCTCGGCTTGCGGGGCAACAACGAGACGTGGCTCAAGTATATATCGGCAGGCGGCGCCGACAGCGATCCGCTCGTGGCAGCCCACACGGCGGGCATCGTCAGCAGCGCCGGCTGGGTGAGGTACAACATCTCCTGGTGTGACGGAAACCTGGCGCTGCGCACGGCCGGCCACGGGGTCACCGCGACGGCCGCCGGCTACTCTGGCCAGGCCATGACGCACGTGTCTCTGCGCTCGTTCGACGGTCAGCTCGGTTACTTCCGCTTTGAGGAGGGAGTCACGGACCCGTGGCTGCTGGAGCCGCCCTCTGAGGATCCTGAGTTCAGCCTGGCCTTCAACGACGTCATCTGGCTGAAGGTGCCCGCTAGCCACCATGTCACCTTCACCATGGACTGCCGAGGCCTGCTGTCGTGCTGCATGTTGTTTAAAGAAAAATATGCCTTTACCAAGCGGGTGCGCGTCATTTTCGGAGGATGGGGGGGAGCAAAATCGGGTATCGCCGTAGAAAAGTACGGCGGTTCGGGCGCCTTCCTGAACGCAGGTACTGAAACTCCTGGCATTATCAGCGAGACCGAGTACAACCAGTTTCGTGTCGCGTACGACAGCGGCGTCATCACGGCCTTTGCCCTGAATCGCTCGTCTAGTCCTCTGATGACGGCCACCATGCCGCAGCCCTTCAGCACCGGCGTCAAGTATGTCGGCGTCGGCGGCACCGCCAAGCACCAGGTCCGACTGGCCCGCTACGACCGCAGATGGCTGTACTCGTGGTCCGAGTACGACAGCACGTTTGTGGCCCTGCACGGCGTACCGTAGATAGACACAGGGGTTGTCCGACAAGGGTGGGGCAAGACAGTTCTGTTCTGTTAAAGCCATTTCATTGATGTTTCCACTTGCTTCTTAATTACGTAGAGTCTACCTTAGAGTCGAGTTTTATTATGGAAGTAAAGTTATGGCTAAGATTACTGCCTTAGTGCTATTTACTTGTAATGGATTTTAACCCTATTCCCGGCAGGGAGTGCTGAATTCGCCCCCCCCCTCGGGTTTTTTGCTGACCAATTCCAGGCTTTTGACGCAGCTTCACGAAACTTGGTGACTTTTCCTAGCTATTCCTTCTACGTGCCGTGACAAAATCTCAAATTTCTATTTTGCACAGGGGTGGAGCCAGGTAACGTTTTTGGGAGGCACCTCAGGTCATTTTGGCCATGTTTAGGGGAAAAAAATGTCTGCCAAAAACAGCGTTTTCAAGATAGAACTTAAAACTTTGTATGGATAAATAGCTGAATTATTGGGCAATGTGCAGACAAAATTTTGTTTGTCTGAGGTCACTTTACAAGGTCAGGTCAAGGTCAAAAGTCAAAATTTGTTTTTTTGTAATAATGTTTGCGCTGTTTTCTTCGAATGCTAAATCCGTAATATACATGACGTAAAAAGGTGCCCTCTACTTGTGTATCAAGTTTCAGCTTGATATCAGGTCGGGTCGCGAAGCTATGACCTAAAATGTTAGTGCGCGTGCCCTATATCGCAATAGCCATGAAAGGAAATTTTTGAAATAGAGTGAATTCAAATGACTGGAAACGTTTACAGACAATCTTAAATGCACACGAGATGATTCCAAGTGACTCCAAGGTCACTGGAGGTTATTTAAGGTCAAAGGTCACAAATTGGTCTGAAGAATGGGTGACCATGACAGTTCCCCCTTTTTTCATGTCCCTGGCACCGCCTATGCTAACATTATACAAACATTGTAATGCGATTTGTACTTCCTTAGCATAACATGACGTGCAGAAGCCAAAAAAAATGTTTTTGCCTTTTTTGCTCATTCAGCTGTTAAGAAACCAATCCTCCTATTTTTGAAACACTGTGAACTCCCATTAATTTTCCCGAAACTTCAGATGTGTGCACCAATGGTAAACGCCCTATCCATAATCTCTCGATTCATGCCAGTTTCATCGAAATCGGTCCAAAAACAGCGGAGTTATAAGCAGTCAAAAAATACCCCTCATTTTGACATTTTTGCCTCCCTTTATCCACACGTTTCAAAATTTTGAAAATTTCTTTTTATAACAATGTAGTTCACGTCACGGCAAATCGATTGCCGTTTGTTGCGATGAAATCGGATGTGTAGTTCTCGAGATCTCAGGGGGGGCCGAATCCGCCCCCCCCCCTGCCGGGAACCGACCATACCGTCTAGCCCTCCGGGAGTAGGGTTAAGGCGTGCGGCGACCTGTTTTTCGTTATGTGCCGCCTGTAAAGTTTGTGTGAGTTACGTTACTATAGTGTGCGTGTGGTGAGTTTCGAGAAAGGGCAAGTCCGCCTTTTAACATTACTGTGGGACAGAGCAGTGAACACAGGTGACGAGTGGAGTTGTAGTTTGCATGTGTGTTGACTAAATTTAGAAGCTGCCTGGAAAGCCGGCAAGTGTGTAGGCCACCGTCAAACGGAAGTAAGACGCGCACGAGGAGGGTGAGGGGAATCGCCGCCTCAACTACTGCGAGCGTCGTTACTTGAGAATTTTCCTAAATTTTTGCGTTCAGATTTATGTTAGTTTTTAATCAAGTTGCCGGCACGTGACCTACTCCTCACGAAGAGCACCGAGCAATCTTTATCGTGCCAGCTAGGAGGGGATCGCCCACACCGCCTCTCACGTCGGCTGAGCGTTCACGTTATCACGCAGGTGTTGCGGTGTTTTGTTGATGTGGTGAGTTGGTGTGGTGTTTATGGTGTGCTAGCGTTCTCTTGCTAAGTTCGTATCACTCAGATGCCTGCCTAGCAGTTGCAAAAGGTCTGGGTACTGGTACACTAGGAGGGTGCTCAAAATAAGCCAGATCCACTCTTGTTGGCAAAAGGCCCTGATGGCTGTCTTTATGCTCCATAGTCCCTACATTCTAGCAAGAGGGGGCCAACGGTAAGTGGTTGGTTGGTTGGTTATTGGGGCTTAGGGGCGCACCGACTGCAGGGTCATTCGGCGATCAAACGGTAAGTGGGGTGGTACTGCGTTGTGGTGTTCGGGAAAAGTCTCTCTCAATATGCACACGCTTTCGGTGTCGTACCTAAGGCCATCTGGAGGTCAATGAAGGTCGCGGACCCAGTGGTTTTTAAGAACAGCGCACATTTCGTCGAAGAGATGTTGCATCTACAGCACATGTTTGACAGACGTGTTTTAGCTCGTAGTTTACAAACTGATTTCTGAAACGCCTGCCGCCCCACACTGCAGTTCTGCAGTTCAAAGGTAACAACGTTCACGTCATGGCTTTTAAGTTTCCATATCAGGAAATCTTCACATTTCAATGTTTTCTAAATTTTTCTTAATCGAAAAGGTTTTCCATCATTCAAAAGCCTTTCGTTTGTGAAGGCTGTCTAAGGCTACCAGATGCTTTCAACTCTAGTTCCCAGAGTCGGCACCGAAGGGAATCAGACAAAGACGTCTGAGAACGCATAACCGCCTCCAGTACATCAGTCGTGCCGCAGTGCCGCTAGGTGAAGCATATCCGTAATGGTAAATGATACTTCCTTTTTCTAATCTTAAAATAACTTACACCCGCGGCAACTTCTGAGCTCCTGCATCCGTCTTGTATCAGCCAGTGTTTTGAATTCCGTCCTTTCTCACGCTTGTTCATTGGATAAAGCTTAGTCTTTTCAGGACATTCGGAATGCAAAAACCTCTTGATTGGCTGTATATATCATAATTGCACCATCCCCTTTCATCATTTCCGTTTGTAGGTAGTATATAAGCAGCGCCGGATTTTGCTCAGTATGTTAAAGCTTTAGCTCAGGCTAAGTGATATTCAGCACCGAAGTCTGTGGTGGTGTTCGTGGTATTAGTGTGAGGAGTGACGGCGCACATAGTGTTAGTGCGAAAGTGGTCGTGCACCTAGTGCCAGTGCGTGGAAGAAGATAATATAGTGTTAGTGAGGAGCATATATTCGTCTCTGATCCGGTGCCGAGTGACTGACTAACTGTAAAGACTGTGAGAACCGAGGTGATAGAAAAACTGGCGCAAACGAGGTCGCCAATAGTCAAGCTATCACGCCAGGCGGTTAGAAATCTGCTACATTCCCCTGGATTTCCCCCGTGCGTCCTTCTAACATTTGTCTTGTTACCAACTGTTGCGTGGTGACAGAAACGGATGCACGTACACGGACGTTAGGATCCGAACGTCGAGAAGCAACGCGTCATCATCAGTGGGTGACGTCAGATCATATGTTTGGCTAATTACATTTCCTGACGTTTTTTCCATTCCCCAGAAAAATGGGAGCCATGGCCGAAGCCGTCAAGATTTTTCGGACCACCAGAGTGGATTTTTAAGCAGTCGATCAAGACGAAACATTCCTTTTAATCCGTGGCTGCCTGGGGGGAGTGGACGCAGTAATACCCCCACCCCCATTGCGTCAACACCGCACACCATGAGACTTTCACTACTTGTCATTTTTACACATCATGATGTCAGAAGCATTTATGAGCGATGAGTTTTACCGAAATCATAAGCAGCATCGTTCATGATATGGGGCGATTTACGCGCGTCGGCCGACGTGCGGTCTTTTAAAGAACTGAATAGTCCAACGAATGGTAGAAATGCTTTCCCATTCATATGATCAGAACTGCCTAAATGCGCTACAAGTGACATTTGTTTGGATCAACTTTATTTCTGACAAGGTTTTGACAAAGCAACCAATCGAAAGTATTCCATTTCATGAAAATTCTTCGCAGAGGCGTCGGTTTTGTGGGGTGACTGTGACTGGGGGGAGGGACCGATCCGAGAACCCGATAATCTAAACTCCCCCAGATGTGGATTTCTCAAAGGATGTAGCCCACATTATTTTGAATTTTGAGCAAGAGGAATTGATTAGTTTTGTGCTATTATTGATCAAGTAAAAATTGCATATATCCCCATGTATATAGGTGTATATAGATACAAGACAGAAAGATGGACTTCATGCTTTATTCTTTACTTTCCTGCCTGTCTGTTATCTCTTTGTTATTTGTTAATTATCCGTATTATTTATGAATCTTTCTTTTCGTTATTATTCCCTACTTCTTGTTAAAACCGGTAAAAAAACATTTGGGGACGCAAACCATCACTAGGGAACCATTACCGCTGGGGGGCGGGGGCAGGGCCCTCACAAAAGAAAACAAATCAAAATCCCTGGTCTTCCAACGTTTTTTTCCCGACACGGAGAACGTGACATCTTTCGAACGGAAATGCCCCTGGACGCAGCGCTGACGTACATTTTTAAAAGCCAGTTTTTCATAGTAGCTATTTCCTGTTTTCACAGACACGATGACTGTGACTTGTCTACTTCGATTTCAGCCATCAGTACTCCGTAGGAAAGAAATCGAGCGCAAGAAGAAACCCAGATTCGAATATTCCTGTTTAAAGGTCAATTTTTAGGTTGTCAGAAAACCCTCCTGACACTTCTCAGCCATTGTAAAATTAATGTTTTGAGCAAACTGCGCTTCTCTGAGCTGTGTTGGTAGTTTCTTGTAATCCCTGGTTAGGGCGCCACCATTTATAGTGTATACACCACAGACAGTGATGACATAAATACAGATGCTGGCTGGTGGTTAGTGAAGGAATGGCTCCATCTGTGTCACTGAGTAAAAGTCAGAGAACTAAACAGAGAGGACAGAGAAGGAAAGAAAACAAGAGAGAGAGAAAGAGAGGGAGCCTGAGGGGAAGGAGACGGGAGAGTTGAGCACTTGAAACCGCGACAAATAACCCTCTCTGTCACCGTCCATACAACAAGTACACAACAAATGTCACCAGCCTGGAAATCACAGACCAGTAGAGCCTGCCCTCCGCCACCGCTGTGTTCACTGCTTTCTTCATTGACGTGATCAATGTCGCCATGCCTCGCCGGCATGCAACGGTCCACGCCACGGTGGGGGACTGGTATGAGCATGCACGTCACCGGACGTGTAACCGACTCGCGAAACTGTGAATAGATCCGATTCTGATTCACAGCTCGAGAAGGTGACTCCGATTCTGATTCACATCGGAAAACAGAGGATTGATTCGACTCTGATTCAAAAACCATTTATCTGTGCAGAATCTGTTCGAATCGTGATTCGCGATTCGTGACCGTCCACAGCTGACATGCAAGTCTGCCACCACGAGAGGGTCTTCGGAACTGTCGTAAATCGAAGTTTCATTGAAAGAGATAAGCCAGACAGCGATGAGTCCGTGGAGAAGCGAGCATAGCCGCCAGCAAACATGCGTTATCGCTCCGACGGACACTAGCGCACTTAGTTTTTCACTTGATGACGCCTGTAGCGGCTGGGTGGCGGTGGCCACGGCCGGTGCTTGCCGCCGGAGCGGTCTGGGCAGACCAGGGACGTAATCGAGAGGATGCCAAATAGGCCATATCTCGTCCTTGCCATTTAAAATTTAACGTTTCCTTACGAACAAGAAAAGGTGATGGAAATGCATGAACAACTCCGAAACCAGAAAATAAAGTGGCCAAAACCTGAGAAGCTTTCAGTTTTGAGGTGGCTAGGTTTGTCCTTTCCCCCTCCGTGGCGGAATCCTGTCGACGCCCTTGGACCGGACTGGGGACCGACGGCGGGTTTCGACTAGCCCTCGTCCGCCGCTGAGCGAGCTCGGCGGCTGCCGGGCGGGGCTGCCGCGGCGCTGGACCGGCAGCGGCCGGAGCGGACCGCGGCCGGGCGCCGGGCCGGGCCGTCGTCAGTAAGGCAGCTGACGCCGACCGGCCGCCGGACGGCGCGGCGCCACCGTCGGCGGCGAGCCGCTCCCGCCGCCGTCCTGACGCGGCGTCCGCGGCCGCCGTCCGCCGGCGACCGCGCCTCCTTCGGCGTGATGGCGTTCACGGAGCCTTCCGTATCCTTGAGCTCATCTAGTGTGAACTTAAAGTCCGGGTGGTCGGTCTCAGAGACGGCCGGAAGCGGCACAGTCTGCAGCCGGACTCGGCGGTAGACGTTGGGCTGCACGTCGCCAAGGGGCACACACACACACACACGCGCGCGCGAAAAAAAACAAGAGTGTTTTAAGGGATGTAATGGCAGACCAACGCTGTCCACATGAAGTGAACTGCCATATGATATGCTTCAAACTACCCTGGTTTTCTGGGAATCTAGCTAAAACAAGCCACAGCATCATAGGCGCAGGAATGAGATGACAAGTGTAGAGACTCGAGTCTTGACTGACTAAGGTTTTTCATTCCATGTATACCTCAGTTTCCGTTTTGGCAGTTCCTGTAACTATGTGTCATGTTTGCCCTGAAGAACACAGTAATGCCATCTGGCCACATGAAATTCTAGTCAGATATCTACGACCAGGGGTGTCCATTCCTGTAAATGATGTGGCGGGCAGAGCCGAGGGCCCGGCAGCCTAACCTCCCCCAGATGTGGGTTACTCAACAGATTTAGCCAACTTTATTTTGACCAAGGGAAATTTATAACTTTTTCGTTACTATTCATGAAGAAATCGCACTAATCCCCATTTATATATTTATATCTATCTCTCTCTCTCTCTCTCTCTCTCTCTCTCTCTCTCTCTCTCTCTCTCTCTCTCTCTCTCTCTCTCTCTCTCTCTCTCTCTCTCTCTATATATATATATATATATATATATATATATATATATATATGATAGAAAACTGAAATATATATAAAAATATGTATATGTAAGATAGAAAGCTAGATAGCTACATCACTTTAAACTTTATTCTTTATTTTCTGGCCATCTTTTATCTATTGCCGCCGTTCTTTTCGCTACTATTACACATTGTCCTTTAAAACCGGCAGAAATTATTGGGTGGGCCCAAGCCAACACTGGGTAGGCCCAAATGAACACTGGGTGTGCCTCTCAAAAGAATACAAATCGACACCCCTGTCTATGAAGACCGCTGTCATATTTTAGTTTTTTTTTAAGAAACATTAAGATTGTTTAACAACAGCTGAAACGTTACTCTGTTTCTGTTTCCCTTCTCAGCATCAGTTCAGCTAGAGTTCAAAAATCGTTGACCTTAGATGCCTTATGTGCCATTCACTTTAAGTGCCATTGACCTCAGAAAATCTGAATACGTACCTGGTAGTTTGCCAAAGAACTGTAAAGTTTTGGCACGCTGTCATGCGTGCCAAAACTTTACATCGGGGATTATCTTCGGGGATTGTCGCGGAATGGATTGAAGGACGGAATGTCATTTTAAATCATGTATGATGTAGATGAGGATTGATTTTACGGATAGTTTGATGGACGCATCACATTGCTGGATGTGGAGCTACTAACCAGCTTAGATTCATAACAAAGCCAAGTTTTAACTTGAAGGTAGTAAAGCTTTTCAGAACAGAGATGAAGCTTCCGAAAAAGACTAGGCGCAAACGGGGTACTGTATTGGGATTTCGTTCTGATATTTCAAAGGGCGAAATTACCGATGAAAACCAAATTTTGGTATTATCATACAAGAGAAACAAGCTTCATATCGAGAGGAGCAAACTATTCTGCACCATCTATCTGTCAAGAAAGGGACTGTGTCAGAAAATCTGTTAACAATACAGGGTACTGAAAAACTTGCACTGAACGCAGTTTTGCGTTATTATATAGTCATCATCGAATTCAGCAGGAGCAGACTATCACGAAAGCCGCAAAGTAACACTGACCATTCGGCCAAACTCAGAAAGTTGATGTTCGCTGTGAAAGTAACTTCGCTGTTGGCTGTACTAAGACACTATTAAAAATGTCATATAGGGAAGAAATCTGCTATTCAAAGTTCAATAGCCAGGAATGGGACCAGTCGGCCAAGTATCCCAAATACAGGCCAGTGATCGGCAACAGTTCTGAAAGTGGCTTCTATTTCTGGTGATATAAGCCGTCATAATAAGCTGTCATATCATTATAAGCTGTCAGCTCTTTTCAATCGAACGTGACATTTGTTATTTTACAATCGATGCCATGCTGTGCGCTGAAATCAACGAGCCTGAACTGTCGCCCGCGCGACATGGACAACAAGCATGAAATGGTTGCGCGACATGGACAACAGGCATGAAATGGTTGCGCGACATGGACAACAACAGCGTTGTTATCAGAGCATGTATGGTTTTGCATGGTCTGTTTTGTTTATCATTTGCCGTGATTCATTTCCTATATTTTTGAGTTTGGTTAATTCGGGGTTTCTTCCGTTTCTTTGTTTCCTTCGAGATATTGAACGCGAGTAAATGTAACAGTTCTTTGATAAAAATGACTTCACGATATTGTGGGTGATCAAGGTCTGTTTGAAAATGCCTGTGCACCCACAAATGGACAGGACGTTACACTAGTGCTGGTGACGCTGCTCATGACGTGCTGCCAGTGCGTCTCCCTTTGCACGTTTTATTTGTTTGCAGTCGCTATGGACGTCAACATTTCGTGAAAGCCGCCGACAAATCCAGCGGAGGGTCCCATTCAGTGGGTATTGCCCAAAAACCTAGCCATCAAATGTTCCATGACTCAGGAGGTGGTCGGGTGCAAATCCAGCAACACTTTTATAAAAAGTTATCCGTCTAGTCCAAGAGGATGATTGCAGTCAGTATTACAGAAAAATATATGCAGTGAAAAGAGAGGATGCTGAAAATAAAGAGGGAAGGACGGTAGAAGTCTCCGGTGATAACATTACAAGATTCCTTTCAAGTTTGTCAAAGAACGGACCGATTTTTCGTTTAGAAAACGAACTGCCCAAAATCTTGTCACCCAGTTTCTGATCTTGCACCACATTAGTGTAAACATCTCACTGTATTCGTTGCTGTAAACATCTTACATCAGCAATCTGCATTGCAGCAAATTCGGTAACGTGACTGTCATGAAAACGACGCGTAATATTTTATTACAAGCTATTTTTGTTACTCATCCAAAACTTTCTCCAGAAGACAGTTCGTTTCCTGAATGCATGTATTTTATTCATAATGTGTCAGTTCGTCAGTACATGAATTCCGGATTGTTTTCCTATTCCTGTCGTACAGAAGGCTGAAATCGACCAAATACCATAGCAAATATTTGTCTGCATTGAGAAATGCATTCAGGAAAATAACACGCGAAGGAACAGCGTAAAATAAGGCTGCAGATTTGAGAAAACAATGTTTCGCCCGGCAAAGCGTCTTCCTGGTATGCTTGGCAATTGTTTAGGATCAGAACCTGTGCCGAGCAGATCTTGTTGCACGAGCCCTGAGCCCTACACCCGGTAGTGCAATGTAGGTAACGGATGAGCGAAAGCTTAACGCGCCGTCAAGTAGAAGCTGCATCCACCCTGTGGCGCGGCATGACCCTGTGTGACGCAGATGCTGGTTGATCCGTGGTCCAAATATCCAGCGCCGTGGCAATTCCAATCCGTCTTGCCAGGACGAAGAAACTGGCGGCGTACCGACCAAAAAAAATAAAAGAAAAAAAACGACCACGGCTCGCTGTAGAGGCGGTCACGGACTGCAGCCATTGCGACAAGACACGGCAGGAATGTTGCACCGGCGCCGCCGTGTACTGGTCACCATGACCACTGCGAAAGCCGTCACCACCAACAGACTCCTCGGCGATTCGGTGACACTGCCCAGTCGTCCGCCGCCGTCTGACAGACCAGCACACCAGGTCAGAAGTACCTCCCACTTCCCGGCCGTCCGCCGCCGCCTGGGAGACCAGTAGACCAGGTCGGCAGCATCTTTCCCTTCACGGCCGTCTGCCGCCGTCTGACAGACCAGCACACCAGGCCAGTCCCCCATCAACACTTCCCAGTCGTCTGCCGCCGTCTGAAAAGGTAGCAGAACTTCCCAGACGTCTGCCGCGATCTTACAGACCAGCAGACCAGGCCAGTCACTCAGCAGTAGCTCCCAGCCATCGGTCGCCGACCGGGAGTCGAGCTATGCGCCTCTTGTCCAACAGCGAGCCGAAGCCGTCTCCGCGGATGCTGCTGCTCATGATCATGATGGTGCTTCCGCATCTGACGGACACACGGTCCGTTTACGGCCACGGCATGCGGCGACGCAACCTCAAGATGACCGGCCAGACCCCGCTAGAAGAGCTCTTCGCCAAAAAAGAGCTGTACTGTCTACTCCTGTGCGCCGGGAACGCGCAGTGCGTTGCCTTCAACTTCGAGCCTCTGGCCTCCGGGCAGACCAACTGTTACCTATTCGAGTCTCGAGTCTGTCCGGGTGTGTCCTCTATCCGCCTGGAGGCGAGCCCTGGCGCGGCTTACAGCGACGTGGCGGTGCGATCGCACGCCGCCGAGGAGGCTGTCTCCGCGTTCTGGGACGAGACGGTCTGCGCTGAGGAGGGCTACTGCTCGATCGCCTGCGCCGCGCGTGCCGTCGGCAGGCCGTGCGCCGCAGACGGACACTGCCACACGGCCGGTCACCTGGAGCCCAGCGCCGCCTACCACTGCGCCACAGACAACACCTGCCAGCTGACGGACGGCTTCTGGGAGGCGGTGCCGGGCAGGGCGCTTCCCAAGTGGCGCCAGCTCGTCACCGCCGGCAGCCCCGTACAGATCGGCATGTACAACTTCAAGCGGCTGGCCTCGCCGCGCTGCGAACTCACGTTCGAGGGAAGGACGGACGAGGCGAACGCGGCGCTGTCCGTCGGAGTCCACGCCAGCGACGACTTCGAAACGGACCGCTTCTACTTCACCCTCGGCTTGCGGGGCAACAACGAGACGTGGCTCAAGTATATATCGGCAGGCGGCGCCGACGGCGATCCGCTCGTGGCAGCCCACACGGCGGGCATCGTCAGCAGCGCCGGCTGGGTGAGGTACAACATCTCCTGGTGTGACGGAAACCTGGCACTGCGCACGGCCGGCCACGAGGTCACCGCGACGGCCGCCGGCTACTCTGGCCAGGCCATGACGCACGTGTCTCTGCGCTCGTTCGACGGTCAGCTCGGCTACTTCCGCTTTGAGGAGGGAGTCACGGACCCGTGGCTGCTGGAGCCGCCCTCTGAGGATCCTGAGTTCAGCCTGGCCTTCAACGACGTCATCTGGTTGAAGGTGCCCGCTAGCCACCATGTCACCTTCACCATGGACTGCCGAGGCCTGCTGTCGTGCTGCATGTTGCTTAAAGAAAAATATGCCTTTACCAAGCGGGTGCGCGTCATTTTCGGAGGATGGGGGGGAGCAAAATCGGGTATCGCCGTAGAAAAGTACGACGGTTCGGGCGCCTTCCTGAACCCAGGTACTGAAACTCCTGGCATTATCAGCGAGACCGAGTACAACCAGTTCCGCGTCGCGTACGACAGCGGCGTCATCACGGCCTTTGCCCTGAATCGCTCGTCTAGTCCTCTGATGACGGTCACCATGCCGCAGCCCTTCAGCACCGGCGTCAAGTATGTCGGCGTCGGCGGCACCGCCAAGCACCAGGTCCGACTGGCCCGCTACGACCGCAGATGGCTGTACTCGTGGTCCGAGTACGACAGCACGTTTGTGGCCCTGCACGGCGTACCGTAGATAGACACAGGGGTTGTCCGACAAGGATGGGGCAAGACGGTTCTGTTCTGTTAAAGCCATTTCATTGATGTTTCCACTTGTTTCTTAATTACGAAGAGTCTACCTTAGAGTCGAGTTTTACTATGGAAATAAAGTTATGTCTAAGATTACTGCCTTAGTGCTATTTACTTGTAATGGATTTTAACCCTATTCCCGGCAGGGAGTGCTGAATTCGCTCCCCCCCCTCGGGTTTTTTGCTGACCAATTCCAGGCTTTTGACGCAGCTTCACGAAACTTGGTGGCTTTTCCTAGATATTCCTTCTACGTGCCGTGACAAAATCTCAAATTTCTATTTTGCACAGGGGTGGAGTCAGGTAACGTTTTTGGGAGGCATCTCAGGTCATTTTGGCCATGTTTAGGGGAAAAAAATGTCTGCCAAAAACAGCGTTTTCAAGATAGAACTTGAAACTTTTTATGGACAAATACCTGAATAGTTGGGCGATGTGCAGACAAAATTTCGTTTGTCTGAGGTCACTTTACAAGGTCAGGTCAAGGTCAAAAGTCAAAATTTGTTTTTTTGTAATAATGTTTGCGCTGTTTTCTTCGAATGCTAAATCCGTAATACACATGACGTAAAAAGGTGCCCTCTACTTGTGTATCAAGTTTCAGCTTGATATCAGGTCGGGTCGCGAAGCTATGACCTAAAATGTTAGCGCGCGTACCCTATATCGCAATAGCCATGAAAGGAAATTTTTGAAATAGAGTGAATTCAAATGACTGGAAACGTTTACAGACAATCTTAAATGCACACGAGATCATTCCAAGTAGCTCCAAGGTCACTGGAGACTATTTAAGGTCAAAGGTCACAAATTGGTCTGAAGAATGGGTGACCATGACAGTTCCCCCTTTTTCATGTCCCTGGCACCGCCTATGCTAACATTATACAAACATTGTAATGCGATTTGTACTTCCTTAGCATAACATGACGTGCAGAAGCCAAAAAAATGTTTTTGCCTTTTTTGCTCATTCAGCTGTTAAGAAACTAATCCTCCTATTTTTGAAACACTGTGAACTCCCATTAATTTTCCCGAAGCTTCAGATGTGTGCACCAATGGTAAACGCCCTATCCATAATCTCTCGATTCATGCCAGTTTCATCGAAATCGGTCCAAAAACAGCGGAGTTATAAGCAGTCAAAAAATACCCCTAATTTTGACATTTTTTCCCCCCTTTATCCACACGTTTCAAAATTTTGAAAATTTCTTTTTATAACAACGTAGTTCACGTCACGGGAAATCCATTGCCGTTTGTTGCGATTAAATCGGATGTGTAGTTCTCGAGATCTCAGGGGGGGCCGAAACCGACCATACCGTCTAGCCCTCCGGGAGTAGGGTTAAGGCGTGCGGCGACCTGTTTTTCGTTATGTGCCGCCTGTTAAGTTTGTGTGAGTTACGTTACTATAGTGTGCGTGTGGTGAGTTTCGAGAAAGGGCAAGTCCGCCTTTTAACATTACTGTGGGACAGAGCAGTGAACACAGGTGACGAGTGGAGTTGCAGTTTGCATGTGTGTTGACTAAATTTAGAAGCTGCGTGGAAAGCCGGCAAGTGTGGAGGCCACTGTCAAACGGAAGTAAGACGCGCACGAGGAGGGTGAGGGGAATCGCCGCCTCGACTACTGCGAGCGTCGTTACTTGAGAATTTTCCTAAATTTTTGCGTTCAGATTTATGTTAGTTTTTAATCAAGTTGCCGGCACGTGACCTACTCCTCACGAAGAGCACCGAGCAATCTTTATCGTGCCAGCTAGGAGGGGATCGCCCACACCGCCTCTCACGTCGGCTGAGCGTTCACGTTATCACGCAGGTGTTGCGGTGTTTTGTTGATGTGGTGAGTTGGTGTGGTGTTTATGGTGTGCCAGCGTTCTCTTGCTAAGTTCGTATCGCTCAGATGCCTGCCTAGCAGTTGCAAAAGGTCTGGGTACTGGTATACTAGGAGGGTGCTCAAAATAAGCCAGATCCACTCTTGTTGGCAAAAGGCCCTGATGGCTGTCTTTATGCTCCATAGTCCCTACATTCTAGCAAGAGGGGGCCAACGGTAAGTGGTGTGGTACTGCGTTGTGGTGTTCGGGAAAAGTCTCTCTCAATATGCACACGCTTTCGGTGTCGTATCTAAGGCCATCTGGAGGTCAATAAAGGTCGCGGACCCAGTGGTTTTTAAAAACAGCGCACGTTTCGTCGAAGAGATGTTGCATCTACAGCACATGTTTGACAGACGTGTTTTAGCTCGTAGTTTACAAACTGATTTCTGAAACGTCTGCCGCCCCACACTGCAGTTCTGCAGTTCAAAGGTAACAACGTTCACGTCATGGCTTTTAAGTTTCCGTATCAGGAAACCTTCACATTTCAATGTTTTCTAAATTTTTCTTAATCGAAAAGGTTTTCCATCATTCAAAAGCCTTTCGTTTGTGAAGGCTGTCTAAGGCTACCAGATGCTTTCAACTCTAGTTCCCAGAGTCGGCACCGAAGGGAATCAGACAAAGACGTCTGAGAACGCATTACCGCCTCCAGTACATCAGTCGTGCCGCAGTGCCGCTAGGTGAAGCATATCCGTAATGGTAAATGATACTTCCTTTTTCTAATCTTAAAATAACTTACACCCGCGGCAACTTCTGAGCTCTTGCATCCGTCTTGTATCAGCCAGTGTTTTGAATTCCGTCCTTTCTCACGCTTGTTCATTGGATAAAGCTTAGTCTTTCCAGAACATTCGGAAGCAAAAACCTCTTGATTGGCTGTATATATCATAATTGCACCATCCCCTTTCATCATTTCCGTTTGTAGGTAGTATATAAGCAGCGCCGGATTTTGCTCAGTATGTTAAAGCTTTAGCTCAGGCTAAGTGATATTCAGCGCCGAAGTCTGTGGTGGTGTTCGTGGTGTTAGTGTGAGGAGTGACGGCGCACATTGTGTTAGTGCGAAAGTGGTCGTGCACCTAGTGCCAGTGTGTGGAAGAAGATAATATAGTGTTAGTGAGGAGCATATATTCGTCTCTGATCCGGTGCCGAGTGACTGACTAACTGTAAAGACTGCGAGAACCGAGGTGATAGAAAAACTGGCGCAAACGAGGTCGCCAATAGTCAAGCTATCACGCCAGGCGGTTAGAAATCTGCTACATTCCCCTGAATTTCCCCCGTGCGTCCTTCTAACATTTGTCTTGTTACCAACTGTTGCGTGGTGACAGAAACGGACGCACGTACACGGACGTTAGGATCCGAACGTCGAGAATCATCAGTGGGTGACGTCAGATCATATGTTTGGCTAATTACATTTCCTGACGTTTTTTCCATTCCCCAGAAAAATGGGAGCCATGGCCGAAGCCGTCAAGATTTTTCGGACCACCAGAGTGGATTTTTAAGCAGTCGATCAAGACGAAACATTCCTTTTAATCCGTGGCTGCCTGGGGGGAGTGGACGCAGTAATACCCCCACCCCCATTGCGTCAACACCGCACACCATGAGACTTTCACTACTTGTCATTTTTACACATCATGATGTCAGAAGCATTTATGAGCGATGAGTTTTACCGAAATCATAAGCAGCATCGTTCATGATATGGGGCGATTTACGCGCGTCGGCCGACGCGCGGTCTTTTAAAGAACTGAATAGTCCAACGAATGGTAGAAATACTTTCCCATTCATATGATCAGAACTGCCTAAATGCGCTACAAGTGACATTTGTTTGGATCAACTTTATTTCTGACAAGGTTTTGACAAAGCAACCAATCGAAAGTATTCCATTTCATGAAAATTCTTCACAGAGGCGTCGGTTTTATGGGGTGACTGTGACTGGGGGGAGGGGCCGATCCGAGAACCCGATAATCTAAACTTCCCCAGATGTGGATTTTTCAACGGATGTAGCCCACATTATTTTGAATTTTGAACAAGAGGAATTGATTAGTTTTTTGCTATTATTGATCAAGTAAAAATTGTATATATCCCCATGTATATAGGTGTATATAGATACAAGACAGAAAGATGGACTTCATGCTTTATTCTTTACTTTCCTGCCTGTCTGTTATCTCTTTGTTATTTGTTAATTATCCGTATTATTTATGAATCTTTCTTTTCGTTATTATTCCCTACTTCTTGTTAAAACTGGTAAAAAAAAAACATTTGGGGACACAAACCATCACTAGGGAACCATTACCGCTGGGGGGCCCTCACAAAAGAAAACAAATTAAAATCCCTGGTCTTCCAACGTTTTTTTCCCGACGCGGAGAACGTGACATCTTTCGAACGGAAATGCCCCTGGACGCAGCGCTGACGTACGTTTTTAAAAGCCAGTCTTTCATAGTAGCTATTTCCTGTTTTCACAGACACGATGACTGTGACTTGTCTACTTCGATTTCAGCCATCAGTACTCCGTAGGAAAGAAATCGAGCGCAAGAAGAAACCCAGATTCGAATATTCCTGTTTAAAGGTCAATTTTTAGGTTGTCAGAAAACCCTCCTGACACTTCTCAGCCATTGTAAAATTAATGTTTTGAGCAAACTGCGCTTCTCTGAGCTGTGTTGGTAGTTTCTTGTAATCCCTGGTTAGGGCGCCACCATTTATAGTGTATACACCACAGACAGTGATGACATAAATACAGATGCTGGCTGGTGGTTAGTGAAGGAATGGCTCCATCTGTGTCACTGAGTAAAAGTCAGAGAACCAAACAGAGAGGACAGAGAAGGAAAGAAAACAAGAGAGAGAGAAAGAGAGGGAGCCTGAGGGGAAGGAGACGGGAGAGTTGAGCACTTGAAACCG
Source organism: Capitulum mitella (assembly GCA_030062745.1). NCBI lineage: Eukaryota > Metazoa > Arthropoda > Thecostraca > Pollicipedomorpha > Pollicipedidae > Capitulum > Capitulum mitella. The sequence continues at coordinate 4,879,272 of CP099839.1, read as the reverse complement.
CGACAAATAACCCTCTCTGTCACCGTCCATACAACAAGTACACAACAAATGTCACCAGCCTGGAAATCACAGACCAGTAGAGCCCGCTCTTCGCCACCGCTGTGTTCACTGCTTTCTTCATTGACGTGATCAATGTCGCCATGCCTCGCCGGCATGCAACGGTCCACGCCACGGTGTGGGGCTGGTATGAGCATGCACGTCACCGGACGTGTAACCGACTCGCGAAACTGTGAATAGATCCGACTCTGATTCACAGCTCAAGAAGGTGACTCCGATTCTGATTCACATCGGAAAACAGAGGATTGATTCGACTCTGATTCAAAAACCATTTATCTGTGCAGAATCTGTTCGAATCGTGATTCGCGATTCGTGACCGTCCACAGCTGACATGCAAAAGTGTGCCACCACCAGAGGGTCTTCGGAACTGTCGTAAATCGAAGTTTCATTGTAAGAGATAAGCCAGACAGCGATGAGTCCGTGGAGACGCGAGCATAGCCGCCAGCAAACATGCGTTATCGCTCCGACGGACACTAGCGCACTTAGTTTTTCACTTTTCCAGTGATGACGCCTGTAGCGGCTGGGTGGCGGTGGCCACGGCCGGCGCTCGCCGCCGGAGCGGTCTGGGCACACCAGGGACGTAATCCAGAGGATGCCAAATAGGCCATATCTCGTCCTTGCCATTTAAAATTTAACGTTTCCTTACGAACAAGAAAAGGTGATGGAAATGCATGAACAACTCCGAAACCAGAAAATAAAGTGGCCAAAACCTGAGAAGCTTTCAGTTTTGAGGTGGCTAGGTTTGTCCTTTCCCCCTCCGTGGCGGAATCCTGTCGACGCCCTTGGACCGGACTGGGGACCGACGGCGGGTTTCGACTAGCCCTCGTCCGCCGCTGAGCGAGCTCGGCGGCTGCCGGGCGGGGCTGCCGCGGCGCTGGACCGGCAGCGGCCGGAGCGGACCGCGGCCGGGCGCCGGGCCGGGCCGTCGTCAGCAAGGCAGCTGACGCTGACCGGCCGCCGGACGGCGCGGCGCCACCGTCGGCGGCGAGCCGCTCCCGCCGCCGTCCTGACGCGGCGTCCGCGGCCGCCGTCCGCCGGCGACCGCGCCTCCTTCGGCGTGATGGCGTTCACGGAGCCTTCCGTATCCTTGAGCTCATCGAGTGTGAACTTGAAGTCCGGGTGGTCGGTCTCAAAGACGGCCGGAAGCGGCGCAGCTTGCAGACGGACTCAGCGGTAGACGTTGGGCTGCACGTCGCGAAGGGGTACAGCAGCTCGAGAGTTGGTCGAGGGTAACGTCGTTAGCATCCACCCACGTTTGACGTATACACATTCAGTGGCGAAAAACCAGGACTGTTTTAAGGGGTGTATTGGCAGACCAGTGTTGTTCATATGATGTGCTTCAATCACCCTAGTTTTGCAGAAATCTTACCAAAACAAGCCACAGCATCACAGGCGCAGGATTGAGATGAGAGGTGTAGAGCCTTGTTTCTTTCTTGACCAAGGTTTTTCATCCCATGTACAGCTCAGTTCCCTGTTGCCATTTCCTGTAATTATGTACCATGTTTGCCCAGAAGAGCACGGTAATGCCATCTGGCCATGTGAAACACTATGTCAAGTATCTGCGAATACTGCCGCCATTTCTCAGATTTTTTAAAAGAAACACCAAGGCTTTACTTCGTTTTTTTCGCCTTTCTCAACATCGATTCAACTGGAGATGAAAAATCGTTGATCTTAGGTGCCATTGACTTCAGAAAATTAGATGCGTACCTATTGGCTTGCCAAAGAACCGCAAAATTTTGGCACGCTATCTCACGTCGTTCGAGGGTTATCGCGGACTGGATTGAAGGCCGGAATGTCATTTTGACCCATGTATGATGTACGTGAGGGCTGACATTACGGATAGTTTGATGGACGCACACATTGTTGGATGTGAAACCACCAACCAGCGTAGATTTATTAAAAAAAACCTAGGACACGTTTTAACTTGAGAAAGTAAAGCTTTTACGAACAGACCTGAAAGTTTCGAAAAGACCACCCGCAAACGTGGTACTGGATTGGGATTTCATACTGATATTTCAAAGGGAGAAATTATCGATGAAAACCAAATTCTGGTATCCGCATGCAAACGAAGCGAGCTTAATATCGTGAACAGCAAACTGTTCTGCACCATCTCTCCATCAGGAGACGGACTGTGTCAGAAAATCCGGTAACAATACAGGGTACTGAAAAACTTGCAATGAACACAGTTTTTTACGATATAGTCATCGTCGAACTCAGCAGAAGCAGACTTTCAGGGAAGCCACAAGGTACCCCTTTCCCTTCGACCAAACTCCGACAGTTAATGTTCGTTGTGAAAGTAACTTCGCTGCTGGTCTGTAATAGGGTACTATTTAAAAGGCCATATAAGGAAGAAATCTGCTATTCAAAGTTAAATGGCCAGGAATGGGACCGGCCCGCAAATTATCCCAAATACAGGCCAATGATTGGCAACGATTCTGGAAGTGGCTGCTATTTTTGGTTATATAAGCTATCATTGGTACAGTCGCGAAAACGTTCGACCAGCCAAACTATCCATCCTGTTTTCTGGAAGATAAGGCTGAGCGGAAACTCGACGGCATGCACGGCCTGAGCGGATTCAGTGGAATAGCGCAGTATTTCCTTGCCGTGTCCAGCACTTGCAATCATGACTGCTGAAACCACAGTTAAAGCTGAACGTTGCCAGCGACTGTACGGATAACCAGCCTCATCGAAGCGGGTCATTAAGGTCTTCAATATTTGTATTCGCCTGGAACGGCCGGAGCCCATTAGGTCGCGACGGTGGGGGTGCCAGGGACGGTGCCAGTCCGGCCGCGGGGCCTGTCAGTTGTGTCGTGTCCGCTCCGCGAGCCAGGTCAGGTCAGCTCCGGTCAGGTCAGGTCAGGTTAGGCCAGTACTGCAGCGGCAGACATGGCTGGCGATGCGTACGATCCGCTGGAGCACACCAACATGTTCAGTCGCCGAGAGGGTAAGCAGAGCCGACATGTTCAGTCGCCGAGAGGTTAGGCAGAGCCAGCATGTTCAGTCGCCGAGAGGGTAGGCAGAATCAGCATGTTCAGTCACCGAAAGGCTAAGCAGAGCCAACATGTTCAGTCGCGGAGAAGGTAAGGAGCGTCCACACGCTGTCGGTTCAGCGGCGCCAGTCACGGGATAATTCAGAGTAGCCTGATTGGGCACCTGTATTATGTGCGTTCACCACCATGACAATGTGCATGTGAAGTATTTGCGTATGTACGTTAAGTTCTTCAGTCCTCAATGGTAAGATCCCGTTTTATGTAACCCGCAACAATTATGCTGGCTTCCATTGGTTTCGAAGTGAGTGGGGAGCCTGAAGTAGTAGGCTGCACCGCATTCCCAGCAGCTGCACGGTACAGCCGTCATCAGGCGGCGCCATCCTCAATCATCTCCGCCCTTTGTAATGACGCATTAAACTTTCGACGTAAACTCGGCCGTTACCCGGAATTGTTCCATTGAGTATGTGGTTCGGACTCCGTGAAACGACCTTCTTCGCACGGACTGTGTTATCGTCGTGCTGGCGGCGATCAGCGCGACGACCCGGCAGCCGGCTGCTGCGACCGGCCCGCGCCGCGCCGGTGTCGCGTGCCTCGCCGCGCCCAGCCGGCCACCCTTATTTGCTTTTTGCCGTTTGTTCTGTCCTAAAGATATCTCTCCCTTCGTCTGGCGACTCCTTTCCCTCGCACTAAGCAAGGCTGTCGTAAGCACGTGTGGATGGGCTGTTCCCGTCTATCGCTCATACTGTTCGGGCGTCTATACAGAAATGCGAAGCCAGCAGACATGTGCCGGAATTCCGATGGAATGCGGGTTAGCCTCGTTTGCGTCGGATTCTGAGTTGTTATATTCTTAGTATTGCGTTGCGTCAGATCCTAATTACGTCGGATTCTAAGTAAGCTGCGTCACCTGGGCACTGCCTTGCTCCAGAGGGACACGACCTTTCCGAAATGAGGCAATGACCCGCCCAGGTCAACGAGGGGTCGAAGACAACACAGGGATAGCCTGCCTTCCTCCGGAATTTTCCCTGCACCGTCCCTTTGTGACCTCCTGAATTAGAGGTTTCCTCGTTGGCCGAGTTTTCACTCCATATATTGGACAACGCTTATAATGGTGCTCTTGAAATACAGAGTTTCGCTAATTTGCAATGGGAGTTCTTTGTGGGCCTACATTACCCTAAATTAGATGATTTGCCGCCCGTGATCTGGAACTAGAGTGTTCTTTGATAAGCGCCGTGTACCATCTTGAATGAGATGGTTTTCCCCTAATGCCATTTAATTATAACATTCTGTGGCATACGCTATATAAGTTTGAGTTAGATGCATTGTTTGCCATGTACTTGCAAAGAAAGTAGGCTGCGCCTTTCTACCGGACTTTTGCCATCTACTTCTCGTTATAAATCTCCTGTGTCAGGCGCAATTTTTTTAGGTACCTCCAATCTCCAGTATCCATAGAAGTACGACCACACCAGAAAACAAGTCAGAGAGATGTTGGCGGGTCGGCGACCGACTGTAATCCTAAACATCACCTTCGTATATCGCTGGGACTGGGATCAAATAAAAAGGTTAATTCGGCGCTAGTGTGTCGGGTTCAACGTTCTGGTGCTTCGACATAAGACTATGTCATAAACTCACAAAGGTACCCGACGCATAGCAATCAATCGTTTCATAAAACAAAACACGTTTTTCCGCCATTGTCTAATTAAATCACCTAAAGCTGTGCATTTTAGGCCGAAGGGCCGTTTCAGAACTACCAAATGTATAACCAGAGCTATGCCATGACAGCAGGTCATTTGCGTTGTTCTTGCCGACTCATGCAGGCAACATGTATTTTCATTTTTTGGCTGAGGGACATCCAATAACAAACACCGTCCTCCATTACAAAACTGCTCGTGATGTCAAACTTGTAGCCTGGGCTTTCGATACAGCCAGAATCGTCTGCTCTCAGACCAGTACGAACAAAATGGCATACTCTCCCAGCAGATGCGGCAGCCCAGGATGTACGGAGACGTGTGGCCAGTAGAGCTCGAAATTCGGATTCGGATGATTCGGAAGCCGGGCCAAATATTTGGATTCGACGAATATTCGGTCTTGATTCCGAGATTTCAATATTCGGCGAATATTCGGTTGGCCATTTCTGCACCGGAATATTTTCCGAATATTCGAATGTTAACCGCACATATGAACATTATTCTTCGCAGAATCTGCTGATATATCTGACACGACCCATGCAGAAAACTAACTGGGGTATGTTACTAGCGTTAAGTGGCTTCTGGACATTAGTGCAGCCAACAACAATACGCGGCAGTGTCGCCGGAACATGTTTTGCCCCTCCCCACTGTGGCACTGATCTGCGCCTCAAGTTCCGTGGGACAATGCGTAGCCCCATGAGTATAAGGACGTCTGTTCCGTGTCTTGCCACGACTGGCAGTATCGCCTGATTGGAATTAGCCGGTAAGTGAAGTTAGACCTTGCCGGGATTATAAGCATGTTTTCATACTATCGTGCTTACTGTTACAGCTGTTGATTGAGACGAATATAAACAAATGGCCGGCCTATCAATCCATTAATTGGCACTTGGGTGCAAAGAGCTTTTGCATTTATGCTGATTCCCATACCCAAAATGTCTTGCATGAAAAGCATATAAGTCAGCACAATTGTACTGTGGCAGCGAAATGTTGTTTTCGAGGTAGGGAGGAAAAGTACCATTCTAAACTCGGCAGCACTCCCTTCGGCGCAGGTAACACCAATTCGGAGAGAAGCTTGGTAGATAATTATGATTAGCGTTATCATAGTAGGAAATATTAGTGTATTTATTTCGGTTAAATATTCCTTTTAGACGTGATTCAAACGTTGGCTGCGCTGCTATGGAATAAGAGTGAGACGTAGATAAAGATCGCTGTTTGTCTCTCATCCCCATACCCGATTACGCGTTCCGGATAAACGGACTGATTTTGTGGCGAAATTTTAACACGCCGACTGAACGATACGGTTACGCTTGAGTGTATCGCTCTGAAGGCCAGTGAATAAGTTGCAAATCATTTCTCACCTTGGTAACGAGCAATGCCGAAAGTCGAGCGAAATCAACGAAATGGCGTAAAGCAGCAGGGGAGGATTCTACCAAATTCAAGACTGTTGCTTTCCCATATTCGATTTGTGCTATTTTCTTTCTTACTATCATACTACTTATTCCGAAATCTAAAGTATCCTAAGGTTTCGACGCGTTGCGATCGGATTAGACGGTGGCTTGACTGCCAATCAGGGCGCCCTCTACCGCTGACGTCACGTCCCGCCCCCTTCTCCGCAGCGCCCGGCCGCCGTTCACCCGGTGCTCGACACCGACCGGAACCATGACGTAGTGTAACTTGTTTGTGCAGACGCGAATCAGGATGATTTTTGCGTATTGTTCCGATCGCGCCTTTCGTAAAAAATGTCACCGATTTCAAAAGGTTCGAACATTCAGTCTGAAAATTCGGACCCGCAAATCTCTACGGATCCTCAGCTCTATTGGCCAGCCAGCTCGGGAATGCTGCAGGCACCGCGAGGCAATTTATCTGGGGCGGTCCAGACTACCGTGGCGCTGACGCCTCCGGCACTGCAGGACGTGAGGGCAGTGCTGCGTAGCGGAGAGGTTCTGGTCGATCCCGACTCCGACGCCACTCCGACTCGGACTTTATCATGCCGACTCTGGCTCCAGACTCTACTCCGACTCCGACTCCGACCTAGCTGAGCCTCGGTCGCCTTACATTTCCGAACCATTTGCCCAGCCTGGTCAGGCACTTGTTTACCCCACTTTTACGCGACACTAGTGTCAAAACATGCCCAAAAAGTCTTGGTAGTCTTGAAAGGGTTTTCCACTCGTTATGTCAAAAGGGAAATGATCAACAGTATCTATCAAAAATAACATGACACGACGCAAATTTTTGTTTAAAATTGGGCGGTCGGAAACTCGTTCACGGCGATTCCGACTAGCAGTCAGATTCAGCTGGAATTTCAGCGACTCCAAATCCGACTCCTACGCCAGCCTAAATACCAACCCAGGGGAGACTCCGACTCCGACTCCTACTCCGACCTCGATTCTGAACTCCGATTGCGCGGGAGTGTGTGGCACACATGAACTAAGCGGTGGGGACCCGCTTCAAGTAGCGTGACCGAAGGAGGGACATGACGGACGAAAAAAAGTAGCGTGAAGGGCAGAGGAACATAACGTGTCGGAAGGAAGGGCAAAACGTGATGGATGGACCGACATAATGATGTCCGTTCGCATAACAATGGCCGTTAACGACTAAATGGCTTGAGACACAACGTGACGGACGGAGGGGCATAACGTGACGGACGGAGGGACATAATGCGGCGGGCAGAGGGACATAATTTGGCTGACGGAGAGGCATCACGCGACTGATGGACGACATAACGTGACAGCTGGCGTGACGGGTTGATCAGAGTCGGCCGTCGGCTGGCGGTCGCGAGGCTCCCCTGACAGCCGCAGATAGAGCCCTGCCCGGGATGGCGGTGCGTTCCTCCGCACGCGCGCTGTGCACGCCACAGCTCCATAGGGGTGGCCTCGGGACCGGCCGTGCCCGGCGGCGTGCCAGGCAGCACCAGCCGGCCGACGGCCCCTCCGGCTCCGTACCGGCGCTGGCGCCGCCACAGCCGGCTGTCCGGCCGCCAGCCGGGCCGGAGAGGCGCCGGGCAGCTCTTTCTCGGCACGTGATGTTTGCGGTGCTGGGAGCTTTTGAGACAGCTTGTGGCATTGTTGCTGGGACAGTTGGTGTCGGTGTGATCTCTGCATGAGTACGAGATAGCTCGTTTCTGACTGAGACATTACTGTCGTATCCGAAAGGCAAGACCAAAAACCTTCATTACGCACGAATACAGCCGTCCGTCATGCCAGGTATGGCTTGTATACCAGCAGTGGGGGAGAGGGGTTGTTAGAAATTAATCTGTTTCATATTTGAGCTGGTGCGCTTTTTGCGGATGTGCATGTGGATACACGTACTGAACTGCACAATGCTGTTTTTATGAGCTCTGTGCTAGATTGTTCTTACGCACGATGCTCTGCGTTCCTGTGTGCCTTTTACCAGTAGCGGCAGAATGTGTTCGGGCGGACGGGGGGGGGGGGTGGCGTAACGCCATAGACTTAATGTGAAATCTCTCCAGTTAAGGCTTGGTGCCCCGTACCCCTCCGCCGTCCATGCCTTTAACTTCCACCAAGAATGTAGCCCTGAATAGCCGTTTGAACCTGGGGTGGAAGGAAGTGCAAAAGAGGGATTTAAAGTGCTCGCTTAGGAAGTTCGGGCAGGACGTACAAAGGAGGGATTGTGGTACTTGCTCAGGAAGATATCTATCTCGTTGCTTGCTTGGAACAAACAGCATCCGGCAGAAAACGGGGAGGGACGTCTGATACTTCGTCTGCCTTTGTCGCTGTTGTCCATGTTACCTATCAGTGCCCTTGTTGCCGATGGACGAGGGGTGGAGGTGGAGAAGGGGGAGGCTGACATTTATTGTATCACCTGTCCGTGTCCCTGCCGTCCAATGTCATCTGTCGCTGTTCCGTCGCCCATGTCCCTGTTGTCCGTGCTACCTACCTATGTCCCTGATACCAATGAGCGGGCGGGAGACGGAAGGGACATCTTTGTTTTCCTGTCTGTGTGCTGTTGCAGACTCGGACGATAGCGACAATGAGGGGGGCCTGGGAAACGTCAACAGGGCGGTCATGCGCCCCCCGGGCCACTCCGGCAAGGCCAAACGGGGTCATCTCTGTTTTGACGCCTCGTTTGAAACAGGTCAGTGCTATCGCGGTCGTTCAGCTCGCTGCAGAAAGTGCTAGTCAAAGAGATCGGGACGAAGAATTTGAGCTGAGTGTTGACCATGAGGGCTGGAACGGCTGATATGAATGCGATATTCCGTCTTCTCAGTGACGAGGGGCCAAACTCAAATTCAGGTCTTATCCTGTTATCAAAACGTTGTACTAACCGACACTGCCCTTTCGAATAAGCCATAGAATAATTTTTGTCTGATGAACGATTGCATGACATGGTTACAAGTATTTAATACAAAAAAAAACATAAGGCTTGTAAAACATCATAACCGACAAATTCTTGAAGGACGACCCCACACACAAGACAGGGTTTGCATTTCCGAGCAATCTGCTTACGACCTGGGGTGATGTTCATGCCAGAAGGCATTGTAGACAGACTTTATTAAGACCATTCCACTTCGTGTATGATCACCTGTATTCGTGTTCCCGTAGGAAACCTGGGCCGAGTGGACTACATTAGCGAGTTCGAGTACGACCTGTACATACGGCCAGACGCCTGCAACCCGCGGTACCGCATCTGGTTCAACTTCGTTGTGGACAACGTACGGCAGGACCAGGTGAGTCGGGAACAAACGGACGCAAGCTGCAGCAGACCGAGACCACGGATAGGGAGCGCATCTGATAATGGGGCGTTCAGCGACTGGTTGGAATGAGGAGACAGCGATAGCGTGCTGCTGATGGCAGCTTATTATCATAAAGTTACGATGTAAATTGCTGAATAATTGTGGTGCATTACCGATATGGGCGTAATTTTTTGCCAGATAATGTTCTGGAAAAAAATTCCACCGTTCAATGTCTGTGCTGCTCTTAAAAGTTGACTGAACTATGTCCTGTTTCTTGCAATGGTCTTGTTCGGTGTTATTATCTGATTTACTTGGGAGATGTTATCGCTTTTATGAATCCATGAATCATGCACCATATCTTGGAGTAAAATATTTTGAAGTGCAAAAGAACATGCCACATCGCCCTCAAACAGTGTCTTGTTACCTTTCCTCCTAGTGAGACTTTACTCAGGCGGTTAGGCGATCTTTCGGGCTTCCGGCCTTAAAAGATGATTAATCGTGAAGAAAGTATAATCGGGGTGCCCCACCGCATATGTGTCTCGCAAAACAGAGGGCGAATTTACATGTGCTCAATAATCATGCCCGATTGACTTTTTTGTTTCACATGTCGGTCACCTGTTGGTGCACTCTCCGGAGCAGAGCAGTTGCATACAGACAGAACACGCCTCTGAAACTTTGACTTGGCGACAGTACTGGGTGTTTGCCTGCAGACGTGTGTGCAGCATTCTCTGTGTTGTCAGGAAATGCAGCACTCCTTGTGGTGTTTACATTTCCGGTCGTACATCGCGGTACGGAGTGAGCAGATACGAGACCGGAACCCCTAATCTGTCGATCCAACAACGCAGTTAGGGAGCAGTCAGAAGAATCAGTCGAGTCTCCTTTAGCATAATCTTTAAATTACTGCACCACCGACTGAGATTGGGCAGATGGGCAGGGCTCCTTTGCATTTCCAAGACATTTTGACTCAGTGACGCAATGCTGACGGCGAGCTGATGACGGATGTGGTTCCGGCACGTTCCTCGGACCAACAGCTGGCGGACAGTTGATTGCCGCTGACCTGTCTGAGGGACGCCGAGGAGAGAAAGACAGATCGGGACCGTCTGAGTCAGGAGAACAGTGCGGTCTGCTTGGAGCCTGACGCCGTCCGTGTCGTAGACACAGCGACGGAGTCTTGCACCTGCTGACCGGAGAGGCAAACGCCTGCAATCAGTGGAGTCGATGCCTGACGTACAGCCGGGGCCGCGGCAGGCATTCACATCGCCTGGGCGTCGTAATGAAGTCCTCTGCAGGATACAGAGGTACTTCGTCTCGAGGGACGATGGCCTGACACTCTCGCTTCCGAGCGTGGAGGCGGAGAATCGTCCGTGACGCCAGCAGGCCGGGAAGATGGCCGCGCCTTGTTCTCCTGAGGCGGCGAGAAGAGCCGGCGGCAAGATGGCCGACCTACGGAGGGCGTTCCGGGCGCCGCCGACAGGGGCGGATCTGTTCTCGGTCTTCGGCAGGGTGCTCCGCTGGAGGGAGCTGCTGTCTTCGGACTACCGCAAGGGGAACCAGGCTGCCTCAAACAACTCTTGGCTGACCACGTCGCCCAAACAACGTGGGATAATGAGGGATGGTCGACCTGAAGGAGTTGCAGGACGAAGAAGAATCTGTTTATTGGCACTTCCCATCAGAATTCCATGATGATTGTAACTGCCCGGAGGGTTTGGCCGTCACCCTGGAGAAAATTCACCGGTCGGGGAGCGTTGGAGAGGGCACCGAGTCTACATTAGAGGTGGGGGGAACATAGACATGATGATTCAACTTATGCCAATCAAAGTGGATGGCGCGACTCGCCTGACCCAACCGACCGGCCTGTCCGGCAACCAGGGGTAACTAAACCAGCCGACCGGCGTGGTCGGCTGAGGCGAAGAGACGGGAGTGCCAGGCTTTGTGAACCTGAAGCTCCAGGACCGGCCCGTATGTCGGCACTGTTGCGGCCTGCTAATCGGAGGTATCCTGAGCCATTTTCCAGAGCAACTACGTCTCGCGACCGACCAGCGCCCCATCTACGCGTGTTCTCCAGCATTTTCATGGTCAAATTCTCGGAGGCGTCTTCTTCTTCAGCCGGAGGCGTCTCATCGCTGGAGCACGATGGACCTGGTACGGTGCGTGCCGTACGAGGCGTGGACCTGCGACGAGCTCAGAAGCCGGCCGCGAAAGTGGGACGCGCCGAGCGCGGAGCTGGTCTCTCGGCCGTGCGACACGCGCGCCTCTCCGGCGGCGGCCACCACCGGCTCCGGGACCGCCCGGCCTTCCGTGACTGGCGTCTGTCGTTCTCCCGACTCGAGTGCGTCCTGACGCGCTCCTCGCCTGGCGACGGCGCGTCTGTCTGACCCTGCTCAGCACTGCGAACAGGTCATGCACGGGGAACAGCGCCAGCTACCACCTGAAGACTGCGCCGGTGTGGGTCTGCGAAGAGCGCGCACCGGGACTCTGCTCGCGGAAAAGGATGCACGAATCGATGAAGGCGGTGCTGGACTTCCTGACTGAGCGCCACAGCATAGAAATTCTGCCACGCTTCTCCTGGAAGGACGTGAATCCGCTGCACGTGAGAACAGAGGACGAACGGACGGCGCAGGAAACAGGCGCGTCGTGTTTGCGAGACGGGTTGTCGGAGTGGGCCCGCCAGCCCGCTCTGCTCTTCAGCGGGGGACCCGATGCGACCCCTTTTGGGCTGCGACGCGACCGGCCCGGCGTTCCTCGACGGGCACGGGCCGATCGGCGGCTGCGGAGACGGGGTGCTCAGCTCGGTCGCGAGCGTCGGGTGGACGGCAGATTTCTTGAGGATGTTCCGCTGGGAGGCTCTGCCCGCGCGCTGCCGGCAGCCGGCCTGGTTCCGTGAACGAGGACTGGGCACGGACCGAGAGGGGGCGCGGAGGAGGGCGTCGAATGTGATTAGATGGACGTGACGAACAGAACGGAAATATCAGGTTCCTGGTGCCGGCCTCAGGGACGTCGTGGCTAGATGAATCGTAGGGATTCGGCCCCTTGCATCGATTGGAGTAACGGGCCCCCAGATCTTTCAGAGGGAGGCGATCCCTCAGTCGGTCTGGGGAGTTCCCAAGGATTTCGGCCATCAAGTGACTTGGATTCCTGCCATTCCGACCTTCAGACTGGTCGGGGAGATCTGGCCCATAGACGGAGTGGAGAACCAGAAGGGTCAAAATGTTCCTTAATCGGACGGGAGATCTGGTGGGTGGATAAAAGGACATGAGACCGATGCTGTTATCGGATCAGGTTGAAAAGGGGAACCTGCCCTTGATAATAACTGGATGGATTCACTACACTGTCCAGTAAAAGGCCAACATTTAGCAAGCGCATGGGCAAGCGTATGCAGTCGTTGGATGACTTTAGCAGTGCAACGCTTTCATTAAAGCACAAGTGGATGAAACGTCTTTGTATTCTTGGTCACGAGTTTTAAAGATGCATCACTAGCGCGTATTGCTTTTTCACAAACGTTGTTGCTGAACAATCCTAGGCCTTACCATCACGTACACGGTTACGAGTGCAGTTCTCATCGCAGGGTCACTAATACTGATATGGTTCAGGGTCAGACTGACCTCAGTCTGGCCTTGCACTTAAAACCAAGCTTTAAAACAACACGTGGGGCCTTTTGCGCTGCGTTGCGCCGCACACGCTGCATGGATTTGCACAGCTGTGATCTTAGGCGACTGCAGTCTTATTCTGCTGGCGACAAGAGCAAAGTCTAGCCCTAGGAACACAGATACTTTTCCCTTTTCCAACCTCGCCTCACCTCCCACACACCGAGCAACCCGACACCTCCGGCCAGCGCGGCTGACTGGCGATGTAACAAGCTTCTACGGAAAGTAACATAACGACAACACCACCGCAAAATGCGGCCATAGTTGGAGTGAACGTTGGTTGAAAATGAATATATACATATACATGTATATATTCATGACATGTATATATTCATGACATGTATATATTCATTTTCAACCAATGCTCAATCCAAATATGGCCGCATTTTGCGGTGGTGTTGTTATATGTCTTGCCATGTATATACACATACAGATATATATATATATATATATATATATTTACGTATATATATATAACCTAACCTAACCTATATATATGTGTATGATGTTTTCCATATTGTTGTATGAAAATGCTGATTTTTCAGAGGGTCATCTTCAACATAGTAAACTTCAGCAAGACGAAGAACTTATTTCGAGACGGAATGACACCTCTGGTGAAATCGACATCAAGGAATAAGTGGTAAGACAAAACTGGGACTGTTTCAGAATGAATCCCATCAGTGAGATTCACACCATGTGCAACGTGCGGTGCAACGAGCTGCTCTGACGGTCTGAAGCCGCAGCGATGTTAACTGTTTTGAAATTCTAGAGACCCAAAAAAATTAACAAGACCTAGCACTGTAGTATCGTTGTGTTCCGTTGTCTGCAACACTGACGTCATTTGCGTGGCAGGCAGCGGATGCCTCAACGTTACGTCTACTACCACCGGTCCCCGGAGCACAGGAGCCACTACATCCTGTCGTTCGCCTTCGCCTTCGACCGCGAGGAGGACGTCTACCAGTTCAGCATCTGCTTTCCGTTCTCGTACTCGCGGCTGCAGCTGTACCTGGCCGAGGTGGAACGACTCCAACTGTCGTTCGTCCGGAGGGAGACCCTGGCGGAGACGGTGGTGAGTACCGACAGCAGGAGCGGCCAAACAGGAAAACCCTGACGGAGACGGTGGTGAGTACCGACAACAGGAGCGGCCGGACAGTGTGCTGGGCCGTGTGGTGTGTGTCGAGCCGTGTGCGGTGTGTTGCGTGGTGTGCTGTGTGTTGAACCGTGAACTGTGTGTTGAGCCGTGTGCTGTGTGTTGAGCCGTATGCGCTGCGTGTTGAGCTGTGTGCCGTGTGTTGAGCCGTGTGCTGCGTGTTGAGCCGCGTGTTGTGTGTTGAGCCGTGTGCTGTTTGTTGAGCCGTGTGCTGCCTGTTGAGCCGTGTGCTGTTTGTCTAGCCGTGTGCTGTGTGTTGAGCCGTGTGCTGTTTGTCTAGCCGCGTGCTGTGTGAGCCGTGTGCTGTGCATTAATCCGCAGCAGCAGAGACGGTGTGACCTGCTCACTGTGGGGCCAACGGCGCCGTCCGGCAGCTCCAGACAGCTCAAGACCGTGGTGATCATGGCCAGGAGTCACCCGGGAGAAACGCCCACCTCCTTCATAGTCCAGGGTGAGGAAACGGTGTTTCCTCTGGGTCAGCGACAGCGGAAAAGGGGGCAGGAGGGGCGGACGCCTATGTCAAAAGAAAAACCATGTTTTCCCCCCCAGAAATTTCGGTCACTGCACTAAACCAAATTGTAAAAAATCAACCTTGCGCTATGAATAAAATCATTGTGGGAGTATCGGCGACAGACGATGACAGTCTTCGCGAAATTTAGTACAAATCCGAAGGTTTTTTCAGATGCGGTAGCCATTAAATTTGATGGCACTCAGCGCCCATTACAAGACGCGACGATTTTGGTGATGATTTCAGAAGTAATCAGCATAAGTGTGCGCTGCAACTTTTTGTACCAAGCGTGACGTCAATAGGGGGAAATATAACCGTTTCTGTGGACATTGATACATGTGCGTAGGAGCACGGGGAAGGGCGGAGGGTGGGGCCATGACCCCCACTTCTTGGAAATTTAAAATTAGCCCTATGGGGAAAATTATACCATATTTATTACATGCTACCATTATGTGACTGTAGCATCACTCAGCTTGATGTATGCTGAAATTCTTTTTTATATACCATGCGTAGTAGTGCTGGACATGAAACTGATGGTTAATCCCTTGGGCATTCTGGCAAGATGGCTCCGTCCAATACAGCGACGTAACCAAGGGGGGCAAAGGAACCATGCCCCCCCCCCCCTTCCAAGCGGAGCCACCTGGCGGCCGAGCGCACCCCCTGGAACCGAGGCCCCAGTTCTTTGTGTGAGGCGTGAGGTGTGAGGTGACGGCATGAGACACACGTTGGACGTCTTGCACTCTCAGAAACAAACAATGAAAACAACATAAGAATGTTTTAAGCATTAAAGAAGACTTACGAACCGAAAGAAAATGTACTCCGAAAATACAAGAAGGCTTTGTGCTACGAAGAGAGGCCCGTGGTCTGAATGAGCGTTTAGGGGCCCCTGATAGCTTGTTGGGGAGTCCACTGCTTGTCTGGGGAGGGTCCCCTGCCGACCCATCAAGGGTCCCTGCCAGCCTCTGAAGGGACCTCCTTTCGGTCTGGAAGTAGGTCCCTGTCCCTGCCTCCAAGGTCGACATGGGCCCTTTGCAGGCGAATAAGGTGCCCTCTACAGACAGGCAGTGACCCCCTGGCCAACAGGGGCCCGTAAACGATCATTGAGGAGTCCCTGCTTTCCTGTAAAGATGCCCTTGCCGACCCGTAAGAGGCACCGCCATGGCGGCAGGAACGTCTTCACAAGTGAGCACTTCAGGTGAGCTCTTTACACTTCAACGAGGCACCTTTACAAACCGACAGTAATTTTAACCACATGGGGCCCCACTGATTACGAGGGTCAGGCGCGGATCCAAAGGAGAGCAACTGGGGTGATCGTCCCCTCCCCCCTGAGGTCTGAGAAGGGGACCCTGTCAGACTTAAAAGGAGTCCCGAAAGGGCCCCGTACGAGCTTTACAGGATCTGTATAAGAACCTGACGGGTTTTTAGTGCAGTCAGAGAGGGTTCCTGCAGGGCTAGATATAGAGGGCCCCTGAAGATACGCATAGAGGGCCCGAGATGCATAGAGGGCCCCTGAAGCTCTCAAAAGACCTCTGAGACCACAACAGGGTCCCAACACGGCAGAGTGTCCTTGAGACCGCCAGATAGCTCATAGGGTCCCTGAGACGGCCAGGATGAGGACTGAATCCCTAGGGGGCCCCTGTGAGTGAAAAGTTGAAGGTTCTTGATGTAGTCAGAGGGCCTCCGGGAGGCTAATGAGACCCTGACATGGTAAGGTGGTCCCTCAGATAGAAAGAAGGTTTCTTGAAACTCTTCAAGGGCCCCTGGGACTGCAAGGGACCCCAGCGCGGCGAAGGGTCCATGACGCCGCTCACATTGCCAGAGAGGAGCCTGAGACGGAAAGAACTTTACAGGGTGCCTGGCACGACA
The DNA here is from genome assembly GCA_030062745.1 of Capitulum mitella. Classification (NCBI taxonomy): domain Eukaryota; kingdom Metazoa; phylum Arthropoda; class Thecostraca; order Pollicipedomorpha; family Pollicipedidae; genus Capitulum; species Capitulum mitella. The sequence goes on along the minus strand of CP099839.1, from coordinate 4,862,679 downwards.
TAAGGAGACCCTGGCCAGTCAGAGGGGCCCCATGAAAGGGGATTCGTAGGTGACCTTCTCAACCTCGAGAGGAGCCACAAATGAGCTACACTGGCCTTTTTGCAACTTTGTGGTGTTCTTGATGCTGTCAGGGGCCCCCGGGAAGGTCAGGTGGCTCCTGAGACGGCAAGATGTGCAGACGTACACCGCAGATGACCCCTGAGACCGCCAAAAAGGTCGCACGGCCCCAGCGAGGAAAAGGCAATAAGAAGGCCTCTGAGACGGTATTTGGGTTCTATGGGGACGCTGGACGGCCAGAGGGTCCCCGAGTGTAATAAGCGGGCTCCTGGCACGGGCAAGGTCCCCCTGAGACTGCCAGTGAGGCCCCTGAAGCGCCAACAAAACGGCTAGAGTTGTCACAGCTAGAGGGGCCCTAAAAGACTGCTATAAATATCTCGCGTAACAGAGTAAGACCCCTGATACAGCCATGGGGATCACCGGAGACGTTCACAGGGTCTATGGCACTGCACAGGGGCCCTAACATTGCCAAAAGGTGTTTTGTAATTGCCAGAGAGCCCTTGAAATGGCAAAATTGTTTCCCAGAGACGATAAGACAGGTACTTAGGACCGCAAGGGGGCCCACTGAGATTGCTAGAGAGAGACCTTTGAGACTGCTAACAAGAAGTCTCTAGCAACAGGGGCCCCTGAGACGACCAGAGAGGCTCCTGAAACTACTAGAACTCGAGACGTCCAGACTGCTCCTGAAACGGTCAAAGGACTTAGACGACTGCCAGAGGCGCCCCTGTCACGGCAGAGACTTAAAGAGAGCCCTTTTTAGTGCCTGAGTGGCTCTTTAGACGACAAAAGCGTTCCAGGGGCGACAGGAGGGAACCCGAGATGGCTTAAACGTTCCTGAAAATGCCAGATGGGTCCCTGAGACTGTCCGAGGTGCCCCTTGAAGTGCCAAATGAGGGCCTGAGACGTCCCGCGTGAGACTGTAAAACGAACCTGAGACCATCAGAGGATCACGGCACGGCAGAGGGCCCGAGACCACCAAAAATGTCCCTGTAACTTCAAGAAGGAACCTAAACTAGGCTGACCCAAACTAAACTAAACTAAACTAACCTAATTTTTTTAAAAATCCCCAATTTACGGAATAAGGGGACCTGACGGGCTCCTGGACCAGACACAGACACGACATTTCAAATGAAGGGAGGGACGGAACCGCCTAAAATCTTGCCGTTTTTTTGTGATATTCCGGCCATTTCGTTCGGAAACAAAACGCAGGATTTTCTAAAATAAGATGAAGCGTTTGATTTTTTTCTTGAAAAAGCGAAATTACATCATTTTTCGTATCTGAAGGGTACAAAAATGGGGTCCACGCGCTGACCATTCGCCTCCACCCCCCCCCCGCCTTGGCGAAATCCTGGATCCGCCCTTGGCGAGGGCCCCCATTGGTTGCGAGGCCCCCTTGATCCTTTTTGGCCTTCCTGGGCGCTGGCTGCGCACCTGGCTCATTATGTCAGAGGTTTGGTGCCGGCATTGTTACATTATGTGTGTGTGGGGACAGGCAAAACTGCTTTGGCAAGTGTTTGAGATAATGATTTCGTTCTCGTGTGATAGTCTGTAAGAGCTTGGTTACTAAGCGTCGAGTTATAATTTAATGTTGCAGGGGGAAACTGTCTATCAGCCGTTTACAAATGTACTTTATAATAATGTTGGATTCGTGATCTAAACGCAAACGACATAAGAAACAGAAGTTTGCATCATTCGCCATTATGTAGATGGATGCCCAAGGGCAAAAACCTGAAAAATGGCAATGGGTACAGACCTGAATAGAAAAATCCACGCATTTTAAAGAACGCAAGTGTACTAGCGCCAAAACCTAGGAAAAATGGTTACTGAACCAAAAAAAAACTGGGCCATAGCAAAAAGAACGGAATTCAGTTATTTTTTTCGAGAGGAGGGAAGCAGGTAACCTAAATGAAGTCGGCTGTTGATCCGATAGATCCCCCCAGTCGAAAGTGCAATCCGCTGTCCCTGCTCTCCGTCATCCACATCCTTCATCCGTTCAGAGTGAGGTAGCAGTGGCTCATCCGGGTCTGCTTCATAGTGTGGGGGTACGCCCCAGTGTTGTCGACATCTTACCCTCTGATTCCATGTATTGCATTAACACTCGTGTTTTCAAATCTCTTATCGAATGGTGTACCGATTTTATTAGGGCATCGGCTTATTCAAGCCGAAACTAGAAATCCAAATGCCTCGCAAGTAGCTTTTACCGCATTACTTTAAGTTGTCTTTGTTCATTGTGCTGTTGAATGTATTACATGTTCAGTATTAAAATGAAAACCACCGAGCCATATGAGAAATCTTAAGCATTGCCCGAGTGTCTTTGTTACCCTGGAGAGCCGGGATTCGAACTCAGAGCAATGGTTGGCGGTTCGGAGAACTGATAACGCGTTGGGCATAAGGGAAAATAGATTATGGCATCCCAATGAAAAATATGAAAGCAATTTAGCCTATCGCTGAGAACACCCGTGTTTTTTTCATCACAGGTCTGATCGATTTACTGGTTGGTGACCACCCGGTTGCCGTAGAACTAAGAAAATATGTTGCCGTCAAAATTGTTCCCATGGTCAACCCTGACGGCGTATTTCTGGGAAATCACAGGTAAGATGGTGTCTTGTGGTGACACTTGCGGTGGCACTGAAATCAAGGTAAGCTTTCGTGTATTGTGTAACTACTGTTTCCTAAAAAGCGACAAAATTTAGCTATGGCATTTGGCCCAAATGATCTGAGGTAAAGAGCAAAACTCCAAAGCATTATGCCGATTTCCAAGTTAGTCGTCGGCTGCATATCGTCCCCTTAAATGCATACTTTGACATAACGTAGACGTCATATTCAGTTTGTCACTCCTACGTGCAGTTTACCAAAAAGATAATGGTTGCATTCAGTTTGCAATAACGTAACGACGGAGACACTTGATAACAAGTTCCGACAATGGCGATCAATCGACCGTCTTTAGCTACCGCTCGTGTTCCAGTTGTTGCCATATGTGTGGCTATTTTTGCGTTCTGCGATATTTTACTCCCTTGACTGATTATGAAATTATGGGCTATGCAGTTGGGTGCACTCGATCTGGTAAATGCGTGCGTCGTTTTTACACATAAAGTCGTTCCCGCTGGGCAATGCAAAACACGTATCACACCAATAATAAAGACATTTATTGAAATGACACACGCTGGTCCGGTCGGTTTCAGATGTTCGGCGTTGGGAGCGGACCTAAACCGGATCTGGCACGACTGCTCTCCCTGGGGCCATCCCACGATCGAGGCGCTCAAGAAACTGCTCAAAGCGCTCGACGCCGATAAGGTCCTTCTACAAACATCACTTCGTTTTCCGCGTTCGAGAAGTTGCCTAGTCTCCGGCTCGACAAGTAAAATCGGTCCGTAACATTTACCCGTCCGTCCCACGCCTGCGTACTGCCATTGATTGCATAAAGGTGCCGGTGGTGGTCGTTTCACGAACGCTCTTTGAATCAGACTCGTCGTTCTTAAGACGTCAGCCGCCGCCTTGATTATCGACGCCGACGTTACTGCGTGACTCCGTCTTCCCTCAGAGTAACGGGCTGGAGATAGTGATCGACATTCACGCGCACGCCAGCCTGCAGGGGTGCTTCGTGTACGGCACGACATACGAGGACGTGTACCGGTGAGCAGCCCGACCCCGACAGAACGGGACGATCAGGCGTTACAGCAGAGTGGCACCGACACCATGGCAGTGTGCGGCCAAGTGTTAATGAATGGGCCACAGAGATTCAGGAGCCTGCATACAACAAAATGACTCGTGATGGTTAAACTAGCAAAAAGTTTTGCAATCTGGACTGGGAAATATCTTAAGACGCGGGGTTGTTTTTAGAGTGGTATGTCTCCAAACTGTGTACGTGCGGAGTTTCAAAGCATCTTCCCGCGGTTTACCCTGCGTCCTAATCAGTCAGTTTTTTCCTGCTTTAATGTCGTGTGACGTCGCGAGAGGGTGCAGACCAATGCACATTTGAACAATTGCGTGTAATTTGTCTACGCATTGGTACGTTTGCGAAAAGTAGTATGCATATTATACGTACATTACTAACGTACAATTCGTATATGCATGCTATATGAATATTATTATGTAGGCATTCTTCATATTGACGGCTGTTTACATAACACGGCATATAATTTACCGCATATAGTATATAATTTATGCATCCAACAGGTACGAGAGGCACATAGTGTTCCCGAAACTGCTGAGCCAGAATGCGGAGGACTTCAGCCCGGTGAACACCATCTACAACCGAGACCCGCTGAAGCTGGGCACCGCTCGCAGGTCCGGCTCGACCGTCGTTCGGCCGGATCTGTAACGCCGTCAGCCGGGACTGCACCGCTTAACCTGGCTCAGTGCTAACGGAAGATTAAAGAAAAAAATGCGAGAGTTTCTTATCCGTAGATGATTAAGATGTGTGAAGACAGCCGTGATGACTCCGTGCGTTCAGTGATATCATCCACGTTCACGTTCACGTTCAGTGATCTTGCCTGGCAGGCCAAAAGTTTCCGTTGTTGTGGCTTTTGATGGTCTGTTAAAACAGTTCCAGAGTCGGGGGTCTGGACATTTACCTGCGCCAGTGTCTGACTGTCGTGACGCGGTGTGCCCGGCCACAGGTTCCTGTGCTCGCAGCTCAGTGATTCCGTCAACTCCTTCTCACTGCTGGTGTGCTGTGACCGGCCACAGGTTCCTGTGCTCGCAGCTCAGTGATTCCGTCAACTCCTTCTCACTGCTGGTGTGCTGTGACCGGCCACAGGTTCCTGTGCTCGCAGCTCAGTGATTCCGTCAACTCCTTCTCACTGCCGGTGTCCTGTGCCTGGCCACAGGTTCCTGTGCTCGCAGCTCAGTGATTCCGTCAACTCCTATTCACTGCTGGTGTCGATGCACGGCTACCACAGTCGGCACGAGATGGGCGGCCTGGTTGATTACACGGAGGAGGCCTGTATCCTTGAGACTCAGCATGAGACCGACATTTGAACATGTGGCTAGATCTCCTGCATATTTACGCCATTCGGATAGCGTAAAACGTCACGTGAAAATGCGGGAGCGCTTGACGTGTCTCCAAAGGTGAAAACCGCATCTTTCAACCCTATTGCATCGGTGGCTTCGACCGCGCGTCTCATTTGTTGCGTTTATGTGTGGCTGGAAATTCGCACGTGTTTTTCCCGCTCCCCTCCGCCATTCCGAAACCATTCACCTTAGATGGTCTGATAGGAGAATGGACCATATGACTTGTGAATGGCTCCACTCGGAGGATGGTCCCAACTCATGCTCTGATCAGCGCCCCACATTGGTTGCGAGACTGGCAAAAAGCCAAGTCACTGTTTAAATTAACACTTTCCAGGGTGCACCCAGACCTGCGCCGTCGGACGTCGGATTATTACCTTTCAAGCCATGCAAATCATTGATATTGATCCGCAGTGTTTAGCAGAATCCCGAGACAGTCAACGTGCGAGGTTGCGGCGCGAAAAGGCCCTGCCAGTCGCGAGCGCACGTTGACCGAACGCACACGAGGCTCACATGCTGTGTACGTAAACGCTGTGGATACGCCATGCATATCTACCGCCGTATCCTCCTATAGCCACGGGCGCAGACTGCCGGCCGCAGCTCCGTAGCCCCTGCTCTCCGGAGAGTCTCCTTGACGAGAGGCGCAGACATGCGTCTGGGCCGGGACGTGGGGCGCGCGCTGCTCGACTACTTCCGGGTGATGCAGGTGATCCCGGCGTCGGTGCGGCTCCAGCGGCCGGCGGCCGGCGCGGCGGAGCGGCCGCCCAGGCCGCAGAGGTGAGCCGTGACGCCTCGGCCGGCCGCCGCCACACCGGCCGGAGTCGGCCGAGTGACGCTGTCGCCGGCTAGCGGTGACCAGTTTGTCAGCGGCAGCTGAGGATACTCGAGATCTCGTGAATGGATCGAAAGAAGAGGCACTGGTGTGGTGGAAGCGTCGGTCCCGTCTGTCTTCTCCGCATCTGATACTGAGGACAGACTGGACCAGACGCATATCTGCGTCTGGTCCGGTCAGCTGCGTATCGCATATCACACGCCTGGTTCATGCAATGGTTGAACCATGCGTTGTATGTTGACAGTGGATTGTCTTAACAGATGCTGGCCACTGGCCACTTATAGGGGATTTCGTGTCCAGATCTGTCTGTCAATTCTCAGGGTATCCTGGATCTGTTCAGGTGTGTTCTACTGTCTGCTGACAGTGAAAGCGCTTGTCTATCTGTTTTCTGTGTCGAGTCCGTTTTCGTCCGTCGCCGGCCTCTGAGTGGGCAGACTCCCTGGTCGGCGGCCGTCTGTCCGCAGGCAGGAGCGGCAGCCGTCGGCCGGCCGGACCGTGCCGTCGCCGGCGGCCAGCACCAGCCGGCAGCTGGAGCAATACCGGCTCTCCGACTCGGCCACGTCCGACTCCGGCGCCGGCGAGCCGCCGGCGGCGGCGCTCAGCGTGAGCGTGCGCGGCCGCGGCGCGGCGCGGCCGGCGCCGGTCGTCACCCTGTCGGTCGCCGAGTCGGCGGCCGCCGGCGCGGGCCGCGGTCGGTCCGACTCCGGCTCCGACAGCGGCGCCGAGCCGGAGGCGCCGGCCGCCGCCCGACCGCCGCCGCGGCGGCTCGCCGTCCGCAGCGTCGACTTCCGTCGGCTGGAGCGGCTGCGGCGGCGCGAGCGGCGCGCGGCCGCCGCCGCCCTGGCCGGCCGCGGCCGCGGTCTGGGCGGCCGCGGCAGCCGGCCGGCGCGCGGCGGCGGCTTCTTCGGCTCGCGGCCGCGCTCGCTGGCCGTGCTGGGTCCGGCGGGGCTGCTGCGGCCGGAGACGCCGCCGCCGGCCGGCCGCCCGGGCATCAGCGTGCTCGACATGAGTCAGCTGGCGCGCGGCGGGCGTCAGCTGAGCTACAGCCGGCTGGGGGGCCGGCCGGCGCGGACCAGTCCACGCCAGCTGGGTGGCAGGAGGCAGGACTTGGTCATGCCGCCAGTCACCGGCACCTAGTCCGCCAGCGTCTCGGTGACCCGTTTCCTAGCAACGAGGCCGCTCAGCTCAGAGTGCTTGCAGTTTCTTTCTCGTGTCGGCTGTGCGAGCCGCCCGCAAGCCAAGGCCTATCGCGCCATTTACCACCTTGGCGATCACAGGCCTGATAAATGAAGTGCTTGAAGCGAGTAGTCTGTTGTCATTGATGCAGCCGGACATGTACGTGTATCCCGATAGAATGCGGGTTGTTTGCGTTTTGCGTCCGATTCTGGATTGACCGGGTTCCAGAGTTGCGTCGCCTCGGCACCGCTTCGCTCTGACCTCTCCGAAACGCCACACGCACGTCCAGGTGCGCGAAGTGTTCGGGACAAAACGGGGATAAGCGGCATTCTATGGGGATCCAGTCTAGCTCATAGCCTCTTGAATAAACATAGGTTCGACCTCACTGTCCGTATCGTGTGGTGTTTTTCTGCTTACTTCGCTTCCGCTGTCCATTCGCTACTCATCTATTGAGGCAAAGACCTATCAGCGTATGCTAATGAACGACACCTGGCATGCATTGCAAAACACCCAGAGGACGCTGTCTAATATTCAATCTGAAACACTTCCATTCCCATTCAAAACGAATCTTTCGAATACCACTGTTTCTTGTGATACTTTCGTAACTCTATGCCATCAAGATCAGTAATCCCATTCGATGATGCAGTTCCCTCCTGTAGCCACTCGTGTGTCGTGACGCAATTATCCATTATATAGTACTTAAGTCAGTTTCCATTACGCACTACATCCAAGTGTAAGCAATTATTTTGCAAATAAACAAAAAGACTCTAATAACACATTAAAAACGTGTATCTCGCAAGTTGTGTTTATTAGAAGAAACGCCCAGCGTAAATACCACTGAATCCAAGCACAACAAGCAAGAACCTGATTTTCCCCAGTCCGCAGGCCAGGCTGCCACCGTCTAGAAATCGTCCGTCACCACCATCTTGTTCAGGAGGCTGAACATGCCGGTGCCGCCGCCGAATGGCTGGCCAAGCACCAGCCTGGCCGACGGCGACTTCAGCTGGTCCACCTGACCTGCACCGCACAGACGGACAACGTCAGTGGCCGCACGGCTGCACGGACTGCGGCCGGTCCATCCCCACACCCAGACTCAGAGGCCGACTGTCCGCGTCAACAGGACCGGCCGAAACGTCAGCTGATCAACCGACCACGCGTCGGGACACAGCGAGCGTCGGTGCCAACGCTGCTGCAACTGGATGCACGGCACGGGCTCCACGCTGCGCGTCCTGCCAGGCGCAAGGTTCCACGTATCCGACACCCACAACTCGTGAAATTCTCGCTTCCAGCGACAGGAATCCCTACTGACGGGCCAATAAACCAGTGGCATCTGCTGGAAGTCTCCCCGCTGTCTGCCCCTCGTCGCAAACAGCGGCGCCCATGTATCCATATTACTCCGCAGAGGCACTTCATGAGGGCAGTGATTTCTGCCAGAATGACCCGGAGGAAACAACGGAATGAAATTGGGCCAACCACGGGAGCTGTAACACGCATTCCGTCATTCTCGGCTTTCGAGAACATCCGTGCAAAAGTTCTGCGACTTTAAAGAGCCGCAAAGAAGGCCTGGAACGCGCTATCCCAAAACATGGTCAATCTCAGAAGACATCAAGCCGACAAAGGCATTTCTGTCCGAACCAAGCATCCGGCGCGGCTGTAGTTTTACGCTCCGCAAAATAACCATTGCCAGTCGGCGCTCCCCTGCCGGGTCCACGTACCGGTGAGCACGGCGGTGCGCAGGAAGCGCACGGTGGTCTCGAAACTCATCTGCTGCAGCGGCGATACCACCGAGTCCATGGCCGACCGGTTGTAGCCGCAGACGCGGCCGCTGAACGTCATGTAGTCGGCGATCAGGCTGAGATGCCGCGGGCTCACCTGGATGCCGTACATCTCGAACACCGAGGTGATCTCCTGCCAGCCGGCCAAAAGTCGCGTCAAAAGACACTCCGGACAGCGCCCGCCCATCGTCCGTTCACGTTCACCCACACAGAAAGGTTACCATCTTCACTTTAAGAAATACTTTCTGTTCGAACTGCATTCCAAACATCAGATATGCGCAAGATCTCGATGGAATGCAGATTCCCTCGTTTTATGTCGGATTCTGAGCCGACCGGGATAGACGTAAATTAGTTACCGCTTTGCTCCAGGATAAACACGACCTTTCCGAAATGACGCAATGGCAATGGCCCGCCAGGCCAACGACGGGGCTGAAAAGAACACGAGGATAACCTGCATTTCATCGGGATCCAGAGACATGCCTGCCAAGCACTACTTTCCACTTCAACTTGTTTTCATATCCAGCCGATTTCCGGGCCATCAAGGCATCAGCGGCTCCTTAACGAAGGCACTGACCTTGACAATGGCCTTCGAGGCCGCCTCGATGCCGTACGTGTTGGCCATGCTGTGGATGTCGTTGCAGTGCATCCTGTTCAGGTCCAAGAGGTCCGAGTAGCGCGCCATGTACTGTCGGCACAGACGAATCTTCACCACTACCCATACCGAGTCCATGTGAGTCCGGCACAGCGGAACAAATGGCGCTAAACGGCGTTCACTGATGTGCGAACAAGACTGGTTATTCCTAAACGATACCTGGAAAAACAAACGACCAGTGCATGAAGTGAGTTCAATACAGTTTTGCACGATCAGGGGTAAAATTTGCAAATTTATGCCGAACAATGCGACTAATGGCTGCTATATCAATTTCCGGACATTCAACAGGCAAACTTCACTAAAAAAAATGTTAAACAGAGGCAAATCTCAGGCCTTTTTATGCTGTACGAAAAAATGCGTAATGAAAAATCATGCAGCCATACCAAGTTCATCAAACACCTCCAGCCCACGATACGGAATGAAGAAAATCCATTACCAATACAGAATGCAACCCAACTCGCCAAGTCTGCCATGTATCCACACGCTCCCTGCACAGCGACCTCGCAAGTCTGCCCGGGAGAAGTCCTCCGCATAGGCAGCTCGCCATGTCTGCCAGAGAGCCGTCCAGCCGCGTCCAGCGCAGCGGGCTCCCTCCGCGCAGGGTCGGGGCCCCCTCACCGTCATGTTGATGCCTTCCGTGCGCAGCAGCAGGCCGCGCCGGTCGTCCTCCACCACGAAGACGCGCGAGATGCCGGGCACCTGGTGGATGACGGCCGAGTTGGCCGCCTCCGTCACCAGGGTGCGCGCGTCGCACTGCCGGCTGGTGCTCACCTGCGGACCACGCGGCGGACGGCGCAGTGAGCGCGGGACCATCCGACTACACGAGCACAGGAGCCCGGCCGTACAGAAGGTGGTCTCTTTTGCTGACCCAGACGAAAAACACAGACAAAAAAGCAGCGCTTAAGGCATTGCCGATGTGCAGTCAGAAGCCGGCAGCTGTTCGTTCCTGCAGCGTGGGGCACACCCAGCCCCAGCTTCCGTCCATCCCCGAGGGACATAATTCGGCAATCACCGACACGACACGGCTTCTACCGGCGCCTCGAGGCCACCCCGGCCCAGCCGGCGGCCGCACACGTCTGCTGGCGAACGCGTCCAATGACGAGAGCGGCCTCACGCCTCCTCAGCCGGCGGCCGCACACGTCTGCTGACGACGGCGTCCAATGACGAGAGCGGCCTCACGCCTGCCTCAGCCGACGGCCGCACACGTCTGCTGACGACGGCGTCCAGTGACGAGAGCGGCCTCACGCCTCCTCAGCCGGCGGAGACGCCGAGCGCCGGCGCACTCACCGCCACGGCCAGCTGGCACCAGCGGCTGCGCTTCTGGTCGAACTCGTATTCCTGGACACGGCAGCTGTCGCTCTGGAGCGCCAGCACGACCGCCCGGCGGGCGGCCGCCTCGCGAGTCCCGGCCACCTGGCGACGCAGACCGCGGTCAGACCGGAGCACGCTCACGGCCGGCGGCACGTCCGCACACGCGTCCGGCGGCGCAGACCGCGGTCAGACCGGAGCACGCTCACAGCCCGCGGCACGTCCGCACACGCGTCCGGCGGCGCAGACCGCGGCGGCTCAGTCCCAGCCGTGAGCGACTTGACTGGCGAGCCGAGCAGGACCGACCACCCGCACTCTCACGGCGGGCGCGAAACGGGCACAGGCAGCGGCGCCGCCTCCAAAAAAACCTGGCCTTGACTCATACGCCGATTCTCCGGTCCGGGCCTGACCTGACCTGAATGGACTTGACCTGACCTGACCTGACCTGACTGGGCCTGACCTGACCTGACCTGAACTGACCTGATCTGACTGGACCGGGCCTGACCTGACCTGACCTGACCTGACTGGACCTGACCTGACCTGACCTGACCTGACGTGACCCGACCTGACCCGCACAGGGGCCCGGTTCGGACGCTGGGGGCGGCGACACTCGACCCACCTTGGCAGGCTCGTCGTCCAGACCTTCCTCGTCGTCCTCCTCCTCCGAGTCAGGAACACGCTCCTCCTGGTCGTCCTCGTCGTCAGACTCGTAGTCGGCCTCGTCGTTCTGGCGCGCCTTGGAGCGGGCCGCCGTGGCGTCGTCGTCCGGGTCCTGGCGGCAAACCCCCACATCGTGGGATAGTCGTATCAATAATATCAAACAGAGACCGCGAAACATAGACAGCTGGGAGCACAAAATTCAGCACGATTAGGCGCGTCCATTTTCTAAACTCTAGCCCTGAAGAGAAGACAAAAAAAAAACATGACGACATCTTACAAAACAAACGGTGGCTAAAAGGAAAAAGCTCCTTTCCTCACCAAAACCTTGGGAAACTGGCTAAAAGCCACAAGCCATAAAGTGATTCTGTCTACCAAAACTTGTAAAAAAAAAACCCTTTCACCGACAGCGATTCGGGCCCACTGCCGGGGTTCTACCGCATAGCAAGAGCGGCACAGCATCACGACACACCCAGCGCCGGGGCCGGCCAGCCGCCGTCAGCCGCACCACTGACCGGCTCCTCCTCGGAGTCGTCCTCGTCGTCCGGCCGGCGCCGCCTTCTCGGCGTCGGCCGGCGAGCCGGCCGGCTCGTCGGCGGCCGCCTCGCCCTCCGCCGGCTCGGCCTCGGCCTGGTCGTCGGCCGGGCCGGCGGCCGCCTCTTCCCGGCCCAGCACGCTGCGACAGACCCGACGACCGATCTCTGAGAGGTGCTCCCCGCAGCGGCACCCGCACACAGCCTCAGGTAACATGGATAAACGGCCGTCTGTCGGCATTACCGCCGACAGACGCCGGGACAAGAACCAGTGGTACAGAACGATAATGGCGGAAGACAACCACGCACGGCACATACCGGCTAGACAGCAGTACAACCGTCCCTGGTTAACTGTTCCACGCACAGGACATGTCAAACAGCATCATGAATGCCATCCGGCAGACTATCAGTTCGGGAACAGAGAGCAGAAGATCCATCACCTGTTTCGCTACTAAAGCATGTGTTCGGCGTAGTTACAGCACAATAACGAACTACTAAGGCGCCGTAAATTAACGAACAAAACTAAACCGTAAACAAATGGGGTACAGGAGCGTTTCAACAGTACATCTGCTCCAAACAGACCAATAGCAAGACGGCGCCAAGTGACCCGCAGTCCAAAAAAGATTCAACTTACTGAGCATAAATACCAAAGGGCCAAATATCGGGAAAACAAACATACATCTAATGTAACAAAGAAACAGTCATCGCTGCGCCCACCTCTCCACGTCCTTCAGCTTGAGCGTCTTGGCGAGCAGCTTCATGAAGCGACGCACCCAGACCGTCTCGACGTACTGCAGCACGGCGTCCGGGGTGACGGCGAACTGGTCCCGGTAGGCCGAGCGGGGCAGCAGCTCCAGCCGCAGTCGGTACACGCGCGTGTGCCTGCCGAGCGGGCGCAGACACCGTATACAGAACACGGCCCGCTGTGACCGGCAGGTCAGATCACCGAGCCAAGTGCCGACGTGATACCGAGGAGTCCGCGTGCCGATCCAGTCGCTGATTTGTTCATCACATGGGACGACAGCTGGGTTCTGACCACTTTCGGGCAGAGCCGGGTCTAGAGCTGACGATGACTACATTCCGTGTCACCCATGTGCACGAAGGGCCTGTGGCAATGACCCTTTCCATATATACCGAACGCGCGTAGGCGCCGCTCATGTTGCAGCGTCAGACTCTGTCCACGTGTTGTCTGCACGTGTCGTCTACTGACCCGGCCATGGTCCGCTCTGTCACAGTCACGTGACGTAACACCTGGGCCAGCGTGACCCGGGTCAGCTGCAGCTTCAGGCGCCGCGCGCGCCGGGCCAGGTCGTCCACGTCCGAGCGGAACGGGATCTCCATGCTGGGCGTCTTCATCGACTTGGAGGCGGAAAGAATCTCCCGCAGGCGGGGAATTCCTGTCGAACAGCGACAAAAGACCACTGGTCAGGCGCAGGCACAGCCAGGCGTAGGCACCGCCAGGCGAGCCAGGAGTCACAGGGAGGTGTACCAGTCGGTTTACTAAAGCGGGTTGCCAGTGGTTTGAGAAGGCCAACGAATGACTTGTCATTTGAAACGCAACCTGGATAATGCAGGTCGACGCAAGTAGTCAGACAGCCAGGCAACTAAACTTGTGTTACAGTTCACCACCATGACTGCAGAAAAACGAGCATACCGTATCGCGCAGTCGTGTCTGCGCAAACGTCACGTTAGAACACAGCCACCACAGAGAACGCGACAATCCTCTATCTCAGCTACGACAAACGACCTGTTGCATCCCACTCGATCTGCAGTCGGCACGAGCGGCGAGGACGAACACGAGCCGAGCTTACCCAGAGTCACGTTCATGTCTCCCAATCCGGCAAAATGGAACGTGTTGAGGGTCATCTGGGTGGACGGCTCTCCCACCGACTGCAAAGAACGACCTCCGCGTCAGCCGCAGGACGCAGGGGTGTGGGGAAACTACGGAAGCGGCCGTCAGCACAGCAGCTGACAGCTGCTTCCGTTCTTATCTGTGTTAGCAAATGTACGTGAAGGGGCACACACAACAGTCCGGAAGCTTGCAATGTCGGCTCTGTCCACAAAGTCGGCACAATGAATCAGCTGAATTAAATCCACCGGGAAAAGTCGTCGATGCGCGTTACAACGTCCTTACAACGTCCTTCAGCTTCGGCTACCGCGGCAGACTGACATTTCCCACAGCCACGGCAGCGATCGTGACTTACAAAACCAACGTGATGGCCACCGTGAAACGTAACGATTCAACTGACTGACAACTTGTCGCGCACGACTGCATCAGTTTTCGAAATTCACACAGGAGAGGAGTGGTATCCAGACATCTCATTCGGCGCCACGACAGCAAACCCGACCACACGACCGGCGGCTGACAGTGGCGCATTGGCGGGACGTCATCACCCGATGTTCCACAACTCACCTGTCCCGCTACCAGGCCGACGGCCTCCCCCGGCTGGACCTGAGCGCGGCACGCCTTCAGGTAGAGCAGCTCCTGCAGCTCGGTGGAGTCGCCAGGCCGTGCCGACAGGTACTCGGTCACCATGTGGTCCAGGCGCTCGCAGACCGAGGAGAAGTGCGCGTCCGGCCGGTACACGGAGTCCACGGGGTCCGGACACCGACGGCTGGCCGACTGGAACCTTCAGTCCCGGCCCACCGTAAGCGGACACCGGCGCACAGAGTCGAACAGAAGCTGCAGTCTAACGGCAACACCAAGAGCACGCGCAGCTGAGCAGAAGCCGGAGTCTAACGGCGACACGCAACAGGCAGAAATGAGCAGAAACCGCAGTCTAACAGCGACAGACAGCACACAGAACCAAGCAGAACCCGCAGCCAATCTCAAGACTTGGGGCAACCGTGATCAAGCACTGACAAAGCATAAACCTGCTGGGGACACGGGGGCGTTTTAACTACATACGCCATTCACAGCCAAGATGCCGAGTAGCAATATTACATACGCCTTATGGTATATCTTCGACTAATCGACCTCAGTGCCAACGATAACATCACAGTATCACCGATGGGAACAGGTTTTAGGAATGTTTGCACATGCTGTAATGCGCATTACTGTTACAAACATGGAGGATATCATTGTATCCCATTTTCCCTGGACCACAAAGGAAATGTCCGGGGTTTCTTTTTCTTTTCAAGACGGGATTTTCGAGTCTTAATCCCATCTTTGTACAGGGCTTCAAAAACGACTTCCGTTTTTTTTTTTTTTTACTTGCCATTTCCAGGATTTTTACGGCAGCTCCACAAAATATGGTGAAATTTCCTATATATTATCTGTATCAATTATTTCAAATTTCCACCTTTTTTGTCAAGAAGCGGAGCCAGGCCAAGTTTTTGGGAGGCATTCCCGGTCGTTTCTGACACTGCTTAATACAGACGAAAAAAAGGATGTCAAAAACAGATTTTAAGGTGTAATTTAAAATTTGACATGAGTGCACGGGTTAATACCTGGGCAAACATACAAAAATAGTTGTGATGACCCGAGGTCATTTCACTAGGTCAGATCAAGGTCAACAAACAAAATTTGTTTTAAGCATGTTTTTTGGCACTAATAAAAAGCGCGATATATGTGGCTTAGGATAGTATTTTCTACTTGCGTTTAAGGTTCAAATCAAAATTAGATCAGATCATGGAGACTTAAAATGTCCGCGGGCGTACCATACATCAAGATGGCCATAAAAAGGTCCCTGAGGAATAAAATCTATTCCAATGACTGGAATCGTTGTAAATACTACTGAATGAATCCCAGATTATTTTCAGCGGTTTTGAGGTCATCTGCGGTCATATGAGATCGAAGGTCATAGCTGGTCAGATGAAAATGCGACCATGAGAGTTCCCCTTTTCCTGTCCCTGACACCGCCTATACCGGCATTATACAACGTAATGCACTTCCCATTTCATAAGTATGAAAAAACTAATGCAAGCTAAAACGGAAAAAAATCACTTTTACATTACTTCAATTTTCAGTGACAAGTACTACACTCTCCAGGTCCTGTGAACTTCAGGGAAATCTGCCGAAGTTCAAGAGGTGTGGACACCAAAGGGAAATTCCCACCCAGTAGCTCTCGGTTAATACCAACTGCATGAAAACCGATTCATAAACAATGGATTAAACAAAGAATTAAACAATATCCCCCTCTCTTCTGACTGTCTTGCTCCCTGTAACCTCCTACAAAAATTCAAATTCGGCTAACAAAAATGTGGTTTACGTCAAAGCGAATCCATTGCCGTTTTTTGCAAATCAAACTGGACCAGTAGTTCTTGGGACCTAAGAGGGGGGCGAATACGCCCCCCCCCCCCATACAAGAATGCGTCCAAGCGTTATGGATAAGGGAATAGGGTTAAATCATCATTACCTTACCTCCAAACAAAGCACAAACCACACGTATACTTCAGTGAAAGGACTGTCCAGAGACACAGCAGCACGCAGCACACAATGTCTCCGTGGCGCTCAACATACAGTTTGGGGTTGTCCAGTCCGTTCCACAGCTTCAGATGTTCGTGGTAGCTGAGCGGCCGGTTGGTTTTCGGGTGTCTGAGCCACTCCTGCTCCACCTCCGTCGCCCGGCTGAACTCCAGGAAAGGACTGGAGCGCCTATGCTCGCCCGGGTCGCCGAACTCCTGACGCCACTTCCGCAACTGAAACGGACACCAGTCATTATTTCTGCAGCTAAAACAGACACCCGCCAGACAGCATCACTGCCGCAGCTGAAACAGACACCCGACAGACATCACTCCTGGAACTAAGACACCCGTCAGACAGCGCCACTTCCGCAGCTGAAACAGACACCCGACAGACATCACTCTTGGAACTAAAACAGACGCCCGTCAGACAGCGCCACTGCCGCAGCTGAAAGACACAGACAGACATCACTCCTGCAGCTAAAACAGACCACCATCGGACAACGTCACTCCTGTAACTAATACACACCACCGTCGGACAACGTCACTCCTGCAACTAAAACAGACCACCGTCAGACAGTGTCACTTGCAAACCCCTCCCCTCACCATACAAATTGCTTTAGTACTGGCAATGTTGACACCAACACCATTCACGAAGTGGGTTACCTTTTTCTTCATCTTGCGGATGCCGTCCAGCCGAGAGCGCTGTTTGAATGTCTCCACCAGCTGACGATCCACCATGCCGCGATGGTTGTCGTCAAAGAACGGCAGCTGCTTCTGCGTCAGGTAGACTACCTTCTGCGTCTCACATCCGTCCTCGCCGTACCGAAACTGAAACGGGCCAAGCAACGTATCACCTCACAGAACTGAAATAATGTTGTCAGTTATTCACGGGTCACGGAGTCACAGGCATGGCAGATCGGCGAATGACACCATCAACAACACGATGACCATCGCTACGTCGAATGAGCCATTTGTCGGAGCATTCATCTATGGCCCGGGTCGGTGTCGTCGATATCGCTGGCATGGTCAGCCCGCGGTCTGTCCCAGCCGTCGGCTGTCAATGACCCCGGCGATACGCTGTCGCCACCGGCCTGACATGACTGGTCCGCAGTCCGTGACGGCTGTCACCTGCCACTGACCTGGATGACGCTGCCGTCGCTGTCGCGGACCGTCAGGTCGTAGTTGACCACCAGGCCCTCGAGGTGTTTGATCAGGCAGCGCTGCAGGTAGCCGGACCGACTGGTCTTCACGGCTGTATCGATCAGACCCTGGCCGAGCAGAACAGAGCAGCCGACCGGTCAGGACCGCAAAGCAGGACAGATCAGCACGTCCTGAACAGCAGAACAAAACAAAGCGGCCAGTCAAGATCACAGAACAGAACAGATCAGCACGTCCCCGACCACAGCAGTCCGTTCTGGACGCTGGCAAGCCGAGCATTCATAGCAGAACAGACGAAATCAGGTCACCCCAGCACGCCCGGGACTGAAGGCCGATCATTCGACCCCAGCGCGCCATTAAAACGGCATGACTGACTTCAAATCACAGGCCGATGATAAAACCCGGTGTCACAGCCCTGCAAGACGGGATGGCCCCGGCCGGATCTCCATACGACCCCAGCCAGACCTCGCACATCACCCACTGACCAGCTCTCCTTCCTGCCGGCCCGGCGGCGGCCAGACCGGAGTCCGCCCCTGCCAAGCCGACCGCGGACCAGCTCACCTCCCTGCCGGCCATGCAGTGGAAGAAGTACTCCTGCGGCCGGATGCCGGTCATGAAGCGGCTCGAAATGAAGCCGCCGGCGCGCGGGCTCAGGTCGTACGGCGCGAAGCTGGGCAGCGTCTTCCCCGACACCATCCGCGGCGGCCGCTTCCCCTCCAGTTCGATCTGCCCAGGCACAAGAGGACGCACAGTGATGTCTGCTGGACCGAGACCATGCCCAGTACAGAGTTAGACAGCGAGTCAACAAATGGATCCGTCAACCTTCTCGTGACAAACACAAAGTGGCGAGGTACAAATCAGATCCGAGATACAAGGGGTCAACGTCGACCCTTAAATGGACCGTCCACGTAACCGCACCGCACAATGTACCACACGACTATGAATCCGTCACCACGCGAGCACGCAGGCGTACGCACCTGGCCGAGCAGACAGCTGATCTGCATGGTGTTGACCTTGGAACCCTTGGCTCCGGACTCGACCATCAGCTGCAGGTTGTTGTCCGGGAAGGCCCGCACCAGCCCCAGCGGGAGGCAAGCCCTGTCGGACGGACCGCCGATAAAGACGGCAGTTCTGCGCCCGTCGCGCGGCACCCGGCAGAACTCACAAACTCACAAAGCTCTCTCAAACTCTAACAAGTAATTTCCAACCTGACGTTATAGTCATCAAAACCACGGGGTCGAGCCCCTCCCCCGCCGCCCCGAGCCGGGTCCACTCACCACCCGTCCACCCGTCCCAGACCGGGCCACGAGATCGGCGTCGGCTCACCGGTTGATGTCGTTGCTGACGGCGTCCAGCCTCTGTTTGTAGGCCCTGTCGAGGTCGCGCTGCATGCGGCTGCTGCCGGCCAGGTGCGCCTGCTCCAGGCGGCGGCGCAGGTCGGTCACGTCGGCCGCCGCCTCGCTCGGCGCCAGCCCCAGCGCGTCCGCCGTCGCCTCGGCGCCCAGCTGCGCGCGACAGCGAGGGAGCCGCCAGTCACGGGAAAGGTGTCTCTCACCCGGCTGCCGTCCACACCGGCGACAGCTGCCCTCGCGTCCCAACCGCTGGGCTATTCAACTACTCGGCGACGGAGGGGGTCAAGAACAGTTCTCGGGTATCCAAGACGACGTGCTGATTGGGGCAGAAGCTCGCAAAGTGCCGCATGCTGACTGAGACAGGTTCCCATACAACATACAGCAGCTGACGACGACAGCGCCAGCTTTAACAACAAAAGCAGTAACTGTTATGATGGCATTTCATTCAAGCTACCCTATTTACCCTGTTCTTCCAATTCAGAAACAGCTGTTAAGCGCAGCAGCTTCCTGATGCATACTATTAAACAGCTGTTAAACGCAGCAGTCTGCTGGTGCGTACTGACCTGGGTCGATTGCCTGATGATCTTGTGTCGCTGACGGTCGGCCTTTGACGTCACCAGGATGTCCTGCACGCCCAGCGTGAAGCCCATCACGTGCAGACAGCAGGTGAAGAGCCGGGAGAACGCACTCAGCAACCGGCTACTGGCCAGGCCGCCATACAGCTGTACACAGTCAGACACAGCGTCAGCAACCGGCTACTGGCCAGGCCGCCATACAGCTGTACACAGTCAGACACAGCGTCAGCAACCGGCTACTGGCCAGGCCGCCATACAGCTGTACACAGTCAGACACAGCGTCAGCAACCGGCTACTGGCCAGGCCGCCATACAGCTGTACACAGTCAGACACAGCGTCAGCAACCGGCTACTGGCCAGGCCGCCATACAGCTGTACACAGTCAGACACAGCGTCAGCAACCGGCTACTGGCCAGGCCGCCATACAGCTGTACACAGTCAGACACAGCGTCAGCAACCGGCTACTGGCCAGGCCGCCATACAGCTGTACACAGTCAGACACAGCGTCAGCAACCGGCTACTGGCCAGGCCGCCATACAGCTGTACACAGTCAGACACAGCGTCAGCAACCGGCTACTGGCCAGGCCGCCATACAGCTGTACACAGTCAGACACAGCGTCAGCAACCGGCTACTGGCCAGGCCGCCATACAGCTGTACACAGTCAGACACAGCGTCAGCAACCGGCTACTGGCCAGGCCGCCATACAGCTGTACACAGTCAGACACAGCGTCAGCAACCGGCTACTGGCCAGGCCGCCATACAGCTGTACACAGTCAGACACAGCGTCAGCAACCGGCTACTGGCCAGGCCGCCATAGAGCTGTACACAGTCAGACACAGCGTCAGCAACCGGCTACTGGCCAGGCCGCCATAGAGCTGTACACAGTCAGACACAGCGTCAGCAACCGGCTACTGGCCAGGCCGCCATAGAGCTGTACACAGTCAGACACAGCGTCAGCAACCGGCTACTGGCCAGGCCGCCATACAGCTGTACACAGTCAGACACAGCGTCAGCAACCGGCTACTGGCCAGGCCGCCATACAGCTGTACACAGTCAGACACAGCGTCAGCAACCGGCTACTGGCCAGGCCGCCATACAGCTGTACACAGTCAGACACAGCGTCAGCAACCGGCTACTGGCCAGGCCGCCATACAGCTGTACACAGTCAGACACAGCGTCAGCAACCGGCTACTGGCCAGGCCGCCATAGAGCTGTACACAGTCAGACACAGCGTCAGTAACTGGTGTTCACAGGCAGCACGCCACCATGCAGCTGACCACAGCACTACATCGTCGCCCTTCCCACTTCATCCAACTAATATCTAAGGGTCCATAAGTTTAATCATGATCTTCCAGAAATATTATCCAATGTCCACATGAAACACATCATCCATTATCCAAACGCGGTTATGACTGACTCCGCCACGTTATTTCCGCCCCTGTTACGGTCAGGACCGCGGTGCAGAGCAGGAGGCGGGGAGCCGATTACCTCGTAGAAGCCGTGCACCAGCGAGTAGGACACGGCGCCGTACTGCTGTTTGTCGAGCACGCCGCAGAGCAGGTGTCCGGCGCGGATGATCACTTCGCTCTCGGACATGTCCGGCTCGACCACGGCACCGCCGGCGGCGCATGGCCGGGCAGGCCGCCGCTGCCACACCTGACAACACGACCGTCACGTCACATACATCAGCCTCTACAGCTGACCACGGCTGAGAGGGCAGTCACGTCAGATACATCAGTCTCTACAGCTGACCACAGCTGGCCACAGGACCGTCACGTCAGATACATCAACATCTACAGCTGACCACGGCCGACAACACGACCGTCACGTCAGATACATCAGGCTCCACATCTGACCACAGCTCCCACAGGACCGTTTCGTGAGCTCCCCCTCCGCTCCGCTCACAAATGACCACAGCTAATAACAGCAGAAGAGTCATGTCAGTTTGTCATGCACATCTGATTACAGCTGGCACATCAGCTTTCCCCTAGCCAAACTAAAGATGACAAGAGCAGTGAAGTCACGTTAATTGCTTCCACACATCTGACCACATTTGACTGGATCAAGTTCACTAAAGGAACTCCATCCAATCAAATCCCTCTCATCTGAATAGAACCCATCACAACCGTCCACACTCGGACAGAAGAGACATGTCGCATCGAACGCCTCTCACATCTGAAGTCTACCACAACCGACCACACCTGAGGGGAGTATGTCACATCCAGTCACCTAAACATATGGCCACACATCAACACAGCAGAGTGGTCAAACAAACAACCACTACCAGTTGTTCAAATGAGTTATTCCCTTATACCTGAACACGTCAATTTTATCCCATTCGACCAATCACATTTGCTTCTGCCGTGCATCCAAATATCCTGACCACAATGGACCAGTCAACTCCACGTCACCCCAGGGCTGCCCAGATCAGCTGGGCAAGGAACATCTGCTGTCCCTGTGCGCAGACCTCCCGCATCCCGGCCGGCCTCTCGAGCCCTCCGGACATCTCCGCTGGGACGTCCCGACCTGAGCCGTCAGCCAGCTACGCCAGACCAGGCGAGCCCCGCCCCCGAGGCCGGTCAGACCGGCGGCGGCAGCCGACCCACCTTATGGCCGAGCTTGGCCGCCGAGCGCAGGTTGATGGCCGGCCGGCCGGGCGGCGTCAGGTTCACCAGGATGGTCGAAACCACCTGTTTGCCGGTCCACAGCGGGCGCGGGCGCAGCACGGCCGGCGGCAGCAGCCGCACGCGCTGGCGCAGCTCGCCCAGCCCGCTGGCCACCAGCTGCTGGTACTCGGCCCGCTCGAAGAACGTGCCGCGCATGGTGAGCCGCACGCCGGCCACCACGTGGTCCTGGATCAGGCCGCCCAGGGGCGTGCCGTCCTTCGGCACCAGGTAGTGGTTCGGAGAGAAGGCCAGGTTGTAGGCCTCGCTGCGGGCCTCCTGTCGGCGGCGGCACAGACCGGCGTCAGAGGCAGACCGGCGTCAGAGGCAGACCGGCGTCAGAGACAGACCGGCGTCAGAGGCACTCGGCACTCGGCTCCGCTGGCGGGAAGAACGGTGCCTCGGACGCTGCAACTCAGCGGGATAGAACGTTCCTTAGCGGGCTGCGATCTGAGACGGCGAGGGAGGAACGCGACCATTACCTGGGACTGCGGCAGGTGAAGGTTCATCTCGTCGCCGTCGAAGTCGGCGTTGTAGCTCTTGCAGTTGGAGTAGTGCAGCCGGAAGGTCTTCTCGGCCGGCAGCACGCGCACCTGCTGCCCCAGGATGGACGGCCGGTGCAGAGTCGGCTGCCGGTTCAACAGCACCACGTCTCCCGTCACCAGGTGACGGTGAACCTGGGGAGGACGGGCACGAAGTCAGCTGATAACGCCACCAGGTCAGCCGGGACCGCTTCCGAGTAGCAATGTCCTGGGAACAGATCAAACTCATCAGGAAACTATTCCACATTCCCCGCAGTCCAGTCTGACCACACATAGTGAATGACAACCAGTTAGATAGCTTGTGGGCCGCATCATGAATGAGGCCGACTTCGCTGTTGCCAGCAATTTTCCTTGATGCACTCCGCAATGCAAAAGGCTATTTATCGATCTAGTCTAGTTCCGTATTTCTGTTCGCTGCCATTACTGAGCGGCTGAAAAACACGGAAAGAAAACTAAATATATGAGTTAAAGCACTCTGATCCCGGAATAATTCTGCGGAAGAAAGGGCTTTCAAGACAAAACAATGCAAATGCAACGACACACAATTCAGACTTGAGCTATGCTATGGTGGGACTTTCGTGATTCTGTGCCCCGTAGTCGCGAAATTACTCGCGTACGGAAACCGTCATGGCCCCGCCGGGCCAGTCAATTTCATCTGTCCTGCTAGTTGAAGAGTAAGACACAATCGGCCTTCGGCATCGATTGCAGAAACAATGGCTGTGTTTAATCTCCTCGTTTTTGAAGGAACAATAAGACATGGCGTGCAAAGTTGTTTGCGGAAACAGCTTCAGGCTTCACTTCACTTTTTATGAGCGCGGAAACCCGAAAATTCAAAGGCTGGCAAATCTCGCTAACACGAGGCGTTCATATCACAAAATACATTTCTGGGACTTCTGGAGATAAGGTCTCGATAAATTTCGTGCCGTTCCAAACGTGCGCTCATTTTGGAATCATGAACAAAAGAAGTTCAACCCCCCAAAGTCCACCAGAACACATAACGCACAGACATCCTAGTTGGCGTCCGAAAATTACATAAAATGGCAAAAAAAGACCAAAATTTCCATACACATTCCAAATGAATTAAGCCCCGCGGCACACGTGACCACGTTTGATGCAGTTTCCAGTTACGTACGATCTTGGGTCCGATGAGTTTTCTGGACTGCTCCTCGGTGGGGGTGAGCAGGCTGGCAGCCACCGACGCCAGTTGTTTGGGGTCGTCACGCAGCACCACCTTCATGCCGTTACCCATTTGGACGGCGTTGGCGCTGGGGGCGAAAACAGAAACTTAGGTTAGTTAATGACGTTAAGGAGAGGTCAGGCCATGCTGAATAACCTCTTTTGCCAACTGGGGCATGACGAGTCACTGGTGTTTCACGTCAGCCCAGATATGTTTTAGATCAGAGACTAATGATTACATCTGGTAAATGACATTAGTGGCATAAGGCAAGTACGTTGCAAGCTAAATGGACTTCATTTCCAGCATACGCTGAGTAGGGGTAACTGATACCTTCGTTTCAGAGGTTCTTGTGCTCTGTCAACCACTCCCAGCTGCAAGTTACACACAGCCCACAATATCCTTGCACTGCTGCAAAGCCCAGCTGCCACCAGGTGAGTGCCGCACCAATGTCCGCTGACTCCGAATGAGCACCGCACGGCCGGTCCGTCTCACCCCGGGTGCCTGTTCGGTCCGTTCAGCACGGCCCGCTGCAGCTGGGCGAAGTTCTGCGGCGTCACCGGCTCCGGGTACGTCAGCCGCTTGGCCATGATCTCCGGCACGCCCATCTCCTCCACGTTCAGGTACGGATCGGGCGTGATGACCGTGCGGCCCGCGAAGTCCACCCGCTTCCCCATCATGTTCATCCGGAAGATGCCATCCTTCTTCTCTAGCACCTGCAACGGATACGGGTCGCTAATATTACGCAAAGTACTCATACGTTAGGACCATTTTTCGTATAGAAACAAGAGCAATTACCTTTTACCAAACTTTCACCGATGTGTGGGATGAGTTGTTACGGTGCTCACTGACCAGAAATGCTCGTAAATGACAACAAAGCAATGCATGAACAAGAATAAACCGCCGTAAAAGTACGAAAAAGAATTTCACCAGATTGTTTTCTGTAACTGTCTGCCACTTTCGCCATCCGTTTTCCGGTGGCCTGTTTCAACCGGCGGCGCGCATCGACGCCGCCCGGCCGCTGTCAGCCGCGAGCGGGCAGCTTTCCACGCTCCCGCGCGGCGCCAGCGGCGGCCGCCCGAGCCGTCCGGGCCCCGCACCTGTTTGATGCCGCGCAGGTTCTTGGCGTTCAAGCGGCGCGCGATGATGCGGTTCATGTCGGCGTCCATCACGCAGTCGACCAGGCCCTGCAGGTTGCCCCAGCAGCGCATCATCTTGTCGTCGATGGTGGCTCCCCGGACGGCGTCGTAGACGCGCTGCTGCTCGGGCGGCAGGCTGGCCGGGTCGGCGCCCGACTTCCGCAGGGCGATCAGCTGCGCCATCACCCGGCTGCATTCCAGCACGTTGGCGTACACGTACGTCTGCGTGTGCTCCACGTCGCGTCCGTTGACCCGGTCCATCTGAGGGGCACGACGCTAGCTGAAGGACGCGCTCGGCCCAGAAGAATGGCTGCAGGACTATCGTCAGTGCACGCTCTCCTACCGAGTATCGGCACAAATCGAAACATTGCAAGTTAGCGGGTCTCCTCGTATGTCGGAAGTCTCATGCGAACAAACACATCCTTGTCTGACGAAACGGCGTGGTGGAGCGAACTGTCATCAGTGAGTCCCACTGTATCGTTATAGTGTCGTGTCCAATCGACGCGCGTCAAAACTGGCACCTCCGAACTCCCGCGTACTGGGTACATCGCAGCAATGGCTCTCGCATCCATGACAGTAAAACGGCGACTGGAGATGACCCGAGGGAACATGACGTTATTTTTGGTCCGGTTCCAAACACAGGACACACCCGGAAGACCCCACAGCCCTGCAGCAGGTCCCACCACGCAGCGGGACATGCAAACCCATGGCCAAGTACATATCGCACCGTGCCCAGACGACAGCAGCGGTACACAGTGGACCAAAACGCGAGTACATACGGGCCGGAGCCGGGGCGCCGTCACCGGCAGCGCCTCCAGGAAGAAGCAGTCTGTCGGGTGCTCCCTGTCCTTCAGGTTGTTGAGCATGCCGAACACGTGACAAAGCAGGTCTCGTTCTCGTGCCCACAGCTTTCGCAGGACATCACTGCCGTAAGCAAAAGAAAAAACAGTCAACATACGAAACATTAACCCTATTCCCGGCAGGGGAGGGGCGGAATCCGCCCCCCTCAGGTTTTTTGCTTGCCAATTCCAGCCTTTTTAACGCAGCTTCACGAAACTTGGTGACTTTTCCTAGCTATTCTTTCTACGTGCTGTGACAAAATTTCACAATTCTATTTTGCTCAGGGGCGGAGCCAGGCAACGTTTTTGGGAGGCACCTCAGGCCATTTTTGGCCATGTTGAGGGTAAAATGAAAATGTCTGCCAAAAACAGAGTTTTAAAGCTAGAACTTAAAACTTTATATGGATGTATAGCTAAATAGTTGGGCAATGTGCAGATATAATTTTGTTTATCTGAGGTCATTTTACAAGGTCAGGTCACGGTCAAAAGTCAAAATTCGTTTTTTTGGTATAATTTCGGCGCCATTTTTTCAAATGCCAAACTCGGAATATATGTGGCGTAGAAGGGTACCCTCTACTTGTGTACCAAGTTTCAGCTTGATATCAGGTCGGGTCACGGAGCTATGACATAAAATGTCAGTGCGCGTACCCTATATCGCAATAGCCATACACTGATATTTTTGAAACAGAGTGAATTCAAATGATTGAAAACGTTTACAGATAATATTAAATGCACACGAGATGATTCCAAGTGGCCCCAAGGTCACTGGAGGTCATTTAAGGTCAAAGGTCACAAGATGATCTGAGTCAATCAAGATGAACTGTCATGGTGTGACCATGACAGTTCCCCCTTTTTCATGTCCCTGGCACCGCCTATGCTAACATTATACAAACATTGTAATGCGATTTGTACTTCTTTAGTATAACATGACTAGCAGAAGCCAAAAAAGGGTGTTTGCCTATTTTGTTCGTTCATTTGTTAAAAAACTAATCCTCCTATTTTTGAAACCCTGTGAACGCCCATGAATTTTCCAAAAATTTCAGATTTGCGGACCCATGATAAAAGCCCTATCCATAATCTCTCGATTCATGCCAGTTTCATCGAAATCGGTCCATAAACAACGGAGTTATAAGAAGTCCAAAAGTACCCCCATTTTGACATTTTTGCCCCCTGTATCAACAAATTTCAAAATTTTGAAAATTTCTTTTTATAAAAATGTAGTTCACGTCACGGCAAATCGATTGCCGTTTGTTGCGATGAAATCGGATGTGTAGTTCTCGAGATCTCAGGGGGGGCCGAATCCGCCCCCCCCTGCCGGGAATCGACCATACCGTCTAGCCTTCCGGGAATAGGGTTAATCAGAATCAGATGCTCCGGTCAAAAGGCGACAACGCACCAGTTCTCTTCAAAACAAGGTCCTCTATTTGCCCGTCACCTGGACCGTACTACCAATCTCGGCTGCACATGATCGGGGAGGTGTCCCCGGGACAGACCTGTATCTCAGTCTTGGGCCTTCTCGATTCTCCCCCCCCCCCCCCCTCCCACTTTGTTATCCTCACGTCATTTGTTTAACATTCTATAGCTTGTAAGAGTACTGAGCCTGTCCCCCGCCCCATACAGGCCAATACAGATTTGAAGAAGGACCATGGATGGCATTTGCCATTCCCTCTACTTCTGGTGAATTTGTCGTTTATTATCTCGTAGAAAACTGTATGCAGGCCTTGATCAACTACACCAACCAAACCCTAAATGGACGGAGAGGCAGACTCCACAGTGGAACCACTGTCTGCCAGTAGCTGAAACTTACCGGGCCTCAGACGCAGTCAGGTAGCCTCGCTGTTCAGTGGCGTCTGCTTTCTCTTTTCTCGATTTCCTCCTGAAAGCGGGAACACGTATGTTAACCTCGATTATGTTACCATGATCAGTAACAGGGAAAGGGCTTAATATCACGTTGGCGAGGATCAGGAGACCTACAGTGATGCGATAAATGGAATGAAATCAAACCTCTTTCCATGTCACGGAGGTACGATGCATGGCATTTTGTTGCGTAGATCTTGGGCCAGAGCAGATTGTTCACAAACAAGACCCTCGTAATAAACAGGAAGAACTATAAGCCATCAAACAAAAAATGACGCTCACACAAAGCACAAAAACGTCACGGTTGAGACAGCAAACGTGCGTTAAATGACTGAGCAAGGAGTGGTAAATACCATCAATTTCAAGCAAGGACTCAAAAAATTCAGTCCGTAAAACCAGTTTCCGAAGCAAGAACGAAACGAATGTTCCTTTGGAAGCCAACACAATGTTATGACCATCACGCCATTCAGCCAGGCCCATGTGATTTCAACAAAATAAAAATCAAAAGCATGGGCAAAAAAACATCCATCCAGCCAGGCAGAAACACCGGCATACCGACGCGCGCCGTCAGCTGACACAAGGGACTCCTGAGACCGGGAACGTGACCGAACAAGCCCTCCACCGCCGGGACCGTGAAGAGCACAGGGCGCACGCCCCGCTCACCCGCCGGCGGCGCTCTCGATCTTGACGATCTGGCCCATGAAGTCGTTGAGCGAAGGCTGGCGGCGGCCACACTGTGGGCACTCCTTGAGCGGCCTCTGGCCCAGGAAGCGCTGGACGGTGGTCCGTCGCTCCAGCACCACGTTCCGCACCTCCCGCACGATCCGGCCGCTGCCGTGCAGCTCTGAGGGAGGAGGAGCGCTGAGACACGGCCGAGACAAGGCTCCCCGACCAGAGGAGCCAGTCGGTCTCCGAACACCCCGCGGGGGTTCACTGAGACACTGCCGAGCCAACACCGCCCGACCAGCGGAACGAACCGAAGTCTCAGTCTCCACGGCGGTAAACTGAGGCACTGCCGAGCCAGCGCTGCCCGGCCAGCGGAACGCACCGAAGTCTCAGAGTCTCCACGGCGGTAACATGAGGCACTACCGAGCCGAAACTTCCCGGCGGAAGCAGTGAGTTAAAGTCCCTGAATACATCATGCTGGCAGCTGTCAACGCCCCACAGCCAGCAATACGGCGAGCATTGCATTCACTGTAGCAAATTAGAGCGGACGCCAATGAACACATCATTCCAGTCTGGCAAACTTCAAACCCAAAGCAGGCGAATCCACTGGCCTACCATGACACGTCCAGAGCACTGCCGACATTCGAGGCTCTCGCACTATACCGTCCGTGTTTCAGACGAATTCTGAGCACTATCACTCTGAAGAAAGTTACATCAGCTGCTGATGCAACTTACTGTAACTGACTGATGTAACTGACATGCTGCTGAAATCAGAGGTACCTTTCACGGCGTTGAGGTACGAGAACAGCTTTTCGTTGACCTCCCGGGCGCTGGGGGTGAGCGAGGACGCGTCCATCTCCAGCTCGGCCTGGTGGCCGGACTTCCTCCGTTTGGGCGCGGACGCCGAAGCCGAGACCAGGTCGGCGGCGGCCAGCGCCTCGGCCGCCAGCCCCAGCTCCAGCAGCTCCAGCTGCACCCGCGTCAGCGCCAGCACCGGCGCTGGAGCAGGTGGTGGCGGTCAGCGGGCGAGTCGGCCCAGCACGAACCTCGCCTGCGTCACGTTATCGCCGTTATGAAACACGTGACGCGTTAACAACGCATAAGACTACTGTTATGTTTGGCTCAGGTCTCCAGACACTCATAAATGGTCTGTGCTCCAGTGGTCAACAAACACACCGGAAATGGAAGTCAATGACTGCATGACAGTCATTTCACAAACGCTTCAAATGTGCAGGTATAATGTGGCCGTATCCATCGTCGAATACACACCAGACAATGCCTTGCATGGAACACAGCATCACAGATCGTTCCCCGCCATCCCGATTACGATGATCACTATTGCAAAAGCAAATAAAATGACGCCTAGTCAACAGGAGCGCAGTCTAAAGAAACTGAACATTACTACATATTACACCCAACAATCAGATGATATCGGTCGTTAGTCGAACGTACATCATCGTACGCCTTTAATCGTTATTATTTGAGCGACAATGGGAAGAAAAGCAAACTACCTGGATACAGCAATGTTGAGCAGTGAAGGCAGGTTCTTGAGAGCAGATTAACAACCACAGAGCGGAACAGGGGACTGATGACAGGGACGACCAGCTCTATATGTCCCAAATGCCCAGGGCAGTGGAGGAAATTCAGATGGCAAGTCGCACAGACGCCATAATCACGCATGTATGGACCTGAAACACAGACAGAAATCGAATCAGACAGCATGCGCAAACCTACAGGAAATTGGTGCAAATAATATGCCACGTCAAGCCGCCCGAGTCTAACAAGGTACGTAATCCCCTCATTTAAGAGTTTTCTTTCGATTAACAAGTAGTTTTAGTCCCCCCCCCGGTTTCCGGCCCAACTTCCTGGCAACGGCATTCAATGGCAATTACTTTTCGGCGCTAATATACAAACGCAGACTTACTTTCTGACATATAATGAGACGGCGTCTTGGTCACAACATTATTTTATACATAATTAATGCAAAGTTATCTAAGTTACAACAATAGCACGAGAGGGAAACAGACCCGATTTTCAAGGGCGCCATGTGTTTCCGTGCCCCATCGTCAACTGCCACTTTTCAAAGGTCGCGAGATGTGGATGGCCTAGTTTGGTTTTTTTTTTGGATTCTGAACTTCTCAGACGTGACGAATAGGTGCAATACAAATGATATATACGAAGTGCTTGGTACCTAAGGTCCTGAACACGTCACGTAAGGTCAGTTTATACTGGTATGAAACATAAGTTTCTTTAATGATTTGCGACTGGTCTGCCACTCACTCATAAGTCGATTCGAAACCTGAATTACAATACCCACTAAACCTGAACTACGGTAATCTTGGACTTCGACGTGTTGATATCTTAGCAGAGCGGCAAAAGAACTGCCACTAAAAAAAAAAAAAAAAAAAAAAAAAAAAAAATTTTTTTAAAATTATTTTCCTTTAAAAAAAAATAATGGGATTAAAAAAAAAATTTAAAAAAAAAAAAAATTTTTTTTTTTTTTTAAAAAAAAAAAAAAAGTTTTTTTTTTCTTTCTAAACAAATTCTTTCAGGTTCCTGGATCCAGTTTCCGAACAGCCAGTTTGCTAAACTGCGCCGTCCCTGGCAGGATGCACTGGTAAAACGCTCTGTACGACGAAAGTTGTATTTACGAACTTCGTCCGAGCAAGACGAAGTGGGCAGCGTTGGAAACAGAGCCCATGCTCAGCCGAGCTCGTTGGCGGGCCCTGACCCTGCCATCCAAGTGGTCCCGGATATGAAGCAATGTTTACTCCGGGCACCGAACAAGATGTCGCTGGATAAATTTATCGCGCTGTGCAACTTCACGACATGGTCATCCGGTGACCGGCTCGCCTTTCGGTCCCGGGTAAAACACAGGGGCCCATTCTGGAGCTCGCACCTAGTGCCTGCCACTCACCAGACTCTTCTCAGGCTCCTTATGTACCAATGCTACCCACCCAGGCGAAAGGGAAAGCTCCATCTTTCTCTCGTGCTTTGAACTGAGATAGCAACGACGTGCCTTGCAGTGTTAGAAATTGTTCCCCACGATATATTATGTCCCTAAAATGCATATTTTTGCAGTTACAAAGCAACGTCTAGCAAATTTCCTGTGTCCTTATCCATGCATCCCCAACCCCAGACAGCTGCTGCGTGATGACACGAACACGCGCAGGCGCCGAAATGAACAGTAGATTCGTCCTCGTCACCATCAAAGAGTGACAAAGGAATATTGCTTTTCATGTGTGAAATATTTTGATGATTCTTGGTATTTCTCAGGAAACGGCATGCTGGAAAAGTGACGAGCAGCACTGTTCAGACCAGCCACATGTCTTGCTGAAACAACTGACCAAGATGGGACACAGGCTTTAAATGTTGCAGCATACAATCCATATCTAACCTGCTGTAAGGCCATTGAGGATTATTTCTGTTTCTTGCTATGTCTATTTGAATCTCTTCATGACATGCATGCCTTTAATGAAAATTAATTATAGTTTAATGGCACAGAAGGGTTTCTGCAAGTTCCACACCAGCAATGTATCAATGAAAAATCTAATCTGAACCCTAGATTTTGGGTCATGTTTTACAGCAACAGAGGTCATCATGGCAAACTGAGTTAATCAGATATAACATTAAGCTACCACTATCTGAGAGCCAACTTTTGTGGCTCCCAGATAAAAGCAGCTCAATGACTGAACCTAGGAGCATAATTCATATTCCTCAAGGTGCCCAGCAATGGAAATATGTACTTACCCATGTGAAGATCATAGAGTCCACCTGGAAGTGGTTGTCCCAGATCATTAATGCTGACAGTTGAAGTGACTTCAACTTTGCTGAGCTTCCTGACTTCATCAGCAGCAAACATAGAGAAACTGACTGATGTTGGCATGAAGTGGATCTCTTCACCAATTGATCCCATTTTTGCAGATTGGGTATGCCAGTCAGGTTGCAGCTGAAAATATAAACATAACAATGGACATTAATAGCCTGACAAGGGCACCACATCATGTAAATTATCCCATCAACACTTCAGCAATGTAACTGCCATATCAGTCCATTAGCAACTGCCAGGAACAAAAACCTCTTTGACAAGATGGAGAGGCTTCAGTAAACCTCCCCTAACACAAACATTATCTGAGGAAGTGTAAAATGTCACAAATGGTTTTTTGAATGGTGGCAAGATGATGACTGCAAGCTAAAACTATTCACAAGACCATGGCATGCTGGAAGGAAAAACATATGAATGTATGTTGGTGCAGTATATCTGAGTTACCAAGTTTTCCCAAGTACACTGCTTTAAGAACAATTTTACATACATACATTAAATGGCTAAGCTATTTTTTAATGCATTTTATCTTGTTCCTTTTCTCCCAGATAAGTCCCTTTTACACTGCTGCCATTTTCAATGTTCTTGATTTCACAATTCCAACTGACTGGCAAGTGTGGTGGACACACACTGAAAACTGTGATGTATGCCACAGAAGGCCTATTGTCCTTTCAAGTGTGTGTTTGTGATCAGTGCTATGCCAACAAGACCTTCCCAAATTATGTCATAGTTTGCAGTCTGACATAACATCATATGGTATTAAAAACAATAGTGCTAGCAATTTTAAGTTTCACTTAGTCAGGTAAAATTCAGCTAGATTCTATTCACAAGTTGCAACCCATCACACAAAACTGTGGTCAATGACCTCATAATCTTAACCCAATGTTAATGACAATGGGAGTTACTCAGTCTCAGACTAGCCAACCAGCACAAATATTTGTTTTTAACATTAACAATTAGAGTGAATGCATCAACATGATGGTGAATGTGAGAAGGGCAGTGTCACAGTCACTGCTAGTTTGTGACAAAAATAATAAGCCCTCACAAGACACTGAATTTTGTGTTGTCAATCTTTCCATCACTCTTCTTAACTATCTCTTCATTATTGCAAAAAGGACCTGATGTGACAATGCATGAAATCAGGCCAAAAATTATTTGAACAAGATGCATTTGGCTGAAGCAAATACCACATCTTCCATCATGGTTTATGATCAAATGGTCAAAAGTGCAGCTAGGTGGCCAAAAGGGACAATTAACCACCCCATGGTCCAGAGTTTCCAAGAATTTTCCCAGTGCCACAAATTTCTCAGGTAGACAAAAAGTAAGGCCAGGCACATATAACTATTCCAAACATCTCAAAATGGGCCACTTAATACCTCACCTCACCTCACCAAGTATGGGATTTAGAAGCCCCTTGGCCTGTAGGGCCCATTCCTATCAAGCTCCTGACTTCTAATATATATTGCAATAACTACATTAGTCCTAGACTGGAATAGTGTACATGACATGAACCTAGTGCAAATCAAGCCCAGACTTGAACTAGGCCATCATTATGAGGCAACAGCCCTGTGCAGATGAGAATTCCAGTTGTTTGCCACTAACAGGACCAATTTCCCAACGTTACCATACAGTAATATGGTAAGGGCAGTATGAACTCCTATTGATTCAGTGTCCACCCCTGCTTCCCCGCGATTACGAAAATCCTGGGCTGCACTCTCGCATGTAATTAGAAACCATTTCCGCCCAGACCCAGTCAATGAATCCACAGCAGTAATCTAATGCAAAAACATGACCATTTACGATAAACAATCCCAATTTGGCCTACCCCTTAACTTTGCGCGCATTCCGCACTCTGACTTCGTTTTTGAACTCAGCCTCTGCGGTTCCACCATGCAAGATGCACACGTGCTCTCCAGTCCACTTCGCCGAGAAATGATTTGGCGATTCCGCGTCAGTACTGTCTCTGAGAGCAGGGACTTTTATTCCGAAGGCAACCATATTAAAACACAGCTAAACAAAAAGTCATTCCTAATTTGGAAAATGGCTGGGCAATTACCAAAAAACCACACAGTATAACTTAAGGAGTTTTATGGAAAAACTATCTCAGTTCATCTTTTCTATCTCCCCATTTCATCATGGGCTTTCAGGTTAGGTCCGGATGATCCAAAGAGGTATTTCTAAGTTGTAAGTTTTACTTCGTCTCATATTCAGCTTTAAGTTAAAAATCACCACGGCAACAGACCCCGGTAAAAGCACGTTTAATACAGTGATTTTAAAGAGCTCACGAAGATCATGTGAGAACATTCTGAAATCAAAAGTGTAACGATACTTTACTTCATTTGACGTTCAAAGTTGTCGTGGTGATCGCATGGAATGGAATGAAATGGAGTCAAAAGGCTGCATTTCTTAAAAAAAGGTAAATGACTTCTAGCTAGGTTTTGGTCACTCCTTTATCGTGAACCTGAGGCCAACCAACCAACGTAAAAACATCAAAATATTAGCATGGCCCCGCCCCACCAAGCTTTCGAACAGAAGTTCAAGAACAATCGTGGTGGCTGTTACAAAGCAAACCCCACACCGCTAATTGACTGAACGGGCTCTCCACATGATATCACTGTATAAAAACTAGATATTATTTCGGATGAACTTTAAGGGCTTATTTTTTCTCATCTGAATTATTTCTATGACGTCATGGAATGAAATCTCGATTCTTTCGCACCTCAAGACAAAGTTTTGTAGCAGAGGCGCCATGATAGCCTCCCTACGTGTACACATTCAAAAGGCGAATGTTTTGTGTGCACGACCCGGGTTTGTTGTGGGTTGCGGAATGAAGCGTGGTGGTGCAGACAGTAGCTGGAATATTTAATTTAGGCATTAGGAAAATGTTTAAAGTTGAATCATACATCACACCTCTTTTGTTGAATTTTGTTGAGAAGTATGTGAGGAATCTGAAGGCTGAAGACACTCAGGTAAGCAGTAATTCACCTCTGAAGTAAAACAGTGCATAGAAATGCAGTGGTAGTCTGTAAACCAGTCTGATGCTTTTTCATCATCACGTGTTTTTATGGCATAGACTTTTGATAGACATATGCATAGGGATGCACATTTTGCATTCGTCTTGCATGTCCTAAAATTATATTAGGTTGTTGCATTTTTGCCCATATTAAGCTTATCATGAGCCCCTGCATTGTGGACTTTGTACATTCTGCTAAATTGTATTAAGTATGTTATTCTTGTTGCACAGGTGTCTCTGTGGGGAGGCGATGCAGTTTTCAGCAACTTAGACTTACGCACAAATGTTCTGGAGAATGAGCTCAATCTGCCTCTTCAGTTTGTCAATGGGCACATCCATGAAATGCGGATACATGTGCCTTGGCACAAAATCACATCAGAGCCAATTGTTGTCACCATCAACACCATGGGTGAGTTCTGATTTCCTGGTTGTTCACTCCTCAAGATGTTTGTTATACTGCCAGAATCCAGAATATATGTATATCTTTATATGTATGTATATGAATATATATGTGTGTGTGTATATATATATATATATATATATATATATATATATCTACATGTTTCTTGTGCTGTATGTCAACTTACAAATCATCTGTGCATGGAAAACCTAAAAAGATGCTTCCATGTATAATCTGCATTGTTTTTACTGATGAGGTTTCTCTGGTGCCAAATCCCGAAAAGGAAATCCCAGACCACCTTTATCCATCTTGATATAAAGAAAGGGGAGTTGCCAAGCTACAAAGGGGCCAGGTAGCCCCTTGCTTTACCAGTGGAAGACTGCAGAACTGTTTAATGATGTTTTGTAAAGAAGATGCTTTTATTGTTTATTTGGAGACATAACAACCTGTCATCAGCATTAATTAGCAACAGTATTCATGGCATTTATCATAATTCTCAAAATATGTTTGAGCTACAACTGATCAGGCAGACTTCACAGCCATAACAAAGCAGAGATCAAAGTCTTAGCTGCCACAATTGATCCTGTCAACCAAGCCCAGAATTTTGATTGGTTGTTGGCAGCCTGAAGGACTGGTAATTGATGGACATCACTGAGGCATGTGACCTGTTGCCATGGCCAGTGACTGTTGCATGCAGCTGGTAACCATTTGGCATGATTGGTGCCATGTTTCAGAGTGTGTCATGCGGCTGCCGACCGAGGCAGATCGATCTGAGGCATCAGATGGCAGCAGTGACTCGGCAACCTCCAGCCAACGACTCAGTCGTAGAAAGTGAGCAGACTGCCGGGTAGACTGCTGCAACTTGTACATGACTGCAAACATTGTTTTGTTTCCCAGTGTTTTTGGGATGGAGTCCCTTGCGATCTGCTTGCTGTGGGGAAATCCCTGGAATTGATGTCCTCTCCTGTTTTTGTTCAGTGTTTGTATTTAATTTGTTACCATTGATGCAATTGTTGCAGAACTTTCACAGTGTCACAGCATTGTAATAATCAGCCTTGTTGATTGTGTTTGGTACAGTTTCCAGCTGAGTCCATTCATACTGCTAGTCATCTTTAATGTCTTTGTTACATCATACCTCTAAAACTTACTAGTTCACTCCCTGCAGATATGAGGTCTTCATGTCCTTACTGCAATGTTGATGGTTGCTGCTTATTTTTATGTGGCTTGCATTATGTGGTCAACATGCCTTTTTTCCTGTGCCATAACATTGTTGCTCATAGTCATGCTTTTGTGCATGCTCAGCATATTGTCCATTAATCGTGGGATGAAATGGGTAATTAGCCATGGCAGTGAACTCCTGGTATGCTTCTTATTCAGCAAACAGCTAGAAAATGAAGAAGTTCCTCCTGGCTACGTGCAAACCCTGATAAAGAAAATCACAAACAACATCAGCGTGGTTTGTAACAACCTGATCCTCAAGTACGTTGAAGACGACATCGTGCTGAGCATCAACGTCAGGACCGTCAGCTCGTGTTCGGCCGATGCCGATTGGAAACCAGCCTTCACAGGTAGCAAAGCGTGCCAGGCCTGTGTTACGAGGGAGTGTGGGCCGCTCGGATAACGAGATCATGTATTGCCACCAGAGTTGTTACGTTTTCTCACATTGACTTGATAAATCATTCATAGTGGCTTTACGTATGGCACGGTAGGAGGAAAGAGATCCATGCCTCCATCCCAAGCTCCTTAAGACTGTTTTTTATCTTGCATCCAAATATTGGGATGCGGCACCAGAAAGGTGTTTGATACAGCAACAGAAACATGTGCATGGATGGTTTGAAGACAGACTCCTTTTGCATTTAGTCTCAGCCCTGTTTGTTTGGGAACGTGCTGCTAGGTCGCTGTCCCTTTCCATATTTATTGTTGCACCTGCTGGTTATGTGGCTATGCACTGCAATTTTAGATTGGCATTGAACAGTTTTCATGGCTAGAAATGTATTTTCCTACATATGTGCTGCAGATTTCGCACCACCTCTATTCTTCTTGCGGAAACTGATCAAATTCACCGACTTCACCGTCTGCCTTGATCGTCGGAACGCCTCCGGAAAAATAGAAACCTACCAGGTAAGGACCATACTCATATTTAATTGAGAAACCATTGGAATTTTTTCTTTGATGAAGAGATATAGCTATTACTGTTCATAGGGTAAGCTGTGACCTGTTGTTTGGACTGCAGTGTTTTCCGATCGCCTGTCATGGAAAGTTCGGTCTTGCCCTGCATTAAGGTGGCCGGCCCCTGTGGAGGGATGCGCTGTCAGCTGCAGCTCGGCTGTGACGTGCCGTTGATGCTGCAGGAGCCGCTGCTGTACCGGTGCTCGCTGGAGGTGCGCTGTCAGCTGCAGCTGAGCGGGATGCACTCCCAGGTGCCGGACGTCACGCGGCTGGACGTGCTCTGCCCCCAGCTGGAGTTCTCAGTGACAGGTCAGTGGACATCCTCTGCAGTCCCTCACTTTCTCCAGCTGGAGTTCTCAGTGACAGGCCAGTGGACATCATCTGCAGGCCCTCACTGGCCCCAGCTGGAGTTCTCAGTGACAGGTCAGTGGACTTCCTCCGCAGTCCCTCGCTGTCCCCAGCTGGAGATCTCAGTGGCAGGTCAGTGGACATCCTCTGCAGGCCCTCACTGCTCTATTTCAGGCACCGAGACGGTGGTGCGCTCTTCGTGTGGAGTGGCTTAAAAGAGAAAGTAAGACGATCGACAAAAATAAACGTGTGATAAAAATAGTAGCGCGATGGTTGGCATCATTAAATGCGAATATCATGACAGATGTTACTCCTCATCTGAGATCGTTTCATTTGTAGCGGACGAAGTGGTGGTTAGGGGCGAACCCGGCTCGCCGGCTGGTAGTGGAATAACAGTTGCTGCATGACTTATCATCGCTGTTCATTTACTGGTGTATGGATCATGTTTTTGTTAATGCTGCTCTTTTTATGTATAGCAGGCCTGTAATGCAGATGTGTGTATGCCATTGTTAACATGCAAAAAGTGCCCAGACAGGACGCTGTTTATGCAAACTTTTTTTGGACGTGTACGAACGTAATAGTCAAACCATGTCAGTAACTACGTGCAACACATTTGTGGTGTGAACTACGCGAGATTGACGAACCAGCTGTGCTAGCATCGATCCGAGTGAGTGACAGACCAGCCATGCTAGCCACGGTCCGCGTTTGCAGCAGACAGGCCGTGTCGAGCCCGGTCTGCGTGTGTGGTGGGTCAGCGGCGCTGTGACCGGTCCTGGCTCCGGCAGACGTGCAGGTGCCCATGTTTATCCGGCTGCTGGAGCTGACCAGGGCACTGCTGTTCGGCGAGCTTGTTCCGGACCGAAGCAGTCGGCCGACCGCCGACGACCAGACCGGCCAAGGTAGTCCGTGCTTTAAGCAGCCGAGCTCAGTCACGCGCCCTAAAATTACATGCGCTTGTTACCTCCGGGGCTCCCGGTTTGTTGTCATGATCGGGTGCTCCTCGGTGGTCTCACCTGGTTCACTGTTTCTCAATGAGTCCATCGTTCACTGACTCGGTCAGGACGGCGTCCGTGCTCATCTATGTCCGAGTCAGTCGGTTCGGTCTGCTTATTAGCCGTGTGACAGCGCCCGCCCTGCGTTGTCCGCGGCTATCTGGACGTCTGTGTGACCTACCGGCCAGGCGCGGCGGAGGAGGAGCTGCCGGCACACGGAGCCTCCTGGATGGACTGGGCCTGGTCGGCCGTGCCCTCGCCGATGTCGATGCTGCCGCTCTCCTGGGAGGAGGAGGCCGACGACGCCGACGACGCCCGCTTGGCCGCCCACGAGCGCGTCTTCCACTTCTCCGTCTACGTGCAGCAGAGCGACATGGTGCTCAAGGTGCGGATGAAAGGCCGGGCTTCTGAGGTCACGGTACGGTGGGATGGTCGCCGCTGGTGGTCGTCGGGCGGCCTGTTAAAAGCCTGTCGTGTCCGTGGATTGCCCATCTTCCCACGATCTTGTCTAGCTGTCGTGGCCTATGCGATTGAGAGCTTGTACGTCAGCCAAGAGTGGGTTACCGTGCACAGGTGCAGGATATATTATGCAACATCCAAGAATGTTGTATATGCGTACAAACGCCTCTTCCGGGAACCTATGCTGTTCGTGGAAGAGGTGCGGTGCGACCTGTCAAAAGTCTGGTAAAGACCTGTCAAGAGTCTGTCGTGTCGAAAGGCGACCGAGGGCTGGCCATTTTTCCACGATCTTATCATGCTAATATGGATGAAAGGTTTTAAGCCAACCAAAGGCTCGTTACCATGCATAGGTGTAGAATGTATTATGCCACATCCAGGAATGTTGCATATGCGCATTGCCGGGCACGTAAACGCAAACTTATGTTGTGCGCGGAAGAGGCGGGCAAGTGCTCTGTTGGTGTGTTACCATGACAATGGATGATATACTTGTCTTGTTGAAACAGTAGGCCCCATTTATCTGGGTGCTGTAGACCTATCTAGTCGTGGAGTGTTTCGCCCTGTTTTGGAAATCATGAGGCCGCTTAATGCCGTCGGCTGGCTTCGAGTACTGCGTGTCTGTTGTGATAATCGTATGTAGGATCCCGTGTATCTGCTATGGATTACGAATGTTTTTTTTTTGTCTGCTGTGGGTGCTATCTCCGGACACTGTGTCTGCTGTGGACGCTGTGTGTCTGCTGTCGGCTCACTGCTGACATGCTTTGTCTGCTTTGCCTGCTGACACTGTTCCCTATGGAGACTGTGTGTGCGGTGTCGGTTGACAGTCTGTATCTGCCGTGACCGCTGTGTCAGCGGTGTATGCTGACACACAATGTCTGCAGTGTCTGCTGGCAGGCTGTGTCTGCCGCTTCCGCCGTGTCTGCTGCGTACGCCGACATGCAGTGTCTGCGGTGTCTGCTGACGCGCTGTGTCTGCGGCAGATGTCTGAGCCGGCGGCCGGCTCGGGCGGCCGGCGGGCCCGGTTCACGCCGTACCTGCGCGTGAGCGCGGCCGGCGCGTACTTGAGCTCGGCGGTGCGCGGCGTACAGGCCGTCAGCGCCGGCTGGGGCGTCAGCTACCTGGCGGTCCGACCCTGCGGCAGCTGCACCTGCGGCCACCGGCCGGCAGCGGGCGGAGCCGGCCAGGTAGGCCCCTGGTGACGCTCAGTCCGTGTGTGTGGTGTTTTAGTAGAGAAGGGGGTCGAAAATGACTTCTTTCCTTCAGTCACTTTGTGACCGAACACGCGAGGCAAAAGCCTGACGTATTAGTGCCAAAAAAGTAGGCCAGGCCAAGATCATGAACCCAGTGGGTGAACAGTTGTTTGAACGAGCTATTTTGATTATGCATACGAAGTATAGTCACAGACTGGGAAAACTCGTAGAAGACCAATACGGACATACTCACAGAATGAGTTTCATAGAGCATGAATAGATTCATAGAATGGCAACTGGTCGATTCATAGATTCATATATTCACATAGATTCGGGTAGACTGAGAGGTAAACATTGATAGAATCAGAGGCCGATGTGGGTAACCTTAGAGACAGGTACGAAAAGACTGAAACAAACGTTTGATGGCTCGGATCGGTGCGCAGTGCGCGTTTTCCATCCGCTCCATCTGCGTTGTCAGGCCAGCTATTTCGAGATGGGCCAGCCTGGCGAGGGGTTCATGGCCGGCTCGCTGTTCGTGGACGCGGGCCGCCCCGTTGATACGCGTCGTCTCTACTCCGTCGACTGGGACACCCACATGAGGGAGAGGACCGGTAGGTGCCGGCCTCTAAGGTCCTGACCACGCGGTGGAATGTCTCTGATTGGACGGCAGTGTGGAGTTGTTGCTTATTGTGGTGATGAACGTCCGTGTAGCCCTTCGCTTTGGTTGCCCTGACGTTTGGTATTTGGGCGTGATCAGGGTGATGGAACATCAGAGTATGAGCTGCAGGGCCGATTTGCTGTGGTCGGACAGCACAGACTTGGGTGGGGTCATAGCGTTCAGGGATCGTCTGTGAAACGTTTTGTGTGGTTTTGCGATGGCAGTCGACATGAGTTCACGGCCTGCCCCTCTCACAGCTCTTGAGTCTGGATGTAGTGATCTGGTGACAGTAGACTAATGGGATAATGTGTTATTATGTGTGATCATCTTATATGTGGAGATGACAGTGGGATTTGTATGGTTGATCTCTATCTGTATGCACACCAACGCTGCCTGATCCTGTATATTTGAACCATGTCCGGCTTATATCAGCTGTGTGCGGTCTGCTGCAGTTTAGCCTGCTTTGTATGTAGACTAAGTCTGACGTGCATCAGAAAACTAATATGAAAGGACTGTATCATCTGTGTGCTGACCACCTCTGTCGGACGGCTGCAGAGCACTCTATGCTGGAGCGGACAGCGGCTGTAGCCGTAGACTATGTGTACGTGTTGGATCTGCCAGCTGACTTCACCGGACAGAACGACTCGCAGCTGGAGGACCTCGAGTACAGGTGGGCAGCCGACTCAGACTTCAGTCTGATCCTTCTTTCAATGCTTTTAACGACCGCCTGTGATGACAGGACGTTTACCCATGGCTGTTGGTTGAATTCGGAGGAACATTTTCTTTGTCGCCTTACGAACTTCCATTTATTGTATCCCTGCCCTCTAGGCAGAGGTGGTCTGCTCAGACGGCGACGTCATTCAGTTGAGTATGATGTTTTAGGACTTAAATGGTTTTGTGGAGGTGTGGGACTTATAACCATAAATGGAAAGCCCCGGACTTTGCCACCATGGTAGTCGTTTTTCCATGGTAGTGTTTGTATGGTAACCAGTGGTGGTGAGTCGGCCGGAGGTCGGGTAGTGCGGGCTGTCAGCGGGGCGCTGTTTCAGCGACCTGCCGGAGCGCTCGCTGCTGCGTGTGGTGCTGGGCCGCTGCCACGTGCTGATCAGCTCCGGCTCCGTCCACCGGCTGACGCACCTGCTGACAGCGGCCGCCGGTGCCAGCTACCCACCCTACGCCCGGCCCTGCCACCGTGAGTAGCACGCGCCGGCCGCGCCGCCGGAACTGGCAGAATCTGTCGGGACGCCAGCCAGCTGTGGTAAAAAAGAGAGTGTCAGGCTCCTGCCTGCTGCGATAGACATTAACAACAATATGTGGCATAAACGGGACCTCAGACGCGGCTGCTCTCTTCTACCGTGGGACGCACCGGTTGCCCGGACCTGGTTGGCAGCTATTTCCCTGCCTTTGCATTGTGTGCGTTAACAGGCGCCGTTGGTGAAGTTTGACTGTGCGGTCATCCTGAGGCATCAGCAGCCAGCACCGGCTGCGACCCGATGCTTTTATGCGTGTGCTTCTGTCTGCGTCTGCGCGATGGTGTGCGTGTGCGTGACTGCCGGCCCGTGTGTCGGCAGCGGGCCTGACGCGTGACCGCGCCCCGCCGGCGCCGGGGGAGCTGCAGGCGCTGGAGGCCAACACGCCGGCGCGCGGCGTGCAGCTGACCGTGCTGGAGCCGCAGCTGACCGTGCGGGCCGGACACGGGCACGACGCCGAGGTGAGCTGCCGGGGGAGTCGCGCTGGCCTGAGAAGGGGGGACCCCGGGACGCGGGACTGGCGGGAGGCGGACGGCAGACCCTGGGGTTCCAGCGGCGCGTCTCGGCACCTAGACTGTTGGGCATTAGAGAGGAACCAAAATGTCGAGAAGGACGGCGTTTGGACCATTTTAGTGCGCCACTCCAGTTTTAGTACCGCCATTCCAATTTCTAAGCGTACCGATACCAAAACGTATCATTGTTGTAAGGTCTGCTGTATTCTGATGATGCATCCCAGCCGTAAACGTTCTGCGGCGTCTTGATGGCGAGGACTTACGGTGTGCGTGTGAGATACCGGTGTAGCTGTGGTGTCGTCCGGTACCAATGTTGACTGCAGTTTCGAACCATATGTTGTTGGTCATGGAATACGTTTTATTGTCGAGCAGTGTTGATTGTTAGCCCGCGAGTGTTGCTGCTCCGGCCGGGGTGCCTGTTTAGTGGGTCGGTCGGCCGTGTGGTCAGCTGACGCCCCGGGCGGCCCCTGCAGGTCAGCAGCCAGCTGCAGTTGCGCTGCCAGTCGATCCAGTGGAGTGAGCAGCAGGCCATGTACCCGGTCCGGCTCAGCCGCTGCGTGTCGCGGCTGGCGCAGCCGCCGGCCGCCCTGCTCTACAACTGTCACGTTCACACCCGTTGCACGGTACGTCACGGTACCACTCCCGCTCCGCCGGCTGGACCAGGCTGCCTGGCCTCTCCGCTGTGGCCACGTGGCATATCGAGAGTGACCTCGCCGCTGTGGCAACGTGTCATATTAGGGGTGACCATGTGTCCTGTTATATCACGGTAGACAAGATAGGTGCGTAATTTGACCTTTTGATGCGTTCATTGTCTGGGCGAATTTCACAGATATCCTTGGCTGGCGGGCATTAAACGCTGTTTTACCCAAACCGCACATACCGAACCGGGACCACAGTGATCATTGGCCGAATGGCGTGCGAAGATTTTGCGAAATAGCCCCCTAGATTATCACGCTGCGATGAAGGTAAAGTGATCTTGTCGGACAAGATTTTTATAAATGAGAGACAGCCTCACGGTTTTTGGTAGCATTTGGTTGTGTATCACCAGTGGGTGGCGTATGACCGACTTTGGCCGTGGTGACTGTACTGAATACTTCTGTGGCCGACCCTCGGCGTCAGGTGACGGCCGGCCAGGCAGACCTGGTGACTTTGATGACTGATGTGGCGCTTATGATGTGGTGTGTTTTGTATATCAGGTGACAGTGGACCAGGCAGACCTGGTGACTTTTGATGACTGATGTGGCGATTATCATGTGATGTGTGTTGTACGTCGGGTGGCGTTGGGCCAGGCAGACCTGGTGGCCGTGATGACTGATGTGGGGCTGATGCGGCCGGCTCTGTACGTCAGGTGACGGCTGGACAGGCCGACCTGGTGACTGGTGATCAGGAACAGCGGATTGCCTCCCTGTCGTCGGCGTCGGTCTCCTGGAAGGTGCTGGCCGTGCCGGAGCTGTGGACCGGGTCCGAGTTCCCACTCAGCGAGCGTTCCCTGCACACAGGTATGGCAGACCGCCAAATGAATTGTCCGTTCAGATATCCACGGCAGCTGGGTAAAAATATGTAGCATTTTGGCGTCCCAAAATAGAAAATATGAGACAGGGGTACGCGTTTGGCAATAGCGCTGGTGTATTTTCTTGTAGTGGCGGTAGTGCCGGCTTCATATGGGCCGTGTTCGGA
The DNA here is from genome assembly GCA_030062745.1 of Capitulum mitella. Classification (NCBI taxonomy): domain Eukaryota; kingdom Metazoa; phylum Arthropoda; class Thecostraca; order Pollicipedomorpha; family Pollicipedidae; genus Capitulum; species Capitulum mitella. The sequence goes on along the minus strand of CP099839.1, from coordinate 4,817,819 downwards.
TTTGCCGTTGGCGGTGCATGATGAGCTGAGCCTCCATCGGGTCGTGTTGTCTGTGGCAGACTGGGTCCAGCTGGAGCTAAGTGTGCACCAGGCCAGCGCGCTGTTGGAGCTGTACCAGTCGGTGCTGCAGCCTGCTCAGACGGCGCCCTTCCCGGGGTCGAAGACGGCGTCATCCCTGGACCTCGGCGACACCGGTACGTCGTGACTCCTGAGCTCAGGTTCGGGGTCAGTGCGTCCGTGCCAAGAAAGGCAGTGTGAGATTTCAGGGCAGGATTTGACCTGTGATGCATCCTGTGTCCGTCGATGTGATGGGAATTCAGTTGTCCAACTTTTCGTCACATTTCATGCTCTCGTACTGAATGGCGTTTGCATTGCGCACTGTAGCCAGCGTCGCGTGAGTGCTGTCAAATTTTCTGAGTCTGTAGTACATAAGGCACAACGTAATTGTGATCCATAGGACCTCCCGTACCCATCAGTGCTCGTTGCCGACGCTGAGTATGTCTGTCTGGCGATGAGCGTTGCTGCAGTGGGACTTGCTGACGTGTGGGATGACTGTGCGGGTTCGGCTGTGTGCGCTGTTTCAGAGGCACACGCGGCCGTGCAGACGGACGTGCGCGGCCTGCAGCTGAAGCTGTCGGAGACCGGCTGGTGCTGGGGCGCCTCCGTCACCCTGGGCTCGATCTCCTGCCAGCTGGCCGGCCGGCCGCTGTTGCTGGCGCCGCGCGCGCCCGGCGCCGGCGGCCAGCTGGCGGTGCGCGGCCTGCTGCAGCTGCCCAGCGGCTCGGCGGCCGCACGCCGTCCCGCCGCTGCTGGTGCTGGTCACGGAGCCGGCGCTGCTCTGCTGGCAGCCGGCGCTGCTGCTCTGGCTGTCGCTGGCCACCGCGCCCCTCTGGCCGCCGCCGCAGCCTGGCCAGCCGCCGACGCCGACGCCGACGGCGACACCAACGCCGACGCCAGCGTCGGCGGCGGCGGTGGAGCGCGGCTCGGTCCGGTCCGGGCGGCGCTCGCCGGCGGCCGCCGACGTGCCGCGGCCGCACGGCTCTCGCCAGTCGCGCTCCGGCCGCAGCGCCACCACCGAGCGGGAGCGGCCGGCGCGCGCCGCCGCGCCGCCGCTGCCGCCGGCGCAACCCGCGCAGCCGACGCCGCCGGCGCCGCCGCCGCCGCGGCCGGCCGCCGCCTGGCTGTCGACGCTGGAGCGGCTGGAGGTGCAGCTGCAGGTGGGCGCCGTCACAGTGACGGTGCCGGCCGACTGCGGCCCGCTGCCGGAGCGGCGCCGCGCCCCGCCCGCCGAACAGCCGCCGCCGACGCCGGCCGCGCCCGTGCCGGGCCGCGTGCGCAGCAGCAGCTCGGCCGGCAGCCAGCCGTGCCTGGAGGGCCAGCTGGTGGCCGTGCTGCCGGCCGTGCGCCTGCTGACGGCCGGGCTGAAGGCCAGCGCTCTGCCGCCGCTGCCCGAGCTGCCTGTCCTGCTGGCCGACACCGCTGCGGCGTCCGGTGAGTGACTGCAGATGGTCCGAAACGCCAAATGTTACACCGACACGCGAGATGTCCGCGACCGCACAGAGCAGTCACGGCTCACGGGATGTATCCTATCGGAGTATGTGCGAGAGAAAGCTTAAAAGTCCTCAAGCGCGAACAGTCTGAACGTGGAGTACGGCTTTTTATTATTTTTTCGCCACCGTCGGCACGTCTCTGTCGCGTCCATCGTGGGCAGCAGTATGTCTGTGCAGGCGACGGTGCGGCTAAACTCCAGGCGACGCCTTTGGGGGGGGGGGCAGCTGAATGCCCCGTCCTCAGCCGGCGAAAATTTTACACTTCCGATGGCGGTACATGGAAAAGGGCAAACGCAAACTGCCGTTTGCCCCGCTGTTCTGCATAAGTGGCCCCGCCACTGCCCCTGGCTGGTCCGGCGCGCCTGGTCACCGTGGGAGGTGCGCCTGGATCCCCGTATCTGGACCTGGACCGTGTCTCTGTGACCGCAGGTCGGCCCAGCGCGCCATGGTCGGCCCGGCTGTCGGCCGGCGAGGTGTACGTGGAGCTGGCCGGCGGCGAGCGGCGGCCGCTGCTGGCGCCCGCTGACGTCGAGTGCACGCTGGGCCTGAGCGCGGCCGCCGCCGCCGCCGGCCAGGGCCAGGAGAGCCCGCTCAGTGTGGTGCTGCACGCCAACATGCCCGAGCTGGAGCTCACGCTGGGACAGCACCAGGTGAGCCGCCGTCCGGACGGCGCCGGACGTCCCCGTGCGGAACGAATGGGCGCGAGGAAGCCTTCGGCACGGTTCGCGCTGTGTTCGTCATTGTTCGGAAGGCGCTGGCTCGTTCGGCAGACCGTTGGGTGCAGAGTGGTCGCGTGCACGTCTGTTGAATCGCATTGGCGCGTGGAGTGTTGAGTGATGATAGATAACTCTGCCTACCATTCAGTAAAACTTTCCTGTGAATCACACAATGCCACTGTCAAGGCCACTGCTTGATATTTTTTTTTTCATTTGACCCGGCTGTCTGCGTGGGCATTGCGGGACCAGGGTGTCGGCGTACCTTTGAACTCAACTACCAAAACGTTCGGCTTCTCGTGATGTGCTTGTGCGGGTTTTCCGTGTGACGAGTAAAAGTTCTCGATGGCAACGCATGCTGCTTTGCAGATCCGTGGACTGGGCTTCCTGCTGGAGCAGAGTTTTGCCGTCATGGACAAGGTGTCTCCATTAATGTCGTCTCCCAGCCCTGAGATTTTCCGCGATGATGTCAAAGTCGACAGTAAGTGTTGACTTTACGGCACGATGTTTCGTGGATCCCGAGCGGTTAGTGCAGTAGGCGTGTCTTTGAGTTGTTTGCTTTAATTATTTGGCATTTTTCTAAAATACTGGATAAGTCATTGTTAACCTCTTGATTCACTGATCGCGCGTATGCTGATGTTACAGGTGGTACCATGGCCAGTGTGAGTGAGGAGATTGCTGGACATCGTCCACTGGACAGGGGCTCGGACAGCTCAGGTGGGTTCAGTTTACCTCATTTCCTCCGGAAGAGCCCCTGGTCGGCTCTCCCTGGCTGGCTGTCGGTTTTGGAGTGGCATCATTGTTAGCCGGAACAGGGTAGATGGTGGTGAGCGGCTCTAAGAGTGTCCGACTCCGCTTGGCTCCGGCATGTCGGGCGGGACATCTGTGCTGACGCGCTTGATCCGTGCCACGCGGTGCGGTGCCGTGTTGCAGGGTCGGCTGATATCTGCCGGCAGGTTTTGTCGTATAGGAGCGGACGCCGGGGCCAACGGTAGACTCTGCCGCATCCTCTGAGCCTGCCCCGTCCTCTGCCGTCAGGTGTGGCCGGCGGTGAGCGGATGCCGGGCCGTACGGTGGAGTCTGCTGTGTATGTTGAGCCTGCCCCGTCCTCTGCCGTCAGGTGTAACTGGCGGTGAGCGGGCGCCGGGCCGTACGGTGGAGTCTGCTGTGTCTGTTCAGTCTGCCCCGTCCTCTGCCGTCAGGTGTGGCCGGCGGTGAGCGGGCGCCGGGCCGCGCCGTCTCCGTCTGGCTCCAGTGGACCCTCCCGCGTGTCTCGGCACTGGTCGTCGGTCCCGCCGGCACGGACGACGTCCTGATGGTGGTCGAGGACCTGGCGCTCTCCATCGACGCCCAGCCCGTCTACACCAAGGTCAAACTGAACGTGGCGTCGCTGGAGGTGGCCCGGCAAGCCAGGTAAACGGACAGCTGACGTGCAGTTGACCACTGACCAGTGTTGGAAACCCTGTTTTTCTTCCTGGGTACAAATTCTCTTTTGGAGTATAAAATGTCATGCGTTTATGTGAGTTGAGAAAAATATGGATTAACTAGGTGGTTTGCAAACATGTGGCCAGCAGGGACGGATCCAGCGGCTCCGTTTGGGGGGCCAAACCAGTTTCCTGGGTCTACATGGTAGGTCAGCGGAGTCGCTGACGGGGGGTGGGGGGAGGTGGAAGGCGCGGCTGGCCGTGGGCTCGGAGTGTACTTCAGTGGCCGAATATGGATTGTAAACCATCAACCGGGGGGGGGGAACGCTGGGCAACTTCAGACTCTGCTTGAATAGGAATAACCATGTCTCTTGGGGGGAGCAAATGACCATTTTGGAATAAAGAATTTCCCTTGGAATATAAATTTTTTGGTGCTTCTTGACACCAGGAAGCGACAGTTTTTCCAATACTGCCACTGACTGTAGCATCATTTTTGAAAAAAAACACGCATTGCCATTATTGTAGGGAATAGCGGTTGCTAACGCCGAAGGATATGCTCGGCATCGTTTCAGTACAGAAGCCGTGTAGCTCTGCGAATGGTCAGGGACATGGTCAGGCTTATATCAGTATGTGCGCCGTATGACTGTGAGTGGTCAGGGACATGGTCGGGTTTGTCTCATCATGTGAGCCGTTTGACTCTATCAATAGTTAGGGGCGTGGTCCACCTTGTCCCGGTACAGGAACCGTCCGGCTGTGTTAGCAGTCGTGCTGGCCCGGCGTCATCCGCTGTGGCCGTGTCGGCCGTTTGGTCGTCCTCCGGCTGACGGCGCTCCCCGCTCCCAGCGGCAGCTGCGGCCGCTCGCTGCCCACCCACTCGGACGCGCAGCGGGTGATCTTCACCAGCCGGCACCAGCTGACGCGCGAGCTGGTGATGGTGCCGAGCCGACCGGGCGGCGACGGCCCGGCCCGGCCGGACCAGGAGCGGACCGGCGCGCCGGGCCCGGCGCCGCACCGCGCCCTCCTCTCGGTCGTCTGCACGAGCGCGCTGCGCACCAGCGTGCTGGAGCAGTGGGGCGCGCCGGCCGGCCGGCCGCCTGAGCCCGGCGACGGCCGCTGCCTGACCGAGCTGGAGCTGCGGCTCAAGTCGTGCGACCTGGTCCTGCCGGCCGACCTGGTTCTGCCGTACAGCGGCCTGCTGGAGCCGCTGCTGGCGCCGCTGCTGCGCCGGCCGCCGTCGCCGGCCGCCGCGCGCCGCTGCCCCGTCAACAGCGGCTCGCTGCCGCTGCTGTACGTCACGGCCGACCTGGTGCGCGTGTTCCTGCCGGCCGCGCGCGACGTGTGCCTGCTGCAGCTGGGCCGGCTGCGGCTGGAGCCAGGCGCCGACTTCCCGCTGTCGCGGCCCGTGCTGCGGCCCGACCTGGTGCGCGCCGCCCAGCAGACGGGCGCCTGGAGCACGCCCGGCGCCGAGCTCGAGGACCGCCACTACCAGGCCGACGTCAGCGGCGTCCTGGTCGCCACCGGTGAGGCCCGGAGGGCGCCGCTGGGGTCGGATGGCGGGGCACCTAACGGCCTGTGGCGGTGTCCTGTCGACTCTACGGGTAATCGGGGCACGTCTTGTAGTTTTCTGTTCGTCATGGTTGAGTCGTTATGGAACAATAATGGGAAGAATGGTCTGTTCGTTTTATGAAAAGTTCGTTTCTGAACGTGCAGTGTTTGGCCGCAGACGTTTTCGCTTTGTACCTAATTTTCGACCATCATTCTTTTTAATTCTTGCTTATCGTCGAGGTGAGCCTATTTGAATTTCTGTTGCACCACCCGACATCATTGTGGCGTTTTGTCCACAGGCTTGTGGGAGGATATCCTGGTGCAGTCTGCCCTCTCAAAGCCACAAGGATCTCAGACCCTCGGCACAATGGGAGAGAACCCTGCTGTCGAGTGGAACAACTACAATCCTCTGCAGAGCCCCACAGATGTTACGATGATATCTCTTCTGGACAAGTTAGTCATTGTGCATGTGCTGTACGATTTCGGGTGTGCCATTCGGTTATTTATAAAAAACATGGCATGTTTCCCGAAAAAGAGTGTCTTTAGCCATCTGTGTAAGGTAGGTCTTTGTGTTGCATTGATGCATTGCCTGGACCTATGACTGTGTCCAAGTTAAAATCCTATGTAAAAATGCGTCGTAACCAAGTGTGTGTTGTTTGTTATATGGTTTGTCATCCCATTACTGTTTTTTTTATCGACCGTATCTTACGAAGGTAGTGACTATGATTGTTTTTGCTCTCCCCATCTCCATAGTCATAAAGTATGGAGGCAGCTTTTGATGTTTACATCGGACACAAAGTTGCGGGAATGCGCCATATTACGCAAGAACCGGATGGACTGACCATCTGTTTGGTGGTGAACCTGTGGGTGCGCCGCTGCCGCAGGACCGACTTCCGCGTGACCCTGGCGCCGGCCATCGTGTACGAACGGTGCCGGCCGGGCGGCGTGACCGAGCGCACCCTGGTGGCCGGCCACGCGCTCGAGGTGAACGCCGTCTCACCGCTGGCCGTCTGCCTGAGCGGCCGGCAGGCGGCGCTGCTGCGCCGGCTGGCCGACAACGCCTGCAGCGCGCTCCGCCAGCTGCTGGGCCCGGCGGCGGCGGCGGCGGCGGCCGAGCCGGGCGGGCGGCGCGGCGGCGCGGCCGCCCCGGCCGCCGTGCCGCCGTCGCCGGCCACGGCCGACAGCGGCATCGGCAGCGGCCGGACCGAGACGGCGCCCCCGGCGGGAAGGGTGCCGCTCGAGGCGCTGCTGACGCTCGGCGAGCTGACGGTGACGCTGTACGACCACCGGCCGGCCGACGGCGCGCCCGCCGAGGGCGGCGACAGGTAGGTCGCCGGCTGGACGGTATTCCGCTCCGCGGCACGCAGGTCTGCCTGCGTCGTTAGGCGGGCGTAGGCGGCTTGTGCTATCGTAAGCTGCCGCTGAACTCCCGCGCGCTTGTCTGTGCGCGATCTGAATAATATGCTGTGAAGACTGTGACGCGCTTGGCTCTGCACCAGATCCGTACAGCCCGGCCGACTGTCATTTCTTTCCGTATGGGCAGTGCTCCAGACCAGGAGACGGCGTCGCCGCGCGCCCGGCCGCTGGTGGTGCCTCTGCTGCACGTGTTCGCCTCGCAGCCGCACGCCTTCGTCTCGTGTCGGCCGGCGCAGCAGCGGCTGCAGCTGTCCGTGTTCGACCTGGCTGTGCGCGCCGCCGGCCGGGCGGACCCGCCCGAGCAAGGTCGGTCCGCGGTGACAAGTGTGCCGCAAAACAGCGGCGAAACTGGCAACCGGAACCGGAACCGGGGCCGGCGAATCCACTGATACACACAAATCAGGGTCATTTTAGAAGAAATTTGCTGTCGACGCGTACAGAATTCATCGCCATGCTAACTTAAACGGATTGACGTCAAATCCCCCAGTAATCTAACTTATGCGATGGCACATGGCCGTTCACGCTGCTCGATCTGATGTGGTGTCTGCTGGCCGACGCTGCGGCTGTTTCTGTCCTCGCGTGAGCTGACGGACTCCGTGATTGTTCAGCAGACTGGTGCCGGAGCCGTCCATGTTGTCCGCAGTCTGCCGATCTGTTGCCCGGTGTGAGGCGACAGACTGCGTGACTGTCCAGCAAACTGTCTAGCGCCGGAATTGTTCCCGCTCAGTCTGCTGGTCTGTTCCCGGATGTGAGCTGACAGACTTTGTGTCTGTCCAGCAGACTGTCTGGTGCCGGAACCGTCCATGTTCCCGCTCAGTCTGCTGGAGACAAGGCCCGGCGAGCCTCACCCCAAGACGGGCATCCCTCCCGCCCTGGTCACCGTCACACTGGACGACTTTATCACGGGCAGAGGTGTGTCATTCACACGGACGGTGATTGGCCACTCCGCGGGGCTTCTTGCACGGTGGGGGCTCTGCTCTGGGATTAGGAGATGGTGTGAGATGTCCTGCTCACATTGCTGCGGTCTTCTGGAGTTGCCGTATAACGTTCATTACGACCTTTTGAAGTTGAAGTAGTTAGCTGTCGTTTATGATATTGGTCAGACGAATTGTGGTAAATGTGCCAGTTCCCACTGGATTCGTGTTCTTGTTTCGTCATTGTAGGGATTTTCATAATAGTCGTCTTCGAGAAACACATCGACAAAGGTGTGGTATGTCTGTACACGGGTTTCGTTAGAGCGGCTGTTATGTTGGTTGTCGACGTTTTCTTATGTGGGACCATCATTGACTCGGTACCCGTCTCTGTCAACAGCCGCTCTGTCAGTGGAGGTGTGCCGGCCGCTCCGACTGTTCTGGAGCCGGGCCGCTGCCTGCCAGGCGCAGGCCGTGCTCACCATGCTGCTGGGCGTGCTGCCTTCGCCCCAGGTGCGGCTGGCGGGTGTCCGACTCGGCGCTGCGCCGTCGCGGACTGTTCTTTGTGGGCCGGCGGGTCTGTGCGGTTTACTAGGAGGATATCTTTTACCGCGCAGCGAAGGCGGTACCGTGACTGTATGATATATGCAGACTGTTGTCCGTTATTATAGGTGGTGTGGTGCTGCTCGAACTGGCTGTGTTGTGGCTTTGCTGGATCTGATCATGATTTTCGAATTTTCCACGTTGTCATGTAACGTGTTGGTTCGCACGGACGTGGAAGGGTACTCATGTCTGCCTTTAAAGGGAAGGAGTATGAATCCAGAAAATGGGGGAGTCACTGGTTGCTGATGAAGCTGGATTGTACGATGCAGACCACGGATGAAGGTCGCGATGGTCGCTGTTGTATGTTGATGACAGCGTGTTGTCTTCGATGATCTCCCTCGCAAAATCGTTGTTCGCTCCTCGAGTTCTAGCGGAAGGTGTTGTGTGGCATGACAAGGCATGCTGACCCAATTTTGTCTGAGCAGGCCTTTTTAGGATGTTCGGCGTGACTTTACGTGCTAACGCAGGCGTGAACTGCTGATGCATAGCTGTTGATGCGTGGTAAGCTTACGGAGATCCGTGGTCCTTTCGGTCAGGAACCTGAACCAGATTGCCCCGAGCCAGCCTGTGACCCGCTGGCTGAGCTGATTGACAAGTCCAGACTCTGGGCAGCTTTCCTATCCGGCCTGACAGTCAGCTGTTGCCAGTTGGTGCTGGAGCTTGACACCACAGAGGACAGGTCAGTCAGGTCTGGTGTTGACTGAGAAGGGTATCAAGTATGTTTGTGTCGTATAGGCTGTCAGTCGTATGTCTGTCCTACATTTGTCTGGCTTTGTGTGCCCGAGCTGTCTGTCAGCTGCGTGTCTGTCCTACAGTGGCTGTCAGCTGTGCGCCTCTGTCCTATAGTGGCTGTCAGCTGTGTGTCTCCGTCTTGTGGTGGCGTTCGGCTATGTGTCTCTGTCATACACTGAGGCCGGCCGCCATTTGTGTGGCTGTGTCCTACAGTGGGGCTGGCTGCTAGCTGTTAATCTCTGTTCTGCAGGGGGGGGGGCTGTCAGCTGTGTATCTCTGTTCTACAGTGGGGCCGGCTGTTAGCTGTGTATTGCTGTCCTACAGTGGGGCCAGCTGTGGGCTGTGTATCTCTGTCCTGCAGTGGCTGTCAGCTGTGTATCTCTGTCCTACAGTGGGACGGGCTGTCAGCTGTGTATCTCTTCCCTGCAGTGGGGCCGGCTGTCAGCTGTGTATCTCTGTCCTACAGCGGGGCCGGCTGTCAGCTGTGTATCTGTCCTACAGCGGGGTCGGCTGTCAGCTGTGTATATCTGCCCTACAGTGGCTGTCAGCTATGTCTCTGTCCTACAGTGGGGCCGGCTGTCAGCTGCGGGCGGCCGTCTCGGCTCTGAGCGCCGGTCTGGGCTGCCAGTACCTGCCGGCGGAGCGTGTGCCGGCCGCGCTCTCGCTGGACGCCTCTGTGGAGGACCTGACGGCGGGGTGCCGGCTGCCGGGCGCCGCCTGGCGGCCCCTGCTCGGCCCGTGGAGTCTGGTGGTCAGCTCCGAGCTGGAGTGGGAGACCTGGAGCGACCTGCCCTACTGCAGGGTGAGCTGAATCCGCGGCCGGCCGGCACGGACTGGACCGAATCGGACCAGACTGGTCCAGCGTAGCCGGCATGAGGTTCGAAAAAACCATATCAGTAGACTTCCGGCACAGCTGACCCGTCACCGTAGGCTGAGTCCGAAAGACGGTGCCTCAAGATATGTTCCGCTCGCCATGCTGTTCAATACGGACTTCACATCGTAGCTATTTTTTCAAGATTTAAGACCAGACCAGAATGATTATGTCATGTGCTAGTAACGTTATTGCTCAGTTCCGAAATTTCTTTAATACCCGGACAGACTTGAATTATATTTAAATTTCGTTTCATGCATCAGTTTTGTAATTCCGCACATTCTGTAGGTGCATTAGACAACTTGAATAATTTGATTTTACTTGTGATAAGCATCGCATGCATGTCCAATCTCTTTTCAGTTTCACTTGGCCTCGGACGCCCTGGTTTTGGACATCGGAGCGGAACAGCTGTTCTGTTTGGAGTCTCTGCTGAAACTGGTTCAGACAACTGAAAAAGAGGTAGGCCATCCTTGTTTAGACTGCCAGCACCTTCTTGGAGATTCACGCGAACCGGTGCTGAATCGCGGCCATTTGTTGTTAGACAACGCTTGACTCGACCATGATTGCTGCAGACTTGCCAAAGGTGTGGGAGCATGACTCTTCATGATTTGTAAAACGGCGATGTTGTGAATGTTGGAAACTGTACCAATGAATTGAGTGTGTTGTGTTTGTACTAGGCTCACCATTATGTAATTTGCGTACTGTTTTGTTTTGTCTTCTACTCGCCATCCCTCAACACGCAAGTACATTTGTAGTAGTGCTGTGTACAAAAGAGTGCTTCCATCCCAGTTGAACACGACCGTGTTGAGACGAGAACGATACAGACGGCAGTCAGCAGTCGTCCCTGAAGGAGCCGCCGCTGATACGGCGGCGGTCTGCCCTGACTGGTCTGTTCCTGCAGCAGGTCGGCCGGCCGATACGGCGGTCTTCCCTGACTGGTCTGTTCTGCAGCAGGTCGGCCGGGCAATACGGCGGCGGTCTGCTCTGACTGTGGTCTGTGCTGCAGCAGGTCGGCCGGCCAATACGGCGGTCTGCCCTGACTGGTCTGTTCTAGCAGCAGGTCGGCCGGCCAATACGGCGGTGGTCTTCCCTGACTGTGGTCTGTTCTGCAGCAGGTCGGCCGGCCGCCGGTCCGCAGCCGGCCGGTCCCCGACCTGTCTGCCCTGATCACGCGCTCAGAGGACGACCTGCGCCGGGGCCAGATGACGTACTCCCAGGGCCGACACAGCAGCTGCCCCCTGAACCACGTCAGCTTCGACAAGGAGGCCGGTACGAGCCCCACACGGCGACCGCCATTGTCACGCGGTCTCTGAATACACGGCTGGCTGGATTCAGACCTGCAGGAATTTCACGAGTCGCTGGCGTGTGTTTGCTTTTCTTGTTCTCATGTCAAGTAACGCGTATTCTGGGGCGTCGTTAGAGACTTCCTCCGCTTGGCTTAATTTGTCCGTGGCTTGTCGTTTTGCTGTTGAACGTGATGCCATCGCGAGCCATTGACTCGACCAGCTGTCACGATGCGAGCGTTACTCCGTTCTGAAGTCAGGCGTGGTTTGTGATCGACCCGTGTCCCATGGTAGCTGCGATGGGTTGTTGGGATGCACTGTTCATATGCAATGTTCCCAGCCGTCAGTGATGATGTGGTGTTCGTCCGTTGGTTGTGATGCGGCGATGTTCGGCGGACCGGTGCGATTTGGTGGTGTCCTGCCGCCAGTTGTAATTTCCTGTCATTCCTGTGTGACGATTTTCTGTCGTCAGTACTGATGTGATGATGTTCGGCCGTGGGCAGTGATGTGCTGATGTTGGGCCGTCAGGTGTGATGTCCTGGCACTACCCGGAGCCGCGCAGCCTGACCTCAGTCCAGGTGTTTCCCGGTGCCGTTCGTGGCTGGGTCCGAGATCAGCGAGGCGTCCGCGCCGGAGCCCGCTCAGGTACGCCCGGGCCCGCCCCGTCCCGTCCCGGCCCGCCCCGTCCCGGCCCGGCCCGTCCCGGCCCGCCCCGTCCCGGCCCGGCCCGTCCCGGCCCGGCCCGGCCCGTCCCGGCCCGGCCCGGCCCGCCGTACACGGCACACGGCGAAACTGGCACGCGTCCGGCCTGAGATCTGCTACGGACGGAATTTCGGCCGACGACAGGCGGACAATATGCAGCTCGCCAGATTTTAGGAACTTCGCAAAATGAACATAGAGGATTGCTCAAAGGTTCTCGTGAGGAACTTCATGCTTAGAAACTAGTTATTTACGTGGTGTGCTTGATATTGCCACAATTTGCTGAAAGAATTGTGATGTTGTTTCTTGGTAGTTCTATGTTTTTGGTGCAGTGATATATTTCATGTTCCTGCATGCGAGCAGTCCATTATGTGCAGGGAGCTTCGTGAAATGTGCTGCTACATTGGTTGTTTTTTCTTTGCAAACTTATGCAATGCAAGCTTCCGAAATGTGCCGCCTGAGTCATCGCCCATTGTTCCCATGTGAACTGTCTGCTGCAGTACTGTATTTGAGTCGTCCCCCTTCACTCTCCAGGTGAACTGCCTGCTGCAATGCTGTAACTGAGTCGTCCCCCGTGTACTCTCCAGGTGAACTGCCTGCTGCAGTACTGTAACTGAGTCGTCCCCTCCCTGCACTTTCCAGGTGAACTGCCTGCTGCAATGCTGTAACTGAGTCGTCCCCTGTGTACTCTCCAGGTGAACTGCCTGCTGCAGTACTACGACCGGCTGCGGCGACGCTTCGTCACGCTGTGCCAGTTCCAGCTGTCGGAGAGCCAGAGCTGTCGGCTGCAGCTGCCCATTCCGGTGGAGACCAGCAAGGCGCCGAGCGCGGCGCTGTGGCGCGTCAGAATCAACGTCACGGACGCCGAGTGAGTGGTGAACGCCCGCCCGCTCGGAGACAGGGAAGGCGCCGCGGTGATGGGCCCCCAGAGGTGTCGACAGGCTGGACTCGGCTCACGTTATGTCCTGCCTTGACATGGGCCGCGGAGCAGAAAATTTGGCGTGTCAGGATGGTTTTAATGTCATTCTCGATCGCTTCTGTTTGTAATGTTTCGCGCCATGGAGTTTGGCGAGGGTTGAATTTTGTCTTCTCCATAACAGTCCAGTCCGTATTCCCGTGACAGAAAACTTGACTCGACGTGACTCTAGTTCGCATCGTAAACCAGTGGAAAGCTGGTCGAGTAGCTAGACTGGGAACGCTGCCCGTGCCCTGGTGCCGGCCGGTGGCATAGAGCGGCCCGGTTTGTACGGCCGCTGTCCCTGGACCCGGTGGCGTCCTCGGTCAGCGGCGCCGCTCCGGCCGACAGGAGCCAGCTGCCGCCGGACCGGCTGGCCGTCTGTCCCACCGCGCTGGCCGCCTGCCTGCGCGTCGACTCCGAGTTCCGACCGGCGGCCGTGGCGAGGCTGCGGGCCGCCGCCGAGCTGGGCGGCCTCCAGCTGCGGCTGCACGTGCAGGGGCTCTCAGAGCCCGCAGGTGGGCCCCTCCAGCTCGTATTACACGTGCAGTGGCTCTCAGAGCCCTCAGGTGGGTCCCTGCAGGTAAGATTGCACGCGATCGGCTCCCGCGATCAGTGATACAGGGATCAGATGGGTCCCTGTAGGTTCGGCCGTGTCATGTTTGTAAGATCGTTGTGTGTGGGTATTTTTCTGGGACAGTTGGCCAGAAAAGAAATGATTTTTTGGATGCCGAATGATCCCCTTTGACGGGAACCCATCACCACCGTAACAACGCGTGTCGGAGTCCGACGGTCGTTTTGGAGCAGTCCCAGCGCCGAACGGTCATGTCCGTCGTACATGTCACGACCCATGTATTCACGATCCGGTTTAGCCGCCGCGGCGCCGGCCGGCCGCGGCCAGCCCTTTCACCGCGGTCCGTTCCCCAGACTGGCCGCCGCCGCTGGACCAGTACCGGCTGGACGGCGGCTGGCCCGACGAGCACGTGTTTCTGACGCTGGCCGTTGACGGCGCCACCGTCGCCTGGTCGGCCTGGCCCGACATGGCGCGGTTCGAGGCGGCCGGCTCGGTGGGCCTCTCGGTGATCGAGTACGCCTACCTCAACGAGATCGACCTGCTGCAGAAGGCGCCCGTCAAGGTAGCCCGCCGTTGTCACGATGTCCCTTCGTGTCATATGACAGGAGAAAATGTCATTGATGACCCGTCAGATGCAGTTATGTGACGTATTGATCGATGACTGATTGGCAGACTGATATTTGGACCGATTTTTGTGGTGTTTCTAACTCACACAGTGTCCTGTTGAGCATATTTGGGGTCCTTAAACCTCCCTCGCCTGGTGACCAAGTGGCAGCGTCTTCCTTTTACGGAACGCACGCACGCTTGCTGCTCATTGGCTCGCTTACACACACAAACACCTCAGACCCATGCGCAGTGAGCCTCTGAATACCTGTATGTGTTGTATGCGGCGACGCATACGACACATTCAACGTGGGCGTAGTGCAGTCTGTGTGCTGTGTGCGGTGGATAGTCTGTTGTCTACGGCATACATTCCGTGTCTGCGGCAGCGGGTGGACGCGGTGTGCAGTGTGTGCTGTCTGTGGTGAAAAGTATGTTGTCTGTGGTGTGCATTCTGTGTCTGCGGCGGCAGGTGGACGCGGTGTACAGTCTGTGTCTGCGGCGGCAGGTGGGCGCGGTGTAAAGTCTGTCTGCGGCGGCAGGTGGACGCGGTGTTCAGTCTGTGTCTGCGGCGGCAGGTGGACGCGGTATTCAGTCTGTGTGTGCGGCGGCAGGTGGACGCGGTGTAAAGTCTGTGTCTGCGGCGGCAGGTGGACGCGGTGTACAGTCTGTGTCTGCGGCGGCAGGTGGACGCGGTGTTCAGTCTGTGTCTGCGGCGGCAGGTGGACGCGGTGTACAGTCTGTGTCTGCGGCGGCAGGTGGACGCGGTGTACAGTCTGTGTCTGCGGCGGCAGGTGGATGCGGTGTAAAGTCTGTGTCTGCGGCGGCAGGTGGACGCCGCGGTGTTCAGTCTGTGTCTGCGGCGGCAGGTGGACACGGTGTACAGTCTGTGTCTGCGGCGGCAGGTGGGCGCGGTGTACAGTCTGTGTCTGCGGCGGCAGGTGGATGCGGTTTAAAGTCTGTGTCTGCGGCGGAAGGTGGGCGCGGTGCGCAGTCTGTGTCTGCGGCGGCAGGTGGACGCGGTGTACAGTATGTCTGCGGCGGCAGGTGGACGCGGTGTCAGTCTGTGTGTGCGGTGGCAGGTGGACGCGGTGTACAGTCTGTGTCTGCGGCGGCAGGTGGACGCGGTGTTCAGTCTGTGTCTGCGGCGGCAGGTGGACGCGGTGTTCAGTCTGTGTCTGCGGCGGCAGGTGGACGCGGTGTTCAGTCTGTGTCTGCGGCGGCAGGTGGACGCGGTGTTCAGTCTGTGTCTGCGGCGGCAGGTGGACGCGGTGCGCAGTCTGTGTCTGCGGCGGCAGGTGGACGCGGTGTTCAGTCTGTGTCTGCGGCGGCAGGTGGACGCGGTGTACAGTCTGTGTCTGCGGCGGCAGGTGGACGCGGTGTAGTCTGTGTCTGCGGCGGCAGGTGGACGCGGTGTACAGTCTGTGTCTGCGGCGGCAGGTGGACGCGGTGTACAGTCTGTGTCTGCGGCGGCAGGTGGACGCGGTGTACAGTCTGTGTCTGCGGCGGCAGGTGGACGCGGTGTGCAGTCTGTGTCTGCGGCGGCAGGTGGACGCCGCGGTGTTCAGTCTGTGTCTGCGGCGGCAGGTGGACGCGGTGTTCAGTATGTCTGCGGCGGCAGGTGGACGCGGTGTACAGTCTGTGTCTGCGGCGGCAGGTGGACGCGGTGTTCAGTCTGTGTCTGCGGCGGCAGGTGGACGCGGTGTACAGTCTGTGTGTGCGGCGGCAGGTGGACGCGGTGTTCAGTCTGTGTCTGCGGCGGCAGGTGGACGCGGTGTACAGTATGTCTGCGGCGGCAGGTGGACGCGGTGTACAGTATGTCTGCGGCGGCAGGTGGACGCGGTGTACAGTCTGTGTCTGCGGCGGCAGGTGGACGCGGTGTACAGTATGTCTGCGGCGGCAGGTGGACGCGGTGTACAGTCTGTGTGTGCGGCGGCAGGTGGACGCGGTGTACAGTATGTCTGCGGCGGCAGGTGGACGCGGTGCTGTCGGAGCAGTCGGCGCGGCCTCAGCTGGAGCTGGTGGCCACGGTCGGCGCCGTCCGGGCCCGGCTCAGTCCTCTGACGGCCCACACCCTCAGCTCGGCAGCTGCCGTCTGGAGAGAGGCGCACCAGCGGCGCAGCCGGCCGGCCGCCCGACTCACGTACGTCCCTCCAGCGGGGCCGCCTGCCTGTTCTCCGCATCTCACTGTTCTGACGTCGCTAGACCGCGTACTGCCCCAGAAAGCAAACCATGCTCTGGTTGTTGTCATTGGAACTGTTAACACAAACGAGTCGCAAACAAGCCTCTGTTTTTGCCGTTTTGCGTTCACATTCTTGTGTTCCAAATCGTTGCCATGCGGACGCTTGGACGTGTTTGAGGATGGAGCTGGGTGCGCCTACCAGTGTGTCCCTGTTCCTTAGTCGGATGGTCCAGGTGTGGCACCGTCTGACCCAGCAGTCCCTGTTCTCCAGTCGGGTGGTCCAGGTATGGTACCGACTGGCCGCACAGTGTCTCTGTTTTCCAGTCGGGTGGTGCAGGCGCGGTACGTGCTCCTGAACAGCACCGGCTGTCCGCTGCGGCTGCAGCAGGCCGGCACGGAGCGCACGGTGCCGCTGCAGCCGCAGCACGGCTTCCTCTTCTGCTGGACCGATAGGCGCCAGCCGCCGGTGGGTGGGGCTGTGTGCCGAACAGCGGCGGCGAGAACACAGCCGCTGCTGTGGTTAAAGCAGCAGCGGGATGAGCACAGCCGCTGCTGTGGGAATTTGGCAGCTGTCGCTATGTCGCTGTGTCAGTAGCTGCTGCTGTATCGGCTGCCGCTGCTGACAGCAGCCGTTCCCACATGTGCAGTTGGTGTTATGTCGGCAGTGTCTGTTTTGACTGTAGCTGCTTTTGTTTCTGAAATCTGTGGACTGGGGAGCTGCACTCCCCGTCACTGCTCCTTTGACTCCGAAAAGTCGTGTATTTGACTTTTGGCCAACCCACACAAATTGCGATCAACGTGGCATGCTTTGCTTTTCGCGTGGTTCAAAATCCATAAATCACTTCGGCAGCCAAGGTAAGCGTTATGTGAACACATGACTTCATGTGGCGTTTGGCTGCCGTGGGTGTTGCTATATTTGTTGTGCGGTAACTTGTTGACGGTCTGTTCTGGGCGTTTGTGGGATAGCTGCAGTAGATGTCTGTGTCGGAGGACGATGGTGCTGTATCTGGTGAGCAGTGTCCTGTTGACGGCCTGTTCCGGCTGTTTGTTGGGCAGCTGCGGCGGCTCTCTGTGTCGGAGGAGGCGGTATTTGGTGTGCGGTGACCTGTTGGCGGTCTGTTTCGGCTGTCTGTCTGGCAGCTGCGGCGGCTCTCTGTGTTGGAGGAGGCGGTATTTGGTGTGTGGTGACCTGTTGACGGCCTGTTCCGGCTGTTTGTTGGGCAGCTGCGGCGGCTCGCGGTGTCGGAGGAGGCGGTATTTTGGTGTGCGGTGACCTGTTGACGTTCTGTTCCGGGTGTGTGTCGAGCAGCTGCTGCGGCTCTCTGTGTCGGAGGAGGGCGGCTGGTGCGAGCCGTTCTCCGTGGAGAAGGACGGCGCTCAGCTGGTGCAGGTGACCGTCAAGGAGGTCAGCTACCCGCTCATCGTCTCCACGCGACCCTTCAGCGTCACCCAGAGACAGGTCTGTGGTGCCGGACAGAGAGACGCCAGGCACCCTCACTGTGTTGTTCTCACCCGCTGTTCACCTGTGAAGGAGTGTGACATGTTGAGGTCCAGCCTGGGCTGAGACGCTGGAATAGCAACGCCGTTCGTGGCTGGTATTCGCGGGGATTTCATCGGGTGAGCCAGTTGCAAGTGCTCTTAATTAATCATTTTTAAGCAGAATACGATGGCTAGGTTATTTTCTGGGACCACATTTCGATTGTTCTGCATGTTTTATATGCATAGCTAGCTCAAAATCAACCAGGCAGCACTTCGCCGAGTTGTCTTAAGTAGTTCGATGGGCTTTAAAAAAATACCACGAAAGAGTTCGTATTGTGTTGAAGGCAGGTCCTGGTGCTCATTTGCTGCTGTCTTGTTGCGTAGGTCACGATTGAGGGCCGGCTGCGTGTGGTGAACACGCTGGACTGTGCGGCGTGGGCGCACGTGGAGGCCGAGCCGTTCTCCCAGCTGTTCACCGTCCAGGCTCGCTCCGCCTCGCCGTCCGTGCTCTGTCTGAAGGCCCGGCTTCAGGTGAGTCTGGCCACGTCTATCTTCACACCGGACTGACGCCCTGGCTCGTCAGAATCTGGGCTCCATGAAATAGACTGGGTACGTTAGATATTGAGTGCCGATGTCAGCTTTACTGACCGATTGGCATTATTGGGTCTGCCATCCAGCCAGCCTGCTGTCTGAGGAGGTGGTACTGTGCTGTATCCAAGACGTTGTGCTGGTTTAGGAGTGTCAGGCCGTCGTTCAGGAAGCTCGAATATCGATCATCCTGGGATATCTGCAGTGACGTGCCTAGGAAGCTGTGTTGTAGCGTGTCCGTGAACCTGTGCTAAATATTGAGGCACTGAATTTCAGAATATGTGGGGTCATTCAGTAGCGCATTTATGTTGCACATTGATTCACCCAATGAGCAGCAGACTTGTTAATAACAGCACTGTGCCGCCAGGTTGCAGCTGTGTCGGAGCAGGCCGGTCCCGTGTACCGGGACGTGGACCTGGAGGCGGAGAGTCCCGCCCTGCTGACGCTGGCCGACCAGCGCCACGTGTGGTGTTCTGCCCAGCACGACACCAGCCTGCCGGGCGTGCAGCGAATCCTGGTACGAGCTCACAGCGGTGGCGACAGATGTGCTGTAGCTCGCGTGATTCGTCAATTTATCAGAAGTATCCACATCGTTATAGTATGATGCTGCGGCTTTGTGGCTCTACATTGTATTTTAGGATGCATCTAAGTTTTGCATTACCGCTGCAGTATGATGGGAGGCGAACATATGTCCTCCCGTGGCCTGTTAACTCCTGTGGTTGGTGTACTTGGTGTCCGCACGTCCTGATCTGCCTCTAAGCGATCCTCACCTCTGTGTGGAGGGACCAAGGCCCTTAGGTGTTGTCTGCCGGACTCTTGTAGTCCTGCCTCTCTGTGGAGATCCTGGTCCTGCCTCCATGTGGGGGTCTGGGTCCTGCCTCTGTAAGAAGGTCTGGGCCCTGCGTCTGTGTGGAGGTCCGGGTCCCGCATCTGTGGAGGTCCGCGTCTTGCCTCCGTGGAGGTCCGGGTCCTGCTTGTGTTCAGAGGTGGGGGTCCTTCAGACCCGCCGGTCCGCCGGCGTCAGACAGACGGACGGTCCGCTGCAGCCCTGCTGTCGACCTGCCTCAGGTGGTTCTGTCTCCGGTGTTCTGCGCCCGCTCCCTGCTGCCGTCGGCGCTGGAGATGATGGAGGCGCCCGGAGGGCAGAGCACGCAGCTGCCCGGACGAGGCGCCGTGAAACACCTCCACCACGACCCGGCGCTGACCCACCAGCTCACACTCAAGCTGCGGTGAGGCGGCCTGCGGAGTTGGGGACGATGGCGATGCCAATACTTAAACTCCCTGAGGGATATCCTCTCTCCAGATATTTTTATCTTTGTACTGAAACTGTTGAGGGTGTCCGATAGTAACGAAAAATGAAATATGTTTATCATCTCTTGGTTTTGTGGACATTTCAGTCTAGATTTGTAGGCATGGAATAGTGTTTTGTCCGTCATTTCAGGCTTCGGGAAGCGCATTGTTTTCGGTACTGTGAGCTCTGCTCTCTGTCGGCTGACGTGACCGAGTGTTTGGACAGGGCGGACGCGGCCGTTTCCAGCCCGCCGCTGGCCGTCTCCGTGGGCGCGCTGGAACAATGTCCGGTGGACGGTGAGGTGCCGCCGCTGGACGAGCTGCTGCAGCTGCTGCTGGCCGACGAGCGCGGCCGCTGGCTGCCGGGCGCCGAGCCGGACTACGACGACCGGCTGCCGGCCGTCGACCAGCCGGACATCAACCTGCAGGTGAGGCGGGCCGGCAGTCTGCTCCTGGTGATGGCCGGCCGCTGAAGCTGCGGGCAGAGCTGCTCGGCGGGGGCCACGGCCCGAGGCAGGGTCTTCGTCCAGTTAAACTGACGTCAGAGGTGTTGCGTTTGCGAAATATTCCCATGGACTCCTTCGTAGGTTCTGCGCTGCTAATTGGATAATTCGAGAGATTCGGCATGTCTAAGTGATGGCAGCACCCAGGGAATTCTGTGTCGTGGCTGGGTCGGCCGTTGCCGGGTTCTCTGTATCCGATGTCGGCCGGTGTCTGTGTGTAGCCGGTCAGCTGGTGTGTGTGTGTCTGTGTTTCTGTGTGGCCGGCGGGTCGGCTGTTGCCCGGTTCTCTGTATCCGGTGTCGGCCAGTGTCTGTGTGTAGCCGGTCAGCTGGTGTATTTCTCTGTGTTTCTATGTGGCGGCTGGGTCGGCTGTTGCCCGGTTCTCTGTATCCGGTGTCGGCTGTATCTCCGCGGCCCGCCCCGTCTGACGCCGCGGCCGGCCGTCCGCCGCAGGTGGCGCTGCGCCGCCGCTGGCCCTGGCTCAACACGCTGCTGGTCGACATCCGGCCCAGCGTGCTGCTGGTGAACCGGTGCCCGGTGACGCTGGTGCTGCGCTGCGGCCAGCGCGACGCCCAGCCCAGCTACCTGCCGCCCGACACCGTGCTGGCCCCGCCGCTGCTGGAGGTGAGCCTCCCCGCTCCTGACGTGTCTCCTGGCGGCATTGTATTGTTGGTGCACACTATAACCCTGCTGTTACACGTGACTTCCTCAGTGTTTTACGTAGGTCTTGCCAGGTTCGTGTTCTGCGTGCACAGGTATGTGTCAGAGCTTTAACATCTTCATACACTGGCCTTTCTGCAGGTGTGATTCGCGTCAAGTATCGGAATCGGCTACTGCGTCATATGTTCCGGCCCCTGTTGTCAGTTGTGTGCGATGTTCGGGTTCCCTGTCGTTGGTCCACTGTCGGGCTGTGTGCTGATGCGCGCCTGCCGTGCCGGGTGCTCGCCAGGGCTCGTTCTTCATCAGCGTGCTGGTGGACGAGGACGAGTACCAGTCGTCGCGGCTGCAGCTGGGCGAGCACCAGTGGCCGTACCAGCGGCCGCTGCCGGCCTTCCGCGGCCTCCTGCCGCCGAACGGCACGGCCACGGCCGCCATCTTCGTCCGGCAACAGGTGAGGGGCCGGCCGGCCACGGCCGCCATCTTCGTCCGGCAACAGGTGAGGGACCGGCCAGTCACGGCCGCCATCTTCGTCCGGCAACAGGTGAGGGGTCGGCCAGTCACGGCCGCCATCTTCGTCCGGCAACAGGTGAGGGGCCGGCCGGCCACGGCCGCCATCTTCGTCCGGCAACAGGTGAGGGGCCGGCCGGCCACGGCCGCCATCTTCGTCCGGCAACAGGTGAGGGGCCGGCCAGTCACGGCCGCCATCTTCGTCCGGCAACAGGTGAGGGACCGGCCGGCCACGGCTGCCATCTTCGTCCGGCAACAGGTGAGGGGCCGGCCAGTCACGGCCGCCATCTTCGTCCGGCAACAGGTGAGGGGCCGGCCAGTCACGGCCGCCATCTTCGTCCGGCAACAGGTGAGGGACCGGCCAGTCACGGCCGCCATCTTCGTCCGGCAACAGGTGAGGGACCGGCCAGTCACGGCCGCCATCTTCGTCCGGCAACAGGTGAGGGGCCGGCCAGTCACGGCCGCCATCTTCGTCCGGCAACAGGTGAGGGGCCGGCCAGTCACGGCCGCCATCTTCGTCCGGCAACAGGTGAGGGACCGGCCGGCCACGGCTGCCATCTTCGTCCGGCAACAGGTGAGGGACCGGCCAGTCACGGCCGCCATCTTCGTCCGGCAACAGGTGAGGAGCCGGCCGGACACGGCTGCCATCTTCGTCCGGCAACAGGTGAGGAGCCGGCCGGCCACGGCCGCCATCTTCGTCCGGCAACAGGTGAGGGACCGGCCGGCCACGGCTGCCATCTTCGTCCGGCAACAGGTGAGGGGCCGGCCGGACACGGCCGCCATCTTCGTCCGGCAACAGGTGAGGGGCCGGCCGGACACGGCTGCCATCTTCGTCCGGCAACAGGTGAGGAGCCGGCCGGCCACGGCCGCCATCTTCGTCCGGCAACAGGTGAGGGACCGGCCGGCCACGGCTGCCATCTTCGTCCGGCAACAGGTGAGGGGCCGGCCGGACACGGCCGCCATCTTCGTCCGGCAACAGGTGAGGGGCCGGCCGGCCACGGCCGCCATCTTCGTCCGGCAACAGGTGAGGGGCCGGCCGGACACGGCTGCCATCTTCGTCCGGCAACAGGTGAGGGGCCGGCCGGACACGGCCGCCATCTTCGTCCGGCAACAGGTGAGGGGCCGGCCGGACACGGCCGCCATCTTCGTCCGGCAACAGGTGAGGGGCCGGCCGGCCACGGCCGCCATCTTCGTCCGGCAACAGGTGAGGGGCCGGCCGGACACGGCTGCCATCTTCGTCCGGCAACAGGTGAGGGGCCGGCCGGACACGGCCGCCATCTTCGTCCGGCAACAGGTGAGGGGCCGGCCACGGCCGCCATCTTCGTCCGGCAACAGGTGAGGGGCCGGCCGGACACGGCCGCCATCTTCGTCCGGCAACAGGTGAGGGGCCGGCCGGACACGGCCGCCATCTTCGTCCGGCAACAGGTGAGCGGCCGGCCAGTCACGGCCGCCATCTTCGTCCGGCAACAGGTGAGGGACCGGCCAGTCACGGCCGCCATCTTCGTCCGGCAACAGGTGAGGGGCCGGCCAGTCACGGCCGCCATCTTCGTCCGGCAACAGGTGAGGGGCCACGGCCGCCATCTTCGTCCGGCAACAGGTGAGGGGACGGCACGGCCACGGCCGCCATCTTCGTCCGGCAACAGGTGAGGAGCCGGCCGGACACGGCCGCCATCTTCGTCCGGCAACAGGTGAGGGACCGGCCAGTCACGGCCGCCATCTTCGTCCGGCAACAGGTGAGGGGTCGGCCAGTCACGGCCGCCATCTTCGTCCGGCAACAGGTGAGGGGCCGGCCGGCCACGGCCGCCATCTTCGTCCGGCAACAGGTGAGGGGCCGGCCGGCCACGGCCGCCATCTTCGTCCGGCAACAGGTGAGGGGCCGGCCAGTCACGGCCGCCATCTTCGTCCGGCAACAGGTGAGGGACCGGCCAGTCACGGCCGCCATCTTCGTCCGGCAACAGGTGAGGGACCACGGCCGCCATCTTCGTCCGGCAACAGGTGAGGGGCCGGCCGGCCACGGCCGCCATCTTCGTCCGGCAACAGGTGAGGGGCCGGCCGGCCACGGCCGCCATCTTCGTCCGGCAACCGTTGAGGGGCCGGCCGGAAGCTGCGGCGGCCAGCTGCAGTCTTCCTTCGATCAAAGGCGCGCCGAGCTGTTGTGGTATTTCACTCGAGTGGCGATCGCTTTCGTTGTGTGATTCGTCAGAGGTTGCTGCTTTCTCCGATAGCTGTTGCAGGAAAGCGGGTAAATTTGGGAAGGTTCGGGCATAGTTTATCTTCTTACCATTATGCTTCTCTATTCGATACAGCTAAAGGGTACATTCTGCTCCTTATGAATGTGATGCGCCCGTTGTAAGTCATTTTTTCCTTCGGCAAAGCGCCATTTTTGTCCTTCAGTGCCTCCGATGTACGGACATGTGCACTGTAGAGGTCTCTTTTAGATCCAGTTATTCTGTATCGTCCAAGCAACAAATGTCGATATGAACTGAATGCATCGCCTAGGTTATGCGAAGTTTCCCCGGAGCGGGTGGTAAATAAGAGCAGACGCGTGGTACGGGCCGATCACGCATGCGCCGCGTTCTCCCGATGTTCCGACACGTGAGTGCGACCCCTGCGCCTGACCCGCCGCCCTCCTCCCGCTGCGCCGTGCCAGGTGGCGCTGCTGTGCGTCAGTTCGGAGTACCGCGACGGCGTGCGCCACCTGACCGTGCGGCCGTCGGTGGTGGCCGTCAACGAGACGGGCCGGGAGCTGCCGCTGGTGGCGGTGGCGGCCGCCGGCGACGCGGCGCCGGCCGCCCGTCTGCCGGTGGTGCGCGGCCCGGGCCTGTCGGCGGCGGGCCGGCCGCAGCCGCTGCTCTGGTGGCACCTGGCCGCCGGCATCCCGCCGGACCCGGCCGCCGCCGCCGAGCTGCTGCGCCTGCTGCTCGACCTGTCCGGCTGCCGGCAGCCGCCGCTGCGCCTGACCGACGGCCGCGGCAGCGCCGTCCTCTCCGGCCCCAGCTGTCGGCCGGGCTGTCTCAACAGGTGAGGCTTCCCCCAGCTGTCGGCCGGGCTGTCTCAACAGGTGAGTCGTCCCCCAGCTGCCAGCCGGGCTGTCTCAACAGGCAAGGCCTACCCCAGCTGCCAGCCGGGCTGTCTCAGCAGGTGAGTCCTTACTCAGCTGTCAGCCGGGCTGTCTCAACATGTTGGTCGTCCCCGGTTGTCAGTCGAGTTGTGTGAACAGGTGAATTTGCCAATGCCAGCCGTCGTCCGCTGGTCAAAAGATTGCCTCCCAATTGAACGCGACAGGGTGGGTCTGAACGTCTTTTGACGCCGTTATTAACCAGCGGCGGTTCATTTTGCGTTTTGCAGAAATTGCCACTTGGTAGCCGAACGGTCGCACTGCGTTGTCTTTTTCCGAATTTCGAGATGCTCTGGGCTGCAGTTTGTTTTCGGTGGTGAAGACCTTGGTATTTCTCCGAATCATTAATAAGTCAGACTATACGATCATTGCGAGACTTTAGACGCCATCAGAACCTCACGCGATAAATGTGGGAACTCAATTGTCTTCGTTGCCCGAGGCAGCGTACGGCTTGCTACCCGTTTAGTGCGGAGACCATCTCCACTCGACCGAGTTTATTGATCTGCGTGGTCGCCGGCCATAACACCGGTCCCGAAGAAGGTCGGTCCCGAAGCGGACTGTGAGAGCCGTGTGTTGTCCTCAGCCTGTACCGAGTCTCCCACACGGAGCGGCACGGCCAGACGTACGTGCTGGTCCAGAGGGAGGAGCGGCCGTTCCTGCTGGTGACGAATGGCACCCAGCTGCCCATAGTGGTCCACCAGTCAGGAGTCGGT
Organism: Capitulum mitella; assembly: GCA_030062745.1. NCBI lineage: Eukaryota > Metazoa > Arthropoda > Thecostraca > Pollicipedomorpha > Pollicipedidae > Capitulum > Capitulum mitella. The sequence goes on along the minus strand of CP099839.1, from coordinate 4,792,903 downwards.
GAGTGGAACCCGTCCTTGTGCAGGACCGGGATCGGAGCGCCTTTGATGCCGTGTTTCACGTAGGCTGCTGCATTGCGGGAAACGGGACTTTTTTATCAGTGTGTATGGTCGGTTTCGTTCAGGCATGATTCTGATGTTCTGACGCTGCATCAAAATCGTTTACCTGTTGAAAGCAGCGTAATTTTACTGTGGTTGTTCTGACGAGCTCAGACCTTTTTCGTCATGACTCTCCTCGTTTTTCATTAGCGAGTAAAGATAACTTCTTGGTGATTTTGCTCTCTAATTCAGTGTCCATTGTTTCTCCTCTGTGCTTTTTCAGTAGAGAGTGCCGGGGATACGTTTGTGACCGGTCTCCTCCGCACTGTTCCAGTGGAGAGTGCCGGGGATACGTTTGTGACCGGTCTCCTCTGCACTGTTTCAGTGGAGAGTGCCGGGGATACGTTTGTGACCGGTCTCCTCCGCACTGTTCCAGTGGAGAGTGCCGAGAACACGTTTGTGATTGGTCTCCTCTGCACTGTTCCAGTGGAGAGTGCCGAGGATACGTTTGTGACCGGTCTCCTCTGCACTGTTCTAGTGGAGAGTGCCGGGGAGACGTTTGTGACCGGTCTCCTCCGCACTGTTCCTGTGGAGAGTGCCGAGAACACGTTTGTGACCGGTCTCCTCTGCACTGTTCCAGTGGAGAGTGCCGAGAACACGTTTGTGATTGGTCTCCTCTGCACTGTTCCAGTGGAGAGTGCCGGGGACACGTTTGTGATTGGTCTCCTCTGCATTGTTCCAGTGGAGAGTGCCGAGGACACGTTTGTGATTGGTCTCCTCTGCACTGTTCCAGTGGAGAGTGCTGGGGACACGTTTGTGACCGGTCTCCTCTGCACTGTTTCAGTGGAGAGTGCCGGGGATACGTTTGTGACCGGTCTCCTCTGCACTGTTCCAGTGGAGAGTGCCGGGGATACGTTTGTGATTGGTCTCCTGTGCACTGTTCCAGTGGAGAGTGCCGAGAACACGTTTGTGACCGGTCTCCTCTGCACTGTTCCAGTGGAGAGTGCCGGGAACACGTTTGTGACCGGTCTCCTCTGCACTGTTCCAGTGGAGAGTGCCGAGGACACGTTTGTGATTGGTCTCCTCTGCACTGTTCCAGTGGAGAGTGCTGGGGACACGTTTGTGACCGGTCTCCTCTGCACTGTTCCAGTGGAGAGTGCCGAGGACACGTTTGTGATTGGTCTCCTCTGCACTGTTCCAGTGGAGAGTGCCGGGGACACGTTTGTGACGGCCGCCGAGCCGGGCGAGGTACCGGCCGGCCAGAGCGCCTACCTGGCGGCGGCGGGCCGGCCGGCCGGTCCCGTGTCGGACCAGGACCGGCACCGACTCCGCCTGTCGCTCGGCCCGGCCGGCAGCGGCGGGCCGCACCAGCCGGAGCGGGCGCGCAGCCAGTCCCAGATCGACAACCTGACCGGTACTGCCGCCGCTCGGTCTGTCTCAGCAGGACTGACCGTGGGCCGGGAATGCGGCGTTTTAACACTCGGGTCTACTGTTTCCACTGCTGGACTGGGCGCTGGTTTGTTTCGGTCCTTTTTTACCCTACGGTTGGCGTGGCAAATGTCATTCCAACGGCGTGGTCATTGTTGAGAGCTATGTATGGATACGGTGTGATTATCGTTTTGTACACGCCTTCAGCACTTCGAGGGCAGGACTGACTGTCGTCCGGCGTTCTGTTACAGCCGACCGGGCTACGGTGGACCTGACGTACGGCCACACCCAGTTCCTGCACGTGTCCGGCCACGACCTGACGGCGCACGTGCAGCTGCGCGGCCACACGCACCACGTGCTGCTGCGGCCCGTCAGTCGGCTGGAGGTGGCCGCCTGGGACGTGCGGGCCCGGCTGTCAAGCGCGGTGGAGGCGCCGGCGCCGGAGCGGCCGGCCGCCGCGCCGCCCGCGCCCTCCCCGCCGCCCCCGCCTCCGCCGCCGCCGCCGGTGGACGGTCCGGAGATGGCGGTGGCGCCGGAGGCCGGCCCTGACCTGCAGCTGACCGCCTGCTGCGACCTGGTGAGCCTGGCGCTAGCCGACGACACAGCCGACGTGTGGCGCAGTCAGGAGGTGCTGCGGCTGACCGTCGAGCGGGCGGCGGTCCTGCTGACGCCGCCCGGCGAGCGCCGGCCGGGCCGCGGCGCCGGCGGCCGCCTCTCGGCGTGCGTGGCCGACCTGCAGCTGGACAGCCAGCTGCCGCCGACGGCCGGCCAGCTGTACCAGGTGCTGCTGATGGCGCAGCAGCCGGCCGGCCCGGCCGCCGACCCGCTCTCGGCGCTGCCGCCGCTGGCGCTCAGCGCCGCCGTCAACGCGCTGCGCCGCTCGGCGCTGGTGCTGCTCGAGGCCGAGCTGGAGGCGGACGCCGGCGGCTGGCGGCGGCCCGGCGCGCTCCGGCTGGCCGTGCGGCCGCTGCGGCTGTTCGTCGAGGACCGCTGCCACGCCGCGTACGTGGCGTTCCTCCGCGGCCTGGCGGCGGCCGCGACCGGCCCGGCGCCTGCCGCCCACCCCTCCGCCCCCGGCACCGCCGACACCGCCGCCGCCGCCGCGCTGCCGGCCGACGCGCGGGCCGAGCTGGCGGCGCTGGCCAGCCAGGTGCTGCTGGAGCGGCTCTGCGTGGAGCCGCTGGCGCTGCAGCTGAGCGTGCGCACCCAGCTACAGCTGTACCTGAGCATAGACGAGACGCCGCTGCAGCTTGCCCGCCTACGAGCGGCTCCGAGTGAGGACCAGCCTGGAGGCCCTGCTCGACGACCTGGCCACCCACTACATGTGGTCGGCCATCTACAAGGCTGGTCAGTGACCCTGTTCCCCCCACCCCCGCCCATGCCAACCCTCGGGTATGTGGGCGGTGGTTGGGGTAGGTCGACCTGTATGTGGACAAAGCAGAACAGGCCTTTAGTAGTTTCAAGATACTGTTCGTACTCATAGATGCTGGATAAGATGCTTTAGGTATAAATAAAAGTATTTTGCTGTTGCGATGAAGGCTTTTCATGTTTCGTTTCGATTGCTTCTTCTGAGAAGCTCAGAAGCGATCCAGGAAGCATTTGTACTGAGTACTGAATAGTGTTCGTTTAGACCGTTCAATCCGTGTTTGGCACACGCCTTGTGAGATGCTGCTAGTCTTTCATTTGCCTCAGACTTCGTTGCAGTGGTCCGCAAATGTTCACAGGACGTTCTCGCGATGGATCAGTATTGTACGCTCACACACGCCCGTCACCGCCTGATATCGGTGTGGGCTGGCTCCGCAGGTGGCGTGGTGGCGTCGCTGGACCTGCTGGGCGACCCGGCCGGTCTGGCCCGCTCGGTGACGTCCGGCGTGCGCGACCTGCTGCAGCAGCCGTACCGCGGCCTGCTGGCCGGGCCCGGCGGCCTGCTGAGCGGCTGCGCGCTGGGCGTGGCCAGCCTGACGCGCCACCTGGCGTCCGGCGCCGTGAGCTCGGTCAGCGCGCTGGCCGCCGCGCTGGCGCACAACCTGCACCGTCTCTCGCTGGACGGCGAGCACCTGGCGCGCGCCGAGCGCCAGCGCAGCGCCGCCCCCCTCGGCCTGGCGCAGGGTCTGGCGCAGGGCCTGACCGGGCTCGGGCTCGGCCTGCTCGGCGCCGTGGCCGGCATCGCCGACCAGCCGCTGCAGGGCGCGCTGGCCGGCGGCTCGCCGGCGGCGCTGGTCGGCGGCCTCGGCCGCGGCCTGATCGGCGTCGTGACGAAGCCGCTGGGCGGCGCCGCCGACCTGCTGGCGCACACCGGCGAGGGCCTGCTGCACAGCGCTGGCTGGCGGCGCCGGCCGCAGGTGAGCGCCGCCCCCCTGCCGCCGCGCTGGGGCCGTTGTCACCATATAGAGAGAGCGGTGGAGGAGTGTGTGGTTGTCGGGAAGTCTGTGACGAAGTAATCGGTTTATGTATGTAGTCTTTGTTGGTGGGTATTGTGTGGTTTTAATGGTCAGTCTGTGTCGGCGGAGACTGGTGTTCTGGGGCTGAATTATTGTCCCTGTCGGCATATGCTGGCCGAGGTTCCGTGACTGAACCTGTGTCTCTATCGGCTGAAACTGTTTTCTGGTGCTAAGCTGTCTTTGTTTTGACTGAGACTGTGTGGTGTTCTGCTGCTGAGCTGTCTGTGTCGGCAGATGATGTATGGTTTTGTGTGACTGACCTGTGTGTTTCGGCAGAGACGGTCCGTTGTTCTTTGGCTGAGTCGTCGAAAGAGGCTGCTGTTGCCTGGCTGAGCCGTCCTGTGTGTGTCGGCAGAGACTGGTGTTTCGTGGCTGAGCTGTCTGTCTTTATCTCCAGACTGTCTGGTGTTCTGTGACTGAGCTGTTTGTCGTGTCTCGGGGGACTGGTGTTCTGTTGCTGAGCTGTCTTTGTCAGCAGAGACTGATTCAGCAGATGACAGTTCTGGGGCTGAACTGTCTGCCTGTGTCTCGGGGACTGTTTGGTGTTCTGAGGTTGAGCCGCCTGTCTGTGCGTGGTGTGTGGTGTTGTGTGACAGAGCTGTCTGTGTATGTCTCCAGAGACTGTCTGGCGTTCTGTGACCGAGCCGTCCGTGTTTGGTGTCGGCAGAGACGGGAGCCGGAGTCGGCCCGAACGGCCAGCGACGAGCGTCCGGCCGTCGTCTGGTACTCCCTGCAGCTGCTGGCCGAGGCCGCCGTCCTGGTCGTGGTCGACGCCACGCGCTGTCTGGACGACGGCAGCCTCGTCCCCGTCACCGTCGTGCTGACGTCTGAGGTTAGTCTGACGCGGCCTGACGTCACATTGTAACGCGTCCGGGCGAAGCGGGTCAAACTTACGCGGTCATTCTGTCCTCTCTGCCAGGCTGTGGTGAGAGTGGCGTGGCGTGCCATTGTGATGTCTCCACGTCACTCAAACGACGTCAGGCAGAGTGTGACGGAGTCAGGCGTCACTCGTCAGCGTGACGCAAGGTTGGGAAAGATGGCATTTTTGGATGTTGAAGAACATTAACCCCAAAGACATTTTATACTTCAAAAGTGTGATCTTGTGCCTCCATTAAAAAGCTACATTATAATCATGTTGACAAATTTCTAACTTTGCAAGCAAATGACTGTCTCCATTCAGTAAGAAGCGGGTATGATGTCATAGTTGACTTACATCAAGAATGCTTATTTAAGTCCTACTTCTGTTTGCGAAATTTTGTACTCCAAAACAGGAATTTTTCTCTGACACCAAGAATAAAAATGAAATGTCCGACCCTGTTGTGGCGATGCCGGGCCTCGCATGCCTGAGTGTGGTAGGGCTTAGTGTCAAATATCGCAGCGCTGATCTTGTGTCGCGGACAGGCTGGGCAGCCCGGGCATTGTTTTTGGGCGCCGTAAACAATTCCTGCACCTGCGCGGTGTCAGATGCAGCCAGTGTCGCCGTGGCGTCCAGCACAGTCGGTCGGACGACCTCTGGTGAGGGCCCAGTCGTGGCGTTCCGGGCGGGTGGCTCGACACATCACAGCAGCGCCGCTGCGGTCAGGGCAGGCGTGGTGCCGCCGTCTCTGACGGCCCGCTCCGGCCGACAGGAGCTGCGGCTGTGGGCGGACGCCGCCCAGGAGCCGGCCCCGGACCGGGACGCCCTGTTCCCGCTCTTCGAGACAGAGCTGCAGGCCTCGGCGGCGGACCCGACCGAGCTGACCGTCCACAGCCGGGCCGGCCCGTCCGCCGGAGCCCGGCCGGCCTCTCCGCTCTCCGACACGGTACGTCAGTCCAGAGGAGCCCTCCGACACGGTACGTCAGTCCAGAGGAGCCCTCCGACACGGTACGTCAGTCCAGAGGAGCCCTCCGACACGGTACGTCAGTCCAGAGGAGCCCTCCGACACGGTACGTCAGTCCAGAGGAGCCCTCCGACACGGTACGTCAGTCCAGAGGAGCCCTCCGACACGGTACGTCAGTCCAGAGGAGCCCTCCGACACGGTACGTCAGTCCAGAGGAGCCCTCCGACACGGTACGTCAGTCCAGAGGAGCCCTCCGACACGGTACGTCAGTCCAGAGGAGCCCTCCGACACGGCACGTCAGTCCAGAGGAGCCCTCCGACACGGTACGTCAGTCTAGGGGAGCCCTCCGACACGGTACGTCAGTCCAGAGGAGCCCTCCGACACGGTACGTCAGCGCAGAGGAGCCCTCCGACACGGTACATCAGTCTAGAGGAGCCCTCCGACACGGTACGTCAGTCTAGAGGAGCACTCCGACACGGTACGTCGGTCTAGAGGACCCTCTGCCACGATACGTCAGTCCTGAGAAGCCCTCCGACACGGTACGTCTGTCCGAAGCACCCCTCTGGAACAGTACGTGAGTCCAAAGAACCCCTCTGAAGCGATGCAACAATGTTCTGTAGCAAGGTATGGAATTTAGGCAGCTTCTGTCTATCACGTTAGCTTCTGTCTATCACGTTTTGGTGTTGAATCAGCCGCTGCTGCCTCCGAGGCCGCTGTTGTCTAACGCGGCTGGTTGGCGTTAAGTCGGTGGTTGGAAATCATCGCCGGAAGACGGAGCCAGTCCTGCTGGTTGGAGCAGGACGAGCAGGTGACTCAGATTCACATGCCCATGATTCCCGTCACGAATCACCCTTCCCCATTTGTCCCCCTCGTTATCTCCTGCACCATCTAAAGTACCAGTTAAAATCCGGCGTGATTCATTGTTCTCGGTCATTGCTCATTGTCCGGATCCATTGTTATGCTGATATCGGTATTTTTCGTATTTGGCATGTTACGATTTCCCTGTCTTTTTTTAGAGGTTTCCCCGAAGTGTGGGTGACGTGCTGTGGGTGACGTGCGAATGAATGGTACCCGTTCTACGGTTTTTCTTTTCAAGTCGCGTCTTTGGACCAAGCTTAATGGTCAGTATACACTTGGAAACTGGGTATCGACCCGGATCATGTTAGAGGCCGAATGTCAACCCGGATTGTCTGAGAGGCCGGATACTAACCCGGATCGCGTGGGAGACCCGATCTCGACCCGGATCGTTTGCCATTTTGGGAAACCGGCGCATCGTGTGAGCTGGCTGCGACCATTACGTTTATGCCGGGCTGTTGGTTCCCATTCAGTGAGCCGAAAACTCACGCAGGAAGTTTGGGAACCTCTCATTCACATTTCGAGCTACCTATTAATCCTAGGAACAGCTGCCTGTATGACATCACTGTCGAGCTGACGGCTGGCAAAAAGATCGGCTCTCACAGGATGATATCACCGTGTAACGTAACTCTGAGATCGTTTCGATATTTTGAATTATTGAACGTGAGCTTTCACCATGACGTCACCGCCGGACACTTACCGCGGTGTCCGCCCTTTGATCGTTATCCGCTCCTCCGTTTCTCGTGGGTGATGCGCGTCACCATCTTTCCCGTTTCATTACCCTGGTGTACGTTTGTTGGGCGTGGTTTCCTCTCCGTCTCCTGCGTGCGGACGATCGGTGCGTGGCCGTCCTGCCGGCAGCGTGACGTGACGCTGCGCTCGACGCGTCTGCGCGGCAGCGCGCTCGCCCTCTGACGGCCGTCTTTTCTGGCTCCACAGTCGGACACGTACGTGGCCGAGTACGTGCGGGGCGCCGCCGAGCCGGGGGCGGGCAGCGAGCGGGCGCCGCCCGACCGCCGCCGGCTCGCCACGCTCCTCCTGAGCCCGCAGCGCCGGCCGCTGCTCGTGGCCGCCTTCCGCGCCGCCCGCGACCGCCGTCTGGACAGGGGCTTCCCTCTGGAGGGCTGACTGGACAGGGGCTTCCCTCTGGAGGGCTGACTCTCGGCGGCCGGAGGGGCGCTGTCTGATCGAGAGGCCTGCATCGCCCGAGGGTCGGAGGTCGCTGAAGGCCCGCGGCGGCTGGGGTCGGGTGGCGCTGACGGGGGAGCCTGACGTGATGCCTTCATTCCATCGTGATCGAGCCGAGAGAGGAGCGCTCGGCGCCGGGGCGATGCTGCTGGGCTGTGTGTACCAGCGCGGTGCAGCCGCCCCGGAGTAGTGTGTGGATGGGTCCGGCGTCGGGGGGCCTTCTTAGTTCGTTACGGCCGCAAGGGCTCCTGTGATACTATGCGGTGTTCATTCCTCACGTTCGGCGATGGTGCTGGGACCTCTACCGCGGGCGTTGTTCTTACCCGGAGATGAAACTAGATATATTGTTGAGATGTTTGTTGGGAGCGTCCTTAACCTTTGTTGGGTGCATGCCGTTGTTATGAGAGTGCGATACACGGAGGTTGCTAAGTTTCAGTTGTTAATCGTTGCCCAGCGTGGAGCGAATCTATGGACGCGGAGCGAGTCCATAGATTCCGTGCACTGATGCCTTAGCAGATGACCAGCACCAAGCAGACGCACCAGATCAAAGGCTTCGCTTCCGGAACGTCAGCGACACATCATGAATGCGTGTGTGGGCCCTGGCGTATGTTCAGCTGTTCATAAAACGCGTCTTTTCATCACGTTAACGCGGAGACACAGAAGAAGGACGGTGACGGGGCGATTCGGGAGCCATACTGGACTAGTCGTTGCTGTGATCCGCAGTCGGCGTTACGGATTGTTGGATTTCGGTTGTTTTTAGCAGTTTACGCGAGACCAGAAGTTGGTAAGAACTATTGTCAGTGTTCACCGACTTCGTCGCCGCACGCGAGACTTCTACGGTGAAGAAGCATCTGTATTTTTCTCGCCTTGAAATAGCTGCAATCGGTAAAGTCGAACCACAACGAATTCAGGATTTCTCGATATGCCAGGACAAGATGAAGCATCCTACATTCATGCATTTTCTACCTGCAGGAATTCCATAAATCCTGCCACAGAAATGTGATGTCACGGCAGAATATCAGATGACAAGGTTCGGAGCGTGCACGGACAACTTTTCAGCCCGCACCGCGCAATGAGACGATGAATAACACAGAAACACTATTCGCTACCGCAAGAAGAACATTTGACTACTATCTGCATCAACCGTCATCAGACGGTGCCTCATCACGTGTCTCCATCAAGACAGGGAGCCAGTAGAAAGCCGGTCACTTAACTGGTAGGCCGAGTGGGACTCCGTAATCTTTACGGATAAAACATCTGGACCAGGCATGTCGTTTTCGAGATGTTCTGCACGCTAGGCACACATTGTTCTTCGCACCAGCACTGTCCAGGTCAGCTGTCGACCTCCCGGCCACGGGAGCTGTTGGCGGTCCCCTCCCCCTCCCCCGCCGGCGCGGTGGGCTCGGGTCTCCGTCGCGGGTCAGCCGACGGCCGCGTCCGCCCGAGTTTCCCGTAATATCACGCGCTGAGTGCGCCGCGGCCGGCCTCTCAGTCCCGGTCTGGCCGGCCCGGCCTCGTCCAGCCGACCTATCACAGACGCCGGCCGGCGGCGGCGCGCCCCCGGCGGCGGCGCGCTCACGGGGCCGGCGTGCTGGCTCGGCGGCGGCCGCCCCGCCTGCCCTGCCGGCGCCGGCCCGTCTTGGGCCGCCGCCGGCGCTGCTGGCGGCCGCGCTGGCGGCGGCGGCGGCCGCGCGGCCCGCCCCTGCCGCCGGGGCGGCGGCGATGTTTCCCCGGCCGGCCCCCGGACGCGGCCGCCGGCAGCATGGCCGCCTGGATGGCGCGATGATCGCTGCAGTCGAGCCGCCTCAGCAGGTTGCGGACCTGACGGAAAGTCTGCCCCGCGCCGGCGGCGTCAGCGCCGGGCAGCGTCGGCACTCGGCAGAACAGATGGCAGAGGCGGAGGCAGCTGCCAGCGGCAGGCAACCTCAGCTGTCTACAGCTGAGTCGCCATGACCCAGCAAGGGAATGAAATAAGGATGGTGCTGAACGGCAACGTGAGCACTGCAAGCCCCAGACGGAACTCGTAACTTCATCCCGGAGTTTGACGTCATGGGCTCTGATACGATGGCGGTCTGTGCAACAAATGAATTCAACTCAGCGGCCGGTAAGACGAAGGACGAACACTAGAAAACAGTCGGCGACGAAGCGGACGGGAAGAGATTGAGAAAGAAGGCCACGTCACAGACTGGCTCTCCAGTAAACTCAGTGACACCCTTTAGTACGGAGCGCACAGGTCCCATGAGCGAAGCCTCAGATGGCGTCGCCTCGTACCCAACATGGACACGAAGTCAGGTCCCCACCGTCCACATTCAGAACGCCCGAGGCTCTGCCTCGTACCAGCGACGGCGGCGGCGCGCAGCCGCCCCGACTTACCGGCGACTTTTTCCAGGGCACGATGAAGGTGGGCACCAGCTGGTCGCCCTGGCGGCGCGCCATCACCAGGTACCTGCCGGCCTTCTGCCGCACGTCCGGGCAGCAGGCCGGGTCGTGCGTCCACTGGAAGATGGGCCGGCGCAGGGCGCGCCGCTCCGCCCGGCTGGCCGACTGCGGCTTGAACACGCGCGTCCTGCCCGACACCAGCCGGTTCGGCCGGATCCGGCGGAACTTGGTACGCACCGCTGCCGGGACGGGAAGAGAGGGCGTCAAGTTGTCGCGCGTCCGGCGACCTCGCACGGATACTGGCCGCGGCCCCTGTGAAGTCCTTTTCAGAAAAACAAACCCCAACCGGCTAAATGAAGTGATCACCACTAGTCAGTCACGTTTATCGCAAAAAAAAACAAACAAGGCGCACCGGATCAGTCGTCGTTCCGCGATTTCCCGGTGAACTAATGCTCGGGCATGTCGCTGCGTAGCAAACACTGGCGACAACACACTGCTTAAAATCAGCCAGTCGAACGGTCCGACGGCCGGACGCCGAGCGGTTTCCTGGGTCAGATTCCACGCAGTCCAGCGCGGGCGAGGAACGGCTCTGAAGACCCCCGTGTGTCGGCCCCACCACGTCCGACGCGCAGAAGGGATCCCGGTCTTACCTACATCCGACCTGCAGAAGTGATCCAACATGTTCTCCTTGGTTTGGGGCTGGTTGCACGCGATGCAGGCCTCCGAGGGCGGCTCTTCTGCAAAGACATCATTGCGAGGGGTCAGCGCCGGGCTGCGGCCTGTTAACACCTCCCTAGCAGGCCAGGGTCGGGTTACGGAAGGTTGGCATGATGAGTGCTGACGCAGTTCGGCTTCCCGACATCGTTGTTAACATGGTAAGGTACATCATGGACACGCCACGGTTCCCACACATCATTCGGTTGCATGGGGCGTTGTGTCTACCCGGCATCACTGCGAGTCGTAAGCGATGCGTCAAGATTTCCCCGCATCGCTGCAACAGTACGGAAGCATTGTGCGGCTTTTCAGCATCACTGCAACAGGTTCGGGACACGGCCTCCGGCTTCTCAACATCACTGGGCCGCAGACGTGTGCGGCTTCCCAAAATTATTGGGCAATGCCGCGGCTCGACTTCTACCCAATATCACGTCACTCTCGAGGCACGGCTTCCCGACATCTTTGAGTCACAGAGGCGGCACATATTCCCAACGCCCTTAGGTCACGGCGGCGGTACAGCTTCCCCGCACCACTGCAAGAGGCTGCAGGCGCGGCAAGACTTCCTGACAGCACTAGGCCACGGCCGCGGCACGGCTTCGTGAAATTAATGCATCAGATCGGAGGCGCGATACCACTCCCAAACACCGATAGGTCGCAGAGTCGGGTCGGCTTCCCAGAATCACAGTAACGGGCCGCAAACGCTGCTGCAAACTCCCCCAACATTGTAGCAGTCAGCCGCGGCGCGGCGGAGGACGCGGAGGCAGGAGGCGGCCGTCCGCGGCGGCAGGGGCTCCAGGACGACTCCACCGCCGATTGCCGGGACGGAGGCGGCCCGCCGCGGCCGCGCCAGCCGCGCCGCCACGGACCGGCCGAGACCACCAGGGCGGCCCCGACCGCCCCAGCCGCCGACCGGGCGGCGCCCGCCGCCGTTGGACCAGTTCCAGCGGCGGCTCCTTTGAAGCCGGCCGGAAGGGCCGGCCCGACCCGGCGGCCGACGCGTGCCCTTTCGGGGCGGCCTCGCCGGCTATCGGCGTGCGCGGTCGCGGCCCGATCGGGCGCCGCCGCTGCAGACGGCCGCGACGCGGCCGGCCGCGCCACGCCGCATGCTAATGCCGCCAGCGCTGCAGCCGGCGCCCGGTCGCCGGGCCGAGCTGCATAGATGGCCGCCGCGATTTGGGCCGGACCGTGCAGGACTAATACCGCTCCTGAGGCCGCCGCCGCCGCGGCAGACGCAGCCGGCGAAATTTATTAGGCAATTTTGCCATAAGCAGCGTGCAGCGACGCGCGGCAATCAATATCGGGCCGGGGTATATGTCGGCCGGGCGGCGCTGCAACAAACAGCCGGCGGCACCGTCTGAAGGCGTCCCACCGAGAGGCCATTCGAGCCGATCAAATGCACCGCCGCGCCGATGGCCGGCCGATGCCAATTCAACGGAATGTAAATGTTGACATCGGAGCGGCGCTAGGTGTGCTTTGTGCGGCCGGCCGGGCGGCGGGACGTCGCGGCCGCCGCCGGCGCCGTCGCTCCGGGGCGCGGCCCGCATCCTGTCTGCCGCGCCTTGAAGGGGCCGCCGCCGCCGCATACCATGTCGGCGCGGCCACCCGATCGCGCGGCGGTGTCGCCTTTCTGACGGTCGCGGCGGCGGCGGCGTGATCTCAGCCGGGACAGAGGGCCGGCCGCTGCAGGCGGCCGCTCCGGTCCGGTGATGCGCTCATCACAGGGCGGCGGCGGCTCCTGATGGCCAGCCGGCCGGCCGCCCTCGTCTTCCGTGAGGAACGCGCGGCGGGTGTGCAGCTTCAGGTCGCCCCCCTGGTCGGCCAGGGCGCCGTAACGCCGTCACTGGGCTCGGCGTGCTCGGTGAATACAAAAACAGGTGTGACGTATTGCGCGTCGCACCACTTTTGCGTGATTTGCTTCGGACTCGTACTTTTCTGCCAGCGGGATCAAGCAGGCGAAACGTTTGCGACCTGTGATCCGGGATTCGTGATCCGTGATCCCAGACGATTTTCGCCGGTCGGGAGAGGACTGAAGCTCGTCCAATGGTCAACTCAATGCAGAGGCACCACGACCATTACGCTGTGCGAGTGGCAGTTCACGAGCACTGCCTCTGGTTCATCACCAGTCGTTTAGTTTGACGAGCGTTAAACGCTCTTTGGCTGCACAACCAGGAGTTTAGCATGCCTTGTGCCGTTTAATGTGTATTTTGTATATAACATATGTTACATATATTATTATTATTTGGTGTATTATATATATCTCTAAAACATTGTATACATAATACGTATTTTAATACCACGCCTTTTAATACGTAGGTATAATGACGCCGTCTGCGTTTCAGCAAGGGCGCATGCCTTCGTACATCCTTACATCCTTACATGCTACTTTGTTTTTCTCCGACACGGATTATTTCTATTCTTTCCTACGTCCGCAATATTTTCTGTGATTGGTAACACCAAAGACATGGACACGGTGACTGACCACGGCCGTTTTTTTTTTTATTCAGTTACACAGCCTCGGTTACTAAAATGCGTAAATTATACCGAACCGAATCATGACAGCGACACCATGAAGCAAAACACATATGAGTAACAAAAGTTATCAGCGTCTCTTGACCGCACAATACGTGACAAAATCTCATCTAAATGTCTTCCGTTTTCGCAAATGCGAGCATGAGATGGCATGACAACTGCTTGCCTCCGTTAAGATTTAGTTATGACATCACTCCAGAATTCCAAAGTGCCAGCAAATGAAACCGATTCTTTTCAGGATAATGGAGGGGAACATTCCTCATATGTGCATTACCAGGGATAAAAAGATAGCATTCCTTGTCACCGTATGGGATGTTACACGAGCTGCATCCCTTTAAATGATCTGATATGATGCAGGCTTGACTGTACGCATACTCGTATGTCCGCCAATGCTTCCCATGCAACAGTGCTGATCGACTAAGAACGGAGCGGAAAAACCATCTCTGCTTCATAGATGTGCAGGCATCATTTCGAAAAACACCAGTCAGCTGTCTACAGAGTGAGTAAAGAGAGAGAAGGGGAAGAATGCGGGAGGAGGGAAAGATAGAGCAGAAGGGTAAAACAGAGAGCAGAAGGAGCGAAAAATGGAGGGGGAGATCGAGAAAGAGATCGGCTAACTACACAGCGCTAGCTACGCAGGCCGTCGACGGAGACGGACCGAGCAGGTTGGTCCGACTGGACCTCGCCGGCTGGTCCGGCTGGACGGCCCGGCGCGGACCGAGCGGGTCAGTCCGGCTGGAGGGGACCGGCCCGGCGCCGTCTGATGTGACTCTCTGACCGCAGGCGTCGCATCTCATGCACCTGCAGCGGCCGCGGCGATCGAGGACTGATCCGGGCCGGGGGCGGGGCGGGATTGAGGCCGAGACTGGACCGGAATTCGGGACGGCTCGGAGACCGACCGGAGTTGAGTCATGATGGGACATATCAGACTCGGGTAAGATCAGGTCAGATCAGGCCAGGTCGAACCGGATCGGGTACGAGCTTAAAGTCGGGCCTAGTTCGGGCAGGTTACGGTAAGGTCGGAACGGGTGAGGTCAGGTCGGGCCGGGCTGGACCGGGTCGGTTCAGGTCGGATCACGGCCTCAGAGCCCTCGGAGGGCCCTCCCCCACCAGACCAGCCATGCCAGCGCCCGTCTCCGCCCCTCGTGCAGCATGCCGGCCTGGCCGCGGAAACGGCAGCACGCCTCACTTACGAATCACCAGCGGGCCACCATCGTCTTCCCACCGGTTCACCTTCTCTGCAATATAGGGAAGAGGCTGCATTACGGCTGAGGACGCCGAGGAGCCTCCGCCACGCGCGGCCCGGGCCCGGTCGGCCCCGAGCTCTCTGCCGAGACGTCGGCCGGCGCGGAAATCTCGGCTCCGGCGGTGCTCGCCGGCCGCGGCCGACGTCGGCCGGGAAGTACGGCCGCTTCGGACTCGAGAGCGGCGGCGAGAGCGGTGACGTCAGCCTTCTACGGATCTGGCAAACTACTGGAGCTCGGAGCTACAGGAAGCGCCACGTCCGCACCTGCGCTGGTGAGCTTTGGCTTGCTCGCAAAATTTCCGTTTGCGGAAAATCGGAAAAGGCGGCGAGGCCGACAGGTTTTGATGCCGTTCTTTTATGCAATGTCAGGGGCGCTATCAGGGTCACAACCATCAATGTTACAATCGAACAAAAGTGAAAGGGCACGGATCTCCTGCTTTCTTGCTTCAAGGTAACACGTGCGTTAGGCCCTTCCGCCCCGGATACATGGCGCGGATAACGCCTTCCTGTTCATGCGACCACTGACCGACGTCAGTTGAGTAGCGACTCCCGGGCATTGCTCCCTGTTTCGGCGGCGCCTTATAAGACGAACTGGACTTATCTGACACCTTGCTCACAGCCAGACCAGAGCTGTACTCCCCTGCTGCACCTCTCCTCAGCAGTCCGGGGCTGGTGTGCTCGGTTGATATCAGGCGTGTTCTGGGAACTCCCGACAAGACGGCCGCCCGCTAAGGCGAGGGTTGGCGGCTGAACGTTGTACTGGCCGCTTCAAGAGCGCTTCGGTCCCCTCAGAGAGCCGGCAGTGGACACAAGTGCAAAGAAAAACAAACGACATGTATGTCCAAATATATCACATTGGTTCTGAGCGCCCTTTTTGACGCTTAAGTGTCTTAAAGATGGCGACCGTGTGCCTGAACGTGGCTTCGGGAAGTACCAAAGATGTCAATTCATACAGTTAACACGCACACTGGAGGCTGAGTCAACAGCTGTCCACTCCATACATGACTTAAAAAGCAGCATCCCAGCGGGGTTCTAAACACATTCTTCCATGCAGTTACTTCCCTTGTGTATTCCAGTTCGTTGCAGAACCTTTATTTAAATAACGATAAACTTACAAAGAAGCCGAAATATTCGTCCAGTACGCGAACTTAAATCAATCGTAACGAAAACTTACGTGGCAATCTCGACAAGCGCTCAGATAAAACACACCAGCACGACCTTCAACAGCAATGTCGATCTCGCGACAGCAGTTGAAGCAATGGCTATGGGTTCGGAAGAAAGTCTTTCTCGCAGTTTTGTCGGAACCACAAACTTAAGCACGTCCCTTGTCCTTAGATTTTATAATTGCAAACCAGCAGAAAGTTCCTTACGCATGGGGATGCACAGGCTAAGGAATGTTTACGAATATATAAGAACAAATATAAAGAATCACGGGACAATCCAACTGATTTGTTTGTCCCACAGCATTCGCCTGTTTTTATATACAAATGTGATCCTTATGATTCGCTCGGGTGATAATGAGTTCGCGCCCAGCAGAGCTTGTCACATAGATTCTGGCATCGCCCTATCATGCGATTCCTGGAAACAGATGATTCCATTCCCGGTAAGGCGCCATCAGGCAGAGCACAACTTCCCATTCACGGGGATGCAAATGACGTTTTAAAATCCATTCTGTACATACGGTCCCATAGGCGCACTGCTAATTTCTTCGCTCATGTGGGGATGCAAGTGCATCCCCCTGTTCCAATGTAGTAATCAATGTTTTCGGGAACGGTCTTGTGGCAATCTGCATGACAACCTGTTAAATTGTCCGAGAAAGTGTCGTATTCTGATAGTTTTCATCATGCAATCAATAAGCCAGCTACTGGCCAACATTGCGCTTATATTCAACATAATTCTACATCAATGACTACTTTTTCCTGTTTCTTTTTAAAAACAAAAACCGAGCAATGTACATGTTCGGTAACATCGAGCACATCTTCATACAATATCGATCAGTTCCCCAGTTGCAGACCACAAAATCAACAACAAATTTCCGGACTCCACTTCGACACCCGTCACCAAATTCCGGGTCCATCTCTGACTCAGCTGCGGAGCTCCGCCAGCTCTGCTTGCGACGCCGATTTGTGGCGCGGCCAGCTTTGCCCCGCCGCAGACCTCAGACAGATCTGACCGGGCCGCAGACATCTGGCCGATCTTCCCCGACCGCAAACCTCGACAGCTTAGGCAAAACTGCGAGACAGGGCGGCTCTGTCCGGTCTCCTGTTGGCCGCCGGCTTGGTCCGGCCCTCTGTCGGCTGCCAACTCTGTCTGGCCTTTTGTCAGCTTCCAGCTCAGTCCAGCTCTACCAGCTCTATTTTCTGTCGGCTGCCGGGTCGGTCCGGTCTTCTGTCGGCTGCCAGCTCTGCCTGATTTCCTGCCAGGTGCCCATTCTGTCAGGTCCTCTGTCGGCTGCCAGTTTTGCCCTGTCCTCTATCGACTTCCAGCTTTGCCCAGTCATCTGTCGGCCGCCAGTTCTGCCCGGTTCTCTGTCGGCTGCTAGTTCTGCCCGGTTCTGTCGGCTGCCAGTTCTGTCCTGTCTTCTGCCGGCTTCTAGGTCTGCCCAGTCTTCTATCGGCTGCCAGCGCGCAGTCCCCAGTCGGCTGCCAGTTCTGTCCGGTCCTCTGCCAGCTGTCAGCTCTGCTCGGGGTACAGCTGTTCGCCGGCCGGTCGCGGCGGCGGCGGCGGCGGCGGTGCGTTTTTACCGCGGTCTGCAGGAGGCGTCACAGCGCCGATCAGCCGCGATAGGGCGGCGGCGGCGCGGTCCCTGACGCGGGGCCTGGCCCGGACGCCGTCAGACCGGTGTCACATCGGGCCGGCCGGCCGCTTATCGGCCGCCCACACCGCGCCGACTGCCGGCGGCCGCGGCGCCGCCGCCGCCGACGGCCCATCTGATAGGCGGCGCCCGCTCGATTGGCCGGCTGCCGTGGCCGGATTAGCGGCGGGTAATTGGCAGCGGGGCCGGGTAATTGGCGGCCGCGCCGCCGGCCGAGGGCCCCTAAGCCGATCGCGCCGACAGCGGCGCTCGTCACTCGCGGCGCGCTGATCAGCAATCAGCATTAACACCTCACGGCTTTCCAGTGGCACGGCCGGCCGGCGCGGGGACCGTCGCGGAGACAGGCCCCGTCCGGCCGGCCGGGGATTCGGCGGGGTCCGGCGAGCGGTGCGCTGCCCCGCCGGCAGAACAACGCCGGAACGCCGTCACGTAAAGCGACTTATCAAATACTCGCCGAGAAAGTGTCACGCGACCTGTTCACGATTGCGAAACACGCGAAACATGATACGAAACGCAGTGCTGTCGTTTAGAAAAATCGAGAAGTAATGTAGAACAGCAGATATTATACGACGCCAGACACTCTGTAACCTTAACAGTTTTGGACGTGATTCAAAACCACCCCGCGCCGTGTACACGAAACAAAAGGTTTTGGAATGCTTGTCAGTAACTGTTTCAATGCTCGGGAGATATAACCATCTGCATTCATCCAATCTTCTTTGGTTCGAAGTTCATTCCAGTAGATTAACGATCGACACCATGTCAGCGGCACACAATTCCTTTAACAGTCAATGATGAAGTTACAAAAGCACATGCAGACTCAAGTGTAATTTGGCTGTCAGGCTTCATGAGTAAAATGGCCCTCTGGCAGGCTGCTTGTTCCAGAAACGCAGGCTTGCGTTGAGCGCATTCGGTGGCCTGTTCTGCTGTCTATCCGGCTGATAGCAAGACAGGAATTATGTCACTGCTGTTCCGGTCCCCAAAAGTCCTGCGAAGCCTGCCGTACTGCGTAAATCAACTTTCTGTGTGTCTTATTGTACCACATGTAAGCGTTGTGGCGAAAACATCGCTGCAAACACGAGTACCGAACACTAGCAACAAAGAGCAATGGCAGACGAAAGCGTAACATCGTGTCCGGGTTTAGCGACAACTGAGATTAATGGCTGTCATTAGATTAAGATAAACAGGATTAATGGCCTGCGCTAAGATTAAAGATAAACGGCACTCTCAATTATCGGACGTAAATTTGCATTTATCTTTGGCAATTACGGCTGTCAGTCTCCCCCACACACACATACACACATACACACCGGCAGTGCCGCCAGGCTTCAAAACACTTCTATGCTGAGGCGGAGGCCAAAACAAGAAAGCCGAATTCTTTCCGTGCCTTTCCGTTCCAAAACGGAAAGGCACTCCATCTGCGACAAACCGACAACAAAGTTGCCTCACGTCGCGTCGTCCCAGGGAACAGAACACCGTGTGCCATGACAAGGCAGTTCAACAAATGCAACACCGTAAGTCCTAAATTTACCAGTTAAGCTAAAATGCATTCCGCGCGGAAGCGTGCCGCCCAGGAGACTGTCGACTGACTGTATGAATCATGGATCGAGGAATACCGCTAGGCCTCTACGTTCGAGCGGCACGCGATGACTGTAAGCAGTTCATCAGCATTCAGCTGAGGTGGCCCGGAAAAGGCAGAGCCACTCCATGGGACTCCATCTCCATTCTCACCAACGAACAAGACGCGTGAAGAACAGTGGAAACAACAAATGCACTTTCGCAGTCTTCCAGTCAGAGAAAGGGAAGCCAGTCCCATTGAAGGGAGGTAAACGAGTTCAAGATGGGCTTCAAGATGTCGAATAATTCAGAGACCACAGGGAGGAAAATTGTAACGTGCTTTTAAACCAGAATGAATGTCAAATGTACCGGTGCAACAATGCAATATGAACGAGACGTTTCGGTATGAAAATAGCGCAGCAGATGGGCAGGGACATGACAGGGGGCAAAACGGGAAGTGGTGCGACGATAACGATGACAAGGCGATGTCACCATCTGGGATATCGGATGGATTTCTCACGCACCTCTCTTGAAGTCGACGGCTTCAGCCAGCGAAGTGGGCCGTGAATGCACATGGCAATGTTGCGCACGTTTGCGTTCCGCAAACAGCACAACGGGAAAATGAAACTACGGATTCCAAGGCGACTGTTTCTCTCCCCGGGCCTGTCGGCATCGCGCTGTCGTAGCATTGACGTGCGTTACGTTTCGGGAGGAAACCGGCGAGATTTTTCGTTTGCCAGCTACTAAGCTGCATCCCACCAAAAGCAACACACTGAAGAAGAAAAGCAGCCAGTGAGTACTGATTAAAATATTGTACGTCAAGACAATGAGAAGAAAAGGAAGCTGTACTAGGATCGTTGTAAGCTGAATGCTTTGTCCGTCCTCGAGTCCAAGTCATTTTGCTCAAAGTCTGGAGTTCCATAAGTATAACTCCAGAGTCTGCTGTTGGGGTATTATACCATTTTCCAGCAGCTGTTGGCTAACAATCTCAGACATGCAGCGAAGTCTTTCTTGGCGCCTTCCGGGAATATTGCGCAAGCGCGTGGTACGAGTTATGAATAAACGACCAGGTACGCACAAGTTCGGTTACAGATGTAGGCGAGAGGAGCATTTCGTACTGCTACACGGACCTAAGAAAAACTCTCGCAAAGATGCCCATCTGAAGCAGAAAGCATGCCGCGCGTGGGACTTTCTTATTTGGCGCAGAAAAACAAGAGGCACGGCCGCCAAGTACTTTGATATAAAGCCATGGAAACCAGTTTTATTTGTCGCACTGAAATCTGCACATGTGGCCCCGCCAAACAGCGGTTCTTTTACCTGCCGGTTAACAGACATTAACCGGTTTGGTTCGCTCTAAAGCCGATTGAATCCTCTGAGAATGCAGATTCTAAGAATGACAAGGTTATCTGAATGAGTCACTTAAAACACATTTTCTTATGCCTAGTAGGGTTAATGCCTCCTAAAATAGTATCTACTAGCTACAGAATGGCTTGCAGGCAATACAAAAACAGCATAAAAATAAAAAGGCGGTTGCAGTCAGACTTACGCTCGACATCCTTTAGATGATCCGGATCAGGATCTGAATCACAGTGACTTGATCCGGATCAGCACTTGAATCATGGCTATTTTTTTAAGTTTGATTCGAATGAAATGCGATTCTCGCAAACTTTTTCGAAACTGATCCGAATTAAATGTGATTCGCAGCAATTTTGAAAAGTGATCCCGATCAAACATTGATTCGCAAGTTCTTCGTTGATCCGGGTCAGTCATCGATTCCAATTATGAATTATATATCGGCGTAATTGCGTATATTATGAAAACAACGGAATGTTGCATACAATTAGGTAAGCTCTATTTTCTAGGTACCTCACTGAAATAATGGGCAGGAAAGTAGCATGGCATTAAAATGTACCTAAAATCAGAACATCAACACGGTAGTCATAGCTTCGGGTGTCCGCACGTGGCAGCTTTAGCTACTGGCTACTGCATTTTAACGCTGATTGACCCTTGATATTCATGATAGTAATGCATCGCTCTTTTCCTAATTAAGACATACTAGCAACAGTAATTGCCTATACTTTATGCTAGACACAGAAGTCCATATAGGCAGGCGCCCCGGTCCTGCCTATGTTTGGCCAAAAAATGGATGGAACCAGTGATTTGACTGCAGAACAACACTAAGTACGTCACGCGATGATTTCACGAATCGCGAAGGTGCCCCGTGGGCAGTTGCCTATCGACGTACCCAGACATTAGTCCTTACTAGGAAGTACCAAGAGGATTTCATTGACTATCATTCGAAAAAGGACCACATTCTCCATAAAGGCATTTGGTCTTACCTTTAGTGGCATATGCTTGGTACTAGGAATGTTTCCAACACCTGGGCTATGGAAGTTTGAACCTCATGGTGTTGTGAAAGAAAGTTTGTTATCTGGCTCTCTTGGCATCGTCTTTTAAGTAATCTGGTTTGATGGATTAGTTCCTGGAGGTATTCTTCATAAGCATATTGTCATACTATTTCATCACCCTGCGTAATACACATTATTTGATCACAGTGAATCAGAATGGCGACGTAGTTGATCCCGGCCAAAATCAGGACCACAATGCTTGGATCCGGATCAGCATTTGAATCATGGCCGTTTTCCAAATTTCCATCTTTATCAAATGTGATTCTCAAAACTGATCCAAACTAAATGCGATCCACCCAAAAAACACGTGATTCTTGATTCAGATCTGATCCGGATCAGAATCAAGCACAAATCTGGTGGCAATTTGGATTTCAGAATGCTTCCTTGTTTAGGTTTCAAAGATTTCCCCCCAAAACACAAGACATTGGTCAAATCTGGTACCAAGTTGTGTGTTCCCGAATTCCTTACAGCTTAAGCTATGTTTTATCAGAAAATGTGTTCTCCTGTCTTTGCGCAAAATCAGTACTTACCAAACTATTCATGACGTCCAGGTATGTTAATAAATTTTTAGCGTTAATGCAAGGCTAGAAAGCCGCAGTGAAGCGGGTACATCAACGAATGCAACGCCGGCGTCTGAGTAATGTTATACACTCAGTCCGTTGAATTCATCTGACAGACGTCTGCTTGCCCTTTCAATCTGTTGAGCAAAAACATCTGCATGACATTTCTGCACGACAGAAATGCTAAAAGAGCGCCAGTCTGTCAGGACAGAAATGACGGACATTAGTCATGATTCTGACATGATAAATCGCATGACATTCCTCACGAACATTTTTACGGTGTGTTTATCATATTTCAACTCATATATCATTTGACCGCAAGATCGGAAGATACTGTGTCATGTCGATTTTTTCCCATGCCAAGTGCCTCGAACGACTTCTGCTTCCTTCTATGCATGCCTCAGCTAGCATCAAACAAAGCTTTCTGTTATTTATGCCCATATTTCCATCGTTTTCGGCACGACCTTCCGCTGTGAACAAAGCCAGTCAATACATGACGTCACAACTCGTGGAGAGCATTGCTCCAAAAAGAACAGCCTCTCATACACGTGCCTCGCTGCTACGACTACCGTCGCCAAAGTCGTTCCAGCGCTTCCAGATGACAATTTGCCAAAAATCTAGGACTTTACGATGGATTTTACATTTTTCAACATCTCATAACATGCCAATGCTTGAACATTTACTACAGGATCAACTGGTCTCCTTTGGTTAACAGTTTGGTGTGTAGTGCGGCGTCTGCTCCAACTGGCGACTCACGGGTATTTGACTCAGGCGGCTCGGGTTCCGGTGTCGGGACGTTTGAAGATATTTGGCCTTAACGCGTCGCTGAAACCAGAAGCGCCGCCCGCCAGCGGCCGTGCTCAAGTCGCTCTTGTAATCGAATGGCACCGTCGCTCTTTTGCACGTGGCGTGGCTTTTGTTTCAAGGATAAGGTGTGACCCAAATTCCCTCAACATTGCAAGCAATACGGTGCTACGCGAAAGAAATTACCACGTCCAGGTAAACCTTGAGGGAGCGATGGATGACCTGAGACGGGATGGTGCCTTCCAAGGTCCACCTTGGAACCAAAGTCTACCTTGGAAGCAAACTTTCCATGACCTTCGTTTTAGGCGTCAAAAACATCAGACAATTCAAATACATTCTGGGGTGCTCCCGACTTCAAAACCTTCCGGAAGCTGTCAAACTTTTCAAGTAATTTTAACTCCTCTTGGTTAGAACCGGCTTTTTAAGCCTTGCGAAAACTATGTTTGTCTGCGAGTCGAACGTCTGGTGAGAATGCCCAAAAAAGACTTAGATGGGAAGTGGAGGTATATATACTCCTCGACATAAGAGATCGGGCCTTTTGTTAAGCCTCTCCTGTACAGGAGGGGGTTGTGCGACCCCCCTGAGGCTTTCTGCGGGCTCGGTGTACCTTCTGGGGCTTCTTTCCGTATCTTACGGTGAGAAATCTTCCACATGGTCATGGTAACGAGTTATACGTTATATAGTCACAACGGTCATGTCAGCCGTTTTCTAACGCTGACGCGGCCGGTTTACAACGGTCTCAGTTTTGTATCATTATAAAACGGTTGGAGTGCACAAATACAATAAAATATATACCAATCGAATCCAAACTGTATGTTCTAATATATATATATATATATATATATGTATATATATATATATATAACACATAGATTTAATGACTTATACTTAATGTAGGGATGATCAAAGGTATAAACTGAGGTCATAAGCTACGGCGGGAAACGTTACTTTCCACCTTTTGGAACGGGACAGGAAACGGACATCGCAAGACAGCCTATGTATTCGGATTGCTTGCGGCATAAGGAATCGAATGATATAAATTTGGTGCAATTTTTATTTTATTTCATCAAAAGAGGGCGCAATGTAATCTGACTTTTGCTCCGACAGGCGGAGCGGCGTAGGCCGCGGAGTTATCGAGCCCACAGTACCACAGTACGCCTAACATTGGATTTTGTGTTGGATATCAACTCGAAACAAACGGTTTTAAGACATCTAAGTTACGATTTTTAGCTAATCCGAGGTTATTCTAGGTCAATGGCCTCAGATAACCGCGATAACCATGGAGGACATAAGATGACCTTGTATGGCCTAAGATCACCTTTATATCGTATTCGACAAAGTGCTTATTAATTAAGATGCTAAATTCTTTTCTACCCATCACTTACTACCAGATGGCCAGGAGTGCTCCTGCCCCAGTCCACCACGACGCAAATCACCTAACGGTAAATCTCACGGAAATCAAAGTTGTAAACCAAAAAGAATAATACAAGTCGTGGCACTCCCTGCCAAAAAAGACATAAAAACAGTACTCATTTACAAAATATCACCCGTATTAGCACGTGTTAGAGAAAGTAGCCTCCGTCAAGAAGCCTCCGACTCTCCCCTAAACCATTCCCATGAACTGAAGTTTAGTGCCAGTGTAAACAAAATATTAGTTGCTTGCTTCTTGAGGTGGACGGGAACACTCAGAGGCCCCTACTCATCACAGTTCTGCCACTGGGGCAGCCCACCAGGACTAAGCAAGGTTTGTTGTTTGATGGGCAACCCCAGTGCCGGCCATTTGATAGCAGTGGCCTAAATAAAGACAAAAAAACGTACAGCACCAATTCAAACGATTAATGCATGAAAACACAAACTCGCAGACTCTCACACATCCACAGGCAAACAAACACATAAACGCATTTGACTTTAGCATCTACTGTTATCTACAAAAATGTTTTTGCAGCTCCGAGAACGCATTTAAGCCGACAACCGTACTTGACAAGGATTGGTCTAGCATGACCTGGATCGGACTCCATGGGTAAAATAAAATCATGTGACGTACAGACACATAACTGATTGAAGAAGAACTATGATATCCGTTTCGTTTCATCATCATTTATTCTTTGGCCTTCATTTGCGCTTTAACTCGAAAAAGTATCCCTTCCTGCAACGTTTTGACCTTTGACCTGATCTGGAAGGTCATACGTTGACCTGAGACCTTCAAAAGAGATACCAGTCGCGGGATCTCGTCAAGCGCAACACGCTGGTTTTTTTTCCGCGACGCTATAGGATGCACGTTGTGGAAATGGCTGGGGGTCATACCTCCCCCTCCCATACGTCCGCGTTACGCAGAAGGCCCAGTAGGGGCGAGGGTTAAATACTATTTCATTGTCACAAATTGTTCTTTAATAGTATCTGGATTTCAACGAAGTTTTTCGCCATTTCGTCTCATGCGTAGTACCACGCATAATTCCATATTTTGGTTTCCTCCTTGCATTTTGTCAGTTTCGGAAACTTCAACTTTTCGCACCAGGCTTTCCGCAGGTTTCGCATAACTTTTGCAAACTTTCATTGATACTAGTAAAAGACTACAAGAAGCGCTTTCTGGTTCTCGTGGCCTGACGTTACGAAATCATACCGGCGTCTGTGGTTAACAGATCTCATGTACATTATTCAGCATTACATTAATACATTAGTAAGCGGTTCTTCTGGGATGGTTTTCATGAGCTCATCGTTGTTCGCCGGCTTCTCAAAATCTGGCTTGAGATTTATAATGTGTACATTTTTACGTGTTCCTTTGATCGAACCTGCTGCGGTTCACCGATTACACTGACATCCATCCATTAAACGACAACGTTCATCAACACGTCTTTCAACTTTCTAATCGTTCCAATCAGACGCGTCATCATCCTCAATCGGCGACAAAACTGATGTAATTTCTTATCGAGTTGCGCTACTATTTTTGTTTATATGTCATGCAGCTGCATTTGAAGATAGATTGCACATCCAGAAGTGATTTTGGGAAAAGCTTCGAGTAGAGATTAGTGTCCAACACAAGAACTGTCGACCGGTCGACCGTTACCGATACACATTCTCGGTGTAGATTCACGGTGTCGTAAACAGAATCGCAGCCAGAGCTTCTGCAAGGCACGGGCACAGCTCGTATTTGGAGATAAAAGCCCCTCCCCAATGAAAAATTCCACTTAAAAGCAAAAACCCCTCCAAAACGCTGATTTGCCCTATTTCACCGATTCAAAACGGCCGACCTGACTAGGTAGTGTGACAGGCTGGGAAGCAGCGGCACAACTTTGACAAGCTCGCAAATGGCAGAGTCTATTTTCGTTTTAATGTTAAACGAAATCCAGCAATTTAATATTCATGAGTCTGGTTACGGAAAACGAGGTGATCCGACGCAGCAATGTCGCAACACCTGTAATTAAGAACTCAGGCAAATACGGTTTCAAGTTTACTCTTTGAGAGATACGGTGCGGATCCCACGATACTATTTGTCCAAGTGAATGTGAACGTCTGTAGTTTCTCCAAGATCCCTTCAGCTGCACTATAACTCTGCTGGGCTATTCCTGGTCTAGTCCTTAACCTGAACCTAGGGGACAGGCCCCCTTGGCTGCGTTAGTGGTTACAACCCATGTGCAGTGTGCAAAATGCATGTGGAGCTATGCGGCGCCAGATGAAGCAAACTTACACCGCAAGTGTCAGCAGCACAGCTGAGCTGGCTACGGCGTTAAACCGTTGTGATTGATAAATAAACACAGAAACGTGACATAACCCGAAGCTATTATAACCGTAGTGGATGCGTACAGGAAGAAAAACGGACCTTAAGACGCACTCCCGCGGCTTAGAAAAAACACGCATGACTTGCACTACGTAAGCAGAAGCCATGAGCTTAGCCTTCCACTGCGTGTCATTCCTATTACACGTGACAAACGGAAAAGTCATCAGTTCATTTCGCGCCGAGGTGATTTAATTTGCCACTCCCACATGCCCATATTCCACTCGCCGGGAGTGGGACCGGGACCCCAGTGCCTCCAGTCGGCCCCAGCATTGAATCGATATCGTAAATCAGCATTCACCACTCGGCGTTTTGACAAGACGATGAAGCGGTCATGATTCCAATCACATCGCCGTCTCCGCCGCCCCAACTGGCCACGTCCACAAGTTCAGGTTGGCAATGTATTTGTTCCATACGTCTCCTGAGTCTTTCGGCCGTCTTTTTGTACAATCCACTGCTTACGATCAGGCGACGATGAGTCCTCCCGTAGTTCAAGCGATGAACAGACCCCAGCTTTAACACTGCAACGTGAAAGAAAACGGATGATCGCAAAGCGGCGTGCTAACGGGCGGACCTGTGCCCCTACGACGCTCACCTGGGGCCTGCTTGTCGGACTGGGCCTTGATGCACATGTCGTTGTCGGTCGGGAACTTGTCGCAGCGCACCATGTCCGGCCACGGGTAGCCGTACTGGTTCATGCGCGCGCCGCAGCTGCGCTTCACCTTCTGGCAGAGGCTGCGGCACGGGTAGATGGGCCGGTCCAGGCAGATGGGCGCGAACAGCGAGCACAGGAACAGCTGCACGTCTGGGTCGCAGCCGAGGTTCAGCAGCGGCACCCACGAGGCCGCCTGTTGCGAGATCTCCGACAGGCTGTCGTGCTGCAGCAGGTTGGGCAGCTTCATCAGCTTGTAGCCGATGTCGCGGCAGAGCGTCATGTTCTGCGGGATGGTGATGCAGTCCGGCTGGGCGCCGCCCGACACCGTGTCCCACTCGAGGCTGGCGCGCGCGGCGGCCAGCGCGGCCGCCAGCGCCAGCAGTGTCAGCCCCGGCCCGGCCATGGCGGCGGCGTATTGCCCCTACCCTTGCGGCGGCCGACTCCGACTGCCCGGCGCTGCCCGGCCGCCGCCGCTCGGCCGGCCGGCCGGTCACGTGACCCGCCAGGCGTCAGCCAATGGTGTCGGCCCGGCAGCCGGCGGGACAGGCCGCCCGCCGCGGGCCTCCTTACCGCTCAATAGGAGATAACGCGCCCTGATGGCTATCTTGACAGCCGCGGCGGGGTGCGCGTGAGATGATGATGGGTGGGAGGGAGCGTGCGACCGGGGAGTCCGGCGTGCTCGGCGCCGGGTGACAATTGGGGTCAGACGGCCCAGCGCCGGGCGGCCAAAGCCTCCGAGCGAAGCACGCACCACTTCACGGAGTAGACCAGTTGTCTCACGAACAGGATCAGCAGTATTTGGATTGCAGGATTTGCAATCCTGATTTGCAGTCCTTTTTTAGGAACTGCAAGTGGACTGAAATTCCTTTTAAGGATTGGAGTGCGGGTTGCATTGCACTTTTTGCAATCCCTTTTGAAATCCTTGCTCACTGCCGCTTAATTATTACTTACGTTAATGTAAATCGTTATTTGGCACATAGGAAGGACTCAACGACGCGGCTCTAAGCTGATCTGTGCGTGCGCAGTAGCTGCGGCCGTGACAAAGGGCAGAGTTTCCTGCGTGTCAGAGAGAAGCGCTGATCGGACGCGCACGAGAGCGAGACGAAAGGTCGATTACCCAGCGCTCGCAGACGTACTGCTGAGTCGGGGCAGCCTTCCAGGCCAGAGGTCAGCCTGCAGATGAAGGGGGGAAAAGAGCGAAAATAAAAAAGTGCACAAAAGTTGTAATAAAACCCGACTTAAAGATCGAGAATTGGAGCCTGATCTGCTCGTAAGAATGGTGAGAATCCTTCCACTCAGCCATGTTGTCACATGCAGCCGTCAGGGAAACACCACAGGAACAATATAAGAACCGTCAATTACTACAATTTTCGAATACTTCTTAGCGGCCCAAGGAAATAAAATGAACGAAATTTGGGAAATTTTCTTTGGTAAATTTGGGTTGGCTGGGAGAGGGGGAGGCGGAGTCCGAGTTATCTCCATCCTAAACGGAATCCTGGCTTCGCCACGGACCACAGCCAGCGAGTTCAGTCGGCATTGGCCAGCGGTGCTGCGTAACGAGGTTTTCAGGCGCCTCAGTGCACAGAAGCTTCTCTCGGAGCCGGCCGTGCTGGCAGGCATGGTCAAAAAGTCAGAACAAATTTTCACTGCGTGCCCAAATTTTTCCGACGTACTACCTTCGCATATTCCTGCACATTTTGTAGTCTTTAATGACAGTTTTCAGGGATGGTTGATAGTGGTCAAGGTTTTTTTGGAAAATTGTTCTTTAGGAAATATGTTTTGTGTGCAAGTTATACATACCGCATTCCATTAGGCGTAGCTGCAGCATTCGACACGACTAACCCTCTTGCTGCTGCACTGAAAATCGCGCATCGCCGTCTCGGGATTGGTAGACGCGAATATGTCTGGCAGCTTATGCTGCAGACAACTGACTGGCGCGTAACGGGACACAACACCTGACTTGGGGCACGGACGCTTAGGCCCAAGAGGTTGTGCGTCCTGACTCAGAGCGAACAAACGAATAGCTCATGCTTGATACGTAGCTGTACCTAGCCACTGCAGCTGTTTGTGTCCCAAAACGTGGCTGTCGGCAGGTGGTACAGCAATGCATTGATGTTGCATTGATGTTACAGAACGACGCCACTGTACTTGGAATATATAAGCAAAAAAACTACAATGTATTTAACAGATCCTGGCGGCGCGAAACCAATTTATAGGTTCTTCTTACCACACGAGCAGCGTTTTCTATTTTCCGTAAAACACCATTGAGTTTTCGGTAATTCATATGTTCAGGGTAAAACAAGGGAGTCCAGGGTCAGGTCAACCGCCTCGAACGAGACACGCCGGTAAGGCAAACATTGCAGGGAATCGGGTCAACTTTGCTTAGAACAGAAGTTAACACAAGATTATTCCACTAATATAATCGGAAACATAAGATTCTGTTTGTCATGCTTTGGACAATTTTCCAGGCTTACGGTGCATTAGTAATACATGCATAGCTAATATGCTGAGTAGTTATAGTGCACTCCTGGTCACTGGCAAATGTATATTCACGCGTGAATCCGAATTAAACTTTCTCTGTAGCTTGTGTTAAGCCCCTAAATTGCCTTGTCTGAGTCATAACTACAGCCACAGTAGGCAATGCGAAATTGCCCAAAGACGATTGCACGCCCTTTACCTATCGTCATCTTTATGCAGCAGTATGTTGCAGAATGTCTTCATTTCACGGGCATTTGTATGAGCCGGATGCTGAACCGGAGTTAAAAGATGTATTTTTGGGGGTCATGATCGACGGATCGTTTTCAATATCTGTCTCTCAGACTCTCTGTGACAGGGTGTCAATTTTCGCGTCACTGGGTGTTCATTTCGGTGGACTGGTCGTCCATTTGGACACGTAATTAGTGCGTTCAAATGGGCCCTGCAAAAAGCTGAAGGTACTGTCCTCCTCATGGGCAGCTGATGGACCATATCTTCTCTGCCCTTCCCCATGCCCTGGGTCCCACGTACTGAGAAACGGGTAATAATCAGAATCGCAAAATGAATCGACCACGTCAAATCGCGCAAGAGTTGACTCGATCCTGTCCGATTTGTATAAAATTGGTGGGCTCATAGCACCTAGCAAACAATGGCCAGCCACGAATATTTAGGCCTGGACGACCTCTGAGGTTAGAGGTACAGGCCATGAACGATTGCCGATTTTTGCAGACATTGTATGATTCATATGCTTATAACTCGGTGACAGATTGCC
Source organism: Capitulum mitella (assembly GCA_030062745.1). Taxonomy (NCBI): domain Eukaryota; kingdom Metazoa; phylum Arthropoda; class Thecostraca; order Pollicipedomorpha; family Pollicipedidae; genus Capitulum; species Capitulum mitella. Next base: position 4,762,452 of record CP099839.1, on the reverse strand, counting down.
AAAGAAAAGCGCAATTAGCGCCATCCGAAGGGCAAGTGTCCCAGCCTTTATGTCAACCCATTTTTCTCGGTGACATCGGCATGACCTTTGAACTGACTAGGTCACATGGAAATTTTCGGTTGTAATCTTACCTGCTCGCCGTGATCTTCGCGAAAATGTAACACGGTTTGTCTTTAGACATTTACAATAAGCATGACAAAAAAAATCTGGGCAAATTAAAACTTTTTCAGTTATCTTGGATTTGGTGTTCCCCAGTGGCGCTTGAGATTGCCCTCAGGCCATTGAAGAATATTGATTGATTTTGTGCCTTTCGTTCGTCGCATTGTTCTACAATTTGGTGTGCACAATGTCTTGCGCACCTGCCATACATCAGCTTTGTTCCAAATTGTTTGACCAGACAAGTCGAAGTTCATGACATTCCACCACCAACTGACTCCTGCCGTCCAAATCTTGCAAACCTACCCGTTTTTCACATTTCCAAGAAGGTGAGTATGCTGGATGTTCTTAGTCCCTAAAGCAAACTGAGACAATAATTGTCGTATATCAGGGCCTTTAGAACGTCATCCGAGATCACCGCCATTGGCTGGCCTTGGACTGCCTTTTTTGACCTCTGATCATTTACGGTTTTTCTAGGAGACCAATTTCGAATTTCACATCCATTTTGCACGCATCGAATCATTCATGTTCACTCCATGTCCTGTACACAAGTCAATTTTCTTATCTTTTTGGCACCTATCTCAACTGTCTTTTCTGTCTGATTCTGTACGAAGCTCATTTCATTTGTTGCTATTCCAACATTCAGGAGATGACGTCATAACAAAAAAAAATCAACGCCCATAGAATCTTCGATACGTGCAAACTCTGATATATGATCAATGATCAATGCCGTAAAAAAGCTGTGAATGGTCCTAGGCCAACAGGTTATCCAGGGCGATTGAGGTCAATGACCCTGATGGCCTTCAAAAGGCCCCGATGCTCGACTAAGATTGTCTCAGTTGGTTCAGAGGCCTTAGAACACCCGATAGACTTAATTCCGTGGAAATGTGGAAAACGGATATGTCAGATCTGGATAGCAGGGGCCGATTCGTGGTGGGGTGTCATGACCTTTTGACCTTTCGCGGCAAGCAGTTTAAAACCAAGCTGATGTATAGCAGGAGCGCAAGACATTGTGCACACCAAATTGAAGAACAGTCCGACGAACAAAAGGCACGATATCAATATTTATCAGATACCTAGCCTCAGAGCATAATTCTCCAGCGCCACTTGGCGACACCAAATTCAAGATAACTGAAAAATTTCGATTTTCCCAGAAATGTTTTTTGCCACGTTTACCGTAGATATTTAGAGACACATTGTGCTATATTTTCGCGAGGATCACAGTGAGAAAACATACTTAAAATTAAAAATGACCCTGACCTAGGCAGGTAAAAAATCACCCAAGGTCACTAAAAAAATTGTTTTTATGAGAGCGGGAACATTTTGCGCTCGAATGGCACTATCTTCATCTTTTTGTGACAATCTATCACCGAACTGTGGGCACTTCAATCATACAGTGTCTGTAAAAACCGGCGACCTTTCATGACCTGTAACTTTGACCTTAGAGGTCACCCAGGGCTAAAAATGTATGGCTGGCCATTTTTGATGGGTATTATGAACGTACCAGTTTTATCAAAATCGAAAGAGGTCGGATCAATTCTTGTGCGATTTGACGTGGAATGTGACCCAATAGCAACAGATGGCCGCAACGTGAGCAGTTGCATGAAAAACGAGGTCATGTGCTTTCTGGACTGCCTTCTTAAGTGCCTAGCTACCTAACTGCTTTGTATTTTCCAAACAAGCTGCCCATCAAGTGCGAAAATCGTGAAAATGTCAAAGTTTGTAGTACGATGGTTGACGTTCCATCCCCATCACAAACAATAAACACCGTGGTACTGCTGTGGCTGTTTCAGCAAAAATTAATTATTCGAAGAAATGACTGCAAAATGGGCTACATTTTGGACTGTGGTCCTTCAGATTTTGTGGGATCTGGGGTTGCATTGGAATCCTTTTTGAGGGGATTTTGGTAGTCTCCGCTCACTAAGGTGGTGCCGCCTTGTCACAGGAGCACCCCGGGGGGGGGCTGGAGCCACCTCCCCCCAGCACCGAGGAGACCGACCTGCGGCTTAAATCCGGGCCCTTCCTCACTACGCGCGGGGGGGCGCCGGATTGGGGTCGGAAGGTGCCCAGCCGAGCGTAAGGCTGAGGTGTTTCTTGACTTGTCTGTACTTGGAGGCCCTCCGGCAACGAGCATCATTGTTACGGATTCTTGCCATCAAGGGGCTACTGGCCAGCTAAGGCTACTTTGCTAGTTCAGTGGCCCCTGCTGGCATGTGAGGAGGTCCCTTCTGGCCTTTGAAAAGGACTACTGCCAGCCTCTGAAGAGCCAGCCTACTTGCTTGTAGATAGGCCCCTGCCGACCTGTTAAGGTAAAGCCCCTGCTAGTAAAGGGGCCCGTGTCGTTCTGCAAATGACCTTGGGGCCTTCAATGAGGCCCTATAGATGGGTTCCTTACTGGCTTGTAGAGGGTTCTCTGTTGGCCCATAGAGGAGCTCCCTGTTGGACCTTAGAGGGGCCCTCTGTTGGCCTGTAAAGAACATCAGATGGGCCCCTGCCCGCCTGTAAAGGACCCCCGCAGGCCCGTAAAGGGCGACCTGTTGGTTTCTATTGGGGTGCTCCTACCGCCGACTCTACAGGCCAACGGGGCGCCCCATTGGCCTGTAGAGAGGCAGGCGGCCAGCCCGTACAGGGGCCCTCATTGGCGTGGGTGTAGCCACGGTTCAGGAATTGGAGAGGTGGGAAGACAAGCTCACTGCAGTCCATCAAGGTCAGGCGGGGATAAAAATCGTTTTTTTCGGCCACTGCATGACAACCTACGCTAGAAATCCCTTTTGTTGGGTTCCAAAGTCCAAGAAATTATGTCGCCATTGAAAAATACCTGTTTGACATCTTAAAAATTAGGAGGGACAGTTCACCAGTTTTGGTACAACTGCGGATGACATGCCCTCCGCAGCTCCCGCAGAGATTACAGCCATGCTCATTGTGCTGTAAAAAGACCCTCTGGCGGCCTGTAGAGGGGTCCCTGCGGACCTATAGACAGACCTGTAGACTCTGTAGCCTGTACCAGTCTCCCGTCCCCCAAGCTGGGCCACAAAGGGTCCATGCACGCCTGTAAAGGAGCCCTTGAAGTTGCCGCCAGTATAAAGGTGCCCATGCTGCCCTTTAAAGTGACATCCACCTGGCATTACAGGGGCCCTTGTCTCAGTGAGGGAACGTCCGCTAGCCTGTTAACAGCAATGACGCCTTTTACAGGTGACAGTGCTCTCTCTCTCTTTCTCTCTCTCCCTCTCTCTCTCTCTCTCCTCTTCTCGTAATGTATATATATACATTCATATATATATATATATATATATATATATATATATATATATATATATATGTGTGTGTGTGTATATATATATATATATATATATATATATATATATATATATATATGAATGTATGTGCATAAGAAATCGCAACGGAAAAAACGAGTTCTACGGAAGCGAAAAATGAAATCCAAAACTGCACGTTCCCAAATTTCTTTGCTGGACAACAGTTTTGCTTCATTTTTATGTTTTTTTATATATCCATGTGTTTTCTACTTCACGCAATTCATGCTGCTTGGTGAAAAGACCCTTTCCCCTTGAAGGAGGTCCCCCGGTCGAAGGCCCGGCCCCCTCCCCTGTAGGGAAATCCTGGGGGTGCGCCACTGCGCCTTGCTGAGCATTAGCTATTGGTCCAACGTAAGCGGCAGTTTGGAATGCCTGGCTCAAAGGCGAAGCCCAGTCTAGCCGAGCCAGATATGTAAATGAGCGATTTAAATTCCGAGTCAGACAAATACGTCCAACAAACCGCCGGATGCCTATGACAGGCGCCTCACCAATACGCTTTGCTTAACCATGAGATGTTGGACGGGTCCTGTAGCTAGGCAGTGCTAACGGCCCTAAAATACCCCTTGAATCTCTACCAGAAGCCCGTTTCGTTTTTAGCATCCCTTGCGTATATGTATTCGATCGTTGGAGGAGCACAAATTATTTGTATTTTTCAGAATATTTGTTTGCGCTTAAGGACATTGTTGTTTAGTGAAATAACGATAAACCTCTCGTAAACAAATACAAGCATCTGGCGTTTACAAAGGCAAGAGCATAATGTTAATCGCATCACCTAACATCTCCATAGAGATTGTTAAGAAAAGATATATCAAAGTCGCAAGTTGCAAAGAACGATAGTCTCCAGGAGATGAGCTCCAGGCCCTGGCAATGCAGAAAGAGTCACCCACCATCGTCCTCATTCCTCACGGCATGCTGGGTCCCGAGGAGCACGGTGCTGTTGAAGGAACCGATGAAGATCATGTGGATATGCCAGTAATGAAGATTAAGCTGTGAACTGACCAGAAACCGGCTAGTTAAGATACAAAGGCCCAGGTCATAGCAGCTGACCGGTTTGAAGCCCGCCATGTCACAGCTGGCCTGCAAGATGACTGATAGAAAGTCAGGTATTGAGGAGCTGTCAGAGGCCCCGTATTACTGGCCCGGAAGTGCTGGGGGAGATCCTGCCAATGAGGAACGGGCGCCACACAAGTCATCCTTAACAGTAGGGTCGATCTCGCCTGTGCGAAAACCTGACTGTGAAGAATATGAAGCTCTTGTTCCCCTGGGACGGGCAATGCTCACAGAAATATGTGTCCCGAGCGGAGAGTTGAACAGTGGGAACTCACCAGACACCATGCAAGTTAGCACGAGCTCGGCTTTCGGCCCAAAGTGAACCAGGGCCGACCAGATCTGAAAAGATCTACCGAGATGTCGCTGGGCAGACATGTGTTTTGTTTTCCCCTCAAAAACAAATTTTGTTCGCTGTAATCTGATAACTAAAGGAAATCATTTCCGCATGCTCAGACGCTTCAGTCAGTTACTCTGGACTGCGAAGGAAGTGATGATGTTTGCCGAAGAATGACTATGCCTACTGCGTTCTTGGCTTTCCTGATGTTTAGGTAGATGAAGGCATGCATAATGTACACCGTTGCATTCCAGAAATCGAAACGGGCGTGCATAAAAAAATGCTAGTGCTCCGTACAACAGTGTTATGCGAGCTCCTTCGACCAGTGCTGATGATTTCGGGCTACGTGGTTGGAAGAGAGTAACACTGTTAATGCCTCGAAGACTTGGATTATGCGGAAGACGATCGAACATAACGAGAACGAAATGTCACATGAGTTCGTGTGAATGTCACAGGAATATAAATGTTTTTTTTAACAATTCTAGATCGCAGCGAAAGGACGGAGTTAGGTACATCGCCGCAGCGGCTACCGCACAACCCACAGCGCACCGCCGGTGGCTTTGGGTACCACTGGGCTGTCACTCGGCCGGCGTGACCATGAGATCCGCCGTCACGAGGGAGCACTACAGACCTGCAGCAGCTGGGTCGTGACCGGCCCGCCTCCGCGCGCCGGCTTCAAAGCGGGCCCGACGCCCGTCCGGCGGCGGTGACGTGGTGCGATGCGGCGGCGGAGGCGGCGCCTTGTTCGCCAGACAGGCCGGCGCGGCCACGTCCGCGGCCCGTGAGAGAGCGCGCCGCCGCCGGGCCGGGAACCGGGCGGGCTGGGACAGCTGTGGGGACCCTGGTGGGGGTGAGAGGCCGCGCTGTACGCGCCGTGGGACTGCGGCGCGTGCACTGGTTGTTTGTGGGTTGGTTGTTTAGAGCTCCTCCGATCAGTTCTGAGCGTGTCGGAGCCGTACGATCACGGGAAAGGACACGAGCGTCTCCGTATTTGCTTCTAGAAGACTGGTTCTATGGGGATGCAGGTTGAACATAACGGTGATGAGATCCTGGATGGTGTGCTGGTCCAGGTTGCTCGATTTTACGCGCTGTCTACGCAACATCACTGCTTCAGTCAATTAAGCATAATGCCCGTAGTGATGCGTGGAGAAGGTGGACCTGGAATGTTTCGGACATTTTTTTAAAACAACTTAAAAGAGTCCCGGGCACCCACTGATGGGTGCCTGGGAGCCGCGATGGGTGCAGCGAGGACCATGACACACGTGAAGGGGACCGAGGCGAACGCCACGGCACACGGAAGGCCTTCCTTGACACAGGCATCCACAAGGACAACAGGTCTTCGGCGTGATACCCTGCTCCGCCTGTATGAGGCTGCAGACCCCGGACGTGTCAGGCGGCCGCATTCCCTGTCACCGGGCGAGACGGACGGGACGTGACTGTGCAACCCGCCGCGAAAACCACACTCCGGCGGCCGCAGGCCCGCCGACGCTGCGGCGACGGCGGGAGCCCGTGCGGCTGTCGGCCTCACACAGGCATGCAAATAAACCACGCCAGTCTTATCGCTCGGGTTACATGGCCCTTCTGCGGCTCTTAAAAGCATTCGCAAGTGCGAATTCTTGTCACCGGCGGCGTGCTTCGACGAGCTGATAAGAGGCTAATCGTCGGAGTTGCTCAGCACGTTACAATGTACCGTGCTACCCAGAAGCCCTGTAGATCGCGCTGCTCCGTGTTGGACAGAAGCCCTTTGGTTGGCTGTGCTTTGTGCTGGACAGAAGCCCCGTGGCTTGCTGTGCTCTGTGCTGGGGAGACGCCCCGCAGTTTAACGGTCTCTGTGGCGAGCAGGAGTCCGCTGTTTACAGTGCCCTGTGTCGGTCAAAGGCCCCGTAAATTGCTGTGCTTTTGCTAGTCTACTGTGCTACGTTGAACATGGCTTCGTAATTTAACTTATTCTGTGCGGTGTAGGAGCTCTGCAGTTTACCAGGCTCCGTGACTACCGAGCTTAGAGCACAAGTTGAGAATCGGGCATACGCGCCCACAGGTAAAATCTGGGAACTAGAGAGAACTAGATCGGATGGAACGGTCGCGGCACCAACTACGAAAGAAAAACTTTCGAGTCTGTAACCGGTCTAGTATATCTGGAACAAACGCTCTTTGAATATTACAGCACACGTGAAAAACGGTCCATCTATTTATTTATTCATTTATACACTTTGAAGGCTCATCCTCATGCCATGACCGAGGTCACTGGGCCTTTTCTCGGGCCAGAGTCAAATGATAAGGAAAAGACAAGGTGGAGGCGTGCGTATCACATACAGTATACAGTGAAATGTATATATACAGGCATTGTGGGAAGTGTGGGCTGTACGACCTTAAAAGACGGCCGCGAGACTTAGCCAGGCTCAGGATCGTCGATTTGGCACGCTTGTTACCCGTAATGACTAATTTCTGGGGCTTAAAACAGGAGGTCGACGTTGAACAAGTCGTCAGGAGGAAGACTGAACATCAGATGACGTTTCATGAGCCTTTGGGACAGTACATTCAAAGTAGCGCTGCGGTTCTGAGGCGGTTTTATTGACTTATTTTTTGCACGACGTTTTCAATTTCATGCTGATCGGGCTCCCCTGTGGATTTACGAAGAGGCCTTTAAAACCTTTCTTATATTAGCCCATGGTCTGGAATATTCCTATTTGCATGATATTTTTAATCTCCACGCCTACAGGAATTCTAGGTATGCCAAGAATTGCCGACAGGAATTCTGGGTATTTACCAAGAGGACTTAACTTCTCCTAGATTAGCCCCTGGTCCGGAATATTATCATTTGCATGGCCTTTTTAGTTTCACGTCTACACGAATCTCTCGGAATATACCAAGAGAATTTTAGTCCTCTTGACTTAGCCCCTGGTCTGGAATACGACACATTACTTTAAACAGCACCGCCAACATACAACGGATTCCGAAGCGCGGACAGGATCAGAGGACATGGCTAGGCCGCCCGAAACTGGGAAACACGGGTGTGATGTAGGGAGCGGCACTCCCAAAGCCTCAAAATGTGCTCCGGGTCTGGCAAAAAGGTTCGCCAGGCCCGCTAGTAGGATATCTGGGACCCGATGGGAGGAGTATCCTCATTAGCGGGGGGACGCTGCTAATGAGGATCCGCTAATCCAGATTAAAAGGGTACGCAGGTCATTTTAAGTCACTTTCTGCAATCAGCCCCATAGGGTTAAGGTTAAATTTTACTCGAGGGCAGCGCCCAGCGCCTAAATGGTTCCGTCACTCGGGTCCCTGTACCTCAGTGAAGGAAACTGAGCCTAAAATTGAGTCCTTCACATGTGTTAAGAGGCCTTACGAGTCCGAAAAGGTCTGTTCTATTTCAAATACATCACTGACCCCTGGGCTCCACAGGCCTGGATCCCTGTCCGGAAACATCCGGAAAAGTCCTCTCTCCCTTCCTGAGGCGAGTTTCCGTACGTCCCTGACGTGCGATTCGCCGTTATTACCCTATCTCCCACATCAGTGGGCGTTTCTGCCCGCCGCACGTGCCAATTCGCGCGCGACGGCGCTAAAAATCGCGCTCTGCGGGCCCCGACTTCTCGGAGTCGTCGCTTCCGCCTGCGGCCTCCTCTGAGGTATAAATATTTGGCGGCGGGCGGAGCCGCGCCCCAGCGACATCCGCGAGAGGCCTTTGTTTTTGCGAATGGGATAATCTTGGCGGCGCATTAATCACGTGCAGAATAACAGGGTGTCGGCCGGGTGCCGATAACGGCCGCTGTTGTGGCAGACCGGCTGCCGCCTGACGGATGGCGGCTGGCGGCGGCACGCCGTCGGCGGCGACCCAAACACAGGCCGGCCGCCGCACGCGACACTGTCGGCGACGGCAGGCACTCCTGGTCACGGCGCGGCTGCGGAGACGGTCCTCAAATGGACGCCGTGCGCGTCAAAACGCGGCAGCCTGAAACGGTCGCCTGCCTTAACGTCGCCTCGTGGCAAAATATATTTGGTTGCTTTGAGGCTTGGATCGTGGTTAGAATGTAGCAAATCTCTTCCGTTTTTTTGTGATTTGATTATCTGCGGTCATCGACGGCAGCTTTAACAGGAACGTGGGTCCCCACAGAGGTCTCAGCTGCTGCTGAGCAACTGGCTCTGTGGATGACATGATATGTCATACGAAAACCTCTCTCAGCCTACGGCTACAGTATTCTTAGGAAACGCAGGTTAAAAAAAAAATGGTTTGAATACCCGTGTAAGTGGAATAAAACGGTGTTTTGGTTTACATAAACGGCGGTGGCGATATATCAAGATAAATAATTTATCCAACAAAACGTATGTCCTGCGCCTCGAACTGTCAATGACTCGCATAAACCAACAACGAGCCGCACCATGGAAAGGTTTGCTCACTTGTCTTTTTGCAACGCAAAAGACGCCAGTAGTTTCTTAGGTTGCTTGCGCCATGCTGTTCAGAATACTGGGCACGAGTTCATGAAGTTTCCGCCGTACTGAAAGGGTCCAAAAAGAATTAATGGATGGAGAAAAGCGAGTGTCGTGAAAATAGTTTTCCACACATGACATTAATTGTCACCGATTAAAAGACCACAAGCGTCTCCTTTGTTGACCGTCCCGTATGACGGCAAAATGAGACCTGGGTATTCTTAACTGTATCCGTAAGTCTACGTGAAGTTTTCCCTATTTGTTGGTGAAGTTCCCGCATTCTACAGTGTTTGCGTTTCTTGTCTTAATCGGTTGCATTGGTCAGCATTGCCCCAGCAGAAACTGGGGCAATGCTTTGCTGTGCAACCGCTATTTTGTCTCCGGTATTTTACATAAAATAGAGAAGACAATGGAAAACACACACTATCGGCGTTTGGTCTTGTGGTTGGTTGATAAACAACATAGTTAAGTTACGAATGCAGACACGTCCGAATTTCACGACTGAACCAATTGTTCACATAGTACTTTTTTCGTACTCTTTATGTCTACACAAGCGCCCGAGAACGTTAACATGTTTCTTAGGGCAATGGCTCATGAACGATTCTAGGCATAATCAATGGGGCTCGTGAAAGATATCGAAACCGTGACGGACCTCGCCCGGTGAATGGCCGGTCCGCAATAGGCTCCGCCACACGCTAATGGACTTCCTGCCCCGTCACGTGCGCGGCCTGTGTGTGTCGCCCAGGCTGTGGGGGACCCAAACAAGATCTGGAGACGACCCGGCGCTTAAACGGGCGTACTGTCAGGCTATCCGTGCTCGTTTTCAGGCAAGTTTTCCACGTCCTACGTGTTCGATGTTACTTGGACAGCTGCCCTAATCCCCATGCTGAATTCCGTTTGTCAGGACAGCCTTGGTCAAGACCGAAACACACGGCTGCAATCGAAATGAATGAGCGCCGTTGTAAATGAACAGCACGCTTGCATGAACACAAGGGTTACGACAATGTGACGTCATATTCCTTGGTATCTCGGGCCATAAAAATTTGTATCTTTTGTGCAAGTATGACATTATATATATATATATATATATATATATATATATATATATATATATATATATATTTGTATGGATGCATGTCGAATCCGGCATGCAAATATAATACATTTATTTATGTCGGATAGGACCCTGTTCAGCGGCATGCCCCAGGGAACCGTTTTGGGACCGACTTGTTCATTGTGTTTGTTAATGACATTCCCCACCTGCACAAGGTTCCGTCACGCTCTTGGCCGATAACCCGAAGTTGTGCGGCCGTGTTCATGGGCCCCTGGATGGGTTCAGACTGCAAGAGGATCTCGATGCTCTGGCACGATGGTCGGAGCGCTGGCTTCTACCATTTAACGTGTGAAAGTACAAGATAATGCACCTTGGTCCTCGCAAGCCCCAATAGATCTACTTCCTAAGACCTAGGAATTGTGACTGACGCAGCTTCAGGTTCCGCGACGAAACGGCGGCAGCCAGGCACATAACTACGATTTTCCTCCGGGGGAAGGGCCGAATGTCAAATTTTGTCTTATGCCAGTCGCATATGACAAAATTCATAGGAAAAAGCAGAAATTGCGCTTTATTTACCGTATATTAAATGCACAGGAAAACATATAATGTTTGGATTCGCAACGTCCATATGACCACTATTGCGCATTCGTGCGAAATCGCCATATATTTAGTGTAGACCGTTTGGCTCAGAGGACCATGGGCTCCATGGCCCCCCCCCCTCGGCCACGTCCCTGGTGGTAGCAGTGGCGAAGGCGTCCCGGATGCTGTCGGTGGTCCTCCAATCGTTCGCGAATACCGATCTCTTTACGCTCCTATTACTGTACAAGTCCTTGGTTATCGACAAGCCCGTGTTTGGAATTTGGAAACCTAGCCTGGGGCCCGTTTAGTAAGATGGGCCAGAAACGCCTAGACAGAAAGCAGAGGCGGGCTACATGGACGGTGGAGGAGCTGAGACATTTGCCGTATTCGGAGAGGCTCCTGGCGATTAAGCCGCCTTCCCTCTGCTACAGACGTCGGATGGGTCACATGGTGGTTGTCTTCCAGGTTCTCCATGGCGGCGTGATGCTTAGTGTGGAGGGTTTGTTCCATCGTGGTTTTTCTGATGTCACCAAAGTCACCAGTGGAAAATACGTAAGACAGGGCATGAGCCTTCACCCGTCGGTGGACTAAAAGCGTTAGAGATGACAATGACTGGAATTCCTTGCCAGCCAATATGGTGACGGTTTACGCGGTCGCGGCATTCAAATCCAGACTTGACAGGCATCTGGTCAGAACATTTATTTCCCTCCCCCCTACACACACCACCACCATCAGAGAAATATTTTGCTACCAGTTTGTTACAACCTACAACTTTCATGTTCCTGTGGAGTTCCAGGCATTGGTGGCTCCAGGAGCTGATTCCCAAGTACCTGCTTACCCTGTTGTCCTTTTAACCCATCATCTCCATTACCCCTTTATCCCACAAGATCTTCATGATGTTGCTATTTCCTGTATTACCTTGGGGAATTGCTTTAGAGTATGCATTAACTTATTCCTTTGATGATGGCGTCATGACATTTTGTGAAGCATTCCCATTTATGTGTGTTTTGGTATGTTGTGGACATGCTAAACTATTAACTAATGGAGCAGCTAGTCTGACAACCAGCTCATGCATACTTGGTATTTATTGACTATAATTTACCTGTATCAGAAGCATTCTCCCATGAAAGGGAGAAAATTGTGTACCATGTTTGGACCAAAAATATTGTATACATCTGTCCATGTTTCATGTTGTAAGCTCTGTGCAATGTGACACAAATTTGGATATTTGTGCTTCTATCCATGGTTGAAACTGTTTGTGTTTAGGGATGCTCAGACATGCTCAGAGTTGGTCATGCACATTTGACTTCATTGTTCACAATTCCTTGTTCATTGTTATAGAAATCTTATTGGACTGAAGAAAGAGCTACTGTAGCCCATTAGGTCAATGTTGGAAAACCGTCATTTTCTGGTGCCTCAAGGAGCACCAGAAAATTTATACTTCAAGGAAAATTTTGTGCTTCAAAATGGTCATTGGTCCCCCAAGATGTGGGTATTCCTACTCAACCAGAGTTTGAAGTTGACTAGCATCCCCCCCCATTGATGGTTTACCATCCATACTCAGCTGCTGAAGTACACCCCAAACCCATGACCAGCTGCCTTCTACCCCCCCCCCCCCCAATCAGCAGTTCTGACCTACCATGTAGACTGAGGAAACTGGTTTGCCCCCCAACAGTGCCACTGGATCCACCCCTGCTGGTCACATATGCTTGCAGAGCACCTAGTTAGTCCATGTTTCTCACATAAACACAGGCATTTTATATTCCAAAAGAGAATTTGTACCCTGATGCCAGGAAGAAAAACCAGGTTTCCAGCACTGCATTAGGTAGTTAAACTATGTAACAGACACATTTTCACTTAAAAGAACCACATGACTTTCATGGCTGTGATAGGGTAAAATGTACAAAAAGTGATTCTGTCAAAAATCATTAGATAGTATAGCATGCATTCTAGTAAGTCTCCCTGCCACCCATCAGACCAGCAGTTCCTGACATCAAAGCTCTCTGGCAGCAGCTCTTGGAAATGTCTGGTGGTAGGAAGCCAGCATTCCTGCTAGGCAACCTGAATCTAGACCTGGCCTGGCCAAACAAACCTCAAGTGGCCCATTACATCACCATGCTCCAAGAGATAAAATGTGTTCTGAGGATAAAGATTTAGCCAAAATTTCCTTGGTTCATGATCATAATGACAAAGCTCTACCCAGTGCCTGTATCATATGCAGTTCTGCCCAAACTAGATGACTAAAATAGTGCCAGGTTAGCACTGTAAGGCTCTGTTCACCCTAGTGCACCAAGTCTTTCCTAAATATATCTGGCTCATCCCACTTAAAAACTTAACACAACCTACAAACATATCAAATACTGAATAACAAGTCCTCAGCTATCCTGACCCCTGCTCATTTTCTCTTTCCTTGCCTCTGCCTTGGCCCCTATGCATACATGTAGGCCAGAGCCCCAGCCCTCAACTCCTGTTTGCTCTTGTGTTCTGCCCAAGGTATGGGATGGGTTTATGAATCCCCAGTGACAGTCTGGTTAATCAAACTGTAAACATAATGCTGTCAGTTCTGTGTATCCTATTTCACCTTTCTTTCTAGCCTTGGCTCTACCAGTACCAGAATGAGTGAGTGAGTGAGTGGGTGTATGAATGAATGAATGAATGAATGAATGAATGAATGAATGAATGAATGAGGAAGGGAGGGGGAGACTGGCCTTGCCACAGACTGGAGTGGTCCTCAGCCTGTGAGTCTTGCTTGGGAGCAAACTTCTTGGAAAATCCCAGTGTTCCCTTAACCATTAGCCAGTGTAGTGCCATCACCATTCTTCCACTTCCAAACCTGACTTTCAGATAACTGTCATTTGTACATGCTTCAGTTGATCTGTTCTGAACAATGGTCTCATGTGTTTGATGTTTTAGATCTCAGCTGACTGCAAGTAAACAAGAAAATGGAGGCAGATCCCAAAGAAACAGGAGATGCTCCTGATGCGGAGGCTGCTGAAAACCCAAAAGTGGAAAGAAGCAATTCTATGAAGGAGAAGCTGGCTCAAGCTAAAGCCAAGGGAAAAAGAGTTCGATCTGTCTCAATTTCTGAGCCACAGCCCACCAGGGTACAGCCTAAGTATTCTAAGAACAGCAGAAGGTCGCGAAGTGGATTTGGAAGAGGTCTTCCCAAAAAAGGTAAAAAGCTTTGTAGAAGTAGTGGTGAACATGAGTTTCTTCACCAGCTCCTGTTCATCAGATGTGAACAGAGCTTTAGAACTACATACTTTGGGCCTTAAACAGAATTAGCCTCATTGTTATCGCTACAGCCAAAACAACGGTACTGACAAGAGGAACTGAACTTGGGCGGGGAATCTGGCTGTGCTGACCTCCTGTGTGCTGCTCGGTTCGGCAGGTGGCGCCGGCGGCAAGGGCGTCTGGGGCAAGCCCGGCTCGGAGCTGGAGGAGCCCGACTCGGCGGTCGACTCGCACGACCCCAACTACGACTCGTCGGAGGAGATGGACGCCGACGTCCAGCTGGAGCCGGTGGCCGTCGAGCTGAGCGACAGCGAGGTCAAGGTCAGTCGCGGCGGGTCCGGTGCCGGGTCGACACGGCCTGGGTCTGGGTCTGGTCTGAGGGTGGCGGACCAGGTCTGGGTCTGGTCTCCAGCTGGTTCTCGGACCGAGTCAGGGTGCAGTCTCTGATCATCGGTCAGAGAGGAAACATCGCGTGGTGTCCGGCGTGCACCATGGTCTGGAAGCAGTGAGCCGGTCGGCTGTAGTGGTTCGTGGGAAGTGTGGGCGCCGTATTGCGGTCCGCGTCGTGTTCCCCTGCTGTCCTGCTGTGAATTTGGGCGCTTGTTATGGGACTGACGCCGTCCGACTGCCTTCTGGCTCTGAGGCGCGTATCCGTAGTCACCGCTCGCCACGGCGCGCACTGATGTTCGCAGAAACTGGCGCAGACGCTGGTGCTGGAGTACTTCGACCACGGGGACACGTCAGAGGTGGACGCCGCGCTTACCGACAACTTGGGACAGCATCACCATGAACCGCCGCTACCTGGTGAGTGACCGCTGTAACAGCATCACCGCGCACCGCCATTACTGGCGAATGTTCCCTCTACAGATATCACCGTACATCGCCGCTACGCCTGGTGCGTGTCCCCCCCCCCCCGCAGACAATTGGGCTTATCTCTTGCCGTTTTTTAGTGTGCATTTCGTGGTAGTTTGGTGGTATACAGCGTTGCATCGGTCTCAGGCCACACGTCGCCTTATAAGGCTCTAGACACCGTTGTTCGGGTACGATTGTGGTCGATGTTTGCATTTTCCACCAGATCCCTGGAGCTACTTGGGCATTTTGGTCGTTATGTCTTGGCCATTCCCGCGACTGTTGTGATTGTTGTAAGATTATCGTTCAACTCATTGGAGCGCGTCATGTTTGCGACTTCGTTTTTTCGTATCCGAAGCGTGTCCCATGAGAACAAGAAACATTTTAAATTTGCCGGAGAATGTGTATAACGGGTGGGGACTGGAGTTTCTCAAAGCTGAAAAGCACTCTGTGACAGCTGCATGGGTATCCACCGTGGTGACTTGGACCAGTCCCAGATGAAAGCCGGTGCCTGTGTACCAGGCTTGGTCTCATTTGGTAAGTCCGAGCTTTCGATAGTCGCCGCGCAACGACAGCTTCACCTGCCAGGTTACGGCGACGGTGGCAGGCTCCGCGTGTGACTGACGTCAGGCCAGGTGACAGGCGGTGACAGGTCCCTGTGTGATCGGCGTGAGGCCAGGGCACGGCGGCGGTGGCAGGGTCCACGTGGTGCTGACGTCGGGCCAGGTGACTGCTTCGGTGGCAGGACCCGCGTGCGGCCGACGTCGGCCAGGTGACCGCGGCGGCGGCAGGGTCCAGTTGTGGCTGACGTCAGGCCAGGTGACGTGGCCGGCAGTTTGTTCGAGGCGGTGCACTGTGTTCGCTGGTCGCCCCTGCGGATGATCGGTGCACGTGTCAGCACCCAACGGCACTCGTTTTTTTTTTTTTGCACGGACTGCTCACATTGATCTCTCAGTCGAAACGCAGGATAAGGGACTCACTGAAATCGGTGACAAAGCTTCGAAATTTGCAAACTGGTCGTCCTTGGCCGTCATTAATGTTTTTTTCTGTTTTCCAGTTATTTCATTTTGTCTACGTTCCCGAATGTAGTTTCCACTGATTTAGATTGTCGTGAGAAAAGTTGACCTCCCGGAACACAATGCGATTTGCGTAGTTTCAATAGCGCAGAAAGTTACGACACTGCTCATCTGACATTAGCTACCCAGATAAGAGAACATTGCAGCCACAAGCGTGTCGATACCACCAGCAGTTAATCCAAACTGTGTGCCCGTCGGAACCAGACTGCCGGTACCAAAGGTCAAAAGCCAAAGGCCAAAGCGCGTACGTCCGTTACTACGTACAAAGATCCTGCTCGTTATTTCTTGATGGAGTACAGAACCTGGCCTTGCTGTTTATTGTGAGGATGGTTATTATCGTCATTGGATTGGAGTTTGCGTAACCGTAGTTTGTCACGTTGGCGTGATGTTTTGTTTCAGATCGTCGTCACCATGATCGAGGTTGCCATGGAGCACAAGCCGTCGGACAGGGAGCTGACCTCGATCCTGCTGTCGGACCTGTACCAGGAGTGTCTGACGCAGACGGACATCTGGAGAGGTACGACGCGGCCGGTCGCGTGACGTTCTGACCGAGTCCGGTGTTAACGGAAAACGGGGCCAGTCGCGATTCATTTGTTGTTCGTTTATTGGGGCTTCAGCTCGCGCCAACTGCCCGGTCATACGGCGCCCAGCGATTCATTTGTTGTTCGTTTATTGGGGCCTCAGCGCACTCCGACTGCCCGGTCATACGGCGCCCAGCGATTCATTTGTTGTCCGTTTATTGGGGCTTCAGCGCGCGCCGACTGCCCGGTCATACGGCGCCCAGCGATTCGTTTGTTGTTCGTTTATTGGGGCTTCAGCGCGCGCCGACTGCCCGGTCATACGGCGCCCAGCGATTCATTTGGTGAGACGCTTTGGGAAGTTAGTGTTTAGGATTGAATCCTGTGACTTCTTATGATAACTTTTTAAGAAGACAATAGGGAAGAGCAGCCTGGGGTGACATGCAAAATGGGATAAGAGGCTTAAAATGTATCGATGTCCTCCTCATTTTAGGCGTCTGGTAGTATTAACCTTAGCTAGAGCTTATTGTGTCGGGGAACAATTTATGTGCTCGTTTTGGCGATTTGCCAACAAGGGCAGTATAATTTTCTCAGAAAGGAAACCAACAGATGATCGAGGCTGTTTATAATTTTGTCAGCAAGGAAACCAACAAGTGATCGGGGCTGTTTGAAAGAGTCACGTGGTTTGCTGGAGTTAAGGCGTACACGTAATTTGTTTCAGTCGCAGTATTGGTTTCGTGTTGAGTATGGACTGCTTTACGTACACGTGCATGTGTTGCCTATCCCCACTGTGTTAACGCACAGCCGCGCGTCACGCCGTGATGTGCCGTGAACTGTAGTGCCGTTTGCTGGCCGGTGAGCCCCGGCCAGCCGTACCTGACTGTTGCTCGGTCCGTCAGGGTTCGAGGCGCTGCTGAACAGTCTGCCGGACCTGGTGCTGGACTGCCCGGAGGCGCCCACCATCCTGGGCAACTTCCTGGCCCGCGCCGTGGCCGACGACTGCCTGCCGCCCAAGTACCTCACCAGCCACAAGGGCAAGGTGGAATGCCGACTGGCAATGTAAGCAGTGCCTCGTATGGCCGAGGCCGGCGGGGGGAGGGGTAGAGACCCATCTCACTGATCGTTTGTGAGCAATCACTGTATCAGTAATCACTAAAAACCAAGCGCTCCTGCTCCAAAATTCGTATTGTTTACGAAGGCCTGTTGTTAGGTAGTTACACTGCGCTCCGGGTTTCGATGCTGTGCCTTGTTTCGGCTAGTCTGCTTGTGTTTTTTTTTTGTGACGCTGTTTATGACATGCTTTCGCGGTAAAAGCTGGACCTGTTCCTGGCCATGTTTCTGTCAGTGTCTCGGGTGCTTGGGGGTTTGATCTGCCTTTGTATGTTGTCCAGGTACAGTCGGTGATTGGCGTCGGTCAGAGTAGCTCGACCTGAACCTTTGTGCACATGTCCTGGGTGAGCCAGATGCTATTGCCATGTGTGATGGTGATTTGTGACTTGCCGCTGTTGTTAGCGACTCGTGTTACTGTTGCCCTTGAAGCAGCAGTGACGCGACCCGACGTTTTGCACTGTGTCACAATGGGCTGATCTGTTTGTGTGCTGAGGGCTGATGCAGCCTGGCCTGACCTGACACCGTGTGTGGCCGGCTGCAGTCAGGCGCTGGACCGGGCCGACATGCTGATGAACATGAAGCAGGGCATGGTGCGGCTGGACAGCGTCTGGGGCGTGGGCGGCGCCCGCCGGCCCGTGCGCTCGCTGGTCAACCAGATGAAGCTGCTGCTGGAGGAGTTCCTCAGCTCGAGAGACAGCGACGAGGCCATCCGGTACGGTCGGCGGCGGTCGGCACAGGGCTGGGGTCAAGCCTCTGCTGGCACGAGACAGAGCCGGCCACCACAGGATAGGGCCGGGCAACTGCAAGGCAGGGCCGGGCCACCACAGGGCAGGGTCGGGCCACCACATGACAGGGCCAGGGCCGCTCGGTCGGCACGGGACAGGGCTGGCCCGCCTGACCACCGCAGGACGGGGCCGGGGTTGCTCAGCCCTGCCGTGCGGGCTGAGAAACCGCGGGAGCTGGCTGAGGCTCGGTGGCGGACGGTGGTTTGAAAGGCCGGCCATTTTTGCGCTTGAGACGGCTTTCATATTGTGAAATGAATGGTATGATGCAAGAGGCAGGCCTTCTCAGGGGTGCGTGTACATCTTTCTGAGTGAAAAACTACCCTTTACTAATTGTCTTAGTACATAACCGTTCTCATTCACGATTTATGATTAACTTTTCTGGCACTCATATTTAGGTTCGATTGCGTTACAGAACTGTTTCCACGGCGCAGTTCGAGAGTGATGCTGGCATTAGATGACCCAGCCCAATGACAACGGACGTCGTCAGGTGCCTGAAAGACCTGGAGGTGCCCCACTTCCACCACGAGCTGGTGTACGAGGCGGTGACCATGGCCATCGAGCGTTCCGACGACAAGTCCATCGAGGAGATGGTACGCCTGCTCAAGGCCATGTTTGACGCCTGCGTGCTCAGCCCCAACCAGATGGACGCGGTGAGTTGCCGCCGAGCCGCTGAGTGTCTGTCCTCGGTTCCCGGACCGTACATATCCTTAACGCCAGAGCAGTCTCTGGCGCACGGTAGCTGGGTCTGTCCACGGAGGGAAGTGGCTGCTGGTCTTCACTGGGTGTGTCCGCGCAGTGAGCTGTCAGCCGTTGGGTCCGTCCCCGCAGGGACGTGGTCTCGGGTTGCCGAGGCCACGTGCCTCACAGGATGCCGCTGGTCTGTGGCGGGCGCGGTCCGACCGGTCGGCCGCCGGCTGATGGCTCTGTGTCGTGTTGTGCTGTGGGGCGTGATCTGGTGGGAGCCGTGGTCGTGCTCTGTCGGCGGCTCTCCTGGATCGTGCAGGAGATGGTGCCGCCGCCGCCCCCCGCTGGTGGCGATCGTCTGCTGCGGGCCGCCGCTGTTTCAGCGGGCTTCAGCGCACACAGACCGCCGTATGTGGGCCCGAGCTGAGTGCAGCCGACCTGCCGGCAGGGCTTCGGCCGCGTTTACGAGGACATCGCGGACATCCAGCTGGACGTGCCCAACGCCCACGCGCTGATGGAGAAGGTGGTGAAGCTGGCGTTCGAGGCGCAGATCATATCGTCGGACACCAAGAGGAAGATGCCGGCCAGGTAGGTGGGCTTCGGGCCGGAGCGGGTCGAGCGTGACTCGGCCGCGTCCGTCGTGTCCGTCTCGGGAGGATTGTTCCCAGTAAAGCCGCGTTTGTTCGCCTTCAGCTGTGGTTACGTTTTATCGTGGTCGTTCGTTCCTTCCAGGTCCTGTCCTGCTGTGCAGGTGGTCGTCCTGCCCTTAGAGGTCGGGCTCTGTTGCGTGCGTGGGTATGTGGTGGTGTTTCATTATGGTGCTCTTTTTCAGCGGTTCCCTTGGGTTTCGGCTGTTGTGTTGTATGTTTCCTTTCGATTCATTTTCCGTCTGCTTTACCTGGAATTGCTCGGTCGGGTGAAGGGATCGGACTTTATGCAAAAGGTATGCTTAGCACTGGTTCCGACCCAACATCACCCCAACAACCATACTAAAATCTGGAAAGTTGCACCCGTAGATCTCTGCTATGCTGTTTTCCTGCATCTGTGCTTGTTATCTGTGCCCTTATCCGGTTCTGTTGCGTGCGCCGTGTCTGAGTGCTAAATCCTCGTCTCGTTCATTTCCGTCCGTTGGTCTCTGCTGCGGTCTCGCTCTTCTGGTCTGGTCTGGTCCGGTCTGATCTTGGCGTGCTCCTGTCGGTCCAATGTGCCGCCGTGTCCGATGGGGTCGATAGCCTGGCGAGCCGTGATAAGCTCATCCCGCCGGTCACGAGATGCCGATACCGAGCCGGCCGAGGCCTCCGGTGGTCCCACCAGCTGCAGCGGCTGTCCTGTTCGCAGGGGACGCAAGCGCTTCGTGTCGGAGGGCGACGGCGGCCGGATCAAGGAGCGGGGCGATCTCTTCCCGCTGGCCTACTGAGCGGGCTGGAACAGGAACAGGAGCCGGGCTGGAGCCGGAGCCGGAGCCGGAGCCGGAGCCGGAGCCGGAGCCGGAGCCGGAGCCGGAGCCGGAACCGGAGCCGGAGCCGGAGCCGGGACCAGGGCTGGAACTTGAACCGGAGTCGGAGTCTGAGCGGGAGCCGAAGCCGGAGTCGGAGTCGGAGTCGGAGTCGGAGCCGGAGCCGGAGCCGGAGCCGGGACTGGGGCCGCAAGTGGATCCAGGACCCGGAACCGGGCTTGCCCGCCTTGAACGACTTGGCCCGACTCTTTCCTCAGGATCTCCGCGCTGTTGGCGGAGGACGTCTTCTACTTACTGTCAGGTGACATGGGCCGAGCGTGCTCACCCTCTGCAGTTTCGACTCCGATCACAGACCGCCGACGGAAAAATGTCCGAATTCGTCCGAGGCCGAGGTAACTCTGTCAGCGGCTTAGTCCGTCCACCTGTCGGTGGTTTCAGTCTGGGGTCCGTGCCCTGTTTTCGGCTAAAAGTCTGAGCTTGAGCCGTAAGATGTGTTCCGTGTCGTGCGCGATGGCAGCGATACGCGGTCTTGCAGCCGTCGTCGGTGAAAAGTCCGAGTCGGCGTATCATCTCGCGGTCGTGCCGAGTTCTCGCCTGCCGCCGGCCGCCGGCGGCGGCGCCGCCGATTTTTCTACGGCTCATTTTTGAACGGTTTCGCCGTCAAACGAAAGCAAAGCCGGTTGGGAAGGCTGGCCGCCCTTGGCGGCTGTTTTCGGACGGCGGCGGCGGGCTGGTCGCCTTTGTGGCGCCGGCCCGCCGCCGCAGCGGGCAGGAGGGGACACCGCGAACGGAGCTGATGTCAGAGGCTCGCGCTGAGCCGGTCCTGGGTGTCTCCGCACCGTCCGCGGCTCAGCGCAGCCTTAAACGCGATGGGAGGGGGGCCAAACGTGCCGCGGCAAGCGCTCCGTATTGAATAAGACAGGTCTGAGAAGAAGAGGCCTTTTCAGTTTTGGATTCGGCTCAAGAAGTACAAAACGTTCTGTTGAGGAAGAACGCGTTTTGGTCGTTGCAGTGGCGCTGACTTGAGGCTTCAGCTGTCTGTAATATTGGTAGATGTCCTCTAACGTTTAGCCTTCGAATGCTGTGAATATGCTTCTGACGGGTCGGCGGGTTTGGGATTGCGTGGCTCTGTGACGGGGTGAAAGTGCCTGTTCATGTCAGGTAGTCTGCTGGATATCGACGAGGACGTTATGACGTGCCGGCCTTGCAGCTCGAAGAGAACAGGTCGAGGGGAACGCGGGTGGTTCGTGGACTGTGTGATCTCTGAAGTCACCTCAGATTTGCGCGTATGTGAAATGTTTCCATTTTCGGTACTGCGACGTGCCAAAATTTCGAAATCTTCGCTAGTCAGTGAGTTTCGCGGTTCAGTGACGTATTCGGCCCCGTGTTGAAATGCTGCCAAAATTGGCCGAGTGTGCTCTCGAAAGCGCGCGTCGCTTTTGGTATGCGAGTAACATGCATGGCAGTAGGGGATGGTGTGCTCTGACCGTGTGATCTGGACACGAGAGGTGTTTCCTTGGTCTCGCTTTGTATTGCCAAATACATGACTTGAGTCACCGATTCGCGCAGAAGCGGTTCAGCGATGGGCGTTGCAGTGACTCGAGTTCGTCGTAGCCGTCGTTTTACGCGCGCGCGGAAGGCAGATCCCGATGCGCGGAATGGACGTTTGGCTTGGCGATAGCCTCAGGGTCAGGGTTGGTTTCTCAGAAACTTGCGTCCACCCAGGGCATTTAGCGTTACTGTGGCGATGGGTTGTTTATCGGCACTTGTACCTCCAATCTTCCTAGCGTTCTCACCATGGTTTCTGTCAGCCATTGTGACACAGTGAGCATGGCAGCAATCGCTGGGTATTGCATGTCACTGGCGTTATATTACGTTTCGTCATGTTCGACTTCCATCATGGACGGTGGCCGTTTAAATCACCGATCACAAACTTGTTCCATTCAGGACGCAGTTTCGCTCCAGATAGCCGCGTGACGTTCGGTCCGTGGTAGAATTACCACGGAAACGTCTATAGCCTTGTTCACCTGAACATCGCGGAAATGCGCCGTACCATCTCGGACGTATCGCAGACGTTGTCTCTGGTCTTCCACGACACGCTTCTGAGCTTCAGCGCGAAGCCCGGAGATGCGAGTCACCGCTCTATCGTCTCGGCAGCGCCGCTCCGTCTGTCCGTCGCTGAGTATAGTGTTTTAAACCGTCAGCAACTGCTTCTCATTTTCATCTGTCACTGGTTCCAACTGGAGGCAGAAGTGCCAGTTTCTGGGTTTTTTCGACGCAGTGTATTGACGCATTTGCCACGCCGCACAAATGGATGCTGCTGAGAAACATGACAACGGGACACACTGGTGCACTGCGGACGAAGAAAACAGGTCAGATAGATCAGAAGGCAATTCAGAAAACCGGCACAACAGTCGGCATCAATCCAGCTCATGTCCTAGCCAGCGTATGGATTCCCGCCATGTTTTTCACATTGTCAGCAAATCAAAATTCACTGCTTTCGTGAGAACGGAAACTAACTTCTGCATGCATTAAGTGTGAAATTGATTGGAACCAAGAAGACAGTCACGCCTGCATACACAGGTGTGAATTTGATTGGCGTCTGAAAGATGGTAACGCTTGCGTGCAGAAGTGCGAATTTGGGGTCCATATGTTGACTGTAGAGCACCTAGTCGTCGGGTTCCCTCTGAAGTGTTGAAATAACACAGCTGCAGGGAGCCGGAACCCAGTAGACAGGTCGAAACCCCGGCTTGCATACCCAATTCAACAACCGCCTTTGATCACAACCGCGATATAAACGCGGCCGAGATGCCGGCATGCGAAGTGTAACAAATAACAGCTCTACAGACGTTCACATGAAAGGGTTCTTAGATAGGCATGTCCCAGTATGATTTAGAACATGAAGGTCCTCAACGTAACAATAAATATGTGATGTGTTTAACGATGCAGTAAGCAAACAAGTAGGCCGTTATCAACGAAATGCCAGCTAATGCAGGAACATCATGCCTTCTTAAACTCACAAGCTCCTCGCATGTAAATTTGTCTTCGATCTACCTCGCACCAATCTGATCCGTATACTCTGAAAGGTTCCCAGAGCCAGGACCGCTGCTTCTGCATGACGCAGACAGATCAGTATTGGTAACACGCGTCCTGGCTCTTACATTCCGCAGATCACGCGTCCGCTTTGAACCTATTCAACGACGGCCTGTTGTCCATCCGACAAACAACTGTCCATCAGCCGACCGTCAGCCGCCCGCCGGACAACAGCCCACCGTCCGCCGGACCGCACTCATCGGTCCTACCGCCCCCGTCCTGTCCGGCAGACCTCGCCACCCTGCCCAGCGGACGACAGGCCACCGACCGCCGGTGCCGCGTCCTACACGAAGCTGTGCGGGTCCAGGTACCGCCCGGCCAGCAGGAGGGCGCCGGTCGGACCGTGTCGCACCGCGTACAGGAAGGCGCGCTCGAACTTGATCGCCGCCGGCGGGGTGCGGGTTCCGAGCTCTGCCGGCGGCAGCTGTGGCAGCTGCTGGGTGGGCCCGGCCGGCTGTTCCCAGGGCAGGCGTGACGGCCCCACCGTCCAGGGCGAGTCTCCAATCGACCTGGCAGAGGGGGCCGCCGCGCCCGCCGCCACCGACGCCTCCGCAATGGGGTGGTCTGCGTGGCCTGCGTGGTCTGCGTGGGCCGAGTGGTCTCCATGGTCCGCGTGCTCTCCGTGGGCCGAGTGGTCTCCGTGGTCTGCGTGGTCTCCGTGGGCCGAGTGGTCTCCGTGGTGTCCGTGGTCCGCGTGGTCTCCGTGGACCGAGTGGTCTCCGTGATGGCCGTGGTGGTCACCGTGACCGTGCTGGTCCCCATGGCCTTCGTGTGCCAGGTGCAGGAGGTGGCCGTCGCCCAGGTGGAACTCGGCCAGCTGCAGCAGGCCGCCCAGCGTCAGGTCTCTGATGCCGTTCACGCCGGAGAAGTCGGCCTCGGCCGGCTCGGCGGCCGCGCGCACGCCGAGCCGGCGCAGCGCCGGCCGCAGGTCCAGGTCGGTCCGGTGCGCCACCAGCGGCACCGTCACCTCCACCGACTGCGGGCTGGCGGCGCGGACCAGCTGCCGCCAGACGGCCGGCGTGAGGCGCGCCTCCAGCTGCGCCAGCCCGTCGGCGCTGAAGCTGCCGCCGCGGCCGGGCAGCACCAGCACCAACTGCAGCTGGCCGCCGGCGTACGGCAGCGCCGCCACCGTGGCGTCGTGCTCGGCGCTGTAGCCGGCCGGCAGGAGGCCGCGCACGCCCAGGCCGGCCGTGCTCAGAACGCGCCGCAGCGCCGACGGGAACCGGAGGAACTGCATCTCCACCAGCTGCACGTCCAGCTCCGGCGACAGGCTGCCCTGCAGGTGGAATGGTCCCGTCAGGCCGCTGCCAGTGGCCGTCGGCGGCGGCTGTGACAGCTGGCTAACAAGTCGCTTCCAGAATCACGACATCGACCGTCGGAAACAATGTAAAAAAACAGCAAACTTCCGCCTCCTTCACATTGGTCGGAAATAGACTTGCGCTCGTTTTACGAGCCGTAAATCCTGCATAACGTACATGCAAAACCAGTTATCTTCACTGCTGAATCGCGCTGATTTTCCCCTGAGCTGTAGGACAATGACTCGACCACGAACCCGAGTTCGAAGAAGAGAGAGACGGGGGGGGGGGAGAGAGAGTATCTTTGCTTTCTCTCCGTGCAACACTCATTGGTTCAACGTTCAACTTCCGCTAAGTTGGCGAACCTCTCCCCTTTCGCCCCGGCAGAGTTCGGCCCGGCGCCCGCCGCGTCTTACGTTGAAGTAGGTGGCGCTGGCGGCGACCAGGGACGGGTTGATGGCAGGCAGAGCCTCCGGGTCCGACACGAAGCTGTCAGCTCTCCCACCCGTGGTCTCCGAGACGCACCTGTTGATCTCGGCCTGCACCGTACTGCTCATCTCTCCCGCGTCGACCTGGACGATGGAACGGTCCGCCGTCAACCGGCGAGCAACGTTCGACAGGGCCTCTAGTCTTTCCAGTATAGACGTAAACCATGAAACGTTTCGTCCACCGTCATCCGCTAAACTGTACAGCCCTTCCCGAAAAGGTGGTCACTGCGAATGAAAAGTCATTGGGAACGCACAACGGAATGTGAAAAAGAAATGCAAAGTGAACGTAAGGTATGCTTACATTCGACTTGATGACGGGTCCATAGAAGCGACCGATCAAGAACTGATAGCCGCTGAACATGTCGCCCTTGTCCTGTAACAGAACACATGTTGTATTCGGTTGCTTTCGGGTCACCCTTTGGAGCCTAAAAAACACGGCATTGGTTAAAAAATATGTACCTTCTCCTAAGTCTGAACACTCGCTTTTCCCCCTGGTTGATGCTTTGCTCATACCCAAATGAAGGGTCAATATGAAAAAACGCGATTTCGCCTGTTCCAAAACGGCCATTTTAGAGAACGTATCAGATACTTTTCTCCTCGGTTTCAGGACTTGAAACATGTCCGATCGGAAAACGATGATCATGATCCGGGAAACCAAAACGATGTCTGCAGCTAAATCCACAGAGTAAGCCGGATGGGAAACGCACACTAATTCAAGAACCAATTGAGGAATAACCGTTTGTAATACCCCTGGAATCCACAGTCATGGATGCTTACGTCTTGTTGAACTTCAGTTCATCTCAACGGTCACTGCATTTCCCGAAGCTTGCGTTATTTTTCGAGTAAGGGACTCTCAGAACAAAACACTGAGGGGCAGCTTACCGAATGTTTGAGGATGGCGTTGCAGACAGCCGTCGTATGAACATCGTTGAGTTGGTTCATGTAGCGCAGGAACTTGAAAGTACCCAACATGAGGGTTAAAGTTAGTCATTGAGTCCAGCTGCAGGAGGGCATCTAACTCATCAGCCGTGCTACCGCGGGAGCCCAGAAACAGCAACGCTAGACTGCTGGTGACACCTAGCGGCGACATGACCATGTTCTGTTTGCGGAAGTCTGGCGCCAGGTTCCGATAAATGGACAGCGCCAATCGATTGTTGTTTTCAACAAACGTCCTGGTTCGTTCGTCCACAGGCAGCAGAGTGTCCTCTAGCCCCAGGCTTCCCTCTGGCGGCTTCTGAAGAGCAGGACTGTTCGTCTCTGCTCCGTGGCCACCGTGACCTCCGTGATGACCATGGTGCTGACTGCCATGATGGCCACTGTGGTGTTCGCCGTGGCTCGCGCCGTGCGCGCCATTATGGTGTTCTCCGTGGTTCTCTCCGTTATGGGCGTCGTCATGATGTGCTCCGTGATGGTCCCCATGGCCGGCCTCACCATGATGTTCCCCATGATGGTCTCCATGTCCGGCTTCATCATGGTGTTCCCCGTGATGATCCCCATGTCCTGCTTCATCATGGTGTTCGCCCGTGATGCTCTCCGTGGTCGATTTCGCCAAGGTGTTCCTCGTGATGTTCCTCGTGTACGTCTTCATCGTGGTGTTCCCCATGGTGGTTCCCATGCTCGGCCTCATCGTGGTGCTCTCCGTGATGGTCGTCATGATGGACTCCATCCAGATGCTGAAGACCGTTCGTGCTGGCTGTGGCTCTGCCCATCTCCATCGTGTTGAGTGCCAGCATGTTGCGTGTGCTCTCCACTGTCACTGCCTTGTTGAAGAGGACTGGGCTTTGAACTCAGGTCACCTCCAAAAGACTCTCCACCGGAAACGGCAACAGCCTGGTGTTCGTCGGGGAGGTGCTGTCCGTGCTGCGAGTCCTGCAGCACCGTCGCCTCCAGCCTCTCCGGGCCATCGTCGGCGGCCGCCGGCAGGGTCGGCTCGAGCTCTCCCTGGCCGGAGCCGTCCTGGGCGGGCCGCGACAGCAGGTGACCACCGGCGGCCTGCGCACCTGGCCGGAACAGACTGGACAGCGTGAAGACGACCGGCGGCGGCGCGGCGCCGCTTCCCTCCTGCTCCTGCTGCGGATCCTGCCGCTCCTGGTCCCGATGCACCGGCGGCTGGCCGCCACCCGGCGCCGGCGCGTCCCCGACCACCAGGAGCAGGTCGTCAGGGCTCAGGGCGGCCTCTTCGTCCGGCGCCGACGGAGGGTCTTCCAGCTCGGCGGACCACGCGGGAAACGAGCTCGGCACGGTCTCGAGTGGCTGCAGCTCGCCATTCGAGTCGTCGGAACTGAAGAGATGGCTGTCGTCGGGTCCTTGTCCGGAAGAAGATTCAGACGGGTTTCCGGACTCGTCTTCCCCAAGCACCTGACTGTCGGAGGGAGCGTTCGCATTGCCGGCAGTTTCTGCCGTTTCCGCAGAACTGAGGTCCTCTAGCTCAGAGGTGTTCTGGAGCATCAGCAGCTGGATCAGATCTTCCATCGTCTGCTCCTGCTCGGGGTTCACGGTCTCCCTGTTGAGGATGGCGGCGGCCGGATCGTCAGAGCTCTGGGTCGTCGGCTGCCGGCCGTCACCTGCCGCCGACTCTGCCTCCGTCCCCGCCGTCTCCTCCGCGACGTCTGCCGCCAACTCTTTCGCAGCGTCGGCCGCCGACGCTCCCACGACGTGCTGCACCACCGGCATCAGCCGAGACAGGGTCGGGTGCATCGGGTACAGCGGGTACGGCTCGCTGCCATCCCAGGCGGCGGCGTCGTCTCCGGCCGGCAGCAGGTTCAGCAGCTCGGCCTCCGAGAAGGGCCGTAGCCCGCCGCCGTCGCCGCTCAGCAGCGGCAGGCGGACCGCCGCCTGCTCGGCCGCCCGGACCGACGTCTGACCGCCGGCCGTGGGGTCCGCGCCGCCGGTAGGCGCGCGCGTTTGGTGCGGCCCCCCGGCCGCCGGCGGCGGCGCCGGCTGCGCCGGCTGCGGCGGCTGCGGCGGCTCAGTCTGCAGGTACGCCACTTCCTCCAGCGGCACCTCAGTCGTCATGGCCACCTCCGGGTCCGGCAGCAGCACCACGTTGAGACGCGACAGCAGCGCCATCTCGGCCGGGCCCAGCGCCGAGGGCAGCACCGGCTCGAGGTCTGCGGTGGCGGCCGCGACGGCGGCGGCCGGCTCCGGCTCCGGCGGCGGCGGCCGCGACGCCGGCCGCTCCCGGACCCGCGCCGGACGGCGGATCCGCCGGGTCCGGATACCGGATCACCTGCGGCGCCACCGTGCTGTGGCCGTGTTCGCCGAGCGAGGCCACCTCGGCGTTGACGATGGTGCCGACGGTGGCCACCACGCTGTCGAGCTGCGGCCGGCCGTCGTCCTCCGGCCGCCGGCCGCTCAGCAGGGAGCCGCGCCGCTGCGGCGCCAGCGACGCGAAGTCGTGCGGCGAGAGGAACGTCTGCTGCACCTCGCCCTGCCGACCCAGCACGTAGTAGCGGAACAGCGGCGGCGGCCCCTCCTGGCCGCGGCCGGCTCTGAAAGTGGCCACGCACCCGTTAGAAGGAGCCAGCGGACTCCAGAGGACGTCAGCGTACGCAGACGGTACTCAAATCATAGCGTAGCATGGCCATAAATCGTTTCGGTTATTCGGTGCCGCTTCGCGGCGGCGAAAAACCAAAACGAATCCGTGTCAGGTTCTGAAGGCCGACGTTACATTAAGCCTCTCTGGTTTGGTGTCAGATATACCGCACTCACGCATAAACCATGCGTTATGTTTTCGCATGAGGAAATGAAACATTCAGACAAACGGAAGGTGGTCAATGGTCCATGAACGCATTTTTTGCAGTTTCATTTCCCCCCACATCGCACCACAAGCCATGAGATGCATCGGCTGTCCATGCGTGAAAATATGTCAGTGGTTGTACAAGAACTTCATGTACGCTCCAACAGTGGAGCAAAAACGTGGCATTCAGTGAAACGGTCCGATGAAAGCTGTTGTTCCCGCTCCACAGTGGGTATTTCAGTCCGGGACCCGGGGTAGTGATCTATAGCCACGAATGGTGCGGTAGAGGCGTGCTGACACCGCGGGCTGGAGATAAAATCCCAGCCATTGTGTGGGTACGGCGGACGTTCACACCCGTTAATCTTAGCCATGGTCACGTCGTTTTGCTTCGGAGGCGCTGATGGGCCCATTCCAGCTAAACTGTGTCGGGCAACCATCGAGACGACCAGAGAATAATCAGGACAACCAGCAGGAGTCGCCAGGCAGGAGTTGGTATTTGGGAGGACCAGGTGGCAGTCAGGAGTCGGTAGACAGGAGTCGACAGTCAGAAGTCGACAGGCAGGGGCCGGTATTCAGGAAGACCAGGCGACAGTCAGGTATGGTTAGTCAGGAGGGCCAGGCAGCAGTCAGGAGTCAACAGTCGGAAGTTGTCGTCCGGAAGTTGGCGGTCAGGAGTTGGCGGTCCGGAATCGACAGTCAGAAATCGGCAGTCGGGAATCGGCAGTCAGGAGTCGGCGGTGAGGTTTCAGCGGTCAGGAATCGGCAGTCAGGAGTAGACAGTCAGGAGTCAGTTGCCAGGAGACAGTCAGGAGTCGGCTGACGGCGGCGCAGCGCGGTCTGGTCAGCCCGCCCGGCCGGCGGTTCGTCTCGGCGCCGCTAACGGTCCGGCCGTGCGTCGTCGGCGGCCGGGCGGCGGGCACGTCCCCGTCGCCGGGTCCCACGGCAGGCGCCGACCACGCCGCCACGTGACGGGACACTTCCCGACACCGAGAGCCAATAACCACCGGCTGCGGATCACGCGCAGCCCATTGTCGGCAAAAACGCGCCGTCACTGAGAGCAGGGCCCGGCCGGGCGGACGGCGACGGCCGGCCGGCACACCGGCAGCTGGGGCCAACCACTGGGTCTCGGCGGGACGATGGCTGGGACGGACCACCGGACCGGACCAGACCAGACCGGACCACTGGGGCTCTGCGGGACGGAAGCCAGCTTCCCCAGGTGTGCTTCTGCTTATATGTTTGATATGTTATGTTTGATATGATATGTTTCTGACGTACCATAGAAGATTTGGTTATCTTTTTTGGCCGATGATGTGAATCAGGCCTTCGACGTATTTTCGTCCGCTGACTATGGACCGGATGTCTATTTTTAGTGGGTGGCAGGCTGTGACTGGTTGTCGGTTTTTTTCCGATGTGTGGGATATCGGATCGGTCAGTTTTTTCCGGTGTCTCACCTGTCAGTTCCGGTCCGGTGACCTCGCCCCCTGATGGCAGCCCAAGTCTGCTGGCCGGCCAGGAGCATCAGTGTTAGGAACAAACAGGCTGAAACAGAACAACAGAGTAATCGAAATGGCTGAAACAACTGGAACGGGGCAGCAGAGCAGCAGAGACAATACCTCTTGTTCATGCCTCTGACTCCACGTCTTGGAAATGGGAAACTAGAGTGCCGTAAATAAGACGTATTCACTTTTCAGTAGTTTATTTACCCTGAGGCTTCAACCGCTTTATTCTTTTCCTTTTTTATCCAGGAGGTTTTCTTTGTGTTCGATTTGTTCTGCGGAACGGCGCAGTGAACAACGCTGACGAAATGTCTCGTCTGTTGAACTGAAACGGAGCGTGGCCCGAAGCGTGACGCAGCACGTATGGTAAGCCGAACTCGGAGAAGCAAGGCCAAATACGGTATGCATGGCAAGCTGAACGTCATGGCTCGGAGACCGGTTGCCCCGTGCCTCCCGCTGCTGCCAGTGCTGCCGTGTTGCTGTCACCGCCTCTCTCGCCATATCTCGGCCGACCATCAGCTGGCCCCCGACAGGAAGCCGAGAACTCGACTTTAGGAGGTCAGGTCGGCTTTCAGCCAGCCGTTGGCAGCCGGACGACGGCCTTCCTGCCCTGTTAAGGAACACAGGCAGAGCTCCAGAACTTGGACGATGTCACCTGGGTGGAACAGTGCCACCTATGGGTAGAGACCCTGCCTACACTTTCTTTTATGGATGTGAACCAAATATATGAAGTGGACGCCGTTCGGATCTGAGGGCAAACTGGCCGGATCTTAATATATATATATATATATATATATATATATATATATATATATATATATATATATATATATATATAATAACCTTAATGCTGGAACTGACCCCACCACCCAGGTGGAACCAGATCTGGAGACATTTTGTCCCAGACACTGAGCCCGATAACGGAGAGGAATCTATGGTGTGCCGTCAAGGCCCGGGGAATTGGCTGTGGATCTAAGCCCCACCAATATGTCGGTTTAATCCGGTACCGCCTGAGGGCGTCAAATAGGGTAACCCCTCGGTTTCTCTTGAATACCTCTTGAACCGTTAGAGTCAGCCCAACCCAATTTTGAGTACCTCTTTAACAATCATTGCTTCATATTTTGACATTAAAACCATTTTCATGCTATGTCAAGTGATGGAGATACGACGTCAAAAATGAACCTTTACATGCATGGTTTGCCTGTTCAGGCGGTGGCGTGAACATGCTTCGTTTTTTATAATATTTGCGAGTATAATGCATGGATCATTTGGATTTGCAAAAGGAAACATTCCCCAAAAGGATGTGCAATCGTGACATGCCAACATCAGAGCTCATTCTAGTTCGCATACATGATGGCAATTGGAGTGATTCGCATTGTGATTGATACAACTTGTTGCCGCTGACTTCCCCATCGTTCAAGTCAGGTACGTAAATCTTTATGCGCTTCTTGGCAAAGTTCACCAAATGCAACGTAAGGCCATGTCAGGTCAGGTCACGTCAAAACGAAATGAAATACAACAATGTCTGTGGAAGGTCGTTCAGAAGCAGCAGACAACAATTATTGTTTCTAGTCAGAAAAAGAAAAATGACTATTTGTGCTGACCTGGCGTGGCTCTGACCCGCTAAAGAGCAGACAAAGCGCACTTAATGATCACGAGGTGTCATTTCAGTTCTGTATTTGACGCACCTAAGAATCTCAGAGAATAATATTTGCTCTTTGTCAAGAAGAGTAATACAGCCTTATCTGACCTGACCCAGACTGACCTTGACTGGATGAAACGCAAATAATGCAGAACTGATCATCAGAAGGTTGCACGTCCATTCTTTTTGTCACGTAGATCAAGATGGTTGCGAGTAAGTGGCGATCTTCGGCATGTAAAGTAAGACCAATATTTCGCCTTACCTAGGTGGACCTTGACCTGGGATTTTTAACATTCTGACGTGCATTTGATGCAGAAGATCGCGACCTATCGTTTCATACCCAATTGAGGGCTCTAAAACCACTATTACTGATGATATGAGGTACAAACTGATGCCAGTTTTCCGACGTCTTGTTCCTGCGTTTTACGTGGCCTGTAACGTCATCAGTCATGTGACCAGGACTAACATAGTATTTTCTGAATCGCAAGACTCAGGGCTATCGATTGGTGGCAGACCAGTTCAGATCCGATGGTTAGATCCTGAGACAGCAGAGGGGGTGCCCTTTTTGGACACCTTCAAGCGGTCGCAGGTACAAAAACACGCCAGGCGGTGCTGGTTTAAACTCAGGTCCATGGCCATTCATGATAGACTGGTAACACCGTAGGTCGTGCCGCGATATTTTGCCGTGGATACTGCTAATTTTCCGTCAGACCGTGACGAGGGCAGAGCCGAGTCTCACGCAACTGAAGTGACAGAAGTGAACGAGCAACGATAACAGCAGCCTCTTCCTGCCCAGTCCTGCCGCGCAGAGGCCGACGGCCGCCGACCTGTTGCCTCAGCCCGCCCCAGTGTCAACCGTCAGCCGTCAGGTTCCGTTGACCCGGTGTCAGGGGGACAAACGACCAACCCGTCGCCGCCAGACGGAACAGACAGAGAACCAGTCCCGACAGGCAGTGGCTCACTGTTAAGGCAGATAACGCATCGGACGACAGTAGGGCGAAACAGATGATATCGGAGTCGTAAAGCGGACGTTAACGGAGTGCTATGGAGGACCAAAACGGAACCTGTTGCTGTTTGACAAGGAGGCCGGTTCGAGAAACGTAGTCCCGTGTGGCTTTGTGAGAATTCTGCTCCCGCCACATGAGCACGTAATGACTGCAACTAACCTTTCACTGGGGAGCATGCACACGCGATTACGACTGTGAGTGAAGCACACTTCAGCGCCGTGCTGAGAGCTGACGGGGCGACAGTTTATTTACATAAGGTGTTCCCGTTGCCACCGCAGCATTGCTCCCCTTATATATCCAACTTAATTAGCTAGATCCACATATCAAATGTTTAACCTTGCACTACGATCCTTTGCAGTTCTGCGTTTAGTTACTGATCTCGACGTTTCGTCGAATATTTGATACGAGTTTCAGTCATACATTATTTATTTTAAATTATGTATATTTATGCATTTATTCATTTTTATATACATTTCCTGCTTACTCATATAATATTTCATACGAGTTTCAG
The DNA here is from genome assembly GCA_030062745.1 of Capitulum mitella. NCBI lineage: Eukaryota > Metazoa > Arthropoda > Thecostraca > Pollicipedomorpha > Pollicipedidae > Capitulum > Capitulum mitella. Next base: position 4,728,557 of record CP099839.1, on the reverse strand, counting down.
TGGTAAGGATACTTAACAAAACAATGACAGATAATTCTGAATTGCCAATGCCTTCCTTGGGAACTCTCAGAGCCGACACCCACGAGACAGACTGAAAGACTGGACTGCATTCAATCTGGACTGACACGAGATGGACTTAACTGTGTTCAGACTGGGTCAATGGAGACCGACTAGACTGATGTCAGACTGTACAAACAAGAGGTGGAAGAGGCTTCGTCACACCACCAACAAGCGATTGGCCAACGCAGGGACTTCAGCGATTCGTGTGCATTTCGTATCTTTCGCGTATCTGCCAGCCTGGGAAGCCTGATGTGTTTTCAAGACGTCCAAGCACACGAACCGCTTTGATTAGGCGGATCGGATCGAATCGAAGTAGTTCATGTGCTCAGGTCATTCAGCCGCATTTGCACATCGGCCTCACGAGTTCAGATCGAAGTCCACGAATCTGGATGACCATCTGGTGGGCTGGCTACCTACCGGCTGTCTCCCTGGGGATACAGCCGTCGCCCAGTCTCGCCTCCTAGCCGTTTCCCAAGTTTCTTGCGTTTTGTATTTCATTTATGTGGTATTTGCCCGCCTTGACAAAAAAAAAATAAAAAATACACTCGCGTGGATCTTACTATCCGGGTCAGATGCGTAGCAAACTGGTTGTGTGATTGACCAAAAAGTTCATGAAACGCAAGGGTATAGCTAAGGGGGACAATGCGGCCATGCCCCCCCCCCCCTCCCTCCTTGGATTCGAAAATTTGACGTTAAAGCATCAGAAATAAAACAAATTCAAATTTCCGGAAATCAAAAATAAAGTAGGCCTAAATCAGACCAGTTTTCAGTTCTGAAGGGATCTGAGGGGGTGTATTCTGGCCCAACTGGCGAAATCCTGGCTACGCCCCTAGTGAAACGTGGCATGAACGTACAATGATCGTGAAACTTAAATACCTGAAGAACGTAGCAGTGGCCAAGGATACCTATTCCAACAGGCATTCCAAAATTTCGAGAGCCACGGAGACATATTCTATATATATATATATATATATATATATATATATATAGATATATACGCCTGGAGACATATTGGCTGCCCTCGCAGTGCGATTATTTCCACAGTCGTAGACCGGCCATATTGAAATCAGCCGTGGTAGTCGCGACATCGTTCAATGAGACAAAGGGAATACTTTTTTTCATATGCTGTTAGCATTGTGTCATGGCAAGGTTTTAATACTACTGTGATGTCCACGTTATTTGGTACAGCAAGATGTTCACAAGATAGTCACTTGTTACAAATGGTGGTAAATTTGGGATAAGACCAGAGGTGGACGTTAGGTTTAGCGTGAAAAAGAGGAGACAAACCGTCCGCCGACCGACACCAAAATTTTGAAGCTCATCTTCACTGACTTGGCAGTCTATACCTTTTCGAGGAAAGCTTCCCACAAACACATCTTGGTGTGCTGGCACAGCTTACCACAGTTCATGGCACCATCCAGATAACAATAGACACCCTCAGTATGTGGGCATGCAAGGTAACTTCTCTGTTGAAGTGAATAAGTTTGCCAAACTGTACGAATTTATATGGTTTGTGGAACGTGACAATATCACGAGTAATAGATTCGTCACCGTCGACATTTCGATGTTTCTGGGTCAAACGCCTGACATGATAACTCATGAAGACGCAAACAACGACCTTTGCTAATGACGTCCAAAATGCTTACCTTGTGCTTATCAATGTAGGAGGTGTTTTCAAACTTGGTAGGGCCAAAGAGTTGCAATTTTCAGACAGTTTTCTTCCCTGCATAAACATGGAAATAACGTTAAAATTGTCCGAAGATGGTAGGGCAGCCGTCAGGTCGGCAAGGCTGTCACCTCTCCTGCCCTATGACCTAACGTAAAGGTCTCACTTGGCAAAGTAACGGAATGGGGGCTTCTCTGATAAAACAACGAAAAGCCGATAGCTGTTCCCAAAGGACAGACAGTCCATGTGACAGGGCCGTGGGAAACACGAGGCAAGGAAACGCTCGGTAAGAACCACGACCGCATTCAGCTGAGAGCCTCACATTGGCAGACCATTTACGGGAAACTATTACCTTCACTTTTCGTCGCGAAAAAGACTACTTCGGCGGGTAGACACCTCAAATGTTGCAGCAGCTGATCAATTTGGCATCGTATGGCGAATGTCCTGTTCCAGTATTCATGTTATCCCGTATTCGGGTGGGAGGGAGCCGATGCTGGAGACGCAAGCGGGGTACACTCACATCGCAGTGACCTGTCCTAAAAACTGAATCATTCAAATGATAAACAAGTTTGAGCGTCTTCTCCGTATTTATAGTCATCAATTCAGTAGGTATAAATGTGTGAAAAAAATTATCACGATTAGGAGAACACAAAAAACGGTTGTTCTGGGAGCCCCGCCATATACAAGGCACCTCCCTGGTTTCTTCTGATGACGATCTTCGCACTGCTGCAGAACAGAAGCCTTTCGCGACCTGGGTCCAGGGCGGAAGTGCCCTGACGCGGGGTGTTGGCGTGAGTGTGTTACGCTGTTTCGTTCCTGGAACAGCAGGCTATCTTCTTGATCAGCTGCGATCATGGCAGGTATTGGATGGGGTCTTTTCGCTGTTGCATCTCGCCGCAACATCTCTTGCCGAGATAAATGAGTCGGGTGCCGTGCTATGCAGCACTGCGCGCTCCGCTGGTTGCCTTCAAACTGAGTTACAAATATATGTGTTCCCTTCATCCAGGCCGTTAATCCCCGACCCCACGCTCAGGAAGGATGGATTGTCGGTGATTCAGCCAAGTGCCGGCCGAATAGACGCATTATTTTCTTAATTGTGTTAATCCTGACTCTGCCTACCTTTCGCCCCCCGGCGTTAACATATCTTTTTACGCCGCAATTTCAGTTGTTCCACAGATGACTTGCATTGACCGCATACTATATAGAAAGCTTCAGTTTGTGCAGATTGTAAGCACTGGTAACAGTTAAACAGTGGCACGAAGGCAATTTGCCTCAGTTGCTCTCAGCCATTATCCATATCTGATTGGTTTGCGGGGAGCAATGGTGATTCGACCAGGCTGTTTTGCAATGGCCACGGATTAATGCGAAATACGGCGAATTATCCACCAGTTTTAACGGAATATAACACTACGTCTCTGGAGGTTATGTGGAAATAACGAAAGTACACGGGGAAAACCGTTTGCTTATGTTTTGGCTATGTATAATTCCATGTCCACATATAAAAGCCTGGAAATATTGTACGTAAACTTTATGACTTCAGTGGAATGATAATATCACGAGTGTAAAGCTTCATCTGGCAGGCTTAATAAAACTGAAACGTAATTTGGATGACCACGATCGGTATGTGCTATCAACAACAGCAACGCAAGTTTTCTGTCTCATTCGTTTCGTTACAAAAATGTTTCCAACGATGTCTGGTGAGATACCGGTTCGTTAGATTTCATTTATCTTGGAACGTTATGGCCGGTTAGAAACGTCGTATTCGTAAACGAAATATTTTGGAAATTTGGAAATAGGGTTGGGAATAGAGGTTATGGAGAGGTTTTTCTATGGAGACAGAGGTTATGTCTCTAGAGGTTATGGATATAGAGTTTATGGAGAGATGAGCCCATTAGTATTTATTGATGGTAACAAAGATCTTATCAGTGTTTATCATGTTCATTTTGGCCAGCATCTTCAGCTCCGACGATATCAACCCTCTATATTGCTTTGCGAAATTCCCTTCCCAGTTGAGTGTTACTGACATTTCTTCATGGAGAAGTGAGGCCTTTCTGCACTCCGTTTCAACGGGCGTGTTTAACGGGTCCAGTTTTCGACATATCAGAACATATGAAGCCATACGAATGGAGCTGCTAGTCGCAAGAGATTCGTGGTATCCTTTTAACTCTGTGCTGGATGAATGCGTTGCCTGTCTAGGGACTGTCAGGGGACGCCGGACCTTGGTCTGCTGTCTTCCTTACCTGACGGTGACATGGTCGGCGGCGTGTCCCCGTCTCTCCGGGAGCCGTTGGCCCTGGTCCTGGTCTCCGGTGTTCTCCACGCTATGTGCTGGCCCGAGGCACGTGCTCTCCAGACTGCAGTCGGGCCGACAGCGCGGGTCGACCGTCGTCGCCGCCTCCCCCGGCCTCACTAACGGTCTGCCGGCCACTAACCAGTCCGGCACGGAGCTTCGGGGCTGGCCGGGCCGGCACTGGGCTTCTGGAGCTGACCAGTACAGCACCGGCGTACTGGGACTGATCAGTCGAACACGGCCATACTGGCACAGACCAGTCCGACACGACCATACTGGAGCTGACCAGTCCGACACGGTCATAGTGGGACTGACCAGTCCGACACGGTTATACTGGGACTGACCAGTCCGACACGGCCATAATAAAGCTGCTCAGGACCGGCTGCCAGTCACTGGAGTGACCTGACCGGCTGCCGGCCACTGGAGCTCTCCTGACTGGCTGTCAGTCACTGGAGCTCTTCTGACCGGCTGTCAGTCACTGGAGCTCTCCTGACCGGCTTTCAGTCATTGCAGTTTTTCCGAGCGGCTGTGAGTCACTGAAGCTCACCTGACCGGCCGTCAGTCACTGGAGCTCTCGTGACTGGCTGTCAGTCACTGGAGCTCACCTGACGGGCTGTCAGTCACTGGAGCTCTCCTGACGGGCTGTCAGTCACTGGAGCTCACCTGACCGGCTGTCAGTCACTGAAGCTCACCTGACCGGCTGTCAGTCACTGGAGTTCACCTGACCTGACCGGAGCTGTTGTTCACTGGAGCTCACCTGACCGGTGCCGGTCACCGGAGCCCGCAGGGCCAGAAGAGATCATAATGGCTCACCTGGTAAGCGGAAGTCAATGGAGCTCATCTGGCAGAGAGAAGTCATTGGAAACCACACATGGTTAACAGAGTTAACTGGGTTCCACATGACCAGCACACATGAACACCTCATTTCAAAATTTATGTCCTGTCTGTCTGTACAACACCAGTCCGATGTCTTCACATGAGCGACATGCATTTGTTTTAGACAGCATTCACATTGCTAATGGCACTTAATTTGTTTTCTTCTGAAACGAATGATTTTTCCCATTCCGCAAATCATTATAGTCTCAGACGTGATTAGGTCGCAAGGGTCAGAAGGGATAACTTGACATCGTCACATGTGCATCACATATGTATGTGATGTCACGAGTGAGTCCTGGACACAGTAATGGGAATCATCGGTTTCCTCTGAGTGATGATTTTTCTCCCCACACACGGAACGGTTCTCCGTCCAGAAACCCATAGCGTAACGCGCCGCACACTCAAGTGCCGCTGGCATGGTCAGAGCCTGCTCCATTAAGCCCAGCTGAGCTGCTCGGCTCGGTTGATGCGCTGTTCTGCACGGGAGCGGCAGCTACAACTGGAGGTTTTCAAACGCCCCTCCGCCTGCAGAGATGACCCAGTGCCTTGCGTCCGAGACGACAGAGAACGCGGGACCTTCCTACGTACTCGCATGAAACGTGGCCTGAAAGCTGGCTTTTGTCCAAACGGAGCTCCGTGTGGAATGGAAACTCAGTTCCGGATCACGCTGTTACCTCAACCTGAGGTCAAAATCGCTGCCGCCATTTTCCGACCCCATCACGAACTTGCTGGGAATTTTCGTGACCGGCTCACATGAGGCCTCATGTTTGAATGATCATTTGCACAAGCATGCAGATCCGATAAACGTTGTTGCCCAGCCTCGACCTTGGGTTGACATATACAGTTGTTTGCTCTGTACAGCGGTCAGACCGGAAAACGTGGAGACGTTCTGTGGAGTTGATTGCACGTGCGGCGGTGTCGCTTTGGTCGGTGTCCCAGAGGACCATCTTCCCTACACCAGACTCGTGCTCGATTCCATCGGAATCGGAATGGACTCCGGAATCGATTACGTTCCGCCCAGAGCCAGAATCGAAATCTTGCTTCCACTTGATAGGTGTCGGAATCAGAGTCGGAATTGAATCACGATTGCCTACAAAATCAGGATTGGAAACGATTTCAGTGACTCAATCCAATCAATTGGATCTTAGAGGAATCGACTCCAAAGTTGACTGATTTTATTTTGGGTTGGAATCGGAACCTTTTGTTTTGGAAAACCACGCTGAGTCAGAATCAGCATCAGTTTAGCGAGCCATAAAAGATTCCGGATCAATTCCCCCGAAGTGAAATCAAACAGAAGTCTGACCTACACATTGACCGGCCGTTCGGAGCATCAGGGCGCCCTGATGCAGGAAAGCTCTCCAGCGCGGCCGGGTCATCCTCAGGTCAATCATCTCCGGCAGGTCAGCCAGCCGGACGCATCGTACCCACCGTCCGCCGGCGCCGGCGCCAGCTGGCCGGCCGTGCTGGCCTGCTGGCCCGCGCGGCGCCAGCGCTCAGTGCCCGCAGCCGGCCGACGGCGGACCATGGGCGCGCGGCCGGCAGCCGCGGCGCCGTTCCGCTTCGGTGGCGCCCCATCTGCTGCATGCCGGCGACCTCAAACCGGCTGTCCGGACCAGTTCCTGCAACGTCAGTCGGCCGCCGGCCCGGCCCGGCGACCCGGCGAGGTCGGCGGGGGCGGCGGCCGGCCGGGCGGACCCGCTCCTGCGACTGGTTCCCGGCCCCGCGCCGGCTCGCCGCCGCAGCACGTGTCGGTCCCGGCCGCGGCGGCCTGCGTCATCACGACGCTCCCGGTCCGATTCCCCCCTTGCCTGGCACGGGCCCCGGATGGTCTGTGTCTGGTCCTCCTGCCTTTTCCGGGTCCGGGGCTCGACCTCGTGTATCTGGTCCTCCTGCCCTGTCCGATCCAGAGCCCGGTAGGATGAGGGCTCCCGCCGGCGGCGGCGGCCAGCAGAGCGAGACGCCGTTCCGCCTCAGATCCAGCGTAATGGCGTCCGAGACTGGGATCGAAGCGATAACGACATCGCCACGGTCCGCGTTTGGACACGCAGCTGCGGCGCCGACGACCAGAGGCCGGCGAGCCGCCGCCGGTCCTGGGAACGCCGGAGACGGCCGACGGCTTCGACAGAGCCCGAGATGTCTGACGTTACGCCTGACGTCAGGCCTGTTATCACATCTGCCGCCACGTCTGTCATCTCTTTTGCCGCCACGTCTGTCATTTCGTCTGCCATCGCGTCTGTCACCTCGTCTGCCGTTACGCCTGCACCTCATCTGCCATCGCGTCTGTCATCTCGTCTGCCGTCACGCCTGTCATCTCGTCTGCCGCCACGTCTGCCACCTCGTCTGCCGTCACGTCTGTCACCTCGTCTGCCGTCACGTCTGGCACCTCGTCTGCCGTCATGTTCCCTGCTGCCACGTCTGTCATTTCGTCTCTCTCGCGTCTCCGCGGCAGACGGACTTCCGCCATCTTTCCGCCCTCGCGGGCCCGTCACGTCTCCGTCGCATCTGCCGTCACCACGTCTTCGCTGCATCTCCGTCACGTCTCTGAGGAAGGTTGGCATCTGCAATCATGTCTCTGTCGACGACGGACATCTAACGCCACGTCTTCGCCAGGGGTCCGACAGCTATTTAACCTGACTTCTTTACTTGTCATACCTGACGAGCTGTGTTGCCGCTTTCCCTGGAATCTGTGTCCGACAGCAATGCCATTTTCGACACTTCACGTACGCTGTAAAACGGCTTTGGTGTTGAGCAACGTTTGGGAGCAAGAGGCAAGCACCTAGCCAGGATTTTCCCTTGGTGAGGCACATGTGAAATTTTGTCATATGCGACTAGTCGTATGACGAAATTTGTAAGAAAAAACAACAATTTTATGCAATTAGTCCCATATTTAAAAAAAGGAAAAACATACTGTTTTTCCTTTTGAAGAATATGTATGATCGCTATTTCGTATTCTTGCGAAAGCGCTAAATTTCTAATATATATATATATATATGGGAAACTGCCCAATGGGCGCCACACTGCCCAATTGGCGCCATACTGCCTGATTGCTCCAACCCCCCTCATTATCTCCTGATTGAGAGAACTGATTGACAGATGAAGGACATTTTCCGAGAGAGACAGCATGGCTACAGATCTGATCCTTTTCTGTTCCTCTCTGACAGCGTTACAGACGTGTGGTGCGTCCGTGAAGTTTTAGCGCAAGTTTGAAATAATTTTCCGGCTTGTGATATGCGTGTATAACACTTCTATCAATACTGTGAAGCAAAATTGATCCCTTGCAGTGCTTTCGTTGTGGAATTACGCTTCCTACTTGACTAGAACAGAGATCATACATGCATGCGTTTTTTTTTCCCCGGCTAGTTTTGTTATGGCAGAGCTATTGTCTTTTTTGCGCCATCGTTTGCCGGGCCCAATTGCGCCAATTAGCGCAATCAGGACAGGACTAGCTTACGGTGTGCTGATGGTTGTTCCAGTGTTTCGCACATGTCTGAGACCCATTTCAAGCAATAATCACGGGAGGAAGAGATTTCGGCTGCAGAAGGGAAACATCAAGAGTGAGGCAGAAGCGTTGCCAGGGTTTCCTTGGGAAGGCTATAACCGTCAGTACTCTCCCCCCCCCAGTTTAGACCGGTTCATTACGTAATCAACGCCCCCAAGTTTCGCAGGCAGCCTACAGGTCGAGAATCCTGGCGACATCCATGGAACGAGGGCCTCGCATCAATCTTGCGGCCAAACATTTTTCATGTTTTAGCCAATTCATTTGGAGAGGTTGGCTCGCCTGCGATAGCACTCTCTGTACCCTTCGGAGCAAGTGGCATCGATATGCCCTCCCCCATTGGAGGGTTTAGCTGCGATTGCAATCATTTGCTCCCTAGTTGACATGCTAAAATAGACACTGAAGAAGAAAGTGCACCCTTTTCATACCCAAAACCCTTTTGACTTCGGCGACGTTATCAGGGGTGCCGATTTGTATTTTTTTGAGAAGGCCCTGGCACGCCCAATGTTGATTTGGCCCACCCAATGTTGGCTTGGCCCTCCCCCAATATTTCCGGCTGCTTTTCAAGGGAAATGAGTAATAATGACGAAAAGAACTGCCGGAGTGGATACGAGATAGGTAGAAAGCACAGAATAAGGTCTAAAGCGAGGCATCTCTTTATTTTTCTATGTTTTATCTATACATATACTTGTATGCATGGGGACAGTAATAATTTTTCATCCAATAAATGGCAACAAAAAAACCGTAAATTTCCGTTGGTCAAAATCAAGTGGGCTAAATCCGTTGAGAAATCCGCATTTGGGGGAGGTTAGGTTATCGGGCCCGCGGCTCCCCCCCTAATCACTCGCAGAAATGGACGGCCCTGGATTTTACTTCGTCATTTAGAAAATGCAAGACTTTTATTTCCGGGCTTAAGAGGAAAATATTTTTGGATTACAATAGGGGTATGGACCCCAAATCCATCGGATGCGCTTATGTGGTCACCTCCATGGGGTCTGCCCAGCATCTTGTCGGGATCCACGCACTTCTCCTCACCTGTCGGGAAGCATTTTCAGAAGGAACAATAAGTGAAACTGTTCAGACAGTGTACCAAACAGTGATTTATTATACCTTTACCCGCCGTAAAAGTACCTGGGACTCTATATCGTTTCCATGGTGGCGCAATAAGGCACATCATGTGGCGCAAATATGGCAGGGTTGCCCTAATGTGGGTTTTGCAAAGTCTCGCTAGAAATTAAATAAAAAATAATAGGCAAAGATTTAAGTTCTAAAACACTAGATATTCTGGTGGCCAAAACACCAGAGAGGATGTATGAGAAAGAAATGGAACAATTTTTGCGATATCATTGCCACAGTGACGGTTTTTGGAAAAGGTGGCGCAAATTCGGCAGCTTCCCTTAATAAATGTGTGCGTTTGGTTCGGGGGGGGGGGGCATGGCCCTATGCCTCTCCCTTGGCTACATGCCTGTCAAGAGGTAACAAGTCAGTCAGGTTATTCATTTCCCAAATGAGTTTAGGAAAATGGGCCGACTACGTAACCCATCAGTGACCCTAGGTCACGAGGCCGGCAGCCTCAGCTCCTCTTCAGAGCCGGAGCCTCGGCGGCGGCTGTGCGTGCGGCGCGTTCGTGCGTCACGGCTCAGTAGCCGGCGCACTGTTAGCCGGCCGGCAGCCGGGTGTGCCGGCCCCTCTGCGGCGGCGCCGCCGGCTCGGCCGCGGTCGGCCGACCCACTCCGGGCCCCGCAGCGGCGTAACGGGCCAGCCGGCGGTGGCGGCGGCGGCAGGCCTGCCGGCGCTGCCTGCAACTGGGCCGCAGCCGTCCGACTCAGCCGGCCTCCACTTCAGAGCCGAGGCCGCCAGCTGCCGGGCGTTCGCCACGGACAAGGGTCCAGGCGCGGCGCATCGTGCAGTTTCTCAGGACGGCCAGTATTACATCCGATCACATCGATCCGAAGATTATCCGAGAGAAACTATTCAATATCGTCCGGTTTTGATTGGTTAGGTTTGGTTGGTCGAAGATGTAGTACTATGGAACGTACTGAAACCATAATTCTAAAAACCCGCAAAATACATAAATAAAACTGATAACGTTTCGAAAGTTTGCATTTCTGAAAAAAAACTTTAAAACGTATATATGATTTAAAATATAAATAGGCTTTATGGGACTGTATTGGATAATAAATCACGAGTGAAAACATTGCGCATCATTCTAAGACAGTTCTCGTGACCAAATGCGTCTGTAACCTTTCAAATAGGAAGCAGCGCGTACAAATCGCACGATGCAGCTTTCCTGGAAACCGAACTCGTGGTAACCACAACACGTGATTTTGTGGATCCACAACCCTTCGACCGTGCGCGGCAGCGTCCACGCTCAGTTGACCTTATTTAGGCCTTACGAACCTCATTTAGGCCTTATGCCATAAATGAGGTTATCATTGACTAAATTACGAATGGCTCGTTCTTTGTTTTCCAGCAGTGGCTATCGAAATGGCGATGATTCTGGGGACTTAATGGCAGATTTGAAAGATAATTTCGTCTGAGCCGCGTGCTTCGCACGTCACATGCCCCCGTGATCTGTTTATTTTTGCGGAAATTCCCACTCAGGAGAGAAGCAGGTCAACTGTGGATTTGCAGGTGATGCAACGCCACAGCACCGGAGATAACGTTCCAGGTTATAAAGTGTGGATGGGCTCTCTGCCTCCATTCGGTTCCCACGTTAATCGATGGTTGTTGAGATCGGCATCTGTCGTATCGATATTGTATTGATACGTCGAATCGATATCGACATATTAATATGTATTGTCCCGTTTACTAGTTCACGCTCCAGTGGCGGCAGTACATTTTGAGTTGAAAGAGGCAGGCAAAAGAGCTTGTAAAGCATCTGGTAATGTTTAAAAACCAACCACACGAAATATTCCGTGTGTTTTGAACTTTGCTCCAAAAGCTCGTGTCGCCTTTCTCATGGAAGCGGGTCCAAGGCAGACCATGGAGGCTTGGAGCCGTCCATCGAAAGTAAGGTGCTTCGTCACATCTAAAACGCAGCAGCTGCAAAAACGCCAAGATGGAACAGCTGCACAAAAGACGCAAGTCAGAACCAGCATGGTGGTGGTCCATGCGCTCTGCGCCGTCCGAGGTCTGAACACCTGTGACGGGGGCCTGGCCGGCCGGTTCCGGGTCGGTGCGCCGCCACGGTCGACGTTTCAGCTGCGAGGAGCGACGACCCCAGTGACGGCAGATGGTCAGCTATTCGCCCGGACCGCGCGTTTTTGTCCGCGAGACGGGCGACAAACCTGCCAGCGTGCGTCCTTGTCCCTCGCTCGGACACGTAACAGGCACAGTTCGGTCGACAGGTACAAATGGACGCCGAATTCCGTCCAGGTGAACGCTCAAAATGCACGGCTCGTTCCTACAGATTCGGCTGCGGCGCGGTCAGCTGAGCAGAACTCAGCGGTGGCAGCTGGTCGACAGACGAGGCTGGCGGGCCGTCCCCTGCCGAGCCGGCACCAGCCGCACCAGCAGGGGCCGGCCAGCGCCCAGGAGCGGTGTCCACCACTGGCCCCCGGGAACAGCACGCACCAGCGGCGAGCGCAGTGGTGTGTCTCCGGACCGGGCGTCGCCGTGAAGTCCCGACGGGTGCAGTTGGAGACGGCCTGGGATCCGGCACAGTACTAGCAGTTGCGGAAATGTGTCCCGAGTTGAGCGCGCCCATCAGTCTGAGGATCGGACCGTCTCTGAACCAACCGGGAAGTTCGGGGAATTCAGAGAGCCACGGCTGGCCCGAGCAGTGCCAGTGGTAACAAGGTCTGACAGCCTAGCTACCGTCACCTCGTCAAAGCCATGGGTGTTGACTAATTAAGACGGCATTTGCTAGGTTCGCGGCTTCTGCAGAACTCGGCCCTCTCTGTGATACTCGATGGACGCTCCAATACAGCCGTTAGCCCGTCTGCCACCTTCGACCAGCGTTTGCCGCCCTCACGCACGTCTGCCACCACAGCCAATCTGCCAGTAGTTATCGTACAATTTATTCAACGGTAATAACAAGAGATCACGGCTGCCCCTCGGTCCACAGTACGGTAAGTTACCACCCATAGTACACTGCTAACATCTCCGCACGTAAGTTACTAAAACTAACGTCACCATCTGGATCACGTGAAAAACAACTGGACGAACCTAATCCGGGTTACGACGTTTCACACTTTTGTACATGGACTTAATATAAAAAGGTAATTATGGCTATGAAGAAGATAGCCACGGTGAGCAAGTCATGGACAGGCAACCGACAAAGCGTTACAACAGCCTACAATGATTGCTGGCGATTGAAGCCAGTTTACTCAATCACATCACATGAAAGCAGGCGGAGACTGACCAGAGTTGAACAGCTGGGTCGCACAGTTATACATCAACAGCGATATACTGTCATCCCTATGTGAAATAAGTAAGCGTGCCTTGCCCACAGCCAGCGGCAGAGTAAAGCCTCACTGGTTGGAGGTCTTGGGTGGCCCCGCGCGGCCCGGCGCCGGGACTTGCCGGGTCGGCCGCCCTCACTCGTCGTCCGAGATGTCCTGGTAGCCGGACGAGGCCAGGTGGCGCCCGGACAGCGGCTCGGAGGCGGCCGAGGCCGGCGCCAGGCCGCCGTTGGCCGGGAAGTACGGGTAGTAGCCGGCGGCCATGGCCAGCTTGCTCTGGCCCATCTGCTCGGCCAGCTTCTCGGCGTCGGCGCGGCCGGCGGCCGGCTCGCCGGCCCGGTGCTCGGCCGGCGCCGCCTTGCCGCCGTCGGCCGGCGTGCCGGCCGGCTCGCCGTCGGCCGGCGCCGACTCGACGCGCGGCCGCTTGGCCGGCTCGTAGGCGGAGCGCGGACTGTGCGGCCGCACCGTGCCGCGCGACGCCGGCCGCTCCTTCTGCTCGCCCGACTCGCCGCTCGTGTCCGGCGTGCGCATCGCCTCGGCGATCCGGTACTTGACGTAGTCGAGCGGCGACGCGATGCTGGCGCGGCTGGTCGGCTCCATGTAGTGCCGCCGCTGCTGCGGCCACAGCTGGTGGGCGGCCGCCAGCTTGCCCGGGTCGCCGCCGTCGCCGCGCTCGGCCGCCAGCGCGCCGGGCTCCAGCCGCGGCGGCTGCGCCGGCGGCGGGTAGCCCTGGCTGGCCGGCGGCCGGTGGTTGGCGCGGTCCGGCGAGCCGCTCTGCGCCACGCGGATGATGTGCCGCTCCTCGCCGCGGCCGTAGCGGGCGCGCTCGGCCTCCGACAGCGGCGGCGGCAGCGGCTCCGGCTGGCGCGGCGGCAGCGCGCTGCGGTAGCGGTACGGGTACGCCTCCTGGGCGGCCAGCTGCGGGCTCGACGACGGCCCGCCGCCGACAGGCGACGCGTGCTGGCGGTGGCCGGGCGGCGCCATCGGCCGGCCCTGGTACGCCATAGGCGCCACCGAGCTGAGGCTGGCGCGCGGCATCATCATCGCCATGCGCGCGTGCGGCTCCATCTGGGGGAACGGCTGCGCCCGGCCGCCGGCGTACAGCGGCCCGGGCCGGGCCACCGACGAGACGGGCGTCGAGCGCGCCGGCCGGCCGTCGTCGTGCGGCCGGGCCCGGGCCGGCCGCCGACGCCGGCGACGCCGCCTCCGGGTGGCCCGACCGCGAGCCGGCCCGCTTGTCGTTCTGCTGGTCCAGGATCATCACGTCCTTGGCGGTCGGGCTGCGCGCCGCCTTGTACTGCGGCGTGCGCAGGTCGGTGCCGGTCAGCTCGGCGTGGCTGGCGGCCGTCGACACCGGCTGGCCGCGGTTCTCCTGGTTGATGGAGCTGCTGATGATGGTCTCGATCAGGCTGAGCGTGGTCAGGCCGCCCTTGCCGCCCAGCTGGCGGCCGCCGCGCATCGCCTGCGCCTGCGCCTGGGCCAGGATCCCCTTGTTGATGGCCGCGTTGTCGCGGGCGCGCGCCTGCTGCTCCTGCTGGGACGGTGGCCGGCCGTACCGGGCCAGCCCACGCATCTGCTCCTCCCGGCTGGGCACCATCAGGCTGCTCTGCGCCACGGCCACGTCCACCAGCGTGCTGAAGTTGTCCTGGCCGTACTGAGAGACGGCTGGCTTGTGGTAGCTGTCGTGCGGCGCAGGCACGGACGGCCCCGGCTTGGCCGACAGCCGACTGGCGGTCGGCCGCTGGATCACCCCCTGGCGCTGCTGCTGCTGTTGTTGCTGCTGCTGTTGCTGTTGTTGTTGCTGCTGCTGTTGCTGTTGCTGTTGCTGCTGTTGCTGCTGCTGCTGCTGCGGGTGGTGCTGGTGGTGGTGCTGCTGCTGGCCGTGGTGCTGGTGCGGCGGCGGCGTGTCGCGGGCGGCCGCCGGCGACCGCATGTAGCCGGAGACGGGCGGGTAGCCGGGCCCGGCCGGCGGGTAGTAGGCCGGCTGCGGCGACGGCTCCAGGCCGGGCGTGCCGCGCGCCTCCTTCTCAGCCGGGCCGCGGCTCTCCCGTCGGCCGTGCATCTGCTGCGACGTGATGTAGTCGGTCATGAGCACGTGCCGCGACGACAGGTGGTCGGGCGGCGGCGGCGGCTGCCGCTGCTGCGGCTGGTGCTGCGGCTGGTGCTGCGCCGGGTGGTGGTGGTGCGACACCGGCACGCCCGACGGGTACGGGTAGGCCGGGTGGCTGGGCGACACGCGCGCGCCCTTGTAGTGCTCGGGCGGCAGCCGGCCATCGCAGCTGGCGCCCGGCCGCATGCCGTCCTGCACGACCACGAGCACGCCGCGCGAGTCGTACCCGGTAGTGGGGTGCTCCTTCAGCTGGGGCGGCGCGCCGCGCTTCTGGTCCGGATGCAGCGGCGTGCCCTGCGTGATGCTGCCGCCCTCCTTGGGCTGCGGCTGGTGCGGCTGGTGGGACGTGATCGGCCGCAGCAGGCCCTCGTACGGCGCCGCCTGCGCGATGTTGGCCAGCGGCGTGCCCTGCGTGATGGAGCCGGAGCCGGTGCGCACCGAGATCGGCGCCGTCTTGGCGTCCGGCCGGCCGGGCATGTGCGCCGGCGGCGGCGGCGCGCCGCGCGAGCTCGTCAGCGGCGGCGGCGCCGGCTTCAGGCCCATCTTGGGCGGCAGGCCGAGCGCCGGCGCCGCCGGCGACACCGAGCGCTGGTGGAGCGCGTGCGGCGGCGGCGGCGGCGCGTGCGGCAGCGCCAGGCCGGCGCGCGGGTCCGCCATGAACGCCGACTGCGACGGCGAGCGGACACGCACGTCCGGATAGTAGGCGTCGCGCGGCGGCTCGAGCCGGTGCGGGTCGGCCGGGCCGCGCGGCAGCACGGCGCCCCGGTGCGCCGGCGGCGGCCGTCGCTCCGGCCCGCTCGGCTTCCGGCGCCCGCTTCGCCAGGCTGAGCGGCGCCATGGCCGACGGCGCCGCCGTCGCCGTCACCACCGGCTTCCGCACGCTCAGGTCCTGCACCTCGTTGCTGTCGGCGCGCGCCAGCACGGGCGACGGCCGGGCCAGCACCGGCACCGGCATCGGCTGGCACGACTCGGGCACCGACAGCAGGCTCCTGATGGTCAGACTGGGCGACGCGCTCGCCGCCTGACCCAGCGCCTCCCGCTCCCTGGCCAACACGTTGCGGAATGACTTGTTGACGGTGACGTCGATGAGGTCGCCCATCACCACGTTCGTGCAGGTGGGCAGACTGGGCCTGGGCGAGATGGGCGCGGCGGTGGCGGCGACGCCGGAGCCAACAGGCACCGACAGCTTGATCTCCACCTTGTCCTCGGCATCGTTAGTCGCTTCATCGGCCGACACCTGAAAGTGGGTCATAACCATTGAAGCAGCTCCCATTCGCGTCACCTCCCTTCCAGGCACGACCCATAAAACGGTTCCAATTCGTTTCATTGTCCATGGACGCCAGATGTCACATACCAGTCTCACTTTCACGGACGTTCTCGCGTTCGCAACGTCAGCAGACCTATCATTTACGACACAGCTCTGGGAATTCTGCCAATGTCGAACTATCCATGCCACATTCAAGCTACCCTGGACACCGTCGAGCCGATCCTCTCCTCCCGCCACCCACCGTTTCCGAGCTGTCGCCCCGGTCGTTCTGCGTCACGGTCAGCGTGACGGTGGCGGCGGCCGCGTCGGCGGCCGGGGCGCTGCAGGCCGGCGCCGCCGACGGCGGGCCGCCGCTCTCGCCGTTGGGCGTGCCGTTGGTGGCGGACGCGCGCGGCGACGGCGCCGACGCGGTCGACTCGCTGTCGTTGCGGACGGGCGCGGCGGCCGGCTGGCCGCGGGCCTGCGGGTCCGGCTCCTCGGCGCTGGACGTCGAGCTGCCCGACTCCTCCTCGTCCGTCACCACCACGTGGTCCTCCTTGTCGCCCGTCAGCTGCCGGCGCCAGACATGAACCGGGTCAGAACGCGACGGATCGCACGCGAGAGAACGCCAGTACGCAACGGCCCAGGTACAATGAGGCGGCGGTATTGGTGCACGTACAACCAGAGTAAAAAGAAATTTGCCCATTGAGAAAATGATGACATCCAAAATCCAGGCCAATGTAATAAAAGACAGCACCTGTAGCCCACTAAATGTCGTGCAAGATGAGAAGGCCCCAACGGAACGCTGGATCGAGGGACAAAAGGACGGCCTTTCGGTTTCTAAAGCATTCAAGGAGGGAGAAAGAGATCACCACTGTGTTCAGTGGGTCCACTGAACAAAAGAAACGGTCCAAAAGAAACGGTATATCAGTTCACGTCAGCCGACGACAGAGGACCAGGCACCTCCAGGTTGTTAAGCCAACTCATCACGTGACCAATGATTCCTAGTCTTGCGAACGAGTAACGGAAAACCTCACTAGTCGTAACCCACCCAGCCGGCGCCTCCAGTCAGCAAGACCAAACCCTCCGTACTCCCCGACCCCGCCCAGCCACACAGTTGTCGCCTACAGCTACACGCCGCGCTCCCGGCATGGTCGTGCCCACAGCGGACACCCGCCGCGCGGTCGGCAGCGGGGGGGGCGGGACGCGGCCCGGCGCGCTCACCCTCTTGTACTCGGCCATGACCTCGTCCAGCTTATGCTTGAGCTTGTGGTCGATGTAGAAGCGTTTGCACTGCGAGGCGCTGCGCGTGGAGACGGCCTCGGCCAGGCGGGCCCAGACGGCGCCGTGGGCGCGCAGGCCGCCGCGCAGCCGCTCGATCTCGCCGTCCGACCACTCCTCGGCCACCTCGCCCGGCGCCAGCTTCCGCGCGATCCGGTTGTGGCAGGCCGAGCAGCACTTGACCACCTCCGGCGTGATCTCTGCGGGCGGGAGGCGCCGGTCAGCGGACCGGGACGTGCCGGTTAGGGACAGGGAAGGGGCCAGTCAGGGGCAGGCCACGTCTGAGGTGCCGGTCAGGTCCGGCCCGTCGCCGGTCGGGACTGACCAGGAGTTCGAGCTATCGGTCAGGGACCGGTCAAGGCCAGTGCGTCACCAATCGGGAACTGATCAGGGGCCCTGGATTCTGATCTGGAACTGATCAGGGTTCGGCCAGCATGGAATCGGTCAGAGGCAAGCAATCCAGGGCTCCAGCTACCGGTCACCTGTCGTTCAGGTCCGGTGCGGCGCCGATCGGGGGCCGAACCCGGGCCAGAGAGATGTCCCGATTATCAGGGGAACAGCCGTCGGTCAGGGGTCGGTAACGGGCCCGTCAGATGCTTGCCAGAAGGCTGTGGGCAGCCGACCGCCGCAACGCCCGTTGCACGCGGACCGATCGCAATTTTCTCCGCTCTTCACTGGCGTTGCACTGCTTCATCGCGTCACTATCTCCAAAACATCGGGCAACCCGGAGCTTTACAAACAGGTCCTGGCTATTTCCTGCAACCGTTACACTGATTGCTCACATGCAAAACATGCGACCACCCAATACCGTGACGCAAGGCAAATTAAACGAAGCTACTTGACGAGCAGCGTCAGGACAGCGGAAAAACGGCGCCGCGAGCGCGCCCGCCTCGCACTCGACCGCCGGTCCGGCGCGTCTGCGGCGGCCGCCCACTTACGCAGCTCCTGGGAGATCGCCTGGCGCGTCTCCGGCGAAATGTCGGCCCACCGCGCCGGCAGCGGTCTCAGCCGCTTCACGCGGAACTTGGGCGTCGGACAGGTCGGTATTGGACACTTGATGCTGGAACGGCAGCGCCACGTGGTTAGAGACAGAGTTCGGCGAATGTGCAACTCCGCCAGAGTTATAAAGGTTCATTGGCACAGCGAGAGACACAATGACACTGATCTAGACCAGGAGTCTGTCTCACTGTCGTACCAACGACGGAACGAGATAACTTCGGAACTAAGTTAAGCTTTGCCCCTTTCAGCGATCGATAACCTCATGAACTTCCACGGCGCAGATCAGACCGCAATCACACAGCGGACAATTCAAGGCTATCCCTGATCGGGCAGCGTCAGAGCGACCCCGCCCAGTAACGTTGCGGCGCCGTCCAACCCGGTTCGGCACTCACTGTGAGTAACGCCGCTTGACCGAGCGGCAGCGGCACGTGGTGCAGACGCGCGCCTCGCTGGCCACGCCCTGCTCCGAGAGGCCGTAGATGGCCGCCTGCGAGGCCGGCAGCGGCCGCGACTGGCCGTAGTGCTCCAGCCGCGCCTGGCACACCGCGCACGGGTGCGGCCCGCCTTTACCTGTCGGCAGCAGGGACACGGGAGGCTCAGTCGGAGCCGGCACGGCACGGTACAAATACATACCGGACGGCCAGTGGCCTGTGTCACCTCCGGCCGTATACGTGTCCGGCTGACGGCCGGCTGCCGCAGCCAGCAGATAAGCACCGCTTCATTGTCTAATTACAGCGTCACATTCCGCAACAGGTGCTCGATTCGCGGACGAAACAGAAATGGAAAGCGGTGCTTAGCAGTTCACATCGCTGTTTTGGCGTCCCATTGGCCCACTTAATCGTGTGCATGGCGACAGCAAGCATACACAAGGCAGCACTACATTACGCTGGTCCGTCACACCCTGAAAGAAGCTTCTAGGACGTCTTCGTCAACTACGTTTCGGGAAACATCGTAAACAACCCCAGAAAAAAAAACAGGCTGGAATATGAGCTTCGCGTGCAGAACGTTAACGAAACTCGCAAACACTTCCTAAGATTACAGAGGGCACCGATGACAACAGACGAATGCTGGCGGGTTAACGATTTGGAGGGTCAGACCGTAGAACCCTCACGATTGCGGCCAGGGGAATTCGCAGCGAACACCGAAACACACAAAACACTCAGAAGCCATTTCTAATGGGCTTGTTGACATTGCTTCATATTCCCACAGAGAATATCAATATTTCACGTCGGGGATGGAGAACTAACAGGAGGGTGCGGCGAAGACAATACGTCAGCCACGCACGAGGTAGATACTCAACTTGATACGCCGCCCCGGGCGGAGGAGGGCAATCAACCTGATGTGTTGACATGACAAATGAGAAGTCAGCCGACCATGTCGGGAATTCGTAGAATAAACACGGCCATTGGATGCCAAACGCGAACGTTTACTACGGAATGCACATTTATAATACGATTTAATTAGCCTGATACCTAAATTCCAATTTTCAGAATGTCTCAACTTCCGTTGGTCTTAAAAAGTTCCAAATCATGCATACCACGTTTGTGCAGGACGCCGATGTCCTGGCACGATCAAAGAAAACGCCATTTAACAGGGACAGGTAATGCTTCCGCACTGTCTGAACGACATGGAACAGCCTGTACAGCTTTTTTCGGCTGGCAAATGAGACAAATTATTTCTGCAGTCCAGCCTCAAACCCAGACGTTCAAACCTCAACCATCACGCTGGTCTTCACCAACAAATCGCCAGCTTTCAACAGCCCACCAGCCTCCACCAAGCCTGCCCGCCTCAACCAACAGATCGGCCAATCTCCAACGACAGAGTGCACTGCTCAAAAGGACCAATGTTCTTCGCCAAGGGCATCTCATATGATTCAACGCGATGCTCACGTCTGATTACAGTCCAGAGCAGAAGGTAAACATCATGAACAAATCGGCGCATTTTCGCCGGGGCGCTCTGCCAGCCGGCCGCCTGCCCGCCTCGCGGCCACCAGCGGCCACGTGCCGCGCGTCCGAAGCGGCGACATACGCGACACCGTAACTCCCCCGAGAGCCGGACAACTACCAGTTGGGCCAACAGGCCCAATCCGGCGGACAGCGGCAAATGGCGGCGCGACTCTGACGCGCAGGAATAACGAACAAACGGAGCGGGCGCCGCCGGCCCCTTCGCAGACGGCGCCGCCGGCCCCGGGGGCCCAGGCGGCCGCTTCGATCGCGCTGTTTGCCTTCGAAAGCGCGGCGGCGGCCGGCCGCTCCCCAGACGGCGGTGCGGATAGGAGCGCGGCGGCCGCTGCCGCGCGGCGATGGAGCCCGGCGGCGACCTGGTGCTGTCGGCGGCCGGCCAGCTCTTCTCCGTGCACCGGTCCGTGCTGGCCGTCTCGTGCGGCCTGGTGCGTGCCGCCCTGCTGGCGCGCGGCGCCGCCCTGCGCCGGCTGCACGTGCCAGCCGTGCGCGCCGACACGCTGGCCGCCGTGCTGGTGTTCCTCTACACGGGCCTGCTGCCGCTCGGGCCCGACACGGTGGCCGACGTGCTGCTGGCCGGCCAGCTGCTGCAGGCGCCCGCCGTCGTGCTGCGCTGCACCGACTACCTGCTGCGGACGGCCGGCCGGTCCCGCACGCTGCCGGCGCAGACGGCCGCGCTCGACCTGACCGGAGCCCGCACAGAGGAGCGGCGCCCGGCCGGCCCAACGCCGCCATCGTCGCCGCAACAGATGCAGCAGCAGCAGCAGCAGCAGACGCAGCAGCAGCAGCGGCGGCTGTCGCCGGACGCGACGGACGTGGCCAGCTGCGACGGACCAGTCCGGTTCCAGCGGGTGCTAAACCATCAGTACCAGCCGGCAGGCACCAGCACCGAGGACGCCAACCTCGGCGGCCGCCAGCGCCCGGACCGCCACCAGAAACGCGGCCCGCACAGCTCCGGCGGCGGCGGCCACCAAGTGAACGCCCACGCGTGCAAAACGTGCGGAGCCAAGTTCCCCAGCTATTACTTTGTCAACAAACATCGTCGGCGCCACCACATGGAGAAGGATGAAATCGCGACCTAGGTGATCTGGAGTGTATGGCTGGCCGACTACCGTCCCAAAACTCCAAGACGAAATTCGAACCTTGCCCAGTACAAGTGGAACACACGCGGAGCGACATCTGTGAACTGTGTTAGTGCAGTGATTCGACTGTCAGATATTGTTCCCAAACTCGGACAGTTGGCTGGCAAGGATGTAGAATGAAATTCCTGCAGTCCGACTTGTTCCTGTCATGGTTCTGAACCGCCGCCTTTGGTTACTGGCTGCCTCTCCAATGACCTCTGCAACCGTCGCGCATCCAGACCTGCCCGTCTGATTTGTACTACCTAGTTAGACACCAGCTTGGCAACGTCAACTCAGTGCTGATTGGCTCGCCTCAGGTGAAGGGAGGAGCAATACAGCTGCAAGGAAGCCTAACAACAGAGGGATTCAGTAGCTTGAATTAATATCTGCATCCTTGACACCCAACTGGCCGAATTTGGTCACCATGCTGTCAGATGATTGGCTTTTCAAAGACCTGCAATCATTTCGCGCCTCTGCATCGGCCCAGGAATGGCAGCGTCAGGAATTTGGTCTGTGCATAGTAATGTAAGCCAGTGTTTAGTCTGCGACTAAAGTTAGTTTAGTTCAGTTTAGTCTGCGAGTTACACTACCGCACCAGTGAGTGCTCGAGCACGGCTTGGTTGAGTCTGTGTTGCAAGACCGAAGCCGCAGGGGGGGGGGGGCGTTTGGGCCACTCGCAGCCGTGCCGTCATCGCTACGGTCACACTCACCCGTATTTTCATTCTCCTCGTCACTGCTGACGACCGCCTTCCTCCTCTCCTCCTCGCCTTTCCGCCGCTCGCGCTTCTTACCCGCCTTCGTTTCGCTGGAAGACGGAGAGCGTGAATGACGGTTCCAGAGCAGCGCAGAAGCGCCGTCTTCTGAGTCATTTCAGTGTACGAATACAGACACTCATAGAATGTTCGTTTAACGTGTTTATCATCATTTCCGGGGCCTACGATGGCAAAAAGGTGTTGACGCAGTAAAACAGCATATCCCATCAATATCCAGCCGGTGCTGTCGTCCAGAGCATGGTGACGTGGTTCCTCGTCTCTGAACCGTGTGATCAGGATCGTGCTAAGACACAAGCAGTTGTCTGCTGAGCCAAGTATGAAACTCGGATACAAGACAAAAATACCAACGTAGCGATACCGGCCGAAGAGAAGGATGAGGAAACCCGACCCTTCCTGCGACTATCTTAATCTCTTACATTATAATGTCGCACAAATTTACGTTGCATGGAAAAGGAATTGGACAAAATCATCAAAGCGTCTCCAATAGATATGTTCTCAATCTGCGACAAGAGCCTCAGATCCAGCGACACTCTACTTCTGTATGGCAAGACATATACAATTAGTCTTCCGCCTACAGCGCCACTGTATCAGCTGTCTTTTCCCTGTTGTTATGTTTTCAACTGCATCTTCAGCACATTAAAACAGACACAATATCATTAATTTGCGGGGAAATCTTGGCGACTTCTTCGGGCGAATTCACTGATTCACGCTATCTGCTTATCAACCTCAACGGACGGCTGAAGGATTTAGGTGATAATTATTTTAAGTTGGTTCGGTGGCGACAACAATTCAAAAATTTGGAGGATAACGCACTCATGCCATGTTTTCATGCAGTTCAAATAAATTGCCTCGCAGGCAACTGTGCTAAACAAACAAAAACCGTTAACTGGGATTTGGAAGCCAAACAGGGGCGGTACTTCGAAAACGGGCATGAGTTGGCCTCAAAGCACTTAGCTTAAAACTGGCCAACCACACTTAGCCGTCCCCTTACCCATCAAACCCATTCAAAACAATTTGTCCGAATCTACGTTGCACCCATACGCGTGTGGGATTTTCACCGGTCCACTGCACCAAATCATGGCAAGACTACTAAAATGCCACCCACAGCAAAACAGCACGACTACACCTTGTTCTCCGTGAGTTATCACAGAAATTCCAGATTCGGACCACGCCGCGGGCGGCGCCGCTCCCGAACTCACCTGGCGGTGGGGTCGGCGGCCGCGGGCGCCGCCT
The DNA here is from genome assembly GCA_030062745.1 of Capitulum mitella. Classification (NCBI taxonomy): domain Eukaryota; kingdom Metazoa; phylum Arthropoda; class Thecostraca; order Pollicipedomorpha; family Pollicipedidae; genus Capitulum; species Capitulum mitella. The sequence goes on along the minus strand of CP099839.1, from coordinate 4,705,039 downwards.
GCCGCTGCGCCGGTGGCGCCGCCGGCGGCGGGCTCGCCTCGGCGGGCTTCTCGTCGGCGCCGGCCTCGTCCGGCACGGCGTCCGAGGCGATGCTGCTGACGGCGGCGCCGGCCTTCTCGCGCTGCTGCAGCGCCGCGATCGAGCCGCGCGTCGTCACGCCCGACATGTTCGCGCCGATCACCTCGACCGCCGGCACCGGCGCCGCCGGCTTGGCCAGGCCGCGGTTGCGGCCGCGCGTGCGCGCCTTCTTCAGCCGCTCCTTGTACTTCTCCTGCTTCTTGCTCATGTAGTAGTAGTTGACGCACTCGCTGGTGGTCTTGCCGTCGAGCGCGGCACTGATCATGTGGAACTGTTTCGGGTGCTGCATGAAGCGGTCGCGGAACACCTCGCGCTCGGCCTCGGTCCACACGTTGTGGTTGGGCAGCTCGCTGTGCACGGCCATCGGGTCGCGGACCAGGCCGTCCGTGCTGCGGAACACGTAGGCGCGCCGGCTCTCGTCCAGCAACGGCGGCGGAATCACAGCCAGCGACTTCATCTTCTGCTTCTCGTTCTGCAACACGACGACGCGTCAGACTCCGCGCACGCCCGGCAGCCTCAAAACACGTGACGCGGTTGTTATCTGATGCGGATGACGGAACGCTCGATTACACGCTTGCAAAGCCGGCTGCTGCCGGTTCCGATTAACATGATGCACCCGCGTATCCCGCGTGCGATTCAGACCAACAATGACGCCGCCGCACGGCCGCGCCTATAAGCCGCATACCTCCTGCTCCTGAATGCCGTCCATCACTTCCTCCATCTCGGCGTCCGACTTGATCATGCGGCCGACGCGGTTGAAGCGCTCCCGCTCCTCACGCGCCTTCTTGATCTCCGGGAACACCTTCTCGTAGAAGTCGCGGTTCTTGGCCGCTTTCTGGCGGTTTTTCTGCGAACGCGGCGAAACGAGTGATCAACAACAACACTTGACAGACCACCTCGGCGCACCGTCAACGTCACATCAGGGTACGAATACGTGTTTCTGACACGGAAACTGTACGGGATACCCGTTAGGGTCCCTTCAGATAGGTAGATTTCATCAGTATCAGCTGGGCGGCCCCGGGCCGGGGTCGAGCCGGGGGCGGACGGGGTTCATGTCACCGGCAGCGGGTGGAGTTCGCCGGACGGGGTTCACAGGACCACTCACCGGCAGGCTCTCGAGCCGCTCGATCTGCCGGATCCACACGGCCATCTTCTCGGTGTAGGCGTCGACGGTGGCGCGGGCGCGGCTCTCGCGCTGCTGGCGCAGGCGGCGCACGTACGAGACGAGCGGCGCCTTCAGCCGCCGGTACGCCTGCCGGTTGGCCTGGTACACGGCCGCGTCCGACGGCTGGTTGTAGAGCGGCTGGTCGGCGGCGAACAGCCGCGGGAAGCCCGTGTCGTCCGCCGGCGGCTGCCGCGGGCGAGACTGCGTCAGTCGCCGACCATCCGACCACACATACGCGGGCCGGCACAAAACCAGGCGGCCATCCGTGCAGCAGCAACAAGAACATTCCCGCATTCACAAAGAGGAAACTGACAGAAGGCCGTGGTGGGTTCGTTTAGTCGCGTTCAGACTTCACGGTCGTGCGACCTCGCATAGAACCCACGAAAGCCGTGAAAAATAAGGAAAAGGGCAAGTGTTCGCGCCAAAAGAACGGTAATACCAGGTGCGACTCGGCGTTTTTTTGACTTGTGGTCACGGCCAGGTGGCGCCAACCAAACTACGAAAGAAAACGGCACTGAGCCCAGTGAGTAAATACCCGGTCGGTTAAGAGACCTGGCCTTTTATACTTATATATTTAGAGAACAGGCGGCTTTGCGCCGCCTTCTTGTCCGGGGCAGCGAAAAACCAAAAATTTCTTCCAACGAGATTCCGTGGCAAAAACAGGCTCACCTGAGGCCCCAGTTTATCCAGGTCCAGCTTCGCGGCTCGCGCTTTTTTCTGCGAACACAGCGACGGAATCAGTACGCAGGTCGGTCGCTGGTATGGATGACTGGCACCATGATACCATAAGCCAATATTTTGTTTGGCTAGCGATTACGCATCATTAATACCAAGTTGGTGACAACACAAATGTCAAGCACAAAATGTCAACACTAGCCTCAATGGCTGTATAAACAGACGTTAAAACTGGTCCGACTCAAGTAAACATGCAACAAAGTCATAATAAATCAGCAATGGCTTATGAAAGCCAGTGAGTGTTAACGCTTTCAAACCAAGGTGACGTCTTTACCCCACGTCTTTACCAGCACCTGAACACCTACCCGATTTTCGGCGTATATGATTTGCGCGAGGCTGCGGTTTTTCGTCTCCTTTTCGTCCTCCTCGTGGCCCGAGCCGTCAGGCCGGTTCGCCTGGTCCTCCAGTTCGCACTGTACGCCAACAGCAGATCTCAGCACACCAGTCATGTTCCCGCAGTCGCCGTAATGAACGCAGACATCGGCTCGGCCGATCATAGACCGGCGCCGAACGGAAATGAGCCATCGCTGTCGTAAATGCGACCCCCTGAACTTGCGAGATTGAGTGTTAAGTTTAATTTTAATTCAATTTAACTCATTCTCGTGAACTTGCAAGAATGAGTGTTAATTTTAAATTATTTCCTTCCGAATTTAGCTCTTTCTCAGTTACTTTGAACACAGCCTTTTCCTACATGCGCAAGGCTGCACGGCCAGTGAACCAGCGGGCAGCTCCGGCGGCGGCCCAGCGGGCGCACCTGTTTCCGTTTGAGTTTGGCGATCTGCGACTCGGCCTTCATGATCTCGCGGTCGATGGTACTGATCTGGCGGAGCAGGTCGTCCTTGGTGGAGCGCAGCGGCGACTCGTCCAGGCCATCGGCCGGCAGCGTCGGCGAGATCGCCTCCGTCTGCGGGTTGTACGGCGACTCCTGCGGCGGAGGACGACAGGCTCAGACGGATCCTATCAGCCCAGCCCAGCCCAGCCCAGCCCGGCCCAGCCCAGCCCAGCCCAGCCCAGCCCAGCCCAGCCCAGCCCAGCCCAGCCCAGCCCAGCCCAGCCCAGCCCAGCCCAGCCCAGCCCAGCCCAGCCCAGCCCAGCCCAGCCCAGCCCAGCCCAGCCCGGCCCGGCCCGGCCCGGCCCGGCCCGGCCCGGCCCGGCCCGGCCCGGCCCGGCCCGGCCCGGCCCGGCCCGGCCCGGCCCGGCCCGGCCCGGCCGTGGCGGTTATTCGGGGACGAGCTGCGTCACAATGAACGAGCTGACTCGCTCACAAATAGCACCGGTTGGGCACGCTTGGCTGGCTGGCACCGGCGCCGCCGCGCCGCCACGCTGGCCCCGTCGCCCGGCGGCCACCACACGCTACAAACCGCGCTGACATTGAAAAATACGGCCCTTTTTGTGGCGCTTCTTTGCGATGACCTACGAAAGTCGGGGCGCGTTGGCCCTTGCGTAGTTTTTGTTCGCGTGCCCGTCTGCCCAGTGCCTGTCCTTTTGGCGCCGTCAAGAGGAAGTCAGGTGACTCTGTCCTGCCGTGGCCATTGAGAAGGCGTTGGAAGGTAGATGAGCCCAAGTGCTCGGAAGGAAACGCTTAACACCGGAATCCGTCGGGAAAAAGGACTCCGGCGCACTCCCCTCCCCTCCCCGACCCTTACTGAACAATCAATGAACAATCAACAAAGAGACCCCGTACTGCTATTCTGCTCAAAGGCTGATTTCCACGAAACCGTTACGATCTCTGCACTGTAATGCTCTGCTTATTAGCCTTTGTTACCGTAACCCTACCCCATCTTCAGGCCCATTCCTTTTCTCCATTTCCTCGCTAAAACCTACTTTGAAACGCTTAATCATATTCTTTAATACACAACTGTGTCTCATTTTCTTCAAAACTAGTTGAACACAACACATGGAAATGAGGTTAACCATGAAGCAGGTGCGTAAGCAACATCAACAGTTCGGCTTAGTTCACCACCGGCCGTGCGGCCATCACCACAGACACGTGTTCTGAGCTGTAGAAATGACACGATGACCGGATGCCATGTTGCCAGCTGGGCCCCGACTATGACGTCAAACCATACTTCATATCAACAGCTGTTAAATCTCAGCACACACGTCACGGTTAATCCAAGCTGGATTGTGGCCGTTTGCGTAACCTTCGCTGTTTTGTGGAAAATTTTTAACGGACAATTCCGTTGGTGCGAGTCGCAACGTATCTGCTGCGTGAAAAAGTTCCTGACTCGCCCAGAAAGCTTATCTGGAGAAAAAGAACAACACGATAGCTTCAACAATGATCCTAAAACAAACTCAACCAGAATTTTCAGCCAGTGGACGTCTACAGGATACAAAAACTGCTGCAGCGTATTTGGGGCCGAATGACGTCGCAAGAAGCTTAGAACGGGTGTTTCTCTACCAACCACAACGCCCGCTGCCGTGGAAATCACGCGCAATCAGTGGGCTGGCTGGCACACCACAGTGGAATACCGATGCAGTGGTTGGCCGTGCACAAAGCAGCAGGCGCGTTGCAGAGCGACGCGACGCCCGTTGGCAAACATTATCACCGGCCGGGGTCAACGAACCACCGTGACTCAACACGTTCCCCGACAATATCCTTGAAAGCCGGCCGGCCAGCTCGATGGCGCAACAGTGGCCGGACCGGCCCGGCGCCGGCAGCCAGGGTCACACCGCCGCGCGGCGGCCGCCAGTCCCGGAGACGGCGCAGCGCTCGGTAACCTCGCGCCGAGCCGGTACAGACCGCACCGTCCGGTCGGAGCCGGGGCACGAGAAAAACGCCGCCACCGACGGCGCCGCCTCGGACGCGTCCGTCGGGCGGCGCGGCGCCGGGAAAGCGGCGGCACTTCCCACCCGGCCGGCGTCCGCGCCCGTCGCGGCGGCTCACCCGGTGTCCGGTGTTCATGTGGCCGGCGTCGCTGTTGGTGACGATGTGCAGCGGCAGCCGGACGTCCGAGGCGGCGGCGCTGAGGGGCGGCGGCCGGCCGTCCAGCAGACGCAACTTGGCCGCCTGGTGGTGGCCGGCCGCCGCCGCCGCCGCCATGTGATGCGCGCCGACCGGGCCCGGCGGCGGCGCCAAGGGCGCCATGTGCAGCAGGCCGTCACGCTCGCCGTACCCCCTGCGGCAGAGGCGCGCCGTCAGCCGTCACGGACGATCACGACGCCCGGCCGTCCCAGCGGGCCGCCTCGGAACCCGGCACCAGGCTCCACCCCTCCCCCTCCCAGCGTGTCTCGTGCAACAAACAGGCGTCAGCTGTCACAGCAAAACTCATCCCGCAAACATCATCAGTTTTCCGCCGAAACTCGTGCCACACACCGGCTGGACTCACACCAGCATTAAACATTCCACGCAACGCCCATCGGGCCACGCCCCGCGTCACGCCCAGCGTCCGTCACGGGCCGAATTCCACGACGCAGCCGCCAGCCACGGCTCACGATAGCACCCGCACGACCCCGTTCCCGGCGTGGCCCACCCCCTCCTCCCGCGGCGGCGGACAGCCGCTGCACCGAACGACCCGCACCGCGCGGCTGCGGTCCGTGTTGACGCCACGCCAGGACCACCGGGCCGCCGCACGGAGGGCACCCACCTGAAGGCCGGGTGTCGCAGCGTCTGGCGGTCGTCCGAGCGGTGCGGCTGAGCCGGCGGCGCCGCCGCCACGGCCGCCTGGGACGGGTACTCCTGGCCGTGGCCGTAGGCGGCCGGCAGCAGCGTCGGCCTCCGCGCCCGCCGCGGCTCGGCCTGCTGCTGCTGCTGTTGCTGCTGGTGCTGGTGCTGCTGCTGCTGTTGGTAGTGCTGCTGGTGATGCTGCTGCTGCTGCTGCTGCCAATGATGCGGGTGCGACTGCGGTTGCGACTGCGACTGTGGGTGTGGCGGTGGCTGCGGCTGCTGCCGCATCTGTTGCTGCTGTTGATGCCGCCGCTGCTGTTGATCCTGCTGCTGCTGCCGCAGTTTTTGTTGCTGCTGTTGCAGCTGCTGCTGTTGCTGCTGTTGCTGCTGCAACTGCTGCAGTTGCTGCTGCTGCTTCTGGTGCTGTTGCTGCTGCTGCTCCTGTTGCTTTTGCGGCAGAGGCCGCTGCTGCTGCTGCAGCTGCGACTGTGGCTGCGGCTGTGGATACGACTGTGGGTGTGGCTGCTGCTGCCGCTGTGTATATGAACGCGGCTGCTGCTGATGCTGAGGCAGCGGCTGGGGCTGCAGCTGTGGCTGTTGCTGCGGCTGCGTCTGTGGCGGCGGCTGCGGATGCGAATATGGACGTGGTGGCGGCTGCTGCTGCTGTGGATGCACCTGCTGCGGCCGTGGCTGCTGCTGCTGCTGCTGCGACTGATGCTGTGGCTGATAATGTGGCTGTGATTCCGGATGTGACTGCTGATGCAGCTGTGGTTTTGGCTGCTGTTGCTGCTGCTGTGGCTGTGGCAGTGGCTGTGGCTGTGGCTGTGGTTGTGAGTGCTGTTGTGGCTGCTGCTGTGGCTGCTGTTGTGGCTGTGAATGAGACTGTGGCTGTGGCTGTGGCTGTGACTGTGGCTGTGGTTGTGACGGTGGCCGTGGCTGTGACTGTGGCTGCGACTGTGGTGACTGTGGCTGTGACTGTGGCTGCAGCTTTGACTTTGGCTGCGGCTGCTGCTGTTGTTCTTGTTTTTGTTGTGGTGGTGATGGCAATGGCTGGTTTGGCTCTTGCTGCTTTTGTCGGTCGTGATGTTTCTGCTGTAGTAACTGCATATGTTGCTGGTCCTGTTGCTGTTGATGCTGCTGCTGGTGTGGCTGCTGAGACTCCTGCTCTTGCTGCTCAGGCTCCAGATACCGCTCCTGTTGCTGTTCATCCTGCTGCTGCTGTTCGTGCTTCTGTTCCTGTTCCTGCTGCTGCTGACCCCGTTGCTGGTCTTGCTGCTGCTGGTGCTGCATCTGCTCCTGTGGCTGCTCCTGCTGCTGCTGTTCCGGCTGCTGCTGCTGTTGTTGCTGCTCTTGTTGCACCTGCTGCTCTCCTTGCTGCACCTGCTGCTCTCCCTGCTGCAGCTGCTGCTGCTGCTCCTTCTGGTCCTGTTGCTGCTCCTGTTGTCCTCTCTGATGCTGCTCCTGCTGCTCCTTATGTTGCTCCTGTTGCTGATGCTCCTGCTGTTCCTGACATTGCTGATGTTTTTGTTGAAGCTGTTGCTTTTGCTCATCCTTTTGTAGCTGCTGCTGTTGTTGTTCCTCGTCCTTCTGTTGCCTCTTCTGTTGCAGCTGTTGTTGCTCTTGATGTGAGTGCTGGTGCTGGTGCTGTTGCTGCTGCTGCTGATCCAGGTGCTGCTGTTTTTCCTGTTGCCGTTGTTGCTCCTGCAATTGTTGTTGCTGTTTCTGTTGCTGTTGATGCTGTTGTTGCTGTTGCTGCTGCTGTTGTTGTTGCTGTTGCTGTTGCTGTTGCAGTTGCTGCTGCTGCTGCTGCTGCTGGAAACAAAAGGAGGTCTTACGTTCACAGAGTCTCACCAGTGACAAACTGAACATTCACGAAATAAAGGCAAGAGCACGCACAAGGCACGGGGAATCCCTCCCCCTTTCGCCAAATGACACGTGCCGTCTTCAGCAGCCCTGACCAGTGCGAGCGACCAGAAAAAGAGTCGCGCAGTGAACCGTGGAAAATCCCTGCCATCTCGCTCACGTCGCCTAGAACAGCGGATAGACTGGGTTGCCAGCTGACTCCAAAGTACACCCAAACATAGGCCTGAATAAACATCGCACGACGTACCAGATTATACGATATGCTGGCCGTCCACGACGCCAAGGCGAGGCTAGATACGGCAGGCACCGCGTAAGCTCCCAGCAGAGGCTCCCAAGCCCCTTTCCTTGTTCAGGCTACGCTTTCTGACATTTATCGAGTGGTACGGTGCAAGGGAGCCTGATGATGTCCGTGGACACCAATTAAATGTGTTCAGCGACCCCGTAACGTGCCTTGATATGATTTAAAATAACAGGTTTAACGCCTGAAGTCCATGCGATGAGACTGTTCCGTTTTTTTTTAAAATCCAACATTGTATATTAGGTCCCGGAACTTTTAGGCACTAAGATATGCAGGTTATGTCCTAACGATTCGTTTCAGCTAAGCCATCGCGAAATGGGACCAGCAGTTTCCGGCAACAGAGGAGGGGGGAGGACATTTTGCTGCACTGAGCGCAGCAGCGAAATGTCTCCAGTGAAGTTTAGCGGCAAAGGGACCCCAGAATAGCTTATCCAAACGCACCAACTAATAGGTCAACAGTGGTACCAGACGAGCCGACGCTCCAGTCACCTGTTATCGAGCGGCCGGCCGGTGGCCAAATGTGACGTGGCGCCTGGCGGCCCCGCCGCCGCCGCCGCCGCCGGACCTATCGGAAATCGATGTCCGCCTCCCCTCCCCCTAGCCGGGCCGGGGCCGCGTCCGGTGAGGCCCAACAAGGACCGGCGCACCGGCAGACCCCGACCATCGCAACCTGACACGTGACGTCAGGCCAGCTCTCTTACCAGCCGCCCACCCGCACAGGCTGGCTACACCACCGACAGGGCGCGGAAAAAACAAGCCACAAACCTCAGCGGCCATGAAAGCACAACATATGATACACAGCTGGCAGCACCGGTACGGCACGTGGCACGTGACGCAATCAGCTAGTCAAACACGCCTGAAGCTGGAGCAACACCACGTGACCCAACTCTCTACCAGCGTGCAGAGACAGACGGCTGGCTCCTGTGGCAGGACTGCGCGCCGGCTGCGCGGCTCAGGTGACGAACACAAGGCCGGCGGATGGGCGCCACTCACCATCTGTTTGAAGATCCGCTGGTCGCGGGCGTACCGTTCGGCGGCGGCCACCGCGTGCGGGTCGTGCAGGTGCATGCCGGGCACGGCCAGCCGCTCGGCCCGCTCCCGGTCTCCGTCCACCCGCACCATCATCTGGCGGCGAGCGGCACCACTTAGCGGCGCGGCGGGAGGTCCCGCCAACAGCGGCCCGCGCGCACCACGCCCCTCTGGCCGCTCGACCGGACGGCAGATAGCTCCGCGTGCCAACGACCGAGCTCCTCGTCGTAGTATCAGAGGACACCAGAAAACGACCGAGGTCCTCGTCGTAATATCAGAGGACACCAGAAGGTACGGAACGATTTTGTTCAGAGTTCATACAGTACGGAAAAATGAAACCCTGTTATCATCATGCGATGAAACGCCAACGCGCTCTGTGGGCAACTCTCACCAGTCGGGAGAGGATTCGCGGAAAAGAGGTTCAGCCCAGACTGGTCTCTCTCCTCAGATATGACAAAAACGAGAAACCGAGTTCGTGATAAATGGCCAATAAACAAGTCGGCTATTGGTCTGAGAACGAGGACAAATGACATTCCCTACGGGCACACTACACGTGAAAATGCGGATTCCTCACCGACCTAGCACTCAACCGGTTACCGGTGTTTACAACGATCAGATCGGTGTCAGAAAGGGGTTTACATATGTACGTCGGACGATCATATCCTCCTATTTTCACTGTGGCTCGGCTTTCTCTTAAACGCGCCGTGTACCCGTTCACATGTAACACATGCAACGTCCGTGACGCCGGACACGGACATCGCGCTTGGCAGCCACATAATCATCAAAGAGACCCCAGGTTTAAGTACATGGAACCTCCCTGCGCCGACATGACACCAGGACACCATCAAAACCTAGTTTACATGATCATTGTGGCTCGAGATGTACGAATTTCCCGTCCCATGTTATCGCGCTATTTCGGCTCATTCATTCTGCTGCGATCATGCCCTGCTGGCGCTGACCGGGAAGCCCCCAGTCGCGTGGCCCACAGCTGAGCGGCTCCGTCGACTCGCTTCCGCACACGCTGCGTGCAGCCAGCTGAGCGGCGGCCCGTACTGCCGGCGGCCGCCCCCTCCGTCGATAAAAACAGCAACTCCGCCCGGCAGTGGGGCCACAAATAGCCTCCGGCTGGCGCGCACCTCCCGCCAGCGCGGGCTCCGGCTGCTCAGCTCTAACATCATCCCGCCGTCTTAGTCGATCGGTAGCGGCATATTTCACTGCAATCTAATCAAGCCATGAATCACTGCCGAGCAGTAAATTTGCGTCCAGGACCAATGCTATACGAGCGTATTACATCATGAGGACGACGACCATGAAGACCGCATCATAAAAGAACATTTCGGACTTACATTTTCTTGCACTTTACTTCGATCCAGCTTTCGAGCAAAAAATGACGAAAAGCTCCCAGCAATTTAATCCACATAAATTTGAATGCCAGCCCGTGCATGCAAAACCCAGGAATAATGCGTCCCAGCCAATTGCCAAACATCAACATCGTGCATTCAAGCATGTCACGGGACTTTTAGCCGGCGAATTACGTCCCACTCCGTAACTTTCACGTCCTCTAAAGTTGGCGAGAAAGACCAGTCACCAGCTATGCCGTTGTTCCCAACAGACCGTCCACTTCCACAAGTACAACACTGCCTGGTATGGCCGGCTGGCCGCCTTGTCTCCAAACTTCGCCGGACATTATGTTGGCGGAGCGTGGCTGCAGCTGGGTATTTTTGTTGGCGGTCGGCCGGGCCGCCGGGGGCAGCGGGGCGCGGCGCGTCACGGCGATGGCGCGACGGCCGCCTCCCGGGGCCGGGATCGGCGCGCCGCCGCCGCCGCCGCCGCGCGGAAGGGGGGGACGTCTGCCCACGAGGGAGCACGTGACCTTGCCATCACCAACCACAAGGCCGCAATGGGGCAGGGGCCGAAGCATGGACGTTTCACCCCGCAGCGGTCCCGTAACTGGAATAGCTGACGTGGACGGTCCCATGTCGGACGGGACTTCAAGGCTGTTCTGCACGTATCTAGCACAGCCGCACCACCCAGTGGTGCTTCCAGGATTCGTCATTGCTCACAGTCCGGCATGTGCGAATGCAATACAATCCCGGGAAGAACCAACGTCTGCTTGTTTCGTCATTCCGCATCCGTTTAACCGGCAATTGCGCGCATATGTAATCACTTCAAAGAGAGTAGTTTCAGACGCACGACATTCAAATTCCCAGAGGAACTACAAACCTCAAGCTGCAACTAAACGGCCGACATATATTAGAATTCCAACCTTCAACGATGAAGTTCTCTATTCAAAACCCATAATGGTGAAAACAGCCACGTGCACAACTTGTTTCGCCATAACCTCTTCGTCCCGATACATAGAGCTCGGACTGTCCGCTCCTATAAAACGGTACATGTCGGGGAGCGGGGTTCCACCGTGGCGCGTCCCGCTGGGCGTGTCCGGACGGCGCCATCTTGTCTGCGCGGCCGCGGCCCAGCCCGGCCCGGTCCGGCTAGGCCGCCGCCGCCGCCGCCGCCGCCCGACAGGACGGAACACGCCTCGCTCCCAGGACCGGCCCCGTCCGCTCCGGCTGACGACGGCACGGCCTGCCTGTCCGCGGCGGCCCAGCCCCCGGCTACAGCTGGCCTCCGCAGAAACGTTGCGAAACGCCTGGCAGGGGCATGGGCCCCATTCTGGGCGGCCGGGCGGAAGTGACGCACGCGGCCGCGGCGCGCCGCGGTCACGCGGCCGCAGGGCGGCGAGACGTTCTGCTCGGCGCCGCCCGGCCTGGAAAACCCTGCCGGACCGCGACCGTGACCGTGCGGCCGGCGCGGCGTCAGACCGAGACACGCCGGCGTCCAGAAATGACGCAGAGACCTCGGTCCTGATGTGCATAGTTTCGCCGTGGAGTGACGTCAAATCGCTCCGAACAAAGGTTTCCTCCGCCGAGCGTCAGAAAGGCAGCTCCAATAGTAGTGTAATTTGAGAAAAGCCACGTGGCGGCCACGACTAGTCGATTTTTAACATCGTTGTCTCAAAACCTTTGCACTTCGAGTTTCAACACAATTTTCCATGGTTCCCCTCTGGGTCCCATACAACTGTATCGCAATTTCAGCTGTTGCGTGATGTCATGAGGGAGGCGGGCCAATGACATCTTGAGAACGAACGTACTGCGTCATATAAACAGATGACTACGGAATATGGTTTGTACTGAATCACATGTTTTGATGCTCCATGATGTTTTTTCGGAAAACGTGTGCTGAAAATGAAACCAGCGACATTTTCTACACCCAACAAGCAGGGGCGGCGATTTCTATAAATGATTGGGGAGGCCCAGCCGAGAGCCTGACAACCCAACCTCCCCCCAAATTTGGATTGCTCAACGGAATTAGCCCACTTTATTTTGACCAGCGGAAATTTAGGAGTTTTTGCTACTTTTTATTAAATGAAAAATTGTACTTATCCCATGTACGTGTGTGCATAAACGCCTATATATATATATATATATATATATATATATATATATATATATATATATGTGTGTGTGTGTGTGTGTGTGTGTGTGTGTGTGTGTGTGTGTGTGTGTGTGTGTGTGTGTGTGTGTGTGTGTGTATACACGTATAGAAGATAGATAGATAGATACATCGCTTCAGACCTTAATGTCTACTTTCTGCTTATCCCTTATCCTTTGCAGCCCATTTTTCGCTACTATTACCCATCTCCCTTCAAAACCGGCAGAAATCACTTGGTGGGTCCAAACCAACATTGGATGGACCCAAATCAACATTGGGTGCGCCAGGGCCCTCTCAAAAGAATACAAGTCGACACCCCTGCCAATAAGTCTATTTATGGAACGCCGACCACGGTGGGGCATTCCCTTCGCAGGGGGATTTTTAAGAGGATATCAAAGAGCCGAACATAACACAGGTATGCACGCAAACCGGCGACGTTTTCGACTCCCAAAGATCTATTTATGGGACGTCGACCACGATGGGTCATTCCCTTCAGAATGGAAATCTTTAAGAGGATATCCACGAATCAAACATACCATATGCACGCAAGACTTGTGCCTGGGTCCGAATATGTATCTAAAGATCGAGATCCTACATCTCAGACCCCAAATTCGAGCTCATTAAAGATACAAGTTCTTCCGTTTGTCAAAAGTTTCCAGCGAGATCCGACATCGGGCATATTTTATCCAAAGGCCTAACAGGACCTCATAGATACGGTTTCTGAATTGCTGGAATGCCTCCAAGAATCCAAGATCCAATATCCACGCCTGGGATCTAAAACCTGGGTTTATGCCACACGTGGAAATGATGTCTTTTTATCAGTGAAGATTAAGACAAACTAAAATGTAATATGACAGTCACCAGGTCCTCTTCAACATTGGTTTCTGATGCAAATGTAGTGTTCCAGTTCAGCGGTTGACCTTTTAATAACTTGTACGGTGACCTCAAATATCCAGATGGATCCATGACCAAAGGATCTCACCTGAGATCCAAGTTCTGCCTTGCCAGATGCAATCTTATCCATAATAAGTCGATCGTTTTTGCCAAGAGATTCACCTGTGTCTGGGATACAAGCTTGACTGATCTGAAGATACAGATCTAATGCGCGATTCCGTTACCCATCTTTATGAAAGATCCAGGAGATTCAAGATCACAACATATTTCTGGTACGCACATTGTGACCGAAAACAGAACACTAAGGTCCCCATTGTAATCTCCGGACGTCTTCCCTGATGTATGAAGCGAAAAGAACGATCAGTTCCGCACATTTTTTACCTAATCCCCCATAACTGGTATTACAACATGTAACTGGAGACGTATACACAGAGTAACGCCCGCCAATTGGTGCCAATGAACCCAATGTCCCCAAATCCTGTTTGGGCCATGTGGTGGGGTAGAAAATGCAATTGAGGGACTTCAAGGGAAAAAATGCGCAACTATTCCATAACTCAAGCATAAAAACTTCATATTTGCTTCACAAGCAAAGCAAACACGAGAAACGCCGCTGTGTACTTAATCTTGTCTGTAGCTTTAAAGCTTTTAATCTGGGCGTACACAGGGAGAAGTAAAACAGCAGTGGATTACATGCAACAATACTTGCCTCGGCAAGTTTAAAAAACGATTAAAACGAGTTATGAACCAGTCCTTAGGAGTTCGGAGAGTGCCAAGTAAACGGCCATCTGTCTCTCGTGTTCACTTTGTTCACATTTCCATTTTGCAGAGCAATGGGAGCGAACATTTTTGAATCGAAGTCACGGGAGCTCATTCACCGGCCGATGAAGCGCATGCGCAGTTCAGGTCTTTAGTAGGACTTAAGTACCTTTAGACTATCCGTGGAAGTCTGCCACACCTACCAGACACGCCTTGATATACTGAAGTGCATGACACACGTTAGATGCAGGAAACAATGGGATATATGTTTCAGGTTGTCATCCCGTCCAAAACACAACGGTAGGGCTGAGATGCACGTCCCATGACCGTTCTTTTGACATGTGCTTGCTCATTCATTCTGGATGATCATAACCCTCGTCAATATCCGCTAAGAGGAGTAAATGTTTCTTGTGGCCGGCTTAAAAAACCGCAGCAAAATAATCTGGGAGGGAAAATTAGTTCTTTTTCGCCCTTTTCATCCCAAAACAGTCACCGTGGGGCTTTGTGTCCGCCAAGGCTTGCGCTGTCCCCTCCCCCTCCGAATCATACGACTCTGCTCGTGTAAAGCTCGGTCCCCGCTCCAACTGCCGCCAAAATCTAAAAAGGAAATCTACGTAACAGCGCGACATGTTAAACAGCTATGCCACATAACGAGTCGAACAGTAATATCGAACGACTGTTCTCCGTCCAAAGCTGACTTCGCCGTCGACAGTCCTTACGTGCAACTACAGCTTAAGTTATTTCTTGTCATTCAAGGACGTCTTACAAATCAACTACACATAATTCCAAAACGCCACCGCAAAGACCGCACCGATGTTATCAAAAGGTACCTTAACGGTAAAAGATGGTGACTGATGGCAACATCCAGAAAGTGTCCCGGAAGTACCTTGGTCTAAGTCCAAAAAGGTTTTTGTTTTACGCTCTGCCCAGGGCGTCCGGAAGACCCAAGGGGCCTCAACATTCGAGCCGCGGGGCGGACAGGTGCCGGTCCCGACGAGCGTACTCACCGGCGCCGAGCGGACGGCGTACGGGGAGGGCCCGGCGGCGGCGGCGGCTGCCGCGGCCGCCGCCGCCACGGCCGCCTGCTGCCAGCGCACGTCGTGGTGCGGCGGGGCCGGCGCCGACGCCGTCACGACCACCGAGGCCGGGTGGTAGCCGGTGCCGGCGCCGCTCGAGTACGGCAGGCGCGCCTGCGACATGGGCGGCGAGATGGCCGCGCTCGGCGGCGGCTGGTACGGCGAGGAGTCGTGGCCAGACGGTCTGCAGGGCAGAGCAGAGAGCGCCCGTCAGAGTCGCCACTCACTGGCGGAACGCAGTCAGCTGTTATCACGCCGTGATAACCCACAACTGTAACTCTGACACAACTGGTTATATTCGGTGTCAGTGATAACAGAGAGTTTGAGATACGTTCAAAGTAGCTGATTCTATCACGGCTCCAGGGACTTCGCGAAGGAAGGAAATTCTAAGACACACTCCGATACGCTGCGTATAAAATGCCGTCGAAAATCCAAACCTTACCGGGAAAAGAATATCATGCAAGGCGTTTTTCAACACAACATCCAGTAACGTGACTGGATCATATGGGCAGGAACGAACACTCCTGCCTTCCCATTAAAGGGCAGGGGAACTGAAAAACCACCTATTCCCAGAACAACCACGCATAAACGAACTGCAGAGGTGGTACACTCATCCCTAACACGAATTTATTCTTTAAATTTCCTTCAAAGCAGTCGGAGCGGCCGGACCTGCATCCAGCTACACCACAAACTTCACGAACTAATTTGAGCTCCGATGCTATGAAAACAGCGCTGTCAACCATGAGCTTACGTCAAACATCGACATCACCGCCTCAGGTCAACACAAGGTATCACGTCTGAAAACAATAATGGATCATGAACACACGTATGACATACTAACACTCTCCAAAAGCAGTGGATAATGAGTCCGAAACCCTGGAGTTGCATATGGTAAAAATGCTCTGAGTATGACGCCAGCAAAAAACAAATAAAATAAAAATAGCGTGCCACTTGCAGGCTTTCTGTGTCAATCAGACGGATGCCAAAGGCAATGAGGGTGAGGCAACGCCAACGCTTCGAGCGATTTTTCGTTGGTTGTGTGATCTGAGCTTTCGTTCCGCCATGTATTGTCCATTCTCAACGACACGTGAGTAAAAACATTTTGGAGTTGACAGAGCTGACCGATTTGGAGTCATTTCCTTGCATGCAACATCAGAATACTCATGTTAAAATGTTTCAACACTGGTAGGGTTACTGCCCTATCTAGCCTAGAGGCTCTTCACCCATAAATGTAGAAGCACAACATTTCACATGTACACTAGTCCTTCCATAAGCCCGGAGCTTGGCAGTACTAAGGTATCATGACTGAATCGTACTGAGAATTGTGGTCGTATCGTACTGAGAATTATGGTTGCAGTACCCAACCGAGCGTACCAGGATCGAGAAACCCCGCAGCGCGCTTAAGACATAGAAAAAAGGGAATCTCATCAAAGAACACGGGCTTCCTATGTTCTTCCAAGCACACAGACGGGATGACCCCTATAATGTCCAAAGCTCAGGAGCTGGGTGAAGTCGACCATCAAATAGCGGATTTTATCACTTAACTAGAGAAGATGAAGACAATGGTATGACTAACATGATCTTCAAAAATGCCGCACGTGTCATGCGGTGTTTCGACACCACGTATTATATATATGGTTTCCACATCACGTATTATATATGTGGTGTCAGTATGCGACACCACGTGTCGAATACTGCATTCAATTGCTTACTAAGCGCCATTACATGACTTTCCCCAGAAATCCGCAACTCTCTCCCAAATCAATGGGGAACATTTCCTTCATTCTTCCCTACCTAAGGGAAGAGGTATCCGTATATTCCTCCAAGTCCGTTCCGTCCATCGGTCAGCGTCACGTTAAACGGAATGGATTTTCACCCGTCGTGATATTTCCATCTGCACATGTGTCTGTGCTATGACAGGAAAAAATTCGGCAAAAATGGCCAAACTATTTGAATAAGGATACTACTCCGTTCTTTCGTACGACAGATGCAAGGCCGACAGTGAACCCACGTTTCATGACGAGGCCTTCAATGCTGCAGAACATTCCCATACAAAACCGCTCAAAATCAAGTAAGTGCGCTTAAAAATGGCACAAGGCTCAATCTGAAATGACAATGATTTGGCCTTTCAAGACAGGATATGCCTCTCTATCTGATCTGTAAACTTGCTTCAATTCGTTCTGGAATCAGATCCACAGGAGCATATTCCATAACATATTCCAACTGAACTATTCGCTACGTTCAGTGTGGCTGAAAGCCGGCAAAAAGCCACAGAATGTCAGGCAGATTCTTGCTTACAAGCCCCCGGATTACAAGAATTAAGACAAAACAGGAACTTGAAAATGGTCCTCTATTTCCTTCACGAAATGAGTCGATTCCCTTCACCTTTCTCCTACGAACAATCTCAAACCCAATTCGCAGATGCACTCGTCAGACAACAACGTTGTCATCAGGCAACTGTTCGTAACGCAGTTCAAGATTTGTGTGCTGTGATATTTACCGTCGGTCTACCATGGATCACGTGTTTTATCCCTCAACCACGTGTGTTTCTCGGCCGCAGTAATAATTTATCTCCTGACGTCACGCCGCTCATTACGACAAATCAAGCTGGGCGCACTGGTAACGTCCGTAACCGGCGAACGGTACGTGACCTATGTTCGGCAACCTTGAACGAGAAACGTTCCAGGGTGTCAAACGCATTTAATATTTATATCGCTTTGTAGCAACTTCGATAAAACAGAATTTCCCAGCGACAGGAATCGGACGATTCTACACCTTCAGCGCAGGCATCGGTTGTGCGTTTACCAACATTTGTTGTGTGGCAACACTTGAGAATGGAATGTCCTAACGTTTGAGCTCACATTTTTAAAAACTTGGAAACAGGATTCGATACAAAAGCGACATCCGACGTATGTCTGTATTTCACTGATCGGTTGTACGACATCGGTCTTTCAGTGCGGACAAATGATAAGTACGGCGCAGCCAGGATTTTGTTACGGGGGCGGAGCTCAGTGTGAACTGAAATCATACGAAAACCGCCTGCTTGGAAGACGATGTGCAATGGCTTTCACAAAAAAAATGCGGACCTCAGGGGGACAGAGCCACCCCGTCCCCCCTTCTGGGTGCGCCGGTGAACGATGATTACCGAAGCCTTAAGCAAAGGCTTTTCACAGTCGGGACCAAAAACCTTCGCACACTTGTTTCTTCTATGAAGAAACTCACGTTCACCGGCATGACGTTTCTCCGCCATTATTAAAGGACACCACGTACATCATTATATATAAATATGTCCAATCACATGATTCTTTTGTCAAATTCCCCGGCGTCAGGAAGTCAAACTAAATGAGCTCTTCTGTGTCACTGGGTTCTACAAAATTTGTTCCGTGCTTGTGAAAGGAAAATGGATCAGGGCAAACGAGGGGTCTTACTCATCATAGACAGGACAAAATGATTGCAAGCAATTCGAAACCATTAGCAAAGCCCATTAAACATGTACACTTACCACAACTTACCTGTATACATGGGGATAATAAGGCGGCCCACTCATTCCAGTCACCTGGAGCGCATCAATTTACCTGGAACCACAAAAGGTTTCATGTACACTAATGCGGAACTGTGTGCGCGTCATGTCATGTACACTAATGCGTCACTATAAAGCTGGGCGAGACACCATGTACGTGTCCCCTGACAAAATGAGGCCCGATATTTCGGCGACCTCTGTCACACCCATGGCTCCAACCTTCCGGGAAACACAAGATACGTTATTTAAACAATGAACAAATGTGCATAAATAGCCCTGCGGAAAGACAATCAAGGTTGGTGCGATCTCAACATTACATCGCCAAGCTATCCGGCCCCGAGTAAAAAGCATACAACAAGTAAATGCAAAGCATCTGCATTACGTGTCCGTATTCCGTTATAAATTTACCCAGAACCCACAAACCAACACCAGTGGATCATTTACAACTCAAGACGCCACCCCGCGGCAGTTTGTTCATCGTAACTTGTTTCGCAAGTGCCATTCTGCGACCAAGCATGTCTGCTATCGCATCAGAGTTCATCTGATATTGAGCCACCACACCCGATTTGACCGGCATTCGGCCATGTAGCCGATGAATATCAAAATTAATTTCAAGTCCAGTTGTTGGCGGCACGCATGCAAATCAACATACTACGCAAATGACAGACACAGGGATTACGACTTCAGATTAAATTTGGAGTCTTGGACATCAATGCGATGAAAAGTAAGGGCCCACGTCGTGTTTTCATCCAAGGCCAATATTGACGTTAAACCCTTCCACAAGAGTCGGGAAAATGCGTTCATTCTCCAGTTCCCGTCCTCCCTCTCCTACACGACACACAAAGTCGAAGCCAAGCTTAGTATGCCATCAAGCCCTGAGTATGCCATCCTTCGTACGTTATCAGCCCTTAGTATGCTATCAAGACAAGGCTAACAAACATTCAGAAAAATAACTGTTCTAGCATACATTCCAATGAATAATCTTACATGACCCTGTAGTACCTTGCCACTTACATAGTAACTGAAGCATTAAATAACCCACATTTAAAACTATTCTTTAACTAATTCAGCTGCGATCTGGGTTGGAAATCTGGCTTTTGTTCTTGGCGCCAGAGTATAATTTTTACTTTGGAGTACAAAATTTTGCCAACAGCAAGGCTGGTTAAACTTGGCGTTCCTGGTGTGAGTTATGACATGATACCCGCTTCTTACTGAACATAGGCAGTCATTTCCTTACAGAGTTAGAAATTATCAACATGGTTATAATGTAGCTTTTTGACAGAGGGACAAGATCAAACTTCTGGAGTACAAAGAGCTTTTGGGGCTCATATCTTCTGGTGTTCAACATAAAAAGCACCTTTTCCAACCTTGGTTGTGATGCACCGCTCACAAAACAAGCCAGTCAATATGCAAACTGCGATCAAAACTGCTTTTTAATGTCAGACGTCCAGCAACTATTTCTGTCCTGCAGTTACAATTATTCCATTCGCGCGGTTAGTTTTCCGTGAAACTGGGCGTTTTATACGATAAATGGACCCAACACGGCTTTTTGGTAGCCTGAAGACGTCACCAAGAGTAAGCAAACCTGCTTTTATTACATTCCCAGTTTCATTCTTGAGACAAACCTGACCAAAAGCAGGGTTGAAGAAAATAAATGTGAAAACCACAAACGAAAACCTCTGCAAAACAAAACACAATATCCATGACAAGCTCCCTAAAAAATGCAAGCATTTTCGCAGCCAGGCAAATGGTCTTTTTTGTGAATTCTCATTCACATTAACTGCACTTTACCAAAATATTGGCCTTAGAAGTGTAAGGTCTCCAAAACCTGAGGCATAAACACATCTTTTTCCCAATCATACAAAGTTCCTTTGAAACATTTAATATTCACAACACAACTTCGACACAAAATTATCAGTATGTGAGAGCAAAGCTCTTTCAACTTACAGGACGATAGCTCGTCGACTCCACACGGGGAGAGATTCACTGCATCCGGACGGTTGACGGCATCGTTACAGACGCATCCCTTCGCCAATATGGGTTGAAAATGTACTCCACATGGATATCAGCAATGCCTTTCTCACTGTGCAACTTATTTTCCCACTGCACCGAAAAACACCGCTGTAAATTGGCAAATATTCGCCCACTTGGACCAGCACGTCCGCCCGCTGCGAAGTAAACCCAGATGAAACGGCGCAGGGCTCACGAGACGACCCCGCATATTCCTGGCAGCCATTACAAAAGCCGGTGTGGGTCGTCTACTCAGCTCTGGCGCGGAAGGCACTGCACTGTATTGAACACGCGGCCGGCGGCGTGGGGCCGCGGATTACCACGGAGCTGATCTGGGTTGGGAGAAAGCATGGTCGTCCGATTCCGGGTGAAGTCATGCAATCTTTCAAAAACAGCTTCAAGAGGCGAAAATCAGTAGTGCTATTGCTGGGACATACCAAGAGTCAGTGACGGCGGCAGAACGTTTTGAGTGATACAGGGTTAAAAACTTTCTGAAGACGGTTCTTTCCATGCAATGCTACAGGGCTTATGTGAAATTTACAACATACCGGGACAGCTGCCCCTGGTCCCTTTCCCCGCTTTTGCCGTCCAGGCGAAAAATTTCGGCAAATTACATGTCGCAGGCAAAGAAGAAGCGCAAAAGATATGTTGTCGATTTCAAATGGCTACGGATCATGAAAAACAAGTCTTGGCATTGTGCATGCAGCTAGATGGAAACACATTACTCCTTGGTTTTTAAACCCTCCCCCTCCGGCACGCACGTAGGATGGAAGTGACCTACTCATCCTAGATCATGACGCGGAAGACGTTTCAACCATCTAACAACAGCAATGCTTAATTTGACATAGAAACTATGTTATTTCTCAAAGAAACTATGACCGCAGACGGTAACGCAACATGAAAAGCAGCATCTCCGATCTTACTGTGATTCATTCCAAGAGCCAACGTCTTTCCGGTAAAACTTCCCCGTCAGCAGATACACTTGCACTTTGTGTCGACGATTCCATAGTCACTTGCATCCGTAGAAAGCTGATGTTTCAAAATGAAACCTTGCACTAAGGAGCCCCATATGGTTGGACTTTGAGCGAGCGTTGCGTGACCAATGTGTACACACCAGACTGATTGTGCGGGATCTTGCCAGGGCCCTGCGCCTGACTCTCCAAATAGTTCGGAGAAGATCGAGCCCGTGCTGCCAGGGCGGAATCGCTGAAATAAATACACATCATCGATTCAATGTAGCTACAACGAAGCTCCCATGACGCTGTACGTATTCAAGCAAGACAAACGTGACATGTCCGACGCAATGGGCTCGAGTATAAGGTGTGGGACACTTTTAAAGTTAAATATCCATTAAGGCAGGAAGACAGGATGCGGCACTATAAAACCGGCTTCTGGGTCTTCGATACATTCCGCCCTTGTCTGCCCCCTACCCCGCGACCTTAGCTTGGATGAGCGAATAATCTCGTGAGAAATGTCCGCCATCAAGGCCTGACCTAGAGCCGTAGTGCGGGGGACGAGACGGTAGAACGGGGTCTACCCACTAGCACGGATGCCTTTAATAGTCTCCGGCGCTGTATGAAAAGAGCCGCGCCAAAACTAGCCGCGCCCAGATCAATCATTCAGCTTCCCGGGATTCCGCGCCATTTCCGTACTGTGAAATGGGGTTCCAGAAGTCGTTAGACCATGGTGACCTGTCAGAAAGCGCATGAAAGGGGTTTCGCCTATGATGACTTTCCAGAAGAAGGTTGAGTGGGTCCAAAATCGTCCCCTCATTGATGCCAGTATTCAGTCGCTCGAGAAAAACCGCCGAAAATCGAAATGCATGGAAAATCTGGAGAGCGCTCTGTCATTATATACACATGCCATCATGTGCCAATGAGGCCTGTTTCTGTGGTACGAGTTCACTTTACAAACGCGGTTAACATTTCACAGCAGGTGATAATGAAGACGAACCCAGAGTTCCTATCATCTGCTTCAAGCAAACGGTTTTCTTGGAACTAGTCTGATAATGACACGGTGCTAATTGTTGTCCGTAGAAAAGATAACGAATTAGCAAAACGGCAATGTGGCCGTCACCTGTGATTCGGCCACCGTAGCTGATTGGGACTCGTTGTGGACTGCCAAAAAACGTCAAAATTCAACAGCTTCAAATAACTTTACTGCAAAACGTGGGAGCTTCATCATAGCACGATGGCCATTTCTTTGGAGTTTTCAGGCCAACAATATCGTTTTTCATCTACGAGATATAAAGCCTGACCATCTCATTCCGAAACACATTAACGACAAAATGACTTTTCTCGAGAGAGCATTCCTCCTTGTATTTCGCCGTAAGACCCTGTCTGTTAAGACATGAGCGGGTGCTGTAGGCTGTGGGTGCTGAGGAAATTTTCTAAAATGGCCACCTCGATGTCATGCCTAGCAACAGCTGTCAACAATGGCCAGAATCCAGCAGATCGATAACACTTATTCTCCAGGTTCACGCGAGGCGAATGAGTTACGGTTCAATGAAAGTGTGCTTTTAATAATTTGTACATAAATCGGTAATTTGCCCTACTCACGTTTCTCCGAATCAGTGGTTTATTGCTGGCAAAGGCGACTTATTTTGGCATGGCTGAACAAAAATTACCGTTACAACAACGTGTCCGGTTTTTTCGAACGTCTTTACACGATGATGCACTGTTTCAACACTGTCCGACGGTTGGCCACCAAAGCAACAAGCAAGTTATTTTACGTTCATCGGGAACTTCGTGAATAATTGCCTTGACAGCTCGTATTAGAGGGATGAAATGTGTGGGATGAATAGCACTGATGACTGTAGCAAAATACATGTGCCTATCTAAGACGGTTCAGGTTATTAGAAAAGGCTAGTGTTGACCATGAGCTATTGTTTTAGTTATGCTAAACTATGAAAATCAAGCGACGTTGGAAACGTATTTTGACCTCCTTGCAATGATTCTGAGAAATGCCATCTGCATACAAAAGACATAAATGCACCGCACGTGACTTCCCAGAGCGAAGATGGCACCTTTCCATGGTCTGGGCATGGGAAGGGCGTTGGTGCTGTAATGCTCAGCTGACACGACACTCCTAATAATGCAGGTATGTGTGTTTCACGGGTTGAAAACGTTCGGTATACACGAAGTAACCAAGCATTGGAAAATTCCCTAGCTCCATGTTTGTCTCGTTTACAATTTAAAAATTACATTTCTAAAACGGGTTCCTCTGCGGATTCCTATCCGTCATTCATTATGCCTAAATTTGGACCTGCGTCCCACGTTGTATTCATCAGTCGCTCCATGGTAAGCTGCTGGGAGAGTTGTTGCCCGTAATTTTCATGAAGGACACGAGAATCCTGATTTTCGCCTTTTCCACTCGCTTCCCTGTCTGCATTCGAGCTCGTTGATTCGCCATGAAAGTTTTCCGTATCCTGAGGATGACGTTGATGTATTAACGATTTCAAACGCAACAAACACAGTCATTCTCCAAGTAATGCGGCCATTCCAGTTGGAAGATCCTCAGGGGTGGGACTTTTACACATGGAAAAATTACATTTTTGGGGCGATTCTTTGTCTGCAACACCACATGACTAAGATACAAAAAAGATGAAGACAAAAAAGGAGTGGGGGAGCCGGGACCAGTGTCATTTCGGCTTCTAGTTTATTTGTACATGGAAATTCCTAGAAATGGGGCTGTTTGAAGACAATAAATGTGCCATGCACCATATTAGTTAAACTGAGCTCGGTTCGGCCTTTATCACGATGAGTAGCGTCGAAACATCTCCAGAATGCAAACAGGGCAGACATTTTTAAACTTCCTCTTACCGCATCACCGTAGGTGGAAACGGTTAATTTCTGACAAATTACGGTGACAGCTACACCTCTGCCTACCTCTGCGGTATCGCCCCTGACAGCGGTCCCATCGCTACAAAATAATTAAAAAATCCTTGAAAATAAACAGCTCGTGTCTTCCGTGTTCCAGCTGCATGAAATTAACGGTGCATCGTCTACATTATACCGTTAGTCATCAGCAGACTGTCTCAGGGCGACGGAAAAATGGCTAACCAAACTTTTCTGATGGAGTTGACCCACGGCGTCTTTCGGGGTAATTTCCTGAAGACAGAAGCAATCAGCACCATTCTCAGGCACAGATTTGTAAGACATCCGAAAAATAGGACGGGGACCTGGCATAATGTCAAGCAAAAAAAAAAAAACATTTGTTCCGGTGACGTCGCTGAAGCAGTTACAACAGGACACATGTGACGAGCCATGATCCCTCGACTTCTGGTTCCTAAACATTTGTGCGAACGTGGTCTCACATGCCAAGGCTGCCTTTGCAGCAATGGATAACAGGTTACCAACTCCCAGAAAACTCATTTCGATAACAGTTCAAGAGAAAGGAGCAGTCGAGTGGTCAGTTTGTCCTTGGTCAAGTTTAGATAAACAGGAGAACTTGGCCATAATCTGTCATTCGCTGCATTTCCCAGCGATAGGTTTTTTCCGGGTCATCCCTAGAAATGTCGACATTCAGAAAGATTCACAACGAAAAGCATCGTCCGTCATTACACCACGTATTGCGAACCTTCCGACATGAAGGCCCTTTCGAAAGTAATGTCAGGAGCAATGCCATGCTGATCATGACAGGCTGCATAACGTCGAGACTGGTGTGGTTATGAGGTGAAACTTGTCCAGTCACTCCATTTCCATCCTGGCTTATCGCATTTTTATCGTTCGATTGTTTGTGCCATCTGCGTTATGTGAGTAGTTATTCGCCAAACCCAAACTGGAACAGCTGAAAAAAATCATTCAAAGTCAGCAGCTTGAGGTTTCATCCGCGGGACGTCGCGAAAACGCTAAAAGTTTCAGAAGCATGGGATAGGGATGGAATGGCCCCAAAGCAACGGCATTCCGATCAGGAAAAGCAATCCACAAAGCCATCCTCCACTGGACCCCAGCGCTCGTCTCTCGTTCTGCAACGACCGTCTCTGATCGGTTTGGAGGTCAGGCGGCACATGCCGCCCTCGCTGCTCGCGGCCCGTTACCAGGCGCCCGAGCGCGGGGCCCACGCCGGGCCCGGTGTCTCCGCCCTGCCACGTCAGCAGACCGCTGCACCGCCGCCGCCGCCGCGCCGCCGCCGCCGCCGCCGCCGGCGCAGGAGGCGGGCGGGCCCGACCGGAGGCGCGGCGGCGGCGGCGGCGGCGGCGGCGCCGAGCCGGCCGGCCGGGCCGCGTGACTGGCCGGCGGCGGGCCGTGTTTTTGGTACCAAGTTCAACCGCCGGCGGGCCGGACGCGCGGCCGAATGCCGCCGTCGGCAGAGGCGGCGCGCTGACGTCAGCGGCAGAGGCGGCCGCCCGCCGATCTGCGCCCTATTGATCGGAGACGGGCGGCGGCGGCGGCGGCGGGCCGGCCGCCTTCGGCTCGGAGGCCACGTCAGCCGTGCGGCGGGCCTCCAGCTGGCGCCCCGCGTGGCTCTGGGTCGGCCGGTTGGCGCCGGGAACGGCCACCTGGGTCGGCCGGTTGGCACTAGTGGCGAGCCTGGGTCGGCCGGTTGGCACTAGTGGCGGGCCTGGGTCGGCCGGTTGGCACCAGTGGCGGGCCTGGGTCGGCCGGTTGGCGCCAGTGGCGAGCCTGGGTCGGCCGGTTGGCGCCACTCGTGAGCCTGGGTCGGCCGGTTGGCGCCACTCGTGAGCCTGGGTCGGCCGGTTGGCGCCAGTGGCGAGCCTGGGTCGGCCGGTTGGCGCCACTCGTGAGCCTGGGTCGGCCGGTTGGCGCCACTCGTGAGCCTGGGTCGGCTGGTTGGCGCCAGTGGCGAGCCTGGGTCGGCCAGTTGGCACCGCGTCTTGGTCTGGGTCGGCCAGCTGGTGTTCGTGGCCGGCCCGAGTCGGCCAGTTGGCGCGAATCCCGGGCCTGGGTCGGCTCCGGCGATATATCAATAGAACTTAAAGCCGAAAGTAAACCTAGAAATACCACAGCGATGTTTTCTTGGAATGGACATGAAGGTGCTGCTGAATGGCGGAATGTTCGTAGTGCTCCGTCTCGCTACAAAAAAGTGTTATGACAAAATCATACCATTAATAGTTTTATACGCCACTTAAAGAATGGTGATCACCCGAGAGGTTTCGAGGGATATTCCCCATGACTGCGACCATAATGCATCACCAGCCGGAAAGCGGAAGAGACATGAATTCCGCACACACAGCACGCAACACTCATCGAGCATGCGACCACGTTACGGAAGAGCTCGGAATGCACGCTGCGACTGGCCATACCGTGATGGTGCCTAATGATCAAGCGATTGCTGACCGGAACAGCCCAATGGCTGGCGGCGGGAACAAAGAGGAAGCAGTGAAAAGGCAGCTCTGAAGCGTGATTCGCTCGCGGCGCCGTGCGATATCGTTCGTTTGCAAGAGCAGGATGAAAGTGGCACGCTCACCGTGCAGAGTGTGGCCCTATGCACCAGCCGAATGGAAATGCATTTTACAAAACCGGTTACAATGCCAGGCCACTCCGAATGTGTTTTCCCCTTTTATCAGAGGAAAAGTCGAATCATGCTCACTCCGACTAAAAAGTCAGGGCTACATTTGTATTTTATCTCCATTCATCATGGAAAATGGCTTCAGACGCGCCGCATCCAGGACAGACCGAAAAGCTATTCTGACATTTGGCAACGCGTTTAAGCCCATCGTGAGTTGTTCCAAGGAAAACACCAGGCTGAGGTGAAATACGTCGCGAGTGAGCCGCATTGGCCGACAGCGGTTCACCATGCATGGCGCCTGGTAATCAGACATTTCGTTCAGCGACGCAGTATGCTATAACAGCCACAACGGCAGCCCTCGCTGGCACGGTGCGCCAGCACTCGCCCTCCATCCGGCTCAGTCAATCGACGGAGGCGCTCTGGCGCTGGCTGTCAGTCGCCGTAACCATGGCGACGTCCCGCCCGGCACCGATAACCAGAAGTGAGCTCCCGGGCTTCTAATCCGGGACGTGTCCGACTGCAAACGTCCAGCAGCACGGCGAGTGAGCAGGGGAATACACTGCTACGACGGATACGAATGCTACCTTGAAATGAATCAAGATGTCAGCGCGAAATCCGCTAGGACACTGTACGTCGCGCGAAGTCTGTTTCCGTGTAGGGACATCCGCGTGGAGGTGTCAGAACTGACTGAAGGTACTTGAGCAGCAGCTTTCGACGAAAATGTTGAAATCCATTGCACTTGAGACATCTGAGACATCTACGACGTCACAGACGGCATCGACTTCTCATTAGAGTCATTGCGAAAGGCTTTTTTGACATTGGTGAGCCACGAGATATTCTGTATACTTCCAGTATCTTCACTTCTACAAAACCCATTTTTTAGCAGTACATTAGCAGTACATCATATGACTAGAATTGATGCCGAGTCGGCATTGTTGACCAAAATGTTCAATAAAGCGGAATAAACTGATAGTAAGAAACGCTCTCTGAAGTTACGCAATGGTATTCACTTACAAAGTTGGAAACGCTTAGCGACGTCAGTTCACTATTTTAACATGACAATGATTTGAGTGCTTGAGTTTGAGTAGTGTCAAATGAAAAGATAACACCTCAGGGTGTAAACGCGTCTTCCGAAAGGTCACCAGCGCTGCGGATCCAGACCCGTATCACCTGGTAAGTATGCTATGGACGGGAGGGAAGAGGTCAGAGAAAAGCCTCCGGGTGACGAGAAAGGCAAGTTGGCCTCCAGTTTAACTTGACCGTGGTTTCAGTGACAATGAGCTCAAGTCAATGTCTTCGCAAAAACCTGGTCCGGTGCCTCCCTCTCTTTTTTTAAGTCAATGATAACACTTTTTGGAATGCCTTTTCGTTAGAGAGCTGGACTTGATTAACACTCCAATTTGGAGGGTGATGTTAAATAATCTATAAGAAAGCATTTTCACCCTTCGTCCATTTCTTATTCCAAAAATGGCGAAGAATCAGTCTTGACGTTTCGGTGGCCTGTCGTGATATCTATCGGCATGACTTGATTTCTGCTTCACCAGCAATCATAAATCCCACCCCGAAGTCCCAAGTCCGACCAAAGAAGGCGTTTAGGTGCTCTACGAGACAGCAATCTCACCTTATATTTCTCAATCCTATCTTATAAAACAACGCACAAGATATTAGTAAAAAATCCTGCAGGATAGAGCCTGGACGGAGCTCGACACGCGATTCCCTTGTCCGTGAGTGAAATGCTGAACAGACGGTTCCCAGGCTGGCCCGACCTTCCTGTCGTGGGAAGACGGCCAGCACCGATTCAGCTCACGCGCTTGGCTCGCCGCCACCCAGCCTGGCAATCAATACTGAGAACGGCACGCGGCGCTCCCGGCGGCGGCGGCGCCGGCGGCGGAAGCGGCAGTGCGGGCAGTCGAGAGCAGGGCCAATAGTTCAGCGGCCGATAGACGCGGGGAATAACGGACACCGCGCGGAAAACAGCCGACACTGCCCGTCCGCTGAACAGAGGAGGTCGGAACGTCTGCTCAGAGGCGGAGACCATGGCTTGGGCCGAGGAGCAGAGATCGAGCAGGGTCCTCAGGAGCTGCTTCAGCTGAGGAAGCTGGATCTCAGTAACGGAAGCCGGCACGACCAGTCAGATCACCGGCGGCGGAGGCTGAGCATGCGATCAGTGCACGTGCGTAGCAACCTATGGGGCAGACAGTGTTAACTCCACCAACTTGACGGGCCCTACCAGCTTTGGACAATAACGCTTTGAATCCCCGTAAGCGTAGAGTTTGGGACAAAATGTATGCTACATATCGATCCCAGAATTACAAACTAGAAGTTGGCAATCTTAGTCCAAACCACGTTTAAAGGTCACGCGGAAAATACCGTGTAACATTGGTTCGATGTAAAGTACCCACTGTATGGAGCGAAATTGCCTAAAAATGACTCTGCCCCCATCGGCTTTGAAAACGCTCCCGCACTGCTCGATCAGTGACAGCCAGGGCTTCAGAAGCCTGATCTGACGAGAATGGAATAGGGAACGAGCAGTTAGCTGCGTAAGAGGGACTTAACAGCCAGCTGAGTGGCAAAGACGCCTCGGAAACGTGGCTGCTGTTTACCAGCTAAACGTTCGCTCGACTGTTTGCGCGTGGTAAACAGGTTTTGGGACGCTGGATTACGACGCCACAACTTCGAAGCACAGGCTTTTATAATCGTGTTTTCACCACACCCGCGGCTGAGCCCAAGTCGATTTGGAATCGATTCCGTACTCACAATTTTTTTTTGCCTTGGACCCACGTCATCTAAAAAAACATGAATTTGTGTTGGCTATAAAATACTCGGAAAACGGATAGTTTTGGTATAAATACCATGACAGGTATTCCATTAGTGTTAAAGCTATCTTTAGTATTCAGAACTAAATCCATTACCTTTGAATAGACTGATGCGGATGGGAAACACCCTGTAATTCTTCACCTGGAAACTCGAATGACCTGACACTTCAAGAATGAAAGAGCATTAAGGGAGCATTAAAGGCCTGTGATTCTCCTTATCCCTGCCTATTTCTGGCACGTCATGGGCTCAGACTCGGTCTCAGGCCTTCTGATCGCGAACGTTGACTCAGAATCAGTTTTCTTTTGGGGCGCGATTCAAACTCAAACATAGGGTTGAACATAGGTTGAGAACAAACCCCGCAGTCTAAGCCCTCTTGTCCCCGACTCGGACACAGAACAGACTATTTTACTAGGCACGACTCGAATTCGGACTCGGGTCACCAGAGCGGAGAAACGTCGAGTCAGAATCATGTTCGGACTCAAGGCATCTGAACTCAGACTCGGAATAAGACTCGCTGTTTTAGATTCAGACCCATGTCTGACCTTCACCTCCAATCACTGACGGCGCCACCGCCAGGGGAAGGGGAGGGGGTCGGCAGTGGGACAACTGCCTCTTAGCTCGGGAAAATTTGGCGTTGTCTCAGTGGTGATGCGTGGAAAGAAAGGACTCGGAAATGTCGTTTGCCCCACTGCCGTGAACACGTGGCGCCGCCAATGCCTCCAATCGTTTCCCGGAGCAAAAACAAAAACATCTTTAAATATGTCACCCAAATCGCTTGAGCTCGTGGGTTCATCCCAAGCTTGGTGTATGCTGAGCGAAGATCGTGAAAAGAATAATCACAGCGTGCCATTCCAATCCCCCCTCCAGGGTTTTCTTCATGTCAGCTGTGACCGATTCCACGCCTTCAGGCTTCCGGCATGTAAAGAATAACGAAGCGTCAAACGATCCAGTGAAGTAACGCTCTTACCCCACAATCTAAATTCGCTCGGTACTCTTTTAACTAGCACTGGTTAAGATTCAGGCTGCCTGCGGCGATGAGCTGCACGGGGAGGGGGTTGAGGGCGGGGCATGTCGGCAGAGCAGGTGCCGGGACCAGGTGGCATTTGCCGCCGGCAGCGGCGGCGGCCGACCGGCTGGCTCCGTCAGCGGTCACGGCCGCCTGATGTTTATGGAGGCTGCGGCCCGCGGCGCCACTCTGTTCCGGCCAGGTCACGGCCGGCTGGCACGAGCTTCAGCAGCCCCCGCTCCGCCGACCACGTGTAGCGTCATCTGGAGGGCAAAGTCACTCATCCTGCCAGCCGACATCTATTGATCCGAAACGGACTGGAATCACCAGCAGACTGGCTGGAACAGATCGATTGCGGCTGAAAATGGCCGACAGGGAACCTACGTCAAAAATTGATGACAGCGACATCAAAGCATTAAGGCAGCGAGTTTAATTTAGTGTCAGTAGCAGTGGCTCGTAAAGGAAGCAACTGATTACGGCCGAGGGTTAACAATGTTAAAGTCTGGCGGTACCGAAAGACTGACTGCAGTGGACTACAGTGTGTGCACTGGAATGGAGTCTCCCGAAATAAATGATGTTACCTTAAATGGTTTCAGGTTCGCCCTTTCCACGATCTACCATATTTTACATTCATCAGACGTTCATCCCTATCATTCATCTACTCATTATACCATGCACATGTCTAACTGTCATAAATAGTCAGTCCTTAGGTCAAAGACCTGATAACCATTAATGCTAAATTTACGGAGCTATTGACGTTTAATTGCCGATAGCAAAGCATAGGAGGCTCGATCAACGATAGCGGGCTTTGTTATAGCAAAGACTGCCGACTGGTCAAACGAGAGACTGGTCAAAGAGATGCCAATCAATGTCACAACGTCTATCCACAGCTGGAAACGAACCATAGAAGGAGACTGGGAGTTTGCTTGTCTGTTTTTATAGGCGCGTGGGGAAGGGACAAGGGCCCTCCTCCCCCCAAAAATAAATATTTGCGCATGGCTGGAGTTCGAGGTCGAGATAACAGCACACTACCAACTGGGTGTGGTGAAGGAAAACACGGAAAATGAAGCAATGCCAAGCTGGGGAAGCTGTCCCTGCCTCTCAGAAAGTCTGGTTCATAATTTTCACATAAGGTGCATCATTTTTGGCGATCTCGTCGTAAGTACAACTCACACTCTCTCGACAGAGTCCAGCTAAAACCAATAAGCTCTCTTTCGATGATTACGAAAGATATTCGGCCCCTATCAAACAGACCTGCTGCCCTCCCGTATCTTTTTGCTACCACCCGTAGCCTCCAGACCTTATCTAGTTCATGTGCACTGGACAAGCCGTACGTAAGCACCCTGTCGCGCATCCTAGCATAGAGATAAGTGGACTCATCGTTTCAAGCCAGTATTTTCCGACCGACACCGGTCAGACTGGACAGCCTGGACCCTGGTCTGGCTCAGACGGTTACTGCTGGCAAGGAGCCCGCGACATGAGCGGGGTGACGCCGCTCCTTTACCGCCGCTCCGGTCCGGGAAACACGCCAAGACAGCTCGGGACCTGAGGAGGGCGGCTACGTGCGGCCCGCCGTGCTCGGGCCGCTTCAGACGCGGCGCCTCACCTGTGAGCCGCGCACGGCGAGCGGCCGGCTGCGACCGGCGAGTACTCGAGGCTACCGTACGGCGAGAGCGGGCCGCGGGCGCCGGGCGGGGGCGGTCCGGCGCCGGCCGTCTGCTGCCACGGCACGGACGAGGTCACACTGAAGCCGCGGGCGCCGTGGCCGCGGCGCACCATCACCGGCCGCCGCCGGCCCCGTCGGAGACGCGCCGCCGGGCTGCGGGGACGCCGGCGACTGGTCGGGTCGGCGCGGGTCGCCGCTCGCGCGGCGGCGTGCGGCCGGGAGTGCGGGCGCTGCGGGCCGGTGCGGCGGTCGGCGCGGCCGTGAACGCGAGCCGAGCGGCCTGGGCCGTGTCGCGGCGACAGTGCGCTGACGGCCGGCCGTGGTCCGTCGGACCGGAGCCGATGCGCGGACGGCGGCCGCCGCGCCGCTGCCGGCCGAGCTCGGCCGGTCCAGAGGGCCCGCCGCCTCCGGGCCGGCTGACAGCGGCGCTGAGCCGGCCAACCTGGGAAATACCTGGTCTCCCGGACATGGGACACACCTGGTCCCCCGGACACGAGACACACCTGGTCCCCTGGACACAGGACACACCTGGTCCTCTGGACACGGGACAACCTGGTTCCCTGGGACACGGGACACATCTGGTCCCCCGGGACACGGGACACACTTGGTCCTCGGGATAAATGGCACACCTGGTCCCCGGAACACGGGACATCATGGTCCGCGAGACGCGGGGCACACCTCTTCAAGCATGACGCACTGCGGCTGGTGCAACTAACCCGAACACCGCATTGGCAGCCGGCTGGCCAGAGTTATTTAGCGGCAGTATACCACCCATGCAGATTCGACCGCGGCAACATGCAGTGCTGGTCCGAATGCGTCATTCCTGGCGCAGCTAGCTTTAGCCCTTGTGCAATCTACATGTAGACGCCGGGACATGGCGACGTGAAACGTTCTGATACATTTTCGTACACAATTTCAAACACGTCTCCGAAAATAACTCTGAAGGTTTCCAGAGTCAACTGTTTCTCATTTGCATCAGTACAGGAGCGTTTTCAAGGTATGCAGTGCCAGAGGCATTTTTAGGTGAGTTATTTTCCTGTAACATCACAGGGCTTATGCTAAAATTGCTCAAAACTGGCAGTTCTGTAGCCATCTGAGTGGGGACGCTATCCTGCCTGCCCAATGGGCTGGTGCACTCATGCTCATTAGTTGATTCCTTCATCCATACATTGATGTAATGACTGTGTGACACGGCGTTTCTTAATGGCAAGGGTGACTCATGCCGGAGATAAATACGCTGACTAGCCTTCTGACAGCACATCCAGCCAACTGCACGTCTCCGAAGGAATATCCACAACAAACAGATCGGTAAGTGTGTCGCGAAACACTTCACCCTGTGGTTGACCCCGCGACTTGCATTCTCGCGCCAAGTCGGGGTCCCTGGTGACTCAGATCCAGGGCAGCAGTCTGCAGCCTGGGCTGTCACGCCAGGACTGCACGTGATCAGGGTCAGAGACGTTTCCTGAGTTCGAGTGGGCCCCAAAACACGACGGTCTTGTGGACCGTGAGTGTAGCAACCGGAGGGCCACCCAGTTTTACTGACCATTCAATATTAACGGTATGGCGCTACTTGAAAAGAACTGGTCCCAACTCTGACTGTGACTCCTCGACTCTTTCCGGGGCTCCTATTCCTTTGCGACAGCTGCACTGTTCCAGTCCGTTGGCCGGCCGTCACGTACCGGTCCATCCCGGCTGGCATCAGGCCTGGGTAAAAGTCAGAGTCGATTCGAACTCGAGTCCGGGCCCATGTGAATCAGTTCAAAATTTCC
This sequence comes from Capitulum mitella, assembly GCA_030062745.1. Classification (NCBI taxonomy): domain Eukaryota; kingdom Metazoa; phylum Arthropoda; class Thecostraca; order Pollicipedomorpha; family Pollicipedidae; genus Capitulum; species Capitulum mitella. The sequence goes on along the minus strand of CP099839.1, from coordinate 4,670,787 downwards.
CACGACTGGACTTGGGCTCAACTCGCAAAGTCACAAAACACGGACCGGAATCGGACTCACGACTCACAAAATTGCAAAAGCTAGAAAATCTCGCAGAAGGAAAGAAGCCGGAAAGCCACCGCCGTGGCCAGGTGGATAAGGAGCCGGACAACAGAGTCCGGGGCATGGCAGGCCCTGGGTTCGGGTCTCAGAACGTCGACCCGTATTTGGCCCGAGGCCGAAAGGGTCAGCCGGTCATAAGGCGGCCGTGCGGCGGAGTTAATGCCTTCGCCGCCGAACATGCTCCTCATCTTACAAAAATATGCTCCCTTACTGCTCATGAAATATAAAACTATGCATGCATTGTGCAACGGGCATACATTAGTCTTGCTATAAATATCACGGAAGGCATTTGTGGAAGATCATAGTCCTCTTCAACTTTCACCACTACGTCGATCACGCCTACGTCTGGACGGGTTGACTGATACGGGCCGGCTGCGAATCATTATCATTCAACTGAAAATTCCTGTCGCATGACAAGACAGCAAGGAACGAACATTCGTGAACTGGAATTCCCGTTATCCTTGCCTTTTTTAGACGTGACTCCAGCTCCGGCTCGGTCTTCTCGTCGTGGACTTACACTCGGAATCAACTTTTTTTACGCGTGACTCAGACTCGAACTCGGCCTTCTTGTTCTCAGTACATGTCTGCCCAGCACGTGACCGGCGCCCGGGCCCCACGCCGGGCCTGCAGGACGCACGATACGGCCACGTCCTCAGCGACGCCCGCCGTTGCGCAATCGGCCGGACCGGCCGCTTTCAACACGACCCAGCAGAGCTTCGATGTCCGCTGCAGACGGCCTGCACGGCCGACCGCGTCTGACGTCACCCCCCCGCGGCCCGGTGACGGCGACCGGTGCCGGCTTCCCGGGTGGATTTTTTCTCGCCCGCTGCCGCGACCCGTCGAGCCGGTCTGCTGCGGAAAAAGAGCCGGCCGTGGCCTCGCTGGCGGATGCGAGCTGGGGCCGGCAGGGAACCACCGCGTGCCGCCGGGCTCGTCGCGGCGTCGTATCTCGGCCGCCGCTCTCCGGCGTGCAGACAGAGAACGCCGGAGGCGTATTCCGCCGTGGCTGACGCCGTTACTGACTGCGACTCAGTGGGCCGCCTGAATCGCCGACTCTGTTACCGCCTTTGACCCTGAATGAACGCTACGTCTCGAACTGCTCTCGGAAGAATGTGTTGTGGCTCAATGACAAACGAACGATCAACGCGGAAAACGGCCGACGTTGCGTCGAGCTAACACGTCTTAAATGGATTCGTATTTTGGAGTATGGATTTCCGCAGTTCGACATGTTATGAGAGTGACATTGTTCGCACGTCACTGCCATAACGGTTTTTGCATGACAAAGCGGTATACTAATGGTTCTGCGTTGCCTTTTCTGTCAGGCCGCGCGGTGGCCGATTCGCCCGTAAAGCTTGACAAAAATAAACTAAAGAAACAGGAAGCTTTCGCGGAACAATGGTCGCGGGGGAGATCCAGGAAAATGTCGTCTGGCAGCAGACGTGCAGTGAAAGCCAGCTGCAGGATGCGACATGATCACAGCAAACGCCATCGGTATGACCAAAATAAGGTGACGTGCCCTTTTGAACCAAAGACTGACGCCAAGAGTCTTGACGTACGAAAGTAAGATAAGAACATTTCCGCATACTACCGGGTCAAATGGGACGGTTTCCACCGGGTACATGGTTTTCTCCTCGCGGTGCAGACTGCTTCAAGGACGCAATTGGAATCGGCTCTTTAATAAGTTTCGGCAATGAATTCGGACGGGGGCGCTATGCCGTATCTCTTCTTTGGAAGTTTGGAAACGGTCCTTTGGTCACACCTGTCTTCATCACGCCCGATTTTTATTTCCGTGCCATGAAGTAATCACAACTATTTTTCATGGCTCGTTAAACACCGTGCAGTATTCGGCAGTGGGCTATTCGGTTTCTTGCAAATTTTAGTTGGTAAGACATTGGCCCTAACTGCGCCATACGTACTTCCTGTGTCGTGCCCCGAAAACCTACGCCATCCTTGACAAAATCCGCACTACGTCCTGGTTGTCAAAGATATGATCAGTTACATTCCAAAGTACTTGTCTGAAGACAAAATGATAGCAACAAGTTGGGCTGTGGCCCTCTTTTACAACGCAGTCTTTTTAACATCGTCAGAACAAGGGCGGATGCAGAAATATTCCATGGGTGAGGTCATCGGTCACAAGTTTATTTAGTGACCTTGCGTTGTTGTTGGAGTTCGAGAGTCGGAGGTTCTTGACAGTGAAGAAACACTCGTCTTTGATTTGAAAGCATGAGTTCTTTTTCTGTTTCTTTATATGTTTTGTTCACTTTTTAGGACGTTCCAGCGCGCATCGCAGGCCACTGTGACCCTCCAAGGTCAGGACAACAGTTCCTCACCCCACCCCTCTGGTGATGCCACTGTCACCGCATTAGGGTGCATCGAAAGTGATCTGATGCCCGTTACGGTCAAGTAGGTTTGGCTTACCGAATCTTTTTTTCATGTTATCGACGTCCCGTTATTTACCGAGAATGGTGCATCTGCTCACGTGCGGGCAGTGAGCAGATGGAAAAAACAGCAGTGCAGAACCCGGATTTTTTGTAGAGGGAGAGCCCCTAGAGAATAAGGGGCTCCCGACACTGAGGGGGCCCCTTGAATGGATCCCATGGCCAGTCGGTACTTATTTTGTCAGTGCTATTAAGAATGGGGGTGCCCAACTACACTAAACCATTTAGGGCTTCCATGTGTACGACATCTGGTCCGCGCTGCGCAAGGCTTCGAACCTACTAATGGCATTACTGAGTGCAAATTTATTGCATCCACCAGTGTCTCTCGCATCTCAGGAACTATGAATATTGCAGAGGTGGATGATACGCACAGCACTGTTCAGGTTACTTGTGTTTTGCGGCGGTGCGACCAAATTTGATTACGTTGTCCAGGGATTTGCTCAGGATCATATGCCCCCTCCTTAGCCCTGACCCACGGGTAGGTACGCTTCAGGAGTACATAACGCATGCCATTGACTGACAGATGTCAGTGATTATGTCAATGTAAAACCTGCGTACGAATAACGAACAGGACGAAATTCCGTTATAATCCTCACATATGCCTTTTGGTAGGCACATGACGGGGAATCCACTTACCTTTCCTTCTCAGCGGGCACCCGCTACCTGCCGAAGCTATCTTTGCCTGGGTCCCGGGGCCCTTTGCGGAGGAGTGAGTTTGTTTCCCGGCCAGGGAGTCTTTTAGACAAATGCCAGGGTGGTCCCTTCGCATGCCAAAAATCGGAGGTCCTAGTACCCCTAGGGACCCCCTAGCTACGCTAGTAGGTGCGGGGACGCTGCCGAGGCTGCCTTTTTGCTTTGCCACTAAACCACGTGCCTAGTCATCGCAGCGTCCGAACGCTCAGACAGTGAGTCATGATTTACAGAACTTGCGGTGTCATCATATAATCAGTAGAGTGTGCAATGTGCGACCGTAGAAGATTCCCCTCGTCCCGTTTTCACCAGCAAAGATATTCGGATTACCCATAACTCTGCTGACACGTCCCGATAGCTCTCCAAACGACGCGACCATGTCGTGGATGACGTGCCATGATATCACGGCATCTTGCCGTGGCGTTGTGGTGACGCGTCCTTAGTCCTAGCCGTGTTCTTGCAGCCGTCCATCCGTGACATCTCCTGCCGTTGCGAGGCATGTCTGTGCTCCCGTCCCAGCCGTGTCTTTACTTACGCCCCCGCCATGACGCTGCAGTCGTCTCGGCTGTGTCCGTGCTCCCGTCCGTCCGTGTCCCTGTTCCCGTTCCTCTGTGTCCTTGCTGCCGTCCAGCCGCGTTCCTACTCCCGTCCCAACCGTGTCCCTGCTGCCATCCTAGCCGTGTCCCTGCTACCGTCCCAGCCATGTCCCTGCTGCCGCCCAAGCCGTGGATCTGCTATTCCGTCACTGACCTTGCTCGCAAGGGATTTCACATCCCAGCTTCGGCAACGAAGAGAATGGGGGAAAATCCATGTGTCGATAGACGTTGAATATTTACGTTCCTAAGGGAAATCTTTACTCTTTTCAGACCTGGTCACTGACAAACTCTTGGTATCGTGTTCTATCGGATGCAATTCTTCCTTCTTAAATGATCCACGGCCGATAGCTGTACATCTACGGTTATCGTGGCGTGGTGTATTGCTTGCGTTTGAAGGACGAGTGCCCGTCAAAATAATTTCAGCCAGAAACACGGTCTTGGCAGCTAAGACCTCGTAACTAACCCGTGCCTTGTTCAGTTTTGTTCGTCACGTTGCGGCCCCATGCCTTCCAGGAAAACGGCGGAAGACGAGAGGAAACGGAAAGAGGAGGGAACAAAGAAAAAGAGGGGAAGGGGGGCCCCGGCACGTTGATGGCGTACTCTCAGTCAGAAATGCTTTCCCGCCGTTACTGTTTGCCTGTGTGTGACGCACAGCCGCTTGGGCTCAGGCGTCCAGCTCGAAGTCGTGCGTCTCAGGTGTCGGTCGGTCGCGTCCCGTCGTGGAGACGGCCCGCCCGGCACCTCCCCCGGCTGTTCCGGCGTGTGTCGGTCAGCGGCGAGGGAAACTCGCTGGCACCGGGTCGCGGCGCCAGCTGCCGGCGCCCGGATCCGGGTGGGGTCGGCGCCCCCCCCCCCCCGCCGACCGCCGGCGACGTCAGCTGGCCGCTTCCGGCGCCGGCCGGGGCGGGGAGAGCAGCCGCGCCTCCCGGGCTGACCGTATTGATCCCACCGCCGCCGCCGCCGCCGCCTCCCCAGCCGTGACCTTTGCCGGGCCGGGCAGCGAGAGCGGAGCCGCGCCGCTGGAGGTGCGAGCCGCCGCCGGTCAGGTCCCATCGATCCCGGCCGCCGGCCGTCGCCTGCGGCGGTGCTGTTGAGCCGCCGCCTCCGCCGCCGCGGCTGACGACGTGCCGCGCGCCGCCGCCGCCGCGTCCTAAGCCGTCCTGGCGCGCGGCCACCGCCGCCGCGGCCCTCACGGCGCCACGTGGTCACCTGGCAGCGGCGGCGGTGATCGATCCGAGCCCGCCGGCTCACGCACGCCGGCCGCGCAACTCCCCCCCCCCCTGCTGCCCTGCCCCCGCTCGCGGCTCGGGCGCCGCACCTGCTGCGAGGGGCGGGGGGTGACGCAGCTGGGTCACAGCCGGCGACCCCTCCCCTCCCCACCTGCGGCCCGAGAGGCCGGCGTTGTGACGTCACTCGGTGCGTGCGGGAGCGGGGGAGGGGAGGCCGCACAGTCAGCGCCCGCGGCGCCCCTTCCACCCGGCTGCGTGCTGCAGTCGGCGGAACAGCTGTCAGGCGAACGCGGAGGCTACGACACCAGCGGCAGGCCTGGAGGGTGATGCTTGACACCCGGAGCGGGGCACTCAACTGCAGGGGCGCACCCAGGATTTCTCTGAGAGAGGTCCGGAAGTAAAGAAACAAAACAAGAAATGTTTTGGCAGACCGAGAGCCGGTCATCTCCTGGCTTTTCCCCCGGTACGCATTTTTCTCTTCGCGGGTGGGGAAGGGGTCCGCGTCCCCCCTTGGATGTGCCTTCGCTCAACTGACAGCTGGGTGGCCTCCGAGGCCAGCGATTTGGCTCGCTGCGCCGCGGGGCAGACGTGCGGGCGACAGGAGCACACCCCACCCCCGCCAGCGATCGGCAACCTTGCAGAAATGGGGGACGCTGACGCCGACTGGCAGTCTGGCCGATTCGTTTCGTTCCTGTTGTCGGCGTGACGGCGGCCGAATTTGGATGCCGCAGGGCGGCGAACCCGGATCAGCGTCAGGGACAGCGAAGTGGCCTCACAGCGCACCTGCCGCCCAGCTTCGGAAGCGCCTGAGCTGTTTTACGTCCCGGCCTCAGAGGCGCCTGCAGCCGTATTGCAGCTGCGTTTTAGCTCACGAAGAACGTGCACTGCGTCGCAGCAGTCGTGCGACCATGAGCATAGGGACGTTTTTAAAGTTAATAGACCCGAGTTGTTTTAGGGCCATTTCTTTCCAGGCAACACCCCAGGGATTATGTAGAAGTTTTCCAAAGTTGGTAAGGCTACCAGCACCACCTTATACTTTTCCCATGGGCTTCTTCACTCATACGAGCTACTCAAGAGACTCAGTCATGGGCTTTGATGCAGAAGCCGTGCAACTTAAGTAGAAGCCGAACTTACCACGGCGGCGTGCGACTTGACGAGTCCAGAGAGACACAAGTTTGAAACAGGAAACGTTCAACTCCTAGGGGACCTGAGCTCGATGCAACAGCACTTTATATTCAAGCGGACCTGAGCTTCATCGGGCGAAGGTCAGGTCCACACAGTAATGCGGTATTCGAGTGCTGAGAACGCCCACCTTTTCTGCAGCGGCTCGACGGAGTCCGCTCTCCTGATTTTATGGAGTTCACCAGTGCTGCATAGGGATTGTATAGAAGTCAGGATGAGCATTGCGTGATGCGAATTGCATCAGAAACTTCAATGTTCCCCTCCCAGGATTTCAGCCGCAACCCTGTAATGGTCAGCCGCGGACAACAAGGAAAAAACATTGGGATTGATTATCTCTTCGACGCTTTGAATGCTTCGTGACCGGCCCTTTTAACTTGCAATTCATGACATATGAGGATATATAAGGATCCATGACATATGCCATCAGCCATGAATGCATACAAAGCTGAGCATCATCGTAGGTGTTGGTACTGATTATAGCCTCTTCCACCAATGCCAGTTATTTCGAAGCTGTGGGGCCAAGGAAACGCGTTTATTTGGCACGTTTTCGTGCCGGAAAGCAGGCGAATACAAAGCTGGGCATCAATGTATGAGCATTTTCAAAGTTGAGGGTCAAGGGTTGGTTAGAACCATTTTTGGGAAGTTCATTTTCATAGGGCACCATAGAGCTAGTATTATAATTTTATATATATATATATATATATATATATATATATATATATATATATATATATATATAATTATAATATCAGCAATACAGATAAACAGATAAAAACAGGGTTGATAGGGCCACAGCCCTACCTGCCCTTTAAGCTACTGCACATATTGAGCATAGATGCGGGATCCCCATCCCGAGGAGTAATGGGTTCATGGCGTTTAAAAGAAGCGCAGCCGGGAGTTGTTGACAAAACAGTGAACTAAGGTGGTCTTGATTCGTTTCTCGTAAAAGGTGTGGGCGTCCGAGGGCGTCTGAGAGGTGCTCAAAAGAGTATGCTTCATACCGAATTCTGGAAAACCTATAACCCTTTTATGTCATTTCCGTATTTAAGAAAGCGATGCACGCTCTGCCATCTATTGGCTAGAAAAGAACTACCAATGCCAAGTATTCCCGAAGAGCCAGTACTTTTAGGAGGATTTGGGATTATGGTATGTATCTCAATACTTATAAGCAAGAGTTAAACCTGACTTGGAAAATTTCGAGTAATAAAACTAAATACAGCCTCAAATTCATCCATCCGAAATTGGGGATCGTCTTCATAGATACACAAATTTGTTTTGCAACTGTATAAGCTTCTACGTTTAGTAGGTATAATTTGGGCGATGGAACATACTAGTGGAATTAAATAGGTTTGGTGTAAATTCATTCTAATTGAAAGTTGCGCATTTAAGGCAAATATGACGACCCTGGGCATTTGATGTTTTCATAGCTTCGTGATTTATTTACCAAGCTGGTGCCAACAACGTACAATAAGAGGTACTGAGTGTGTGATTAGGTCCGTTGTGTACTGGGCTATTTTGTCATCAGAAATGTTGTCATGTGGGACTCAGGGGCTGGTTGGCCGGTTTTTTTAAGCAGCATTGGTTTCTTTGCGTCGTCGTCGACTTTGTTTGGTCCAAGGTTTTGTCCGTGACGGGCTAATGTTGAGATCATTTGGACCCCACGTACAAAGTTCTAACTGTTTTACCGAATGCCATAATGTTATTTTTGCTCTTATAAATTCTTGGAGCTAACAGCTGTTTGTCTTTGTTGCTATGAAGGATGATATTCATACCACTTGGGGGACTGAGATAACTGTTAAAATTGTCTTAATTGTCTTTTAAGCTCCTTGGAACCCTAGGACAGTTATGGTGGCATAATGGTATGCTGAGGAATTGGAAACTCCATGTATGGCAAATGTCATTTTGAACAGCTGTTTGAAGAGCAAAATACACCATATCTTCTTGTGTGTTGCTAACAGGACAGGTTATAGAAGAATTTGAAGTGATGAATTCATGTGACATTATGCAAGCAATATTCATCTTTAACTTTGAACAAAAAACCTGCAAATAACATGTAGATGTTAGGCCCATTAACTCACATTTTTCCTTGCTCACAAATAAATAGTTTGGGATTCAGTACTGTGTGGGTTCAAGTGGCTAGGTTGAAAGTTACAGTGGACTTGACCAATAGTTTTCATGGTTAAAAATATCGCTTTTATTCTCTATGTCCTGGTCCCCCATGCAGAGTGAAATTGTTTGCCACTGCTGATGTTAACACTGAATGTGTTACAACTACTAAGCTTAGAGCAGTCAGTGAAAGTTGTCATTCTTGCAGACTATGGCAGACTCAGGTGGAAGCAGGTCTTCTGCATGCAGCAAAAACTCACTACTTTTTGCAGCCAACTCTATATCTCCTTTTGATGATATTTCACCTATTTTGTTATCTACTCCCAAGCCAACACAACAAAGTGGTAAGCCCTTTTTTGTTGTGTTAAGTCAGACATTTCTTTGTGTTACATGTCTGTTTAGTTCTACATTGACCTTAGACTGGGTTTTTGAACCAGGCTTTGACCAAAACCCAAATACTGGCATGAGTTTTGAACAGAGGCAGTTTCATAACTCTTGTATGCAGCAGTGGGTCATTTTGACCAGTTAGGAAAATTGTATCTTTGAATTACTGGCATATTAAAACATGTAATATTTCTTTGTTGCCAGTTCCTTGCAATTCCACCAATGTACAACTACCTTCATTGTATTCTGCTATTTTTTCATAAGATCAGTATTATTTTGTGCATCATTCCAGGTTAACCAGTCTACTACTTCTAAATAATGATTAGGCCTGGTGAAATATTCCATTATGTAGAAGATCTGAATGAAGATTTAAAAAAAGTTTGAAAGCATTTCAGCAAAGCAATTCAGTATGAGCTGATACTGACCAGTTTTACAGGTCATCCAAGGTCCACATAAGTTTCCAAAAAAAAAACTGAAAATATGTGTTCTCCCTTGCACAATGCACTGCAATGTACTGTATTCTGAGAAACATGGATATATTTTCCAGATCTACCAGGCACTACTCAAGTTTCAACATCACTAGGACAACAGAGCCAGACAACAGCAAGTGCAGCATCTCCACCACCTTCAGTTTCTTTTTGTAGATCTTCATCTTCAAGTGACTGGTTGCTGGGCACTGGAGATACCAATGTTTTCTACTCTGTAGGGCAGTCAGGAGAACTAGACAGTTTGACTTCACTGGTACCCTCAGTGCCCTCTTCAGCCATCAGACCACTGCTCTCAGTCTGGCCCTCTTGTGGTGTCGGGCCGCGACCGACCGCGTCGACTCCCTTGACACCTGAACCGGCTGCTGCGTCCTCGGCCCTCGCGCCGTGTGGATCGGCCGCGTCTGCTGTCGCGCCCTTCCGCCCGCCGGTGCTGGCGCCTCTGGCGGCGGCGACGGGTGCGTGCCAGCAGACGTGGTCCGCGCCGTCGGCCGTGCTGGGCCCGCCGCCGGCGGCTGTGTGGACTGCCGGGCCAGGCGCCTCGTCAGTTCCGGGCTTCCCGGGCTTCCGGCCGGCGTCGACCGTGCGGACACCGGACTCCGCTGCCGGGCTGCCGCCATCCACCGCGTCGGCGTCTGTCGGACGGACGGCCGGAGCGGGGCCATCAGCAGTTCTAGAGATTCCAGGAGCAGCCCCGCCACCAGCGACCCCAACAGCAGCCCCGCCACCAGCGACCCCAGCGGCAGCCCCGCCACCAGCGACCCCAGCGGCAGCCCCGCCACCAGCGACCCCAGCAGCAGCCCCGCCACCAGCGGCCCCAACAGCAGCCCCGCCACCAGCGACCCCAGCGGCAGCCCCGCCACCAGCGACCCCAGCGGCAGCCCCGCCACCAGCGACCCCAGCGGCAGCCCCGCCACCAGCGGCCCCAACAGCAGCCCCGCCACCAGCGACCACAGCAGCAACCCCGCCACCAGCGACCACACTAGCAGCGCCGACCGAAGAAGGAGCGGCGCCGCTAGCTCCACCTGTAGGCGCCGCCTCGCCGTGGCCACGATTTTCGGCTAGGGCCTTCCTGCCCCCTCCACCATCAGGTCAGTGACCATGTCTGCAGCCTTTCACCTCCCCCACCTTTAGATCAGTGACTAGGTTTTCTGCTTCTCAGAGAAATGGACGGCATGAAGCTAATGTGTTTGTGGGACCTGCGTGCCTCGGTTTGCAGTGTGTAAAATGTTCCCATGCTTCGCACATGCATCAGCGTCATCGTACCTTTGGCTTTGCAGTGCCAGAAAGGTTTTTGAAGCAGTAGAAGATTAAATGTGATTTTTTCCTTCATGGGAGGAAATTCGTTTCCTCTCGTGGTGAGACCCAGTGTAACCAGTTTCGCCGCAGCGCCGAATAGTCCAAATATCTTAGGATGGATTTTGACGTGCCGAGACGATTGTCAAAGTAGAAAGATGAATTTCTGTTTCAGTGATTCGTTTCTTTCAGCGCTGGACAATTTTCACTCCCGAAGTTAACTAGTGCTTAAAGATGAGAATATGGGAATAACAAGAAGTTTAAAGTAATTCCTACCATGCTTAACGTCCGAGACCTCGTATAAGTCGTATTTTTGCCTTAACGGGTTTCAGGAAGTTCCACTAGTGCAAAGGTCAGACTTAAGATTATGCCTTGTGGTGCCAAAAAAAAACAGGGCATTAGGAGTTTCCCATTCATCAGTGCCCTCAATTTTAGCTATCTCAGCACTGCGGTGCGTAATCATACCCATAAGACAACACCAGCGAGAGATGTACCGCACCGAACTCTGTCCCGAGAGATGTTTACACCACGCACGCCTGGTTACCGCCCGGCCAGTTCGCCACAGAAACACCAGACGGGCACCCGACGGCCAGCTGTTGGCACCAGCGGCCGCCACGGTCACGAAGACAAACTCAGTAGGCTGGGAACTGAGACCTTCCGATAAAAAGAGAACCGCTGTGTGCGCAGCAAGAAAAACGATAAGATGGGAAGTTTGCGTAAACTGTGGAAGAGCCAGACTGGCATGACGAGGGCATGCAACACATATTTAGGTTTTCCCAAGTGAAGATGATCTTGTTGGGCTCGAAGTTTCAATCCATTCCTGACCCGTGGAGGTACGTAGGCATCGGCCAAGTCAAAACTGGCCAAAATTTTGGTACGACTTCGTGGTGCTGTCCTGATGAGGGTCTAGCTGCGGTGGTTGGCTTGCATGGGTAACAGTATCAAGACACCATTAAGACGGTTGTTACTTTTCTGATGAGATGCACGCATGCCCTCACCGTATTCTGGTCTGTTGAGTATTGAAGGCCAGGCTGTTCGTAACCCTGATCCAAACTTGGTTTTACCAACGGGATCAGTTTTTTGGTAAAGACATTCAACTGAGTATGTAGTCAACAGACAACGCTGGATAGGTGAACGTCCTGAAACAGCGTAAACCAACAATATATTCGGTAGAGTGGTGTCGGAAAATTTTTTTTTTTTTTTTTTTTTTTTTTTTTTTTTTTTTTTTTTTTTTTTTTTTTTTTTTTTTTAAAAAAAAAAATTATCCATTTTTTTTTTATTTTTTTTTTTTTTTTTAAAATTTTTTTTATTTTTTTTTTTTTCCTTTTTTTTTTTTTGAAATTTTTTTAAAAAATAATTGAATAAAATTTTTTTTTTGGTGATTCAGCTTTTTGCGAGTCCGTCATACTTTTGCTAGAATCGTGCGATAAATTGGTTCCTTTTTGATGAAGTATTCGCCGCCGTTATCGCAATTTGTCACACCGTGCGGGTTTTGCTCTCGTGGTTTTTTGATACGCAGCTCAACCTTTGGACGCATGACAGGTCGAACATGCTCTGCATGACGTGTTCCGCCTGAGTGTCTCCACGTTCATCACGCGACACAGTGACGTCACACAGGCCGCTCTGGTGCGGCCGGGACGGCTGTTTTTCACGCCGCCCAGTGCACAGCTGCCGGACACACACACAGACACACACAGACCCTGAGCGGCGGATAGCGCGAGTGGTGGGAGCTTCACCGAGTGGTTCCGATCTGGTGCGGAGCCCCGTGTGGGAACGACTGTGACGGGCGGCTGTCGCGGCGGTGTTGAAGCGCCGTCGTTGCACGCGCGTGGTGTGGCTTGCGTAGTGCGAAAGTGTTCAGGTTTCCGCGCGTCGCCGATGACATATCGTGAGTCTGGCGATGCTAAAAGCGTCCTTCTTGGAGAGGTGCTTGGTTCCGGCTACATTGTGTGGGAGGGCGATGAAATATGTTGATGTGACACATCTGTGGCTTCAGAATGGCATAAACGGACTTGAGAGGCATGCCCGCTCAGTTGCGGATCACGCAGTTTTTATATGTTTTCATACCATGCCGGAATCCGGTTGTTCCGTGGAAAGGCGTCTTGTTACGGTCCTTGTATCCTTAAGCTGGACTTTCCCGTTACGCACTTTCCTGCATGGCAGACCGGTACCTAACCGTGGACTTCCTGATCGCTGGTTACAAAGTGACGAATTCCAACAACAAAATGGCATACGTGGTGGCACCATCTCCCTCAAGACCGTTTGCGGGTCACTAAAGGAAGATCCATAACTGCTTATTGCCGCAGTTTTTCCTGCCGGATGCTGTTCAGTGGACGAAGTTCGGAAAAGAAAGCAGTCCCCTTCCAACTTTTTTCTGTTCTATCGGAACTGACGGCCGTGTTCTGATGGGCATTGATGTATTTCCTTGTTTTGTTAAGGGGGAGTGCACCATTGTCCACCAAGGAGTACTCACTTTTTGGCCACATAGAAAGTGCACCAACGGAGCCATGTGATCTGATTGGTGACGTTATTCTAAAAAAGGCGTACATTTTGGGAAGATAAGGGGACCCAAGCCCAGGGTCTCTTGGATTCTCAGGCTGTCATGGTCCCTTGGATTCCCATGTTGGGGATCCCCGGCTTCCATGAAGAACCGTATCTCCAAAAGTGCAGTCCGAATTGCACAGGCCCGCGTACGCTCTGCAGTTTTGACAACGGCCGCCGGCATAGTCACCCTCAGGGCGATTTGCCTGTGTCAGTGAGGCGACGCGCAACCCGGCTGATACCGTCCGACCCCCTTTCATTTCGCTGCTGAGTTTCCCGGTGTCTAAAACCGGATTCAAATAACAGAAACACTCCTATTGCAGCTTCATACGGGTTTGTGGTTACCTGCTCCGGTTGAGCACTAGGTCTTATGAGGATAAGACAGTCCTCGTCACTTACCATTTTGCAGACAATTGTTTTCTCCTTATTCCTGTCGTTTGGAAAGTGTACCTTAGCTTGGCCCGCATTTTTAAACAGTATGTTTTCTGCTTCCGGCGCCGTTGTTGGCACCGGTCAAAGACTTTTTGTTTGACCCAAGGTCAGATTCCATGGGTCGTGATCTATCCACATTTTTACGACAGCCGTTTTCAAGGTTCAGCCTGCGGCATGCGCTTCAGTATTTTGCTCCGCAGTCAGAGCAGAAATGTGGCGTAGGACTTCCAAGTAAGATTTTTTTTGTTTATAAGTTTGCAGGATTTGTTTGATTTCAAGTGCTTTTTTGTGATTTGCAGTACTTATTTGCGGTGTTCAAACGACTGGCAACACCCAAATACACTGAGAGTAACTTCTGGTCAATAAAAAAGCTCGAATTTCCAATTTACTGATCGCTGGGAGTAATGTTATTAGGTGACAGGTTGTTGGCGCAGCGACCAGTTGCGCTACGTATGAAATTTTTATGTCGAAAAAGACAGGCACGAACATGTAGATCCTGCTAAAACAATAAAAAAAGGAAAAAGACGGGACGTCTAACGAGAAAGTGGTGATGCACCTAAGGGAAAATGAAACCTCTAAAAACGTGTGGGAAATCTCAACGCTGGAGAGGCCATGCGATTTTAAATCGCATTGAGCCTGTGCAGTCTCTCCTTTCATATGGTCGCAACATGCGACTCAGGCTGTTGCCCTGCGGCATAGTCTTCTGTTTCGACGCAGTCAAGTGGCTTTTAGTGAGGCACGTGGATCGGGAGGCCCAGACTTTGAAAAGACGTGGCGTCGGACAGTGACATCAATGTTGCAGTCGTTTCGCATCTGAATGCGGTTAGACAGTCGAGTCTGTGTTTACGGTAACAGCTCCTGTCACGGTCGACAGCAGTGACTGGTTCATGGGGTCGGTTCTGACTGAGAGGACGGTGCAGTCTGTCAGGGGCTGGTGCCGTCTGCTGCCGAATGTGACAGGGCGGTCCGGCCTGTGACCGACTGCCGTGACGGTCCGGTGTGCGGACTGTGACAGGACGGTCCTGCCTGCTGGTGACTGTCACCGGCCGGCCTAATCTGCTGCCGACTGATGTGATCCGCGGACCCGGAACTGCCGGAGCCGGGCGTGCGGTCCGGCCTGGTTTGAGGCGTCTCTGTCCGCGCCCGTCCAATCCCGACTCAGATCTGCCGGAGCGTAAACAGCCGGCCGGCCAGCGTCAGGCCGCCGCCGGCCGGCCAGTGCCGCCTGCGACCGTGCGCCGTCTGCCGCGCCTGACCGGCGGCCGTCTGCGGCAGGGACGCCGGCGGCGGCGGTGGGCGGCCTCCGTCGGACGCCGGGCCGGTACCGGTACGTGCCGCCGCCGGAGCTGGCGGCCGCCGCCATGACGCCGTTCGCTACGCCCCGCGGCTCGATCGCCGAGCCGGGGCCGGTGGCGCCGTCCCGGCCGCCGCTGGCGGAGCTGCAGGAGCTGCCGGCACAGGTGGGTCCTCAGCGCCGACCCGGCAGAGTCAGATGGGTCCTCAGCGCTGACCCAGCAGTCAGGTGGGTCCTCAGCACTGATTCATCGTCTTCAGGTGGGTCTTCATTACTGGCCCGGCAGAGTCAGGTGGGTCCTCAGCGCCGACTCGGCAGAGTCAGATGGGCCCTCAGCGCCGACCCGGCGGAGTCAGATGGGTCCCCAGCGCTGACCCAGCAGTCAGGTGGGTCCTCAGCACTGGCCCACCAGAGTCAGATGGGTCCTCAGCGCCGACCTGGCGGAGTGAAATGGATCCTCAGCGCTGACCTAGCAGTCAGGTGGGTCCTCAGCACTGGCCCACCAGAGTCAGATGGGCCCTCAGCGCCGACCCGGCGGAGTCAGATGGGTCCTCAGCGCTGATCCAGCAGTCAGGTGGGTCCTCAGCACTGATTCATCGTCTTCAGGTGGGTCTTCATTACTGGCCCGGCAGAGTCAGGTGGGTCCTCAGCGCCGACTCGGCAGAGTCAGATGGGTCCTCAGCGCTGATCCATCAGTCAGGTGGGTCCTCAGCACTGATTCATCGTCTTCAGGTGGGTCTTCATTACTGACCAGGCGGAACCAGGTGGGTCTTCAGCACCGACTGAGTCCATCTGGGTGTCAGGTGGTCGTTTTTATGGACCGGCTGAGTCAGGTGGGTGCTGGCCACTACCGCCTGACATTTAGTGGCTCCTCGTCCTGTCAGCGTCGACATGAGGCGGACCATGGGCCCCTAGCCGGTAACCGAGGCACTTTTACAAATCCGCCGCGGGAAGTCATCTTACAAAACGGCCTTCGAGCTGGACGAAAGCATTATGAACTATTGATACGACTGCGTGATAGGTTTGGAGAGCTGGTTAGCTAGGTGTCTTGCGAGCGAAACTCAGTGGATGTCACGAAACAAGTTTTGTGTCTCATTTTGGGTTTGGTTACGATTGGGCCCCGAAGTCACAAACAGTAAGGCCGATTTGTCGCAAAATCTGCAATTTGAAGGGCACCGTGCGTTGGAGGAGAATTTTTGGCCATTGAAATGTGGGTGAAAACGGGCGATAGAATATAACACCTTTTGCCAGAGCCAGAAAAGCCAAAGCCAAAAAAGTTGTGTTGGTCGGCTATGGTGGCTTTTTAAGGCGGCCATTAGTCATGAGCTGTGTTGACGTTTCAAACCTTCCGTTGTAAAACTAAGCACTTGATTGGTACCATCTTTAGGTGGCCTGCATATCGGAAACAAGCAACTAAATTACATAAGCACAATTGCAGTAAGGTCAGCTACATGAAATGAATGCAAAATGCAACTTAACGTAATACAGATCACCAGTCTGAATACCGGGAAATCGGCTCAAAACATGCAGGCGCTGCTGGTCTCCGTAGCTCATGTGCATAGCAGTGTTTTGTGGCTTATGCGACAGCCCCCCAGCCGCCCACAACACTTGCATCTGTGGTTGTGTTCGCTGTTTTCCGTGATTAATGTGGTGTGATTGATCACCTTGGCTCGCGACGAGCGCTGTTTGTGTCGGTCTTGTTCTCTGGTGTGCGCGGTGTGTATATGGGAGTTCCTGTGTTGTGGATGAATGTGACAGCCGCGTGCTGTGTGGTGCGGGTGCGTGTGACATCGGCCGCCCTGCGTCGTCAACACTGGGCGGTTTTTGTGGCCGCTGCCCGGCCGGCGGCGGCGCTGTGTTGACGCTAGGCGCAGCGCCGGCCGCTGCGTGCGGGCGACAGGCCGCGGTCGGTCGGCAGCGCCGGCCGAGGCCGCGCTCACGCCTCCGGCTCTCCCTGTGGCAACTGTTCGCTGTGCACACTTCACTGTTGTGCGGTCACGGCTCCAGCGGTCCTGTGGTTACCCCGGTGACCGGAACGACCCCTGTTCCCGCCGCCGCCACGTTTGTCGGCGGTTGTACCGCGCTCGGCTGCACTGCGCCCTCTTGTCCCGTATTCGGCCACCACTGGCGCCTGCTTCTGGGTGTCCGCCGCCGTCACATTTGAAAGACAGCATTCGCCGCAAATTCCTCAGATTTGCTGTCCATCCTCCACGGTCCGCCTGCACTCAAACTGGTGTTTTGAAATACACGTAGAATTGCGTCACGTCTCTATTAGCACTCTCCGCTGCGGTCGAAAGTCTTGCCTTCAAGGTGATTTATTTACGCTTTGGTTGAGTTCAGCGTTGGGCTGAGAATGGCACTTACACTGACCACATCTTAGACATTTAGTTTTGAATTTTCGCCTGTTAGCGATTCGTAGCTTTTTCGGCCTCTGGTAAAACGCCCACGGAAATACTAGTGCTGTTTTATATCAAACAATACATGCCTCACCGCGTCGGGAACTTTGGGTCCCGTTTTAAGTGTTTGTAAGTTAACCCGTCCCCGACTGGGGGGGCAGTTGACTGCCCCCCTGGGGTTTTTCTGGGATTGCGAGAGAACCAACAAACACAGAGTCATGAAACTGTGTGTACCTTTTGCTCCATCAATTTTACGTCTCATGCCAAAATTTTAACCTTAGGTCAGGTCAGGTGCCTGACCTAGGCCAGGTCAAACAGACCTATGTCAAAAAAAGTTTAGCGCCCTGTAACTTTTTCGCAAAACAAGATATCACAATAATACTTTCAGGGGTTAGTGATCGTGATAGATGCAACAAATCTGCTATCTCAGATTTTTCGGAATTTTCCGGGTCATTGACCTAAGGTCAAGCCCATTTTTAAGACAAATCGCCGTTTTTTCTGAAGTTGACGGAATATTCCATAACATTTTTAGTGTGGAGTGAAGCGGACATCTAGTTACCGTCATTGGGCAAAGTATCAGTGACTTCCAGCCATTGACCTGAGGTCAGGTCACGAATAACTGTAGTGGGCCAAAATGTACCACCGTCAAAATCGACGATGAATTACTCAGAATGGGTTGAAAATGGCAGAACTAGCTTGTACAGACGTAATGAATACCAGGAACCTCAAAAAGTCTGAAAAAGTAGCATATTTTGGAAATAAACAGGCTCTCGCGAATAAAGCCCCGCCAACTTTGTAGATTGGCAACTAATCAATTTTTCCGAAATTTAAGCAGGAGAAACCATCACAAGAACCACAAAGATCAATAAAATCTACATAGATCGTCTTTTTTCGCAAAAATAAAGGAACGCTAAAATTAGTTCCCGTCAATTTGGTACCGCATACGGCAGCGGCGCACAGTGACGGGTGGCGGGAGAATTACGGTGTCTTTAACTCAACGTTTCGGCGTATATATTGAACAAATCTGAGGAAATTAGACGTGTATCGGCATCCGCGGACATTTACTTGTGCGCTGGTGCCTTTACCTATGCGTTATTAGTCACAGCCCTCGAGATTCAGGCCATTTCTCGGTCTCATGCAGTCGGCTATGAGAAAACATATATAGGGCGTAAATTGGCTTACATATTATCTAAAACTAAAAATGAGACCAGTTTCGAGCTCTACTCGTGACAGGCTTTCCAACGGTATGCTTATTTTTATCGTGTGACCAACCGTTCGTGAGTTAGAGGGGGGCAGTCAACTGCCCCCCCCCCAGTCGCCGGTGTTCGGGACGGACTGACGGTCGTGCGCGGGTTAAGCGGCGGGTCTTGCGGCAGCCGTTTCGGACATGATCCTGCCGTCTGTTATCGTTTCCGGGGTGAGTCGTTACCCTGGCGCATGTCGCCACCATTACACCCCCAGGCAGTTTCTGACGTTGGAGAGATAGAAGCGTTCATCGATCGTGTTCGTCTAATATCGCGACCGATCGATTTGGCGGGCATCCGTATCAGTGGTCGTTATGGGGCCTTTGGCCTCGCCAGCTGCGCACTGACGCTGGACATACACTGTCTCCTGACACGGCTTGGACACTATTCACCGTCTCCTGACATGTCTGGCCGCTGTACACCGTCTCCTGACACGGCTGCGACACCGTTTTCCGTCTCCTGACACGTCGGGCCGCTGTACACCGTCACCTGACTCTGCTGGAACACCGTACACCGTCTCCTGACACGACTAGGACACCGTGCACCGTCTCTTGTCACGCCAAAACGCTGTTCACCGTCACCTGACACGGCCAGGACACCGCTCACCGTCTCCTGACACGTCGGGGCACCGCCTGCCGTCTCCTTACACGCTGGTCCGCCGTACTGTTCCCGAACACCGCTGGGACACTGCACACCTACTGTCGTGCATGACACGGGCTGGGGACCATCGTCCGGCTCACGGGTCGCCCGGTCGGATCAGCTGATGGCGGTATTGATCTGACTCGGCGGCGGCGGCGGCGTCCGCAGCTGTGGCGACACGCCGGACTGTTGCCTCAGTCTGTAGTTTGGGCGGCGCCGTCGGCTTCTTGCGGTGAGCGAGCACCTGTCTGGTTATCGTTTCGTTGTTCTGAAGGGCGCTTCAGTTAACTGATACGCGTCTGCCTAAAGGTTAGTGAACGCGTTCCGAAGTGAAGGACCATTTATTGAGATGTATCTGTCTGTTGTCATGCAGGTCGTATGACAATCCGGCATTGTTTGGTAGGCGCACAGATGTCTGGTGGTACATGAGAGATATGGAGATCCCGTATCCTTTGTTTGGCCCACTTGTGGGTGGGGGGCGCAGTTAAATCCCCGACAGCATGCTGGTGGCTTTAGAACCATGGGAATGTCCTGAAGCGCGAAGACCTCTGTCGAGGAGACTGCCTAGGGCAATGTCTGAACTGCTAGCTGCCGTTTTAATGTTTTCAGTCTGCCTCGTGTTATTAACAGGAACGTTGAGGTCGGTTTCGCACTGCTGATTTGGGCCGAATGCCTTGCGGTCGTCAGCGATAGGCTCAAGATTTATGGCGGGCCGAGCTTGTCATGCATACGCATATCCTGCTGTCCGGGCGTCCTCAGGCATAACGCAGCGCTGCCTTTGGCGCGGGCCTCAGTCGTTCAGGAGAGTCGTTATCGAGCGGCGAACTTGAGGATGCCGCTGCCCTTTGCGACTCGCGGAATGTTGTCGGCCCTGAGACAGGCTGGGCCCGTTGGGTGTTGAACCAAACACTTTGCGTAACGCCGGCGCTGTTGCTTGACTGTTTGTTAACCCACTAGTTAACGGGGCATTTCGCCACATTGCGCTTGGTGGTATGTGGTGTTAGAGGCCCCTTCTCACCAACTCCGCAACGAATTGACCAGTTTGGCCGATTGAAACGGCAGTCGGTTACATCTTGGTCATGGGGTGCTGGAGGTCAGTGATGTGTTTGTTTTCAGCACACCTATGGCGCATAACACTTTATGAACTGGTTTTTATGTTTCAAGGAGTTGTCCACATCTACTTTTACGACGTGAGTGAACACTAAATTTGAAAAATCGCAATGTTGTAAATTTAACATATGAACTCGTGTGAGGCCATGGGTGGTCTGCGTTGACCTCTTATGAGTCATGCCATTGTCACGCCTGCTACACACCACTGGACACCTCGCACGGCGAGTACATCGAAAACATTGAGCAGATCCTAAAAGTGGCAAATTCAACAACATCATCTTTATGACGTCAGGCTCATATGACCTTGGATGAAGCCAGCTAAAAAGTTTTCACCAAATTTCGCGCATTGATGTACTGATGAATATGAAAGCTTCGAAGCCTTTAATTTCTGGTGAACAAGGACATGTTTTTTCTGAACAGTTTATAACAAATGAAATTTTTTGGTTTGCTGTCGGCAGTAGTTTTGTGACTGAATTAATTGATCTGTTTAGGGCTCTCTTTTGTCCCAGTACAAACCTTTGAAATCCGTGCACGTAGCATGTGCATTGCGAAATGGCGCGACATTGTCCGTGAAAAAGGCTGCTTATTACAATGTTCGGTGAACCCTGTGATGGACGATCACTCGATTCAAGTGTTTTGTGACAGCATAAAGCATAAAGAAACGTAATTGTGTACGTCATTTCGTGCAAATTGGTTGACACTGGAGTGCAGTTTTCGTGATGTGTCATATATTGTCACACTGCTACTTCTGTTCCGGGCTTTTTCCCTATCCACGTGTCGCAACATAATAAGGAAGGTTTGGCTCGCATGGCGTTGCCCATATTGATCAAGTTGGGTTGAGAGGTGATGGTTATTTTTATTCTCTGTTCACATGAAGGGTGCATGCGACGGCTTGGCTAGCTCCGGCTAGTGCGAGAGATGTCAAAAAGCTATTGGGCGTGCAGTACTGATAAGATTTTAAGAATTCGAAGTAGGTCTCAAACATTGCCAGGATTAAGTGAAGGATTATACGTTACACTTCAAACTTGCCGGGAAACCCTAGAAACTCGTCATACCAGGCGTGGGACTTTCTTAGGTGCCTTCTACACAAACGAACCATAGCATGCGACGCATTCGTCTCTTCAGCGTGGTATGTTTTAGGAAGCTTCCTTTGGCTGGAACGAAAAAGCGGGATGGTCTGTTCCTTTGTCAACCGCGGGGTTTTCTTCGGTAATACTGTTACGAAGATACCGTCCTTCTTTTGTTGGTTTCATGCTGTAGCGTCACTCAAGAGTCTGAGCTTTAACTGGTAGCTGACTGAGAGCTGAAGCTGTCCGTTCGCACTTGTGGCGACGATCTTAAATGTCTCCATTGAACGGCAGGCAACGACGTTCGGGCTGTCGCCACGTCCTCGTTACAACTCAGCTCAGCTGGCGCGATGGAGCGCTGGAAAACAGCTGGCCGTCCGCTCCCCTGGCTTCCTTAATGGAGCTGTTCGCCGGCGGGGACGGTCAGACCCCCTGCCAGGGCACCAGCAGACGGGGAAGACGCTGGAACTGGTCGCCATGCCTTCTTGTGTAACGCGTCCCCTGCAGATTGTGCAGGAGGGGGAGATAAGGGCGGCCGGCGGGGGCGCCGGCTGTCCGGCCGCAGTCTGGCCGGCCCGGTTGCCGCCGCCGGAGCGGCCGCCGCCCGCCGGCGCTGCGCCCGGCCAACATGCGGCGCGTCCTCAGCTCTCTGGTAGGTGCGGGCTGACGGCCGGGGCTGGCTGCTGTCTGGTGACTTCAGACATGTTCCCGACGGCCGGGATCGGCTTCTGTCTGGAGATTTCAGACACGGACTGTGGCAGTAGATGTGAAGCTGACGGCCGGGGCCGGCTGCTGCTGTCTGATGACTTTATACACGGTCTGTGGCAGTAGGTGTGGGACTGACGGCTCGGGTCGGCTGCTGTCTGATGACTTCATACACGGTCTGTGGCAGTAGGTGTGGAACTGACGGCTGGGGTCGGCTGCTGTCTGGTGACTTCAGACACGATCTGTGGCAGTAGGCGTGGGACTGATGGCCGGGGTCGGCTGCTGTCTGGTGACTTCAGACATGTTCCTGACGGCCGGGGTCGGATGCTGTCTGGGGATTTCAGACACGGTCTGTGGCAGTAGATGTGAAGCTGACGGCCGGGGCCGGCTGCTGTTGTCTGATGACTTCATACACGGTCTGTGGCAGTAGGTGTGGGACTGACGGCTGGGGTCGGCTGCTGTCTGATGACTTCAGACACGGTCTGTGGCAGTAGGCGTGGGACTGATGGCCGGGGTCCGCTGCTGTCTGGTGACTTCAGACATGTTCCCGACGGCCGGGGTTGGATGCTGTCTGGGGACTTCAGACACGGTCTGTGGCAGTAGATGTGAAGCTGACGGCCGGGGCCGCCTGCTGCTGTCTGATGACTTCATACACGGTCTGTGGCAGTAGGTGTGGAACTGACGGCTGGGGCCGGCTGCTGTCTGAGGACTTCAGACACTGTCTGTGGTAGTAGGCGTGCGGTTGGCAGCCGGCTGGCTGCTGTCTGGTGACTAAAGACACGGTCTGTGGCAGTAGATGTGAATCTTACGCCCGCGACCGGTGCTGTTAGGTCGTGAATGGAAGGCTTCGAGCATGTCGTTGAAAATGCGTAAAGTTACGAGTTAAGTCACGAGGTGGTCCTGGAACCGCTTCCGAGGATTGACGGGACGTATTCGAAAGCGTTCGGCTGGAGTTGACAAACATTTGACTAACCGTTTCGGTTGTTTTGGTGGGATATCCTGTCTCGTGCATCCTTTCTGGTATTGAATGAGCTGTTGATTTTAGACTGTTCGGGGAAGTTTGTTTACGCATGGAGTAACTGACTGATGCTGCGATCGCGTGTTTGCTCTTCGAGCTGTGTTGTCACTCGGTTTTTCGGATCCCGTTATGATGATTGATGGCCAGCAGATGGTGATTTGGTCCGTTTCCGGTGGGTTCGGGCCATGTTTTTCGTTCCATTCGGCGGGTTAGTGTCCCGGCTTGTGGTACACGTGCTGATGGAATGCAACCACCATATCAGCAAGAATATGGAACCCTTTAATGATGTAGCTCGAGCTCCGCTCTAACCCTTTTTATGTAACCGCGCGGATGTTGGGCATTTGAGGAGAGATGAACGGGCGCAGTCGTGGCTGTTCATGCAGTCACACAAATCTTGAGAATTTGAAGGACGTTGCACGGACGCAGCTATGGTTGAATGGCAAAA
This sequence comes from Capitulum mitella, assembly GCA_030062745.1. Lineage (NCBI taxonomy): Eukaryota > Metazoa > Arthropoda > Thecostraca > Pollicipedomorpha > Pollicipedidae > Capitulum > Capitulum mitella. Next base: position 4,647,388 of record CP099839.1, on the reverse strand, counting down.
ACTAGGACGAAAACGGAACTGGAGTGTAGCAGAGGCGTCGGTCCGAAGGATGCCACCATTGGAGTGCGCAGCCTCGGTTATTCGTTTGTGAGTTAGGACACACGGTCTGTTGAGCTCAGGTGCCCAAATTCCGTGTCGGGTCCTGTGTCGCGTCGGGCATCCTGCAGTCGTCTGTCACAGTTAGCGAAGACAAAGGATGCCACTGTGGTCGCTGGTGCCAACAGCAGGGCGGTCCCTCATTTGCCGGGCAGACGAGGACCGGCCGCCGATTGGTCCACCACGGCCCGGTGGACGGGGCCTGCGTCTGGCCGCGCAGTGGCCGCCGTGACGCCCGCGGGCGGCCGACGAACTAGGCGCCAGGTCACCGCCTCCGCCGCCGGCTCAGTGGACCAAGGTCACGCGGACCGCCGGTACCGGGGGCGCCCTGGCCACCGGTGGCACGTTTTAAACAGTCGCCGTTACGTGTGTGGTGTGTGTCTGTGTGCGTGCGAGGTTGAAGTGAAATTGTGCGAACTGACGCGGCGGTGGTTCGGGTGGCATCGTTTGCGAGGGTCGACGGGGACCGGCCGACTGCGGGGCTGTTCGGTATACGTTACCGGGACTCGGGAATTTCACACATGGCTAACGACGAGGAAATGGTAGGTCTGGAGATCGGGTGGATTGGCCTTTGTCCTGATCGTGGTGTCAGCTTTACGTCATGTTTTATTTAGGCAGATGATGGGATTTGACGATTCATCGGAAAAACATACGATTCATAAGCACTATAGAAATGCTGCTCATATTTCCGGCATTATAGAAGGAACCTGTTGCGCTCGATCATGTCTGATCAGGTCATTACGTTTGTGAAAATGAAGGTGACATTCGACGTTAAAACGTATTTTCGACGGAGATAAAACAAATTCGTAGGCTGTAGTCCAAGAAGCAAATCTGCAATGTACCTTATGTCTCAGAACTCTACACTTGCCGAGGTTGAAGGCGAATTCTCGCGGTTTTTCCAAGTGCGATACTCCGCCGTGTCCTGTTGGCAGTTATTCGTGCCGTCACAAGCGGGCGCCGATGAACGAAGGTTCGCGTTCACTGCCCGGCTCAGGCTCTCGCTGCGTCACATCGTACACAAACGTCGGCGGATAATTACGTTTTCCAAAGTTTCTGGCCGTTTTGGAGAAAACTGCGATGCGAAAAACGCTGTCAGCGACATTTTTCAGACGAACCCAGTTTATTTATGAAAAGTGACAGTAATGATAAGTTTACTTAATACCTATTTATAAGACCGCCAGCCTCTGCTGGTCTGCAACCGTCCGTGACCTTCACGCAGACCATCTCTTCTGCAGGGCTCCAGGGCGGCGCCGGCCGCACCCATGACCCCGCTGGTCTTCCACTGGTTCTATGCCAAGACGCAGTCGTCCCAGTCGGAGGAGGTGGAGTGGCTGCCCTTCTCGAAGGCGGACCATGACGCCCTGGAGGTGGAGTTCCAGTCCGGTGAGCCGCGCCCGTCCTCGGCCGCCGCCGGACCCTGGGGCTGGCGTCTCCTGATGCCCACAAACTGGGGCCGCATGGCGCCCATCGGGAGTTCATGTCTCCAGCTGCTGCACTTGTGCTTCTTGTGCCCGCTAAACAGGGAGAAAAGTCTTTTAATGGACTGCGGCGTGATGCTACCTGGAAATCGATGGTGTTGTTTTCCTAATTGCTCTCGTGTCCTGTTTCGGGCTCTGACCGGAGCGAAACGAATGGTGATAGCTATTTGCCTGACCCGTTGTGGCGGACAGCACGTTGTCGTTCACCTGCGTCCCTGACGTGGTCGATGCCGCGACCCGCCGTGTCAGACGACCGCCGTCGTCACGCTCCTGCCTGACGTCCCCGCTCTTCCGCCGGGCAGGCGACGCCGCAGCGAGCCGGCCCGTGCCGGTGCTGGGGCGCCGCCACGACGTGGACGTCGGCCGCCGCGTGATGACGCCCGTCTTCTGGGAGAGCGCGCCGGCGCCCGTGCGGCGCTGCTCGTGGTTCTCGCGCGGCGTGCACGAGTCCAAGTTCGTGCCGTACGAGGAGGAGGTGGCCGTGCGCCTGGAGGTGAGCCGGCGCCGGTGCCCGGGGTCCCCGTCAGCGGCTCTAGTTTCCTGTCCGCGGCCACGCCGGCGCTGGCGGTACTGCTGACGTCTGTGTTCGCCTCTGGCTGCGCGCGTCGTCGTGGAGTGCCCGATACAGCCGGGGCTGACGCCGTCTGGCGGGGCCGGCAGGAGCTGTACGAGGAGTCGTGGCGCTCCGGCCAGTGGCACCGCGAGGTGCAGCTGGGTGAGGAGGGCTACGTGATCCTGCACTCCCCCGGCTGCCTGGTCCACCACCCCGGCATCACCAGCGCCTGGGAGCACGTCAACCTGCCGGTGGGCCGCGCGGGACGTCTCTGATCTTCAGGAATGTCGTGTCAGCCCGTCCATGAGCTGAGCTGTGGACCTGTTGGCTAGCTCACTGTATTCCCCCGACTGATGAGCCTGCCCGCCCATTTTGCCGCCTACTCTTTCGTCGCCGCTCGAATCGCAGATGGCAACTGGATGCTCCAGTCTCCTCACGGGACATTTGGCTCAAAAATGCGGCAGACGGTGAGGGAGCGGACAATGGGGTTGCGTCACCGCAACCACGTAACCTGCGCTGTGCTCTCTGAGCTGCGATACCGTCGTGCTTTGCACGACGCCCTGTGTGTACTGACCTGCGCTGCCCTCTGTGTTCGGACAGGACGACCCCAGCCGGCCACGTCAGATGCGCCGCGGCTGGGACACGGTAGAGGGCGCCGCCACGCCGCCCGACGAGCCCGACACCGTCAATCACCTGATATTCGTCGTGCACGGCATAGGGTCGTGGTGTGACCTCAAGTTCAGGACGGTTACTGAGTGCGGTGAGTGCCGGCCGGTCGCAGAAACTGGGGAGTGTTCGCGCTGGCGGGCGGTCTGTTGGTCATTGCGTGAAGCCGGGCCTCTGTGGTTGGTGACGTTTAAATTGGGTAGATCTATGGAGATCTCTGACGCTTTTTGAATGACGCTCTGTCATGACTCTTTGCAAATCGCCCTGTCTGTACCAGTGCCGTCAGATTCGGCCCTTCTATCAAGTTGCCCAAACGTGATAGAAGAGACCGAATCGGACGGCACCGGTGCGACAGGGCGACGTTGTCCAACAAGGTCCAGCTTGTTCAATCTCGTTTGGCCATGCCGGTCCGTGAAGGTACGCGTTTCGTGAGTCGATCGGTCCCTGCGCTCCACTGGCGTACACTGAGCGCCCCGGCCTGTGTTCGGCAGTGGATGGCATGTGTCTGACGGAGGCCCCTGCCTGTGTTCGGCAGTGGATGACATGCGTCTGACGGTGGCCCCCGCCTGTGTTCGGCAGTGGATGACATGTGTCTGACGGTGGCCCCCCGCCTGTGTTCGGCAGTGGATGACATGTGTCTGACGGTGGCCCCCGCCTGTGTTCGGCAGTGGATGGCATGCGTCTGACGGTGACCCTATCTGTGTTCGGCATTGGATGACATGCGTCTGACGGTGGCTCCCGCCTGTGTTCGGCAGTGGATGACATGTGTCTGACGGTGGCCCCCGCCTGTGTTCGGCAGTGGATGACATGTGTCTGACGGTGGCCCCCGCCTGTGTTCGGCAGTGGATGACATGCGTCTGACGGTGTCCCCTGCCTGTGTTCGGCAGTGAATGACATGCGTCTGACGGTGGCCCCCGCCTGTGTTCGGCAGTGGATGGCATGCGTCTGACGGTGACCCTATCTGCGTTCGGCAGCGGATAACATGTGTCGGACGGTGGCCCCCGGCCTGTGTTCTGCAGTGGATGACATGCGTCTGACGGTGGCCCCCTGCCTGTGTTCGCCAGTTGATGGCATGCGTCTGACGGTAGCCTCCGCCTGTGTTCGGCAGTGGATGACATGCGGCTTATGGCGGCCGAGATGGCCAGGTCGCACTTCGGCGGCGCCCTGGCGTCGCGGCGGCTGGGCCGGGTGGAGTTCCTGCCCATCAGCTGGCACGACGCGCTGCACGGCGCCGCCACCGGCCTGGACGAGGCGCTGCGGCTCATCACGCTGCCCAGCATCCCCCTGCTGCGCGAGTTCACCAACGACACGATCGTGGACGTGCTGTACTACACCAGCCCCATGTATTGCCAGGTGGGCGGCCGCCGCCGCCGCCGCCGGCTGTCGGCTGGCGGCGTGTGGTCCCGCGTGTGACGTAACAGTTTGTCGCCGAGGGAAACGGTGTCGGATATCAGATCAGGTATCGTAGCTTGTCGTAAATGGTTGCGCGGTTTTTGCTGTTTGTGGTTGATGTTAAAAGTGAGCTTCTTCCCATTTCTCAGCCGACTGAGCCCATTCTTGTTCAGTTTCTTCTGCCCTTGGTTTTGTTTGGGCCTGGATTTCGCCCTGTTTGACTGGCGTATCGGAAGCTTTGGTTAAACTGCGTGAGGGAAAATGCAGAACCCGTGACGCCGGGCGCCGGTGCTGGCGGCGTCCTCGCTGGACCAGCTCTCGGCAGGACCTGACCGTCCTCCCGCCCCGCAGCTGATCCTGCGCACGGTCGCCAACGACATCAACAACATCTACGGCAAGTTCTGCCAGCGCCAGCCGGGCTTCTCTGGCGGCGTATCCGTGGCCGGCCACAGCCTGGGCTCGCTCATCCTGTTCGACCTGCTCTCCAACCAGACGGGCGAAAAGCCGGAGCCGGAGGTGGGCGCCAGGTCGCCGTGTCCCCCGATCCGTGTCGTGCTGGTTTGTCTCTGCGGGCGTGCTGGTCCGTTTCTCGGTTGGTGTGCGTCGGTCTGTTGGTTCGTGTTTGGGGTGGTTAATCTCCACTGGTTTGTGTCGGTCGCTTGTTGCGCATCTCGGCCGATTTGAGGCAGTATTGTGGCTCGTGTCTGCGCTGTTTTGTGCAGGTTGTTTGACCCTTGGATGGTTTGCGTCCATTTATTCTGTATCTTGGCTGGTACATGTCGGCTGTTTGACCCGTACCTTGGTTGGTTTGTGTCTGTTGTTTACTCGTTCACTATCTCTGCTGGTTTGTGTCTGTTTGCTCCGCACATCGACTGATTTGTGTCGGCTACTTGACCGGTGCTGTGTCTGTTTTGTCTCCATTGGTCCTTGCCGATAGTTTGGCGCGTGCCTCGTCTGGTCTGTCTCTGCCGGTTGGTGTCGATCGTTTGACCCTCTGCCGGCCGCGGGTGCGGCGGCCCGCAGGCGGCGCCGGCCCCGGAGCCGGCCGGTCTCTCGCCGGAGCAGCGGTTCGCCGATCTGCTGCGCTCGCTGCGGCTGGAACAGCACACGGAGACGCTGCGCCGCGCCGAGGTGGACGACGCGGCCACGCTGCGCCAGCTGACCGAGCAGGACGTGGACAGCCTGGGACTGCCGATCGGAGCGAGGCGCCGCCTCCTCTGCTGGCAGCGGAGCGACGGCCTGAGGGTGAGCGCCGGCCGGCCGGGCTCGGCGAGCTGTCCGGTAGATCCCCGCCGAGTGGAGATTCTGCTTGTGATTTGCTGGGGACTCCTGTCAGGATGACGCGCTAAAAGGAGTCTGGGAGACTCAGGTACCCATGTTTAATTTGAGCCCATTTTGCTCCAGCATGTCGTGTGGCGGCCTGAGTGGTGGAGTGACCCCGTGCAGCGTGTGACCGTGCGTACTCTGCTGCCGGCCAGGCACCTGCCGACAGCGTGGTGACCGTGTCGTACGACCCGGGCACTGGGCAGCCGGCCATGAAGTACCCTCAGCTGGCGTTCAGGCCTGCCGCCTTCTTTGGCATGGGAAGCCCCATCGGTCAGTGGCCGGCCGGCGGTCGGCGCGGAGAGTGACAGACGGGACTTCGTATGGTTTCATCGGTATATTTTGTCTTCTAATGGGCTGTAGTCGAATCGTGTGGGTGGTACCGCTACTGCTTTTAGGTTTTGCAGCTCCGACAATGGTAATTTACGATTTTTGGACCATTGCTTGCAGCATGGATGGTGCAGGACTGGTGTAGCACAAGATGTTGCTTTTGTTCAGCGACAAGTTTTTTTGTTTGTTTGTGTGGTGTTGTGGCTACCTTATTAATTTGACGTCGTTATATTGATTGCCGTTATTTTGGGTGTGGTCGAGAAGAATTGTAATCGGTTGAAGTTTACTGAGATGTTTTCAGATATGCCCTAACATTTGCCACGATGTTTACACCTGCATTTTTTCGGAATGGTTTGTTTTATCGTGGAGTCAGGTAACCCAAATTATGGTAAGAAGTAGGACCTGTTGTTTATTTTTTGAACGGTGTGATAACTAAATTAGGACCAGCGCAAACGTTGTTAGGTGCCCTTTTTTCTAGATCGGATCTTTTTGGGGCTATGTGGCGTTCCAAACTAATAAGGGAAGTTGTTCCGTTCGCAGTGAGCTTCGGGGAAGTTGATGGATATCTTGTCCGAGCATTTCGCGCAGAATCCCTCAGTGGTGTTTGCTGCACACTCTGTTTTGGTGAAATGGTCTTTTCGTTGACTCGTCGGCCTGTGCCCCGACAGCGCTCTTCCTGCGGATACGCGGCGTGAGTCAACTGGACGCCGACTACCGGCTGCCGACCTGTCCCAAGGTGTTCAACATCTACCACCCGTACGACCCGGTCTCGTACCGAATGGAGCCGCTGGTCGACCCGACCATGATCCGGCGCCGACCCGTGCTCGTGCCACACCACAAGGGCCGCAAGCGGATGCACCTGGGTGGGTCGCAGCGCGGTGCGCCGGCCGGCGGAGACCCTGCTACCGACGGAGGTGGCGAATCGGCGAACCGCGTCTCCGTGGAGATTTTGGAGTGGATAGTCGATTCTGTAGGGATGCGAAGGAGGCTGACTGTGGCGGGGTTGGGAAAGACCTCTTCAAACACCTGGCTCTGTTGCTCTTGCTGTTGTTGCTCTGGCTCTGTTGTTGTTCGTTCCTTAACGATTTGCCGTCGCGCGACATTGTAAAAGCGTTCGGTCATCCGGCGTGTGTTCTGCGTGACGCCTGGAGTAAATTACCGACTCGATCCGCCGACTGCCTGCCGCCGGCCGCGTGCTGACGACGGCCGCCGCGCGCCGTCCCCGCAGAGATCAAGGACCAGATGGTGCGCATGGGCAACGAGCTGAAGCAGCGGCTGATGACGTCCCTCCAGATGACGATCGGCTCCGTGTACAACATCGGCTGGATGTCGGGCGAGGCCACCGCCGACGCGTACGAACAGTCGCCGGCCACCGCCGGCGACTGCGACGACGACCTGCAGGGGCTCGACATTCAGGTCCGTGCGCCGGGTGTGTGAGGGGGCTGGACGTCCAGGGTGCCGCCGGGGCCAGGGGCTCACGTCGGCTCTGAGAGCGAGCTGTGAGGGCCCAGGGTTCGGGTCGGCGTCCTGTGGTGTGTCGGGACTGGACAGCCAGGCCGGCTGGCGGCGATAACCGTGTGCGCGTCGTGTGGCGGTCTGACTGCTTTCTGCAGCTTGTTTGGTGACTCCGGCTCGTCATTCCCATGCACCCCGTTGATCGCAAGCCTGGAGCGTGACGGCACGTTTGTCTGCACGGGCGCGGTGTTCATTCTCGTGCCGTACACCGCCAGGTGGGCTCCCTGAACGGTGGCCGACGCATCGACTACGTCCTGCAGGAGAAACCATTCGAGTCGCTCAACGAATATGTCTTCGCCTTCCAGAGCCACCTGTGCTACTGGTGAGAGGCTGCCGCCGCCGCTGCGACCGTTTGTGGCCGTGCAGCGCGCCTCTGTGATTGCTTTGTTTACGTGCAGGACTTAAATACACCGGACGTGCGGGACCCGTGCACAACGTTAGGGGGTCGGTTAAGGGTGGGGTTTCACTTTCGCACAGCAATGAAAAGATGCTCGGGGGCTTCTTGGCGAGCAAGTTTTTCAGCGAAGAGCCTAGCTGATGGCCGTGTTTTGCGGACTCCGGTATGCCAACGGCGAACGTCTGGGCGTGTTTCCGAGCTGGTCTTGAAGCTGTTCTGTCGGGTCGTCGTTTGATTCCTGTGCGTTTCACTGGCCGTGTGCACTGCTGTCCTCGAGCGGAGTTTTCCAGGCGAGTTTTGCGGATATCTTCGCGACCAGTGCAACTTCCCGGGGTCTTTTGAGGATGTTTGGACACGGCACGGAGCACAGAGACGATGCCGGTGTCTCCGGGGTGCCCTGGACCGGGCCGGTGGTGACGGGACGCTCTGTGCCGGCGCCCGCAGGGACTCGGAGGACACATTGCTGATGCTGCTGAAGGAGGTGCTGCAGGAGTCCGGCATCGAGGCGGACGCGCCGGAGCCGGGCGCGCCGCCGCCGGACGCCGAGTCTGAGGAGCCGGCCGCGTCAGCCGCCCCCTCGGCCGCCGGCCCGACCGCCGATTCCGGCCCTCCCTCCGGTGCTGACGGCGGCCCCGCCGCGGCCGCCCCGCCGGCGGCGGCGGCAGGTGGCCGGCCGCTGCAGCCGCCGGCCGCCGGCGGGCCGCCCGGCGTGGACCCGACCGCGCCGCCCAGCGCCGCCGCCGCGCCGCCCCCGCCCCCGCCCAAGACCGGCTTCTTCCGCAACTAGCGGGCGGCGAGGAGCGGCCGGGCGGCGGCCGGCGCAGCTCGGAGCGCGGCGGCGGTCCGAGCTGTGAGCCGCGGCGAGACGAGAGTGGTTAGTGCATTGTCCTTAGAACGACGTGCCTGGGGCTTTCTGCGCGAACTTGTGGACCGCGAACTGGCGTGCCGTGGTCCTGGTACCGAAGATGACTGCAAGAACGTGAACTGTTCGAGACACTTGAGGATATTCATGGACAACTGGGGCTGTGGAAGAGCTATGAACTCGTATGGGAATGCGTCAGTGCTCCATTCTGTCGTCACAAATGCACGCAAACCCTGCTTGTACTGTACTTAGTGTTCCATTATGCGTATGCTTGTATGTCGTTGCTTGTCTTATTTGTCGTGGGGATCAGTAGCGAGTATTTTATCTAATGTTACGTGCGTGAGGGTACGATTTTCATCTGATAGTGCCGAGCATCCCCGTCTGAAGCCACGGAAAATACCTGCATAATGTTGATACGATATTAATGTATGTTGGGTTGTTCGTCGGATGTAGCGCGTTTCGCCCGCTTTGTCCGTACCTTTAAACCACCGTATGTCAGATGCAGATTGTTTTACGGTGATGTGCTCCGAGCGCTGTGGTGGGTATGCGCGGGAGCGGGCCGGTGCGGTTGTGACGTCAATGCAAGCTCCCGGCGGGCGGCCTGATAGCCCGGGTCGCGGGGCTGATGCGGTCGGGTCGACCTCGGCAGCCGTCCGGTCCCGGTGCTGGGGACGGCTCGCCTGACCTGACCTGAGGTCACTCGGCGACTCGGCGCAGTGGTCGGGCCGCCGCCGCCATGGCATCTGTGCCGGTAATACAGGCAGGTTTCGGAGGTGGTTCGCGCTCTGAGGCGGCGTTCGGTCGGCTGGAGAGGAACATTGATTCGCGACTGACCAGACACCCTGTGTGAGCCAAAGGTTAACATGCAGCCTGTGTAGCCCTGAAATTAGACTGTCACAGGGGCCAGAGGCTAGCAGACAGGCTTTGTTCCAGAGGTTGGACGGTCATCCTGTGTGGGGAAGTATTTACCAGTCAGTCTGTGTGGAACTGAGGTTAGCAGCTGGCCTATGGGCCAGAGGTTAGAGGGCCACCCTGTGTGGGTCAGAGGGTAGGCGGTGACCGTGAGGCTGCGGCGGATGCTCCGTAAATGCCACTGCCCGCCGTACATATACACTGGTTTATTATTGTAACACAGGAGTGACGGTTACGATGGCCGGTTGCAACGCTGACAAGGATGCTTACGTGCGCTGGGGCGACAGCGGCTGTATACAAAACACACAGGGAGCGCCAACGCCTATGCGATTTGGGCAACATTTGTTTGTGGAGAAAATCGAATGCTGGCTTTTGTTCATGGCTCCCATGAGCTGACGTTCTCGGCACAAGACATAAACTTCTTGACATATTCGCAAAATGAGCAGCAGATGCACCAGAGTACTGAGCGCATTGACAGTGGGTCGCGATGACTCACGATGTCCGAATAATCCCTGCAATCGAGCCATCAGCACGATGGATACAATCTGGCTGGGGCTTTACCGCACGCTGAACAACGGGAGGGGCGACCACTCAGACAAAAGGAATTCTCTGTGGGCAGCATGGCGGCAACGCCATCAGCCTCCCGCCGACGGCTGGTGACCTGGGCTGGCCGTGGCTGCCAGGTGCGGATCAGGAAGCCGGCCGAACTGGACGGGGCTGCCGTCAAGCGGCTGCCCGTCCGGCCAAGGTATTTTAGCACCTGCTGCAGGCTGCCCGTCTGCCCGGGGCATTCTGCCCCGGCCGTGGGACGACGCCGTGGCCTGGACGGGGCAGCTCCCCGTCACGTTACCACCGTGGCGGCGACGTCACGCCAGCCGCGCCGTGACGGCCGCTAGTTGAACAGCAGGTCGTTGTAGTGGCTGAGCAGGTACACGTTGGTGACCCTGCACGTGGTGGACGTGCGCACCACGGTGAAGCGGTCGGCGCGCTCGAAGTTGGACTTGACCACCTCGTAGTACTTGCCGTCGCTGCGGCGGCGGACGGGGAAGTCAGGCGGCGCCAGGTCGGAGGAGACGGGCGTGACCGGGCCGACGGACGACGAGAAACAGGTGGTGGCCGGAGAGATACGAGCGGCAGTCGAGGACGGAGCGGTCGGCGCACCCTGAAGGGGTCGTACCGTGGTGCGGGCCCCTTCACTGACGGGAGCACAGAATGCCGGACAACGGCCGCGCAGACCGTGAACTGATACCCATTCCGGGCGTCAGAGCCACGGAGTAATCTGGACTGACAGAAGTTCAACGCGGCAGAGCCGCGCAGTGCACTGGAATGACAGCAGTTCCGTGCGGCTGCGCAGTACACTGAACTGACAGCAGTTCCATGCGGCGAAATTACACAGTGCACTTACCTGAGCACCAGGCAGCGCAGTCGCAGACAGCGGACGCGAACGGCGTCGATGGCCTTCTGGCTCTTGTCTGAGAAGCGCACCGTCTCGGGGTCCCAGCAGATCTCCAGCCGCTCCAGTTGGCTGCAGTTGTTGGCGATGGCGTCCATGATCTGGTCGACCGGGATCTTCTTGCTGAGACCTTCTAGCGTGAAAGTGCCCATCTTGAGGATTCTGCCGGCCAGTGGTGGTCCGTCTCAGAACCGAGGTCTTTGGAGAATGAAGACCAGCGCACGTGGTCATATATCTACTTTGCATGCGGATGATCAAGTTGATATCCGTTCAACGTTGTAAGGAAAACGATAGCAGTGAAGCGCTTTTTAAATCATGCGTAGGCATGCTCATTAATATATTTAATGAGAGACGTAATGGTTAATAATCCATCTTTTGGAATGCGTAAGTCTTCCAAGATTATTTTGGGTTGCCGATTTCGTTTGAGACGGTAGCCATTTTGAATTGAGCGTCGAGATCATTGAGGATTGCCATCATTCTCGTCATTGCCGGCAGCACTCAGTCGTCACTGCTGAGGATTCTGAGGACCTGATGACATGAATAAGAACCCCGACAGCACTGATATCGTCTCTTCTGAGAATTATAAGGAAAACTGACGACGTGAATAAGGACCCCGGCAGCACTCATATCGTCTCCTCTGAAGATCATAAGGAAAACCTGATGACATGAATAAGAACTCCTTTCACACACAACCGGCCCAATCAGAGATTGCGACTTCAAAAGCTTGAAGCCGTGATCGATAGCTCAGTTCGTAGGACGTCGATTCCACGTCCTAACAAGAAGGGTTTGAGTCATTTTAGATAACTATCCCGAGGGTCAGCTGGCATCTGGCAAACATAAGGTCACATTGACTACCGCGTCCTGTCGTACCGCTGGCGGCACGTTCAGCCTCCGCGACATGGTCAAGCGTTACCTGGAAATGCTCGTTCGGGAGAAGAGGTATAAGTCTGTCGAATAAAATACTCTTAGCACGGGGTCCGGCCACTTATACCATTCCAGCAATCATTTGGATGAAGTTAATAATAAAGAATCGCATACTTCATGTGCAGTTTAATGCACCGGACTTAACATGCAGCCAGACAGAAAGGCTCCACTCCCACCTAACGGTGCCTGCGCACTTTAATTCGCACGACTTAACACGCAGCTAGACAGAGGAGCTCTATTTCATTTACCTGGCCCAGTACTTCATCCACTGATCAACACATGGCCGAGCGTGTGACGCCAGCGGGTCTCAGACATAATCGGACGCTTGCATGACACTCACCTGACATTTTTCAGCGAGGGCATCACTTTGAGCCAGAGCGAGTCGCTGACGTGCGGTATGCCGGAGAGGACGAGGCCCTGCAGCTGGTAGCCGTATTTGTACAGGAAGGCGAACAGGCCCTCCTCCGACAGGCTGTCGCACAGGTCCAGGTCCAGGGCCACCAGGCTGCGCGGGTTTCCCTTCTCGATGTAGGCCTTGAGCACCTGGTCCGTGAAGCCGTCCTGCTGGCCGGCGCTCAGCCACCTGGCGGGCGAGCCGAGTAACAGCCGTCTGTCAGGCGCACCATACGGCAGTCACATGTCGGTGGAACCAGACAATGGTCGCCATACAATGGCCATCTGTCGGCCAGGATAAACAACAGTCACCAGGCAGTAGTCACCTGACCAGACAATAGTCATCCGTTGGTCAGACCAGGCAACAGTCATCCGTCGGTTAAACCAGACAGCAGTCATCTGTCGGCCAGACAAAACAACAGTTAACTGTCGGTCAGATAAGGCAACAGTCACAGCTGAGCGGGTGGTCAGAGAAGTTACCAAAGCGCTCAACCTTCTCAAAGATCTGGGCCCGCGCCTGGCAAGCGACAAACGAGACAAAAGGCTGCGGCCCTTCGCCCCACTTATTTGTCTCTCGTTCGCGTCGACCAGCGTTCCGGAAGATAAGAGACTCCAGAGTTCATCGCCGCATACCGAGGGCGAACGAGCGTTCTGATTTCCCGGTTCCAGCGGAGAATCAGCGGACTGGCGAGGACACACCGCCGGCCGAGCCCGGACCCATTACCCGGGCCCGCCCGCCCCTTTAGCGCCAGGCACGGCCGCTGGCGCGCCCCGGTCTCACTTGAGCGCCGGTATCCTGGTGAGGAGATCGATGAGGCACTCGGTGCTCAGGTCGGTGGCGGTGATGTCCAGCTCCTGCAGCGCCGTCTTCTCCCACTCCACGGCCATCATGTGGTCGCCGTTGAGGCCTGGCGGCAATCCAGCGTCAGCCGGCAGCCGGCCGTCTCCACAGGGACCTCACAGACGTCTCGCGTCCCAGAAGTGATCGGGACAGGTCTGCGCTGATGGGGTCAGAAGGATTCGGAATGGGATTCAGAACAAATCCACGGGTTTGCGGTGATGCCAGGGTGTGAATGAAAGTGGTAGATGGAATAAAGACTGGCGAACTGACATCGTCAATCAGCCGCTGAGCATTATTCGCCAGACGTATTTCCGTTATCCTGAACCCGACGTCAAAGTCAGTCCTTCCTGCTGCGCCGTTCAACGAACAGAAAGCTCCCATGACAGGTCGCGTAAATGTCCTAGTAAAAATCCACAATGACAGTGACCAGCAACACTGTCCATGATTTCAGACTAAGGCAATTTATATCGGGTTTTACGATGGCTCCAACAACCTTTGTTTTTCCAGGATGCGATCAGCTCTCATTGCTTCCACTCATGTACCATGTTCAGATAACATGTACCAGTAGTGTTTTGTGGTTTTTCGCCAAAGAGCATCCTATTTTACCATCAAAGAACCAAACTAAACTTTCGGTCTGCAGCAAAGGTTTACGGCGGTCAAAACCTTCGGAGAGATCAAAATTCTGGGAGAACTTAGGTTTCTGCCTCGTCAGGTCTGGTCTCCAGTTAGAAGTCCTTCAGCACTGTCTTCTGTCAGTGCTATCAAATCAGTCTGTCCGACTGTCAAACCCCCCAGTGTCCTCTGTCTGATTCACCTCCCTCCGCTCAGCCTGCTTCACACCGAACTGCTGGTCACGTCCGCCACATCGTCAGTACTTCTGTCGTCACCTACTACGTCTTCTGAGGACCCAATCGACCTTCGTTTCGCAAGTCACCGGACTCCCGACAGATGCTGTCGTTTTTACCACTCGACGGGACAGTGTGCCGGTAACCAGGGCATTATCAAAAGACCAGCCCACGATTCAAAGGTCAAAATCAACACACACAGAAAATATCTTGAACTACCAGCGAACGGAAGACCAAGCATGACAAAAAGCGAGCGGACGGGCCTGTGAAGGCCAGATCAGGTCTGTTTCCAGCGATGCAGCGGGAATCATAGCAATTCGTAAATTGCAAATCGCCCGCCGTAGCGGGAGTCCTAGTTATTCGTAAATCACTCGGCAGTCATGTTGGTGGTTTGAGCTCCTGGCGCGATTGTCGGTGTTTTATCATTCACTTGAGGCGGGTGGCCAAACCCCTTTTTTCATTTTCTTCCTGCATTTTGACTCCTTTGAGAAGAAATCCTGGCGAGGTACAGGGTGTTACATGGCTATATTTGCCAGATGAAAGCATTTTTCGTGGCGTGAAGATGATGCAGACGTCACACGGTACCACCAGCCGGATCCGCACGAGCCGCAGCGTTCAGTACCGGCGGCTGCCCGGCCCTCTTCAGGAGCTCGAAAACTGGTCTAATTTTGTGTTTCTACACGCTTTCTTTCTCTTTCTTTCTTTTCTTTTCTTTTATCTTTCGGACGTAAGCTGTATGACTGGCTGTTTTTCTCAGATATCTGAAAAACACTTGAGGAGGAAGAACGAATCCAATACCGTGCGTACCGCAACGCAAGATCTACCTCCGACGTGCCAAGTTTTGTGACGTCGTACGGCGCGAGTGCCCTGGCTAAGGAGAACTCTGTTTGACTCGGGCTGCACCATAGTCGTTCGTCTCCATGCATGAGAACGAAAAGAGCCTGTTTGGCAGGTCCTCGCTTGGCTATCGCCTCCTGACACTCGATCGTCCAAGCTATGCCCCGTAAGACGTTCTGCCCAAAACACTGTCCGATAGGATACAAACGCTTGTCCAGCCCGGGTCGAATGTCCTGGAAACCCTCGCTCAAACGGTCCCTTACTTGTCTGCTGGCACTGAAGCGACCGCAACTTGCGACAGCGCTGGAACAGGATCCGAAACGAAGACCCCGTCACTTTGGAGCAGAAGTTGATGCCCAGACACTCCATCTGGGTAGAGGTCAAACACGATACCGTCAGAACACGGCAAACGATCATCAGGTATTTCTGTTTGTCATTGTTGCACTGGTGTCTTTCTTTACCTTTATCTTTTCATTTGTGTCTTCAGTTATCTGGAAGCAGGAACTTTCCCTCTTTTGCGCTAACTGAATAGCAAACTATCGAATATTCCCTTCGACAATATGCTTATCGAAAGTAGTAGCAATCTTGGTATCAATGTTAAACATTTCGCGAAATCATCACGTTGAGCATGTAGGTAATTTTTTCTTTATCACTGGTCTCTGTCACCTTGGACCCATTATCGGAAACAGGCCGATGAGCGCTGCTGTGAACGCCGTCGAATGCTGATAACTGAGGCCCGCTCTCTTCGCTCACATCGTCAACTACCGCCGGACTCAGCGCCCTGAATCTCCGCTCAGATCGCTGACCACGGCCAGGCTGGGCGGCCTGGATCTCCGCTCAGGTCGCTGACCACGGCAAGTCTGAGCGTCCTGAGCCTCCGGTCAGGACGCTGAGTGGTCCGGATCCCCGCTCATACCACCGACTATAACGGCGGGGCTGAGCGGCCTGGCTACTGATGTCCCACCAACCCCCCGCGGGACCGGTGACTGTCCCAGCCGGGACCGGGACCGGGACCGGGACCGGGACCGGGACACAGGACCCCCACAGTCGCCAGGCGCCGTCTGCCACCTCTGCACTTCACAGAGGGGAACTGGCCTGTATGCAGTTGGAGCTGAAGGCTTCGACGTGGGTGTCGTCAACAAAGTTGATGCCGTACAGATTTACGACGCGTAGGTTCGGGGTGGCCGATTTGAGTTTATGCACGTTCACGACCTCGTAAATCTCCTCTTCCTCCTCCTCGATCTTTTCGTAGGTGCCTGAAAACGTTGCCAGAATGGAAATGAGTTGACACAAACGTAGCGAAAAACAATGCAATAGGTAGCTCGCGATTTCGAGCAGTAGTTAAATCGCCCCATCGCAGGATGAAAAGGAAATGACAGAGAGTCAAGTTAATAATCAGGTAATGAGGTTAGGGTGCCGGTGCGGGTACGATACTGTGGGACCACTCTGCGCTGACCAGACGTTCAATGGAAATTGTTGCAAACCAGTCACGTACAAACACATCACAACAAACAATTAAAACGTGCAACTCGCGGAATGCAAACACAATTGTAACTGCAATTGATATGTCCTGCACTGTTCATGCCTGCCTTTGCCTTACTGTTTGCTTTAGTAGAAAAGCCACTTAACTTTCAACCCAATCAAGCTTTAAATAACGAGACAGGGTTAACGTCATTGCTACTCTTTTGAGACGGGACTACTTCTGTAAGATCGTTTATGCTATACATACCTATCAGATGAAGAACCTCTAGGCCGTTGATGAAATTGTAGATTTTTCTCATGAAGCCCTCCATGAATATCACCTCGGACAGGCAGATGCAGAGATACCTCAGCCTCGTCGGAAAGGACTGCGGGTGAAGGAGACTTTCAATACCTACGCCAGGAACGTTACCTGATACCGTAATATGTCAGTGTGGTACGCGCCGTTCATGGGAATGTCTCATCTTTAATACTTGTTTCATAATGAGATAGAACAGTTGAAGCTCGCGCCTGAGTACTTGATTTTGAAGACACATCGCGTCTCAGAACTGATGCTTGCATAATTTCAAAGCGATTTCCGGTGAACTGTCTGTGTGTCCTTTTCGTTGCCGCTCCTGAGCGACGCCGCGAACGACTCGAGGCCAATGGACATGAGCAGAACAGATGTGTTGTGTCAAGTCAGTGGTAATGGAAGAGTACATTTTACATCATTTACTTGTTTGATGTTTCTCGGCATTTCGAAGAAAAAATGAGTGCTGAAAAGATGATCAGTGACATTTACTAGACAACAGGCGAACATATTTTTGGAAAGTCAATCAAAGTGCAACATTCTCTTTAAGCGGAATACATCATGGGGCTGATAAATGTCAGTAAGACTGGAAGCCGGAAACTCATGACATAGTAAGAATCGGCCTGCAGGCTGATTCCATTTCTAAAACATTCCATTCCATTTTGCCGATGTCAGGCAGCATTCAGGTCAAATAAGACTGCTGATCGTGTCTCGTGGACACAATGTCGGCACGCGAGAGCATATCTTTTCTCGCCGACCCGCGAGAAATGATGATGAACCGTACGTCACCTGAAACTGTTGGCAATTTTGGTCGCTGCACAAAGCCAGTGTTTATTAATCTAGAATCATTTTGCAGCGCAGACTATTGTTGGTCATAATCACGCGCAATGGCCTTTAGAAAGAAACGAATGGCGGACAACGACTTCGTCTTTCAAAAATAAAAGAACCATTGCAAACCTGGGAGATTTCAGGGTTGAGACTGCTAAGATGACGTCGGTCACGGCAACAACTTGACAGGCCGTGACGAAATGTAGTTTTGCCCGTTCAGTTTATTTTTTTCCAAACGCATTCACGCAGCTCATGCTCATTTTATTGTCATTCCTGTTTACTGATCCATCTAACACGGACAGTTTTTCACGCCTGGAAACATTCCACTGCCGCCATGTCTATCATTGCATTACCGATTTAAGCATGGATGGCCAGTGGGGTTCCGGCGCATGACCGAAGGGTTCCGGCCCCTCCCCTTACGTCCACATTTTTGTGTGAAAACCATTGCACATCGTGTTTCCGGCAGACCATTTTCGTATGGTTTCAGTTCGCGCTGAGCTCCGGTCCTTCCCCTCCTTACGGAAATCCTGGCTGCGCCCCTGCATGGATCTACGCGCTCTGAGCAGTCACGACTCTACGCCGTTCACCCCTGCCCCCCGCGCTGGTCACCTGCATGTCGCTGAAGTCGTGCAGCTGCATGGCGGTGGAGAAGTCCAGCAGCATGTACGTCAGGTTGGGGCACTTGCTGGCCAGCTCGTGCAGCACGGCGTTCGTGGTCAGCTCGATGGGCAGCTCGATGTAGCGGAGCGACGGCCCGAATCTCACACTGGTGAGAGGCGAAGAGATGAGCATCGGACACTGGTGAGAAGTGTTCAGGCGAGATCCGGGCCCAAAAAACGAAAACAACAGGTAAACCCAGTCCGCCATATCGGCAGCAACGGCCATTTAGCGAACAACGCTTTAGTTCATGCCCATAGCTGCTGGGGACAACGAAACCCCGTGGTCAGGCAGATCTGGAGTCGTGCCAAAGCTGAGCGCACTGTCCATCTGGGCAATGACACTGGTCTCGAGGAAATGATTCCAAACTACATATTGTTGATATGCACTGAAGTATGATTGATTAAATAAGCCACACCCAGGGACAGATTCAGGATTATGCCGGGGGGGGGGCAGACTTTTTAAGGATCGCCGAAACAGTGTCGAGGGGCACCAAAATCGTACCGAAAGGGCGCCAAAACCGCACCGAAAAGGCACCAAGCTCGATCGTAACAACACTTAAGTCACGCAAAACGATAAATGGTACGTGACGGGCGGCATCAAAACGACTCAGAAACTCGTCCACTCGTTGACTCTTACAAGCGGGATGTCCATATTATACATGGTCCTATCATTTCATACATGTGCTTTATGATGGCTATTTCCTCGTTGTTGTAAGGGTGGCTCTTTGACACAAAGGTGCCCAATTCTTTTAACAAGAGCGTGCAATGTCACATGTGCGCTCTTTAAGGATGGGGCGCCTTTGAATCCACGGATAAATTTCGTCTGTAAAAAAATCCGAATCAGCCACTAGTCTGAACGAAAGGTCTGACTCTGTGGTTTTGTGGGACGAGGGATCCATTCCAACAAATGGGGTCTGTTTGTAAAATGCTGGCGCCTCTTCGATGTTACTAGAGCGGTATTTTGAACAATAATGTGTCAAGGTCTGTTAATGGTTATGGTCTGATGATAGGTGTTGGAGAGAAAAGATAATGAAATAGAAAATATCCCTTCGCCGGGGTGCGCCTTCGTCCTATCATGGGCGCCAATTGAACGACGAGGCGCCCATATCCCATCACGGAAGAGTCTCTTTGGTAGCATAGCAGTGCCTTTTGAACGACAGGTAACCCATATTCCACCACATGGGCACCTGTTTGATGTCAACGATCGTCTTTTGAACGACAGGGCACCTATACTCTATCACAGAGGCCCTCCTTGGTGTAACAGGGGCATCTTTTGAGTGACAGAGCATCCATACCCTGTCGTAGGGGCGGCTGTCTATGTCACGTGGACCTTTGGAGTGACAGGGAATCCATGCTCCATCAGATGGGCACATCCGTGGTGCCACAGGGGCACCTTTTGAACGGCGAGGCACGCATACTTCATCCCAGGGGCGTCTCCTTGGTGTCAAGGGGTGCCTTTTGAACGACGTGACGCCTATGCTCAATTACAGGGGTACCTCCTTGCTGCTGTAGGACCGTTTTTTGACCAACAGGACGGCCACTCCCTCGCCCCTCCCCCTCCGGATTCCTAGGCCATACCATTGCAAAAAGTGACAAAGACCGCAAACAACCGACTTACAAGTAACGATAAGGACTAGCTGATATCGGGCCAGAGGCAAGCATCGTCAGTTCTCCAGTCTTGTGATACGAACATAGGATGCAAAAAGAATCCGAACTAAGGACGAGATTTATCGCCTCTTTGTCCGCGTCCGGACAACTCCAATGGTAGCTCAGGAGCAGGCAGCCGCATATCTGGCGCATACGATACCATAAACTGTAATGACTTTTTGTACACTAAAACTCTACAGGCAACAACAGCATGTCTTTTTCCCAGACTCATGTGGAACGGATGAAAATAAAATTTGCGACTTTGGGATCTTTTCTGGTCTTGAATTCATTACACACTTGCCTGAATGGCACTTATCAGACCTAAATTAAACACGGGACTGTTATCAACATATTATTCGTACCTAAAGCCGTTCAGCCTCTTGGCACTGACCAGCTTGCCGCAGATCGTACGTATCCGTTTCCGCTTCTGTGAATGAAATCCTCGTTCTCTGCTGCGCCCCTGAGAGCCTACAAAGCCGCCAAAACTTCAGGTATCATCATATGCTGATTGTCTACAGCATCTTCATTTGACATAAGACTGTGTTCTTCATTTGTCCGTACGAGGCCGCCTGATCCGATGGTTATCTGCAGGCCTTCTGTTCCAAAAGCACACTGGAAGCCGTCCGGTCCAACAGTTCACTGGAGGCCGTCTGTTCCGACAATTCATTGCTGTCTTTCTGTCCTGACAGTTCACTGCATGCTACATTTACCAACAGTTCGTTGGTGGACGTCGTTCCGGCATTTCTCTGAACGCCACCCGTTCCAAGAATCCACTGGAGGCTGCCTGATCCGATATTTCAGTGGAGGTCGTATGTTCCTGCAGGTCACTGAGGGCTATCTGTTCCGACGGTCCACTGGCGACCGCCTGTTTCAGCTGTTCACCGGCGGCCGTTTGTCCCGACAATTCACATGAGGTCACTGGAGATCACCTGTTCCCTACAGTTCGCTGAAGGCCGTTTCTCCCGACAGCTGACGTGAGGTCACTGGAGATCATCTGCTCCCTACAGTTAGCTGAAGGCCGTTGGTCCCGACAGTTCACGTGAGGTCACTGGAGATCATCTGTTCCCTACAGTTAGCTGAAGGCCGTTGCTCCCGACAGTTCCGGCAGCTCACTCGTGGCCGTCTGTTCCGATAATTCGCTAGTGGGCATCTGTTCCGACAGTTCACTGAAGGCCTCCCGGTCCAAGGACTGGAGACTATTTTGTCCATTCTGACGTTTCGCTTCAGTTGTAATCATGACAAGCCCAGAACAGACGGTGAAATACGGGCTATGCAGTTCGACTTATGAAGTGAATTCGATGCAAAGCTTTCAATGCTGTTTCTGGTTACAGAATCGTAATCAGACTGAAGATGTTCGTATATTTAACTTCGTCGCGTTTTTAACGACCATCTGATCTACAGGGAATGATTTTCTTCATAAGCTTCCGTCGCTGCATGAGATGCCTTTCGAAAACGTTGAAGTGCGCAGTATGGAGTCATTTTCAAGCCCACGAGAAGCAGTGCAACGTCCCGAAACGTAGTCGGAATATGAATGTTAACAACGAAAACAAAAAAGGGATAATGTTCTTTTCCGGGCACTTCAAATCTGCAGTTTTCCTGAGGATAACCCAGTGACCTAAGGCCTAAACCAAGGGATTATGCTAATGTTCGATGTATAAAATCTGTCGTCATCACAGCAAAAGAGACAGGGCTCGGGCAGGGAGATGGAGGGCTGGTGCGTATGCTGTCGTACTCTCAGAACTTAGCATTCTCAGAACATGATCAAACATAACTGTGCCTTTGGGCAAGGGACCTAGACCAAATGAACCATGTTAGATCGCCATACCCAAGCATGTGACGCATAGCCAAATGTCACAAGGCTACGAGGGGAATCCCGCTGTCGGACAGGTCTCAGACAAGAGAAGGGGTGGCTATCACTGGGTCAACGTGACGCCGGGGAGGGTTTCCGAACAGCGGTCACTGGTGCTCTAACTTCACTGAGCATTTATAGATAACTGATGACAATCCGAATGGCGAACTCGTCCATCACCGTGATCAAAGGCTCCGTTATCAGACAACTGGTAGGGTACTGTGCTTTGATACACTTGATGTCAGGCTGCACGCCCTAAATCGGAATGCTGGAACTCGTATTTCGTTTTGATCAGTGCAGTGGATGATTCGATGACGCCGGTCGTGGAAAAGAAATCCTGAGAAGTGAGTGTTTGCATTAAAAAAAGTTTCCGTGGCAAGGGGGACTTTCACACCATCCACAATCGATATCAACCCTAAAATATGAGATACGAAAGGAGAAAACTGTGGTGTTACTTAGGGAGGAAGAGTTACAGCTGAAATATGTGTTTTTATTGAAAGCGTAAGATCCACGTTTTGCTGTGTCCAAAATGCTCGTAAAACCTGGTCTTGCCAAGTTCTCGTACGTCAGAATTTTAAAACGCGATATTTAAAATAATTAAGTTCATTAACCCGCGCACGACCGACGGTCCGTTTCGAACACCGGCGACTGGGGGGGGGGGGCAGTTAGCCGCCCCCCTCTAACTCACGAACGGTTGGTCGCACGATAAAAATAAGCACACCGTTGGAAAGCTTGTGACGAGTAGAGCTCGAAACCGGTCTCATTTTTATTTTTAGATAATATGTAAGCAATTTACGCCATATATATATGTTTTCCTCATAGCCGACTGCATGAGACCGAGAAATGGCCTGAATCTCAAGGGCTGTGACTAAAAACGCTTAGGTAAAGGCATCAGCGCAGAAGTAAAGGTCTGCGAATGCCGATACACGTCTAATTTCCCAGATTTGTTCAATATATACGCCGAAACGTTGAGTTAAAGACACGGCATTTCTCGCGGCAGCTGCTAGGCGTGCGCTGCTGTCGTATGCACTAACAAATTGACGGGAACTAATTTTAGCGTTCCTTTATGTTCGCGAAAAAAGGCGATCTATGTATATTTTATTGATCTTAGAGGTTCCTGTGATGGTTTTTCATGCTTAAATTTAGAAAAGAATCATTAGTTACCAATCTACAAAATTGGCGGAGCTTTATTGGCGAGAGCCTGTTTATTTCCAAAATGTGCAATTTTTTAAAACTTTTTGAGATTCCTGGTATTACTTACGTCTGTGCAAGCTAGTTCTGCCATTTTCTACCCATTCTGAGTAATTCATCGCCGATTTTGACGGTGGTACATTTTGGCTCACTACAGTTATTCGTGACCTGACCTCAGGTCAATGGCTGGAAGTCATTGATACTTTGCCCAATGACGGTAACCAGATGTCTGCTTGTCTCCACACTCAGAATGTCATGAAATATTCTGTCAATTTCCGAAAAAACGACATGTGTTAAAAATGGGCTTGACCTTAGGTCAATGGCCCGGAAAATTCCGAAAAATCTGAGATAGCAGATTTGTTGCATCTATCACGTTCACTAATCCCTGAAAGTATTGTTGAAATATCTTGTTTTGCGAAAAAGTTAGAGGGCGCTAAACTTTTTTAGACATAGGTCTGTTTGACCTGACCTAGGTCAGGCAACTGACCTGACCTGAGGTCAAAATTTTGACACGAGATGTAAAATTGATGAGGCAAAAGGTGCACAAAGTTTCGTGACTCTGTGTTAGTTCGTTCTCTCGCAATCTCAGAAAAACCTCAGGGCAGTCAGCTGCCCCCCAGTCGGGGACGGGTTAAAAGACACTTTCACTACTGGATGCCGATGTTCAAGCCATTGGGATTACACCATACAAGTCTTGATTTGTATTCTTAGCATCTGGCGAAAGTGATCATGATACGTACATAGATTAATGACTACCCGCTGACCACGGTGCGGTCACCCATCCCCTTGTTTAGCACCTGCCAGACTCATCGTACAAACGTCTGATTACAGTTTTTATTTGTGGATTTATTACGGACGTTTCTTTCCCGCAAGCGACCCATTCAAACGTTCAGTCACTAGGGTCTCCAGACTGACACTCTCAGACGGTGGCGGCTTAATACATGCGAATACCTGATTACAGTGGTTTGTCTGCCAGCTCTTCAGTCAGTGCAGCATGAACTGTGCTCCGAAGGCTAAGCCAATCAACTGCTGAGTATTAGCAGGGACTCGGTGCCACTCACCTGATGAGCGCCAGCAGAGACTCGGTGCCTCTCACCTGATGAGCGCCAGCAGGGACTCGGTGCCTCTCACCTGATGAGCGCCAGCAGGGACTCGGTGCCTCTCACCCGATGAGCGCCAGCAGGGACTCGGTGCCTCTCACCTGATGAGCGTCAGCAGGGACTCGGTGCCTCTCACCTGATGAGCGCCAGCAGGGACTCGGTGCCTCTCACCTGATGAGCGCCAGCAGGGACTCGGTGCCTCTCACCTGATGAGCGTCAGCAGGGACTCGGTGGCTCTCACCTGATGAGCGCCAGCAGGGACTCGGTGCACTCACCTGATGAGCGCCAGCAGGGACTCGGTGCTCTGGACGTAGAGGCCGGAGACCTCGGGTCGCAGGGAGACCACCGACCACAGTGACGAGTCGTACGCCACCTGGCGCCACTTCTTGCAGACCCGCGCGTACGTGCAGATCTCGCGGTGCGTCAGGAACGAGAAGATCCGCAGCAGCACCTTGTCCGGCAGCTTGTCTATCGTCTGCCAGGCGGGCCGGGCGCGCTCAGAGGAATGCTGATGACGTCATCGTCACCCGGAACGGGCCCAATTTGCCCGCTGACGAAATCAGCGTGGTTGTCGTGGTCGAACTACAGGCTCAGTGGCACGCCGTTTTTGTGGCTGTGCTACTTGAATTGCTAGCACCTCTGGGTGGCTTAAAATCATACGAAAAACGGGAAAGTTAAGCGCATCGCGCCTTAAAACCATTGTGTTGCTTGAGAATGGCGGAAAAGTGTGATTTCATCAGACTGATGCGTTGGGAGATGTTTGTTGTTAAGCAATGGCCAACAGCAGAATTAAGTAAAACTGGAACCCGAAGTCTGAATGCACCAAACACCCACCAGCGTTAAAAAAGATAGCTGAATAAGCATTACACAGGAACCTGAACAAAGGAGGACCTATGCAAAAAAACAGAAGGCAAAAAAAGAAAACGAAAACAAAAACAATTCGCAAGCAGATGGGACTGGTCAGTAGCCTAAACGCTTGGTTTGTTAGTTGAAAAAGAACCAGTCAAATGACCATGCCCTGGCAGTAGCCACGTCCAGGTTCCTGGGAGTCCCAGTCTCTCATAACACATACCATTCTAGAGAACATTATATGCGTGTGGACAGTCTTTCAATCCCACTTCCCGAACTAGCTTTCTTATTTCTGGAAAACACCGAAGACGTGTTCACACATCAGACTCTACAGCTTTTTCTTTTTCGAAAAAGAGAGAGAAAAAACGGGCACACATTATTACACGCACACGACATTTCCTGGGCTCTTTGACGACACATACCGTCTTGATCCGCTTAACTTTGCCCTTTCCCGACATTTCGTCGTTGAGAATCCCATCTTGTTCGCTGACCTCCTGAAGCACCGCGCCCCAAGCGATCTCCATCTGACCTGACCCTGACCTGACTCCTGGCCTATCGAGTCACACACCCGACACCACCGCACCAGCCCGGACGGCACCGCACCAGCCCCAGCACCACGGCACCACTCAGCGCACGGGACCGGCGCCTGCCCGACCCTCCGCCGTGCCCACCTTGTAGCGCTGGCCGTGCCAGCGTGCCGCACTACAGCTGGGTTAACGCTAAAAATACCGGCAGAACTGGCAGCGGCCGCCGAGCGGTCGCGTTTGGCCGTATGGAACGCCAGAAACTCCTCTGGTGGTGGGGACAACGGACACTGCCCCGGACGGTCTGCGCTGGGCAGGACAACAGACACTGCCATGGGCAGTCTGCGCGGGACAGGACAACTGACGCTGCCCCGGGCAGAGTCTGCGTCGGACAGGACAACAGACACTGTCATGGGCAGAGTCTGCGACGGAGAGCATAAATCCGACAGAGGTTGCGGAATCAAATAGTGAAAAAAAAACAGGAAAACGGCGGAGTCCAACAGAGAGGCGGCGGAGTCCAACATAGGCCAGCAGTGTCCACGAGGAGAAAATAGAGGCGGCGACGCCCAACACGGGCAGATGAGTCAGACTGGGAGTGAGTCCGGCTAGTGCACAGAATCCACCACGGAAGTGGGAGGCGAAATCCAGTGGGAAGGAAGTGGGGTCCAAACAGGAAATAAGCGGTTTCATTACAGAACTTCTTATCACATTCTTCCGTATCGCATTTCTCCGTACGCAAGACTTTGCACGCAAATCTTCGTATCGCATATCTTTGTATCGCATTTCTTCGTATGCAAATCTTCGCATGGCGAAATTTCGTAAGCGCAAAACGTCGTATACGCTATTCTTCGTATCGCAAAACTTCGTACACGCAGATCTTCGTATACACATTTCTCCGTATCCGCAAAACCTCGTATACGCAACACCTTATCGAATTTTTCTGTATACTCAAATCTTCGTATCACATTTCTTCGTATATGCTAATCTTCGTATCGTATTTTATTATACTTATGCACTTCGCACCTGCTGCATTTCTATTTTTGCGCACGTGTGCATGTCTTCCTTCCTTTGAGCGAGGTAATTTATGTTCATTGGCCTGGTCATGGGTATATTGCGAATGAGACAGTGCATTTCGATCGGTTGGCACAGGTAAGGCACAGGGGTGCAGGAATGTCCCAGAATGTTAAGGGATTGGCAATCCTTTTTAGGATATCCTTCCAGCATCGCCATAATGTCATACCTTGGTAGACTGAGGATGTATAAAATGCAACAAATCCTAACATCTGTATGCCCACATCGAGCTCCCGTTTCAGATAACAAGAGTCCGCTTTACAGGTCAACAGGGTACCTTTTTGAGTACGTAGGTAGATTGGATTCTGTGACAGTGATGCTCCAGACCATGGGCATAGGAACAGGGAAGGGGGGGGGGGCATGAGCCACACTTTTTTGGAGATTTAACAATAATCCTATGGGGGAAGACGTCTCTGCCCCCTCCCCTTATGCGATACGAATATCTCCGTATAAAATTTTTTCCGGATGCAAAGGAAAGGTTTCCACGTCGTAAGAAACATTAAGTTTTGCAGAAAGATTAAGATGAGCTCCTTATTTTCTCTTTTTTAGAAATTTTTCCCGAAAGGTTTGCATGGACGGCGTTTGGCTCCGAACAACTATATGCTGAACAGAGTTCGTTGCCTGTACCCTGAACCCACCATCCAGTAATGCGATTCCAGTTCAACGGATAATTTGGCGTCCAACTTTTCAACAGAGAGGACCGCGGAGGGATCTTTTTCGTGCCGCACAATCTTGCGACACGGCCTTCGAGTACCACGGGCGTCAGTTTCTGTAAATGATTGGGTGAGCTGAACCGTGAGACAACCTAAACTCCCTCCAAATGTGGGTTTCTCAATGGATTTAGCCCACTTTATTTTGATCAATGGATTTTTTAAAGTTTTTTATTACTATTTTACGGGTAAGAAACTGCGTATATCCCATGAATATAGGTATATATGTAAATATATAAAAGATAGAAAAGCCGATACATCACTTTATGCCTTTTTCTGTACTTTCTGGCTGTTTTTTATCTATTGCGGCCGTTTCTTTTGTTATTTTTGCACAGTTTCCTTCAAAACTGGCAGGAAATATTGAAGGGGCCTAAACCATCATTGGATGGGCCCAAATCAACATTGGGTGGGATTTGGGCCCCCTCGAAAAAAATACAAATTGACCTCCCTGCCCAGTACCGTGTTTACCGTTTCTGGTCATTTACCAAACGACTACACTATGACTGGTCGGGCAAAACAGTTCGAGTACCGGTTCATTGTTTTCGGAACTCGGACCCGACACCTTCGGGACCAGTCAACGTCCTTACCCCTCGGCCACGAGGATGGCGGATAAATTCTTGGCATCTAAGGTATCTTATCATGACAAATGCAATAATTGTTCCGACTTAAACGCAATTGATAAACGATATTGTTCAAATAACTTTTCGGCTGCTGAGTTCTTTGGCGGCCATCAGGTGTCTGCGTCATCAGAACGGTCATCTCATGTTCGAAGCCGCGATGCGAAAAAGTTTAACATGAAACCTTTCGCATGACCATTAACACGACGGCAATTTTTGAGTACCCCTCCCCCAAAAAAGCGAGATACGTAGTTCTGCATATACGAAAAAATGCGATGCGAAAATCTGCGTATACGAAGAAATGCGATATGAAGAAATGCGTATGCGGAGAAATGCCTATATGAAGTCTTGAGGATACGAAGAAACGCGTATACGAAGTTTTGCGTATACGAATATTTGCGTACGAACATTTGCGTACGAGGGTTTGCGGTACGAAGATTTACGTACAAAGATTTGCGTACGAAGATTTGCGTACGACGAAATGCGATACGAAGATTTACGTACGAAGCTTTGCTTAAGAAGAAATGCGATACGAAGTTCTGCCCGGACACGGAAATAAGCAGAGTCTAGCAACCAACGGCATCTAGCAGAGAGGTAATGAGCTCAGGATGACAATCACGTAATCGGAAGCAGTGTCTCCTTTAAGCAGTGTCATCTGTTGCTAAGCCAATGGAACGTTTATGGCCCCGTCATTGGAAAATCAGGGATGTTATTTTTTCGGCTGCGAACCTGGAATTTCCATCACGCGAGCGCCGCCGGATCTAAACGACGCGGCGCACAGCAAATCCCAGCAGTACACATGCACTCTGCAGTCCGCACCGAAATACACCAACGAGGTCAGGTATGAAAACTGAACGTAAACAAGATGAAACAGCGACTGCACATCTGCTGCCGCCAGTCGTCTGCAGTCTCCTGCATGGTGACATAGCGAAGTCAGACTGTCCGACCGCTGACCAGTCTCAGACCTTGCAGCTGACGCGGCAGGATAACCATGCATAACGGTCTGAATCAAGTAAACATGGAACTGTCATTTTTGTTATCCAATCGCAGTAAGTCGCGAGATAAAATCGAATCACAGAGCTGTCGAACGTGACGAGAGTGGTAAACGTCGCCATAACGGCGGATCTGTTCCGCTCGCGTCTCCCTCGACCGAGGTGCGGAAAGCCTGACCGTGTCGTAGCGCTTGAGCTTGATGCCGTGGTGCACGGACAGCTTCCTCTCCAGCTCTGGCGGCAGCGAGTCCAGCATGGCGGAGAGCCGCTGCTGGCGGGCCGTCTCGGCCTCCTCCGAGCCAGGCCGCTCCGGCATCCTGACGCAAGTCACACGTCACACATCACAGGTCAAACGACACACGACACGCGTCACAAGCTATCCTGACGTACATCACACGTCTCATGTCACACGTCATATATCACAGGGCAAACGGCGCACGCCACGAGTCATTGGCCATCCTGACGCACGTCACACGTCACAGGCCAAACAGCACACGACGGCTATCCTGACGTACATCAAACGTCTCACGTTACAAATCATGCATCACAGGGCAAACAGCGCACGCCACGAGTCACTGGCCATCCTGACGCACGTCACAAGTCACACATCACACGTCACAAG
Source organism: Capitulum mitella (assembly GCA_030062745.1). Lineage (NCBI taxonomy): Eukaryota > Metazoa > Arthropoda > Thecostraca > Pollicipedomorpha > Pollicipedidae > Capitulum > Capitulum mitella. Next base: position 4,618,144 of record CP099839.1, on the reverse strand, counting down.
CCAAACGGCACACGTCACGAGCCACGGACCAATCTGACGCACGTTAAATCTCACAGGCTGTCCTGACACACGTCACCACGCTTCACGTGTTATCCTGACGTTCGTCAATTGTCACAAACAGCGTTTGGCGCACCCACACATCACAGGCACGCCATCCGGACGCACGTCAAGATAGCTTGTCGCAGGCAAACCAGCACATGGCACACAAACAGCCAGTCTTCATTGTTTTGTATGCGCAATGAAAAATAACGTAGCCAAGGTCCCGTTCAACGTTGGTAGTGCGTGGTAAGTTTAAGGTTATGGATATCGAGATGGTCTGATGATGTTTATCGGATGTTCCTGCAAGATTCGGCACGATCTGATACGTCGTGGGCAAGATGATGAGCCACGTATCAGCTTTCGGACGCCCGTCGAGCCTGCCAGATGTCCAGCAATCACGGCCAGGTATGTGAAGCAAATACGTGATCTATCTTCGTTACAATATATGCTGCCTTCTTTTGGCAGCTTACTCGCGGCATACTATGGGCTAACGACACTCCGGATCACATTATCGCGAGCGTTCTTATCACAAGCCTTCGTGTACAAATGTAAATGACTGTAAAAATACAACTTAAAGTAAACTTGCAAATCAGAAGCGCTGATTTACAAGTTTAGGGCTCATAGTTCCTGATAAGGGCTGACAGTTCAGAGAAAAGAGTAGAAACATTCTGATTGTTTGGACAGCTTCTTCACAGCCGTAAACGTCAAATCGAAACGGACCTTACCGCGCCAGGCGACTGTCAAAACTTACCGGTTTACACCGCACACGTAAAAAGCGCAGAAGGGTGCAATGTGCACCGGACATTACACGACATCATATTTTCATTCGCCTGACACCAACCATCGCTTCTTGTCGAATGTAACTTAGATTTCTCAATTCTGGCAGGGACATAACCCACCTGTTTTGGATCTGAAAGACCATCAGCCCGTTTATTACCCGTGTGCGGGCGTCGAGGCGCGTCCCTCTCCTCACCTCTGCCGACACAGATGCCCACTCATTCTGCCCCTGTCTGATCACATCTCGCATCTGCGTAAACAACAGGCCAGATCGAAAAGCGCAAGTGATGAAAATACGACGGGTGAACGGTATTTTGCAGGGGGGGGCGGTTCTGGACCTTGAAAATGGGTGCACGAGTAAAACACCGCTTCCGGGTACCGCCTAAATGGTACCTCTCTTTGTACCTCTTTATTTCAAGACTTGACAAAGCGTTGCCATCACCGATGTGCTAGTTAGGAAAGGACATCCACTATGATCTCATCTAAAAAAAACTGACTAATCTGGTACGCTCCCAAACGCAACAACTGTGATAACACAATAACTCATTTGCAAATCTTTTTGACCTTGCGTGGCTCCCAAGCGAGAAGCAGCCACCTGCAAGAAGATAAATTTGAAGTTATTCGTTTCAAGACTCGATTTCGTTGTTGTTTCCGCCAATGCTGCTTATGGTTAAAAATGTCATTTTATCGCGACAAAATCATGACCTTTCGGAGCGTAAGTGATGTATGCATTGCTTTCAGAACCGAATCAGATATTTCAATATGTTTACGAATGCACAACCCATGAGACCACAGAAACAGGTTCGAAAAATTTTTGCACAGGCCCTTGTCCATATCGTTTCCTTACAGGTACGCATGAACTTTTTCATGCGTACCTTTAGATGGAGTCAACGTTATGTGCCGCCCGGGGCAAACGAAGGTTGAACCATGAATAATTTATGAAGCATTAAACCATGATTCACATCCTTGTGTTATCGGTTGATGGGAACTAACTCTTTCTTGAGATGCTCAGCTGATTATAAAGTACCGGGCATACGCCTGCAAGAAAATCGCTGAGAAGCAGTGTGCGGTTATGTCCACATGAACGAAATTAGCATTTACTGACTGTGAAAGTGAGTAAGTCACGTCACTCGAGCTTAGGGACGGAGAATGCTGGGGGAGTTGTACGCCCGAAATCACTTCTCATATCAAGCATGATATGCCTTAAATGACAAGCACAGCGAGATATCAAAGGTCAACGAACCAGCCATCAACCATGCGAGATACTCCTATCTGAAACAACTACTGTGAGATGGTGTCCGTGAAAACGTCGAGACGGTCGAGTGCGCCGACCTCTCCAGGCGCGTTCGTCCGAGATATCTCACCATCGTCTTGCCTGCGGTAGTGTTAGCTCATGCTTGTTGAGAAGCAGAGGAGCATTACCCGAAAAACATGTCTGCGCTAAAAAGGCCGTGATGGGACACCATCAAAGTCGTGAACGGATTCAGTGCTGATCGAGGGGAACGAAGCGCGATAGGCAGACAGTCTGATTCCGGTGGCTGGGAATAGTTATTCACGGAAAGGACAAATCTGATCTGCGGAAGAGAAATGCTTACGGAGATCTGGAAAGTTTATGGTGCCGCTAGAATGCTGAGGAAATGAACACAGCGAAATGTTGCCTGACTTAAAAAATATGGAATATTGCAACTTTTGATATAATATGTAAGCCGACTCATCATGTTCCTCATGACTAACGAGAAATAACACCAGTGTTGGACGTGTCCTTCACCAAGGATGAGGGAAACTTTGGAGCATCTCTAACACTTTGGCATAAAAAGGAATGGAGTCAATTCGAAGGAAGTGCACAGCACAAAACGTGAGTGCCTGGGACCAGGGGCGCAACCAGGATTTCCTGAAGGGGGGGGGCTTATTATGAACTGAAATCATACGGAAACCGCCTGCTGGGAAGACGACGTGCAATGCTTTTCACAAAGAATGAGGGCCTATGGGAGGAAAGTGGGTCCCTAGGCCCCCCTTTGGCTGCGCTGCTGCCTGGGACAGGGAGTACGAAAGTTTGAGGAGATAAAACTCGCTCAAAAATCTACAGAACGGTAAGTTTATAGGTCCCAGTGGAGCGGGAAACAGGGTAATATATGAAGACTGTATATTGACCTTAGAGATGACCTGTTCATTCAGAATCAATGAAACCTACCAGAACTATAGGACGCGCGGGACCGCTCCGTGTAGAAGCATTTCGGAAATTGTCCAGGGTGGCAACTGCGGCGCCGGCCCCGTGGACAGCCATGTCCAGCTCGGTCCGACCCGCCATGGCTGACACGAGCGCCGCCGACCTGGCGGCGGTGGGGGCGCGGCGCCCTGGCCCTGCCGGGGCGGCGCCCACCGAACGTGTGGCCGGCGCGCCCCCCTGCGCGGGACCAGCCTGCAGGCGGCTGGCCTGGACCGGGAGACGGCACACCACGGGCCGGGCTTTCGTTCGTCGGCCAGCGCCCGGATCCCTGGTGCGCCATTAGCCGGCCCTCCGAGCTGCGCCGGATCACTCCACCACCGGCCGGGTCCGACTGGCCCGGAGCGGCGTTTGGCTCGCGGTTCCCCTTGCGTCTGGACGGATTTGGTCGAGTGTTCCAGTCGCCTACCTGCTTTCTTAGATTATTCCTATTTTCATTCCGCTTGTCATATCAGCATGGACGCAGAATTGTTTGTAAGGTGACGTGGAAATTTTCGGTTTGGATTTAGCGGCCCACAGGGCAGCTGGGGCGGCTGTCGTACTCATTTCGGATAATTTTAAACATAAGCTCTATGTTGTCAGGTGGATGGGAAAAACTTTTCCGCATACCATCTTTGTAAACACCTCTACCTACACTGATGCTTCTGAACAGCATTTCCGAGCCCCTGCCCTGAAGAACCATGACAGATTGCGCAGACAGGGAGGAGTACGCAGTTTGGACGGACTTAAATGCACCGTTATTAGGTAAAGGCTCCCTATTACCAGCAGATTGTTTCTGCCCCATATTCACGATTGTCAAGTGATCGCAAGCATGGATGCTTCAAGCATGGATTCGCAAGCAGAGTGATTCCTCCATTTTCCTTTCCCATCCAAATACAACGATTACGTCAATCATCATGTGGCTTCGCAGGTCTTTTGACAACGAAAATTTGGCAAACGCTTACGATTTTCTCCAAACATTGCTGGCATTGTTATCCAACTGATATTCTTGGAAACATCAGAATACCTTTGCTCTTAAAATGCCGAAACTACTACATATTGGTCGATCCGGTCTTCGGCACAAGCTTCACCCATCTACCGGACTCCGTTTACGCTTATGCAGGCTTCCGTCCAACTGATAACATCTCACAGCGCCATCACTCTCACCTACCCCTCGTCCCCGGTACATGCTGATGACAACTTCTGTGTGATACCATCTCACAGGGGTATCATTCCCATCTGCCTTCCGTCCCCGGTACCTGCTTATGACGGTTTCTGCCTAACTAATGACGTCTCCCAGCTGCACCAGTCTCACCTGTCTGTTAGCGCTCCTCAGCTCCGGCAGTCTCCGTCCTCTGGCGTCCGCGGCGTCTGGCGTCCTCTCCGTCGCGTACCACCCAGTCGCGCCCTGCGGCGGCGCCCGGGGCCGGTTCCGGGCCGTGCGTCGCGCTCGCTTCCCCGCACCTCTCTGGCCACCCTCTCCCCGGCTGTTTTGACAGTCGGCGGTCTTATTTCGGCTCGCGCCGCGCCCCGGCCGCCGCCGGTATGGCATCTATTCGGCCCGTTTGACGGCGTCTGATCGGACCTGCCTGCGGCCGACGGCACGGCGTGCTCCGGACGTCATTAGACAACGCCCCGGCCCGCTCGGCCAGGCCCCGGCTCGGCCCGGCCCGGCCAGGCCCCGGCCGGCGCGGCGGGCCGCCGCAGGCACCGACGCCGCCAAGCCGACGTGGCCCTCTGGGCTCTCGCCGGAGTCTTGTGCGGGGGCGGCGCCGCGAACTTTCTCTGAGGGGAACACCTGAGGCTGAAAACCGCTCACTGTGGGTTCTCGCACCCTGTACCAGTAAAATTAGCGTACCCCGAACACGTGAATTTCTTATAGAACTTAAATCACTTCAGTCGACCTTTCATCCCTCCCAGAACTACGACACAGTGCAAACACTGTGTCGTTTTCTCTTCGCAGTATTTGTGCGTATTTATAGGATTTTGTTGGTAATTCAAAGTCACCAGTAATAAGGAAAAACAAATGCAACAGAATAAAATTTGCATCGCGAACCTCTGTTATTGTGGGATACTATGCTTATGTGCCAAGTACCCCGTGACCGAGTGACCACGCGATGCTGCCACCCTCTGTGGCGGCACCCATGGTGAAGGCTGGGTAGGCCTGCAGTTTCCTGCACTTTGGCATCGTTATTCTTCTCAACAGGCTGCCCAAGCAGGTAGCCAGGAATTTCCTGAGGAAGGGACCAAATGTCAAATTTTGTCATATGCTACTGGTATTTGACGAAATTGATTGGAAAACGCAACAAATTTATGCAATCTATTTCATGTTTTACGCATAGAAAAACATAATGTTTGCTTTTGTAACATACATGGTCACTGTTTCGTATTCCTACAAAATCGCTACATATCTGGTGAAGACCGCTTGGTTCAAGGAGGCCATGGCCCCAGTGACCCCCTTGGCTACGTCCCTGAGGCTGCCCATATCCTGGGGGTAGCCGGAGACATGAGCAATCTCGTTTGGTTCAGGCAGCATACGATGAATGTCAAAGACGACGTATGACAAAGGAACATGGCGGCCACCAGCATCAGACGCCCCGCTTTCCCGACTTTAAACGTTGCAAACATCCAGATCAAGAATGATGAAGATGCTTGTTAGCGATGGTCCCTGATAACCCAACCAGGGCAGGGTTTTGGTAAAGAGTGGGAAACACGACGCCACCACCAGTTCTCTCCTATCCTGGATCCCAGCCACCCGTCGAGTTCTCCTGTTTGACTTTTTGCCAGACGCACGCAAACGAGGGATCAGGAAATGACAAATCGCAAAATGAAAAAATCGCAAAATCTAAAGATTTTGCGATTTTTCAGTCCGTTTTTGCGCTTTTCCGTTACCGGAAAATGTCAGGTCCATAGGAATACAATAATATAGTTCTCTATATGATATAATTTACGTAATATAATCTATAATAATAATTTATATAATAAACTGGAGATTAAATTGGAAAGCCCCGCAGTGGAGCCTTGCAGTTAACTCGCTGCCACGTCTTATTCTCCGCAGCATGAGTTACGACGGCTAAATACTCTAATCTGAAAGTCAGTGTTGTCTTTTTTTAACTGCTGCAACTTTTATGCGGTTGGCACTTACCAGTCCAGTTTGGGTATTTCGCCTGACATGTACCAATCAGTGGATCACCTTGAACTGGAAGACATTCAAAGCCTTGAGGTGAGTGTCTAAATGATCCAAACTGTCTAATCAGTTCTGGATATAGTAAGGAGGCAAAACGTAACTCCCCACCAACTCGCGGATGACGCAACATGCCCGTATCGTTACTCGTACCCATATCCGTTTCGCGGAAGAACGCGTGAGTCGTGAAGCCCGTCAGCGGGCAGCGTCTGTCGCCGGTGTCGAGCGCTGGCGGGCGGCGGCGATTGCGGCGGCTCGACAGTTTCGTGCGGCGAGCTATTCCCGCGGCGGTCTGTGCTTTCCTCTCCGCTGCTCCGAGCTGGAGCGCGTGACAGGTCCCGGCCCAAACCGGTGAAACCGCTTACTGGAAAAACCAACTTTTGCGTGGCCTTGAACATCCTGGAGAGGGACACGTCGTGTTTTCCTGTTTTGGATCTACTTCTCATTTCCTCTGCCCATTAGACTTGCTCAAGCCATGGGCTGCGCCACAGAGATAGGTGGTCTAGCGCATCTTTGGAACGAAAGTTGTCTCAGACCCCGCAGCCTTCCTGGTTCATATTTTTTCGTTGGAATTTGTTTGAAATTGCCGAGATGCGACGAGAAATCAGCCTATGGGGCATGCTTCCAACACGAATTTCATCTAAAACCTTCACCAGGTTGATGGGGATCGACGCCCATGGTAAACAGGGTTTGCTGCTGTCGATCCCTTGCCTCCACATCCGATCGCGCAATTCCAGGTAACGGCTTATTCTGGGAGAAAGTGAAACTCGCCTCCAAGGGTACGACGCTACCGTGTGGCAGTCAGCATGACCTTCTGTTGGCCAGTTGCCACCGCAGGCTAAATATTGAGCGCCGGGAATGCTAATCCACCTTCCCAGCACGGGGAGACCGGTGCTCTTACAGTTGAGCCATCGGTCCCAGTGGGTCAGGTTAATCCTGAACCACGTCGACCCTCCGCCCTTTTTCACGGTACTGAAAACGTGCGGCGAACCTTCGCTTCCTGAAGAAACGGCGAACGGACGCGACGGCGAGCCCCGGTTTCCAGCCGGGTAAATTCTACACCTCTAGCGCCGGTCTCCGCCGGGCGGCGAATCCCACAGCTCACCGCTGGAATCGTCCGGCGGCCGCCGGGCCGGTCCGGGACGCGCAGCGGCGGCGTCTCGTCGGCGGCCGGGTTCAGTGGCGCGGCGGCGTGTGACGCCGGGGCGGCTCAGGAGGCCGCCGCCGACGCGTGGCCTGGTTGCGCGGCGCAGTGGACCGCTAGTGGCATCGGCGGGCCGCCGGCGAAGCCAGTGCGCTCTCCCGCGGCCCGGCGACCGCCGCCAGCGCCGCGTCTCGGCGTATCGCGCCGATAGCCAGCCGCGCGCCGGCCGCGGCCGCCGGCGCAGTGACGGACGGAGCATGGCGGTTGCCGGCCGCCGACCGCTGCTGGTGCTCGCGCTACACGTGACCGCCGCGCTCGGCGAACTGCACCGGGCCAAGTACCAGCGGGCGTTTCCGCGCTCCGGCGAGGCGCCGCCGGCGCCGGCCGAGGACACCCTGGACGCGCTGGCCGAGCTCTACCAGCGCCACCAGGCGTGGCTGCTGTCGATCCTGGGCGCCGTGCTGGTGGGCTTCTGCGGCGTGCTGCCGCTGGCCATCATCCCGCTGGAGACCGGCGTCCGGCTCAAGCAGAGGGGTGAGTGCGGACAGCGAGTCGGCCGGCCGGGCGGCCGGCCAACCGGCTGGATATGGGTCAGCTGGGTCAGCTGGACCGGCACTGACCGGCTGCCGACTGCCGCCGGATCGGCCCGCTGGTCCTGAGAGGCACGCTCCGCGGATGGTGTGTTCCACCCTCCGCTGGGTTTGAGGTCCATCCCATCCTCTTCTTGTCCTGGGGTCTTCTACCGCTGGTCCTGAGATCAGCTGATCCTTCGCTGTTGATGTGGTCGTCCGTGGGGGTCCGGCAGGTCGTGAAGAATCCCGTTCAGAGCGTTCTTGCTCTGCCCACAAAGCTACCTTTTCTCCTGCACAACGTTCGGCAGCCAGGCTGTGTTCCGTTTACCGCTAGGTACCTGAAAATAACTGTCTTTGCCGTGTGTCATGTTTTAGATCAATGACGTAACCTTGCAAGCGTCGAAGTTAGTTCTTGTTCGCGGTCCTCGCGTCGGCCGGGCACGCCGCCTGCGGTGATGCGGGCCGCGCCGTGGGCCGCAGATGTACCCAAACGCCCAGCGCCCGCGGCGATCAGCTGATCGGGGCTTATCGCGTCCGCGGACCGCGTGCTCGGCGGCGGTCCGGAGTTGGGAAGTGGCCCTCCCGGGCGCGCGGGCCGTGGGCCGGGAAAGCTCGGGGCCCGGTGTCGTTCACGGGCTGCAGCGACGCGGGCCACTGCAGGTGGCGGGCTGTTCGCGCGTCACAACCTTGCTCTTGCATGGGTGGTTAGTGTCCCGTTACGGCAGTGTGACCGCTAACATAGAGCGTGAACTGAACGGATCAGAAGGCTGACGGCAGGGTCGTAGTTTTGTGGCAGATTTCCACAATCGCGTTTATTTCAACAGAACATTTGTTTGGGCCGAAAGATGATAGGCGAGAAGTGTTTTCGTGTAGCAGTTAAAACGGCTTCATGGTCGCAACAATTAAGTTCATGTTTGTAGTGATGAACTCCGTTTCACGGATTCTTACAGAGCTGAAACTCTTTTGGTTTTGTAGGAGCCCTTTCACATAATATGGATGTCTTGTTCCGCGTATTTGCGAGCTTGAAACCTATCTGTGTGCACTGCCCCTCACATCATTCGTGTAGCTTTCCTGCTTTCATGAAGTGTTTGACTACTAAACATGGCCCACCGTTTACTTTCGGGATAACGGATTTGGAAGGAAGGATCGAACATTTAATGCTATTTTGTAGTGCATTAAAGTAAAAAATGGGGGTACGTGACTGTGTTTGAGGCTGTCTGAAAACGCATTGCACTTTCATGACTATTTTTTTCGCAGCGTTTAAGATAATAATCATACTGATCATTTCGTGCCGGGAAAATGGTGGAAGATATACATCCTGTTGACCTGTGTGAACGTTAGCCGTCGTTTACATGGGACTTAATCATACCAGACGGAAAGGAACCGACCAAAATGCTGGCGCTGCGGAGAGTGTGAGAATGGGTGCAACAACCGACGAACCGAGTCTCACAAGCTCCTAGAAGTCCAGTTTGTTCTCAGCTCAAGCTCAAACACTGAGATTTCATTCTGAGTCGCCTTCAAGTGACGAAAGTAGCTGACGTCACCCGTAAAAAACAAACATCCTCCAGTGAAATAAACATGTCCATTGGCTGCCGATCCTTGCTAGCTGAGGACCCTGTGCACACAGGCGAAGCACGCTGCTTCCGTCTGTGACCGGGTCTTGTCTGCTGCCGATCTTGCGAGCTGAGCTCCCTGTGTGCTGACCAAGGGTGCTGGAAGCGAGAGGGGGAGGACAGCGGCCCTCCCAACTTTCCTTGAAATTCAAGATTGACCCTATGGGCGTTGACTGGAAAGAACTGGCCCAAAATGCCTCTTAGCCCCCCCCCCAACTGTGGAGGAGTTCCCCCGCTCCTGGTGCTGACCAGTGGAGTGCGCTTCCTTCGTCCTTGCTTGGTTCCACTGCCGCGTCCCTTTCTTTGATTCGAACTGAACATTCCCGTGAACAAACAGTTCATACTACGGCGAGAATGCTGCATGGAAAGAATGGACTAAACAGTGGGGTTTGTGTCCCCATTAATTTCGGAAAGGTTTTGCCCATGGCCCCCCTTCACGTTTTGAATTGCTGGTGAGACCAGCCTGAGCCATTTGTAGTATGGGTGCTCAGATGTTGTGACAATGCTCGAGATGGACTTCATGCAACGTACTTCACACAATGGACTTCAGAGACTTCACAATCAAACTGACAGCAGGTCATATGACAGTGGTCGCCGTGGCTGTGTGTCCAAACGTCGACTCAGCTTCCAGAACAGCTCTCAGTGCTGCTGTGAGTCTCTGCATCGACACAGCTCCGTGACAGCTGTCTCAATGCTGTCGTGGCCAGCAGTGTTGATTCAGCCCTCGTGACGAAGTAGCGAGTATTTGCGCAGCAGGCTAGGCTGTGCGCGCTGTCCCTTTGCATTGCCGCGCTGCAACAGGACCCAGTCCGTGACCTATCGATGCTGGCTGTAGGGTGACCGCAGGCGACATTTGCTGTTGCGGTATCCCTGCCCTTCGCCTGTATGGCGCCTCAGGCGGCCGGTACCCCCCCCCCCCCATCCGCTCGGCGGCCCCGCCCCGAGGCGACCAGAGCCGCTGGGCTGCTGGAGGGAGATAACCGCGCTTCCCCGGACCGGCCGGCCGAGCGGCGCCGCTGGCAGAGTCTGATTCGCCGCCGTATGGCATCCCCGCCCCCTCGCAGCAGAGCAACGCTGCGTAGCGTTTAGTTCGTTTCTTGGCCGCTGGTCGGCGCTAGTGGAAGATGGTTCATCCGTTGTTTAATGCAGAACGTTGCGTGTTTTCACATACGTGTAGCAACCTTTTGGGTAGGCCCAGTTTCGGACACTAGTTAGATGATGTTGCATAGAAAGAGACAGACCAGGATGGCTCTAGCCCTAACAGTTTTTAAAACATCCCTATACGGATGTGTTTTCACCAGTTCCCAAGCGATTGTGTACCTTCGCACACCTGCCTGCATCGATAACACAGATAGAGTCGCAACACAGCAGCTGCAGTCGCGGACAGGAGCACTGCATTGCCACTCAACAGGCGCTGCCGACGGAGCGGTCCGTGTCATCGCTTACGGTCACACGCGTCATGGTGTTAAACGGCCGGCCATTGGTGTCGGAAGCTTCTCGGCGGGACCTGTGAAAACCAGACAGCTTCCGCGAATTGTGCCTGGACTTGGGAGTGATCGCTAATGTGGTCAGGAATGAAGGCTTTCGGAAAATGGTGCCGACTATGGACGTAACATTGCTGTTTTCATTAAAGCCAATCAAAGTCGTTATTACCATGCGAATTTTTATACATCCCAGGAGGCACTGTAACATCTCCTGGTTTTGGAATAGTGTCCCAAGAAATACATGGCAAAGATAAGCTGCTGAAAATCTGTGGCGATTAAGAACGTTGTGATCAGTAGCTCGATCCAGCCCTGTGAACCGTGTTCAGCCGCAGTCCGCTGGAGAAGGCGCTGGCTTCTGCGTTCCCAAGACGGGTTTGGGTCGCCTCGGCGCTGCTGGTTGACATGCGGGTCAGCTGGTATTTGGCCAAAGAAGGTCATGCTGGCCATAACACGGTCGATCTTGTCTTTCGCAGCACGATCAACTTTCGCCTCGAATTCGGCCGTTACCTGGCATTGCACAGTCGGATGTGCAGAGTCAAATTAAATCAGGTCATATCATCAGATTCTGCCTACACGGACTCTGATCCGAACATCATTCACAGTAAATCATTCGGAGCAAATTCACAAAATGACATTTGCACACAAAGACGTAGCGAAGAGGACATGGGGGCCATTCCCCCCTGAGCCAAGCGGTGTACGCTAGATATTTAGCGATTTCGTAGGAATACAGAACCCGGACCACATATATGCTGCAAAAGCAAACATTATATGTTTTTCCTGCGCATTAAACATGAGGTCAGTTACAGAAAGTCAATTGCATGTTACTTTTTCCTGTAAATTTCATCATACTCCCGTGGCATATGACAAAATTTGATATCCCCCTCCTGAGCCATCCCCTTCTGAGAAAAATCCTGGCTACGTGCTTGGTTGCACATTCCAAAGAACAAAAGAAAATGCAAAGAATTACAGATGTGACACGCTAAAGTAGATAATAATATAAACGATTCGACATACCCATAAGGAAAATTATTAAATCTGCCTCAGCTATGCAGCTAAACTATGAGAAGGGCAAAAGCTCCATCAGTGCTAAGTATATGGAACCGATGAACGTTACGTGAAACGAATTGACACAAAATCGTTGTTCATCTTCCAGACATTTTGAAAAAGTTATTTTCTTGGCGCCTGCTGAAATGAGAAAAATCCATCCTTCTTAGCAAAGGGACCTTGGATAGCAACGGCATTAATCGCCACGTGTTCGGAAACTTGTTAACCATATCCATATACGAGCTCACCAATTTTGCCTCAATGTGAGGAAACCAGAACTGAAAAAGAACGTTTGCGGGTATGGTTTTGGCAGTATGTTTGCGCGGGCACCTGCAAAAAGGCGATAAAACTCGACCATTGGGTGTGGTATTGTCCCCGTTCGGGTACGCTGTTTGCGGTAGAGAACACATCAGTTGCAAATGAAGATGAGTGCTGATATAAGGAGTCAACAGGATCGTGTTCTGAAGCAGAGATTTGTTTACCGAACGTTTTTTGTCTTCGCCGACGAGGGAAACCTGCCTCGACCGGATTGCAGAGCAAAAAGTAGCTTTGTTTGAGCGGTCGTTTTCGTCCCAGCTGCAGGCGAGGACCCTCGCCGCTCTTAAAAGGAGCGCTTGCTCGAATCAAGGGAAGTCCAATGATTTAACTCCTAAGAACGAGGAAAATTAGGTGGGGATCCGGCAACGCGTCACTGCGCGACCGGAGCGGTCTTCTGTGATCTAGAGAGCGATAAGTCAGAAGCGATTTATTTTTATCCAGGCACACGTGGTTCAGGATTATTAATTTTCCTGAGCGATAACTCTGGCAACATCAGCCGGTTTTCCCACAGAACAGCTTCTGATACTGTTTCTGAGGAAGCACGGCCTGCCATGACCTTGCAAGATCGACATTTTTTGACCGAAGTGTCGGCACGCTCGGCTTGCCGTATCAGATGTCTCGATGTCTCGAAGTGAATTGCCGAACGGTCGAGGAGTGAACGCGTGCTGGAGCCGGCGGTGAAGTGTTTCCGACGTTGGCGGACCTGTGAAAGATCACGACTGCCACTGACTCGTGCGCGAAACGTGGCGAAACTCTCGGGGTTACGGCGGAGACAGGTAGCGGCACGCAGCGACCGTAACGTTCCTGCCTGTCCCCACTGTTCTCGAGAGGACGAGACGCAGGTCACCGGGAAGGGGAACCTGCGCTATCAGGCTCCAACCTGAGCCCCGCGGCTCAGTGAGCTTTAGACACCGGACTTCTTGGCTCCCTTTTCCGAGACAGCAGAAGTCCCCGATTGTGTGAAGCTTCCGATGTGTCACACGAAGGTGTTTGACCGAGCAATGCCACGGTGGTTTTCACATATTTTTACTAACATTTGCGCACATCTCCATAACCTCCAGCTGGTCATCATGCACGTGAGAACCAGAGAACAAAACCAGAGACCCGGACAGAGTTAAAGATGAATCCACGGACGGGGCTGTGACGCGTTGCAAATCTAGCAATATTCGAGGGTTGTTATACGGCTTCCCATGCTGTCAGTCGAGTCGTCTGAAGCCTCTGGATGGGCAAGAAAGGTGTCGTAAATCTCCTTCACATAGTGAGAGCTGCGGAGCCCAAGAACGACCTGCGCAAGTGGAGCTGCAGTGCCGTCTGGTCCTGAGGAAGACGAAGTGAAAAAGAACGCACTTCAATGACGTTACTCAGTGTTTCATCCATTTCATTTATTGATAAAGTTTCGGGCAAATTTTCGCGGGTTATGACGCGAAGAGAAGCCAAATGTTGCCAGAATTCAATCCAGTCTTCCGCTGTCCTGGTCTACAACGTCTACACTTACTGGCCAGGGATGTCGTTTTTTGTAAATAATGGGGGGGGGGGTGAGCCCAGGGCCCAACAAGTTAACCTCCCCCGGAATGTGGACTCCTCAACGGAATTAGGCCACTTTATTTTGGCCAACTCAATTTTGGAGTTCTTTTGTCGCCATTTATGAAGCGGAAAATGGCATATCTCCTCGTGTATGTATACACTCAGGATTTATAGCTTTCTGAGCGATATCTCGGGCAACATCAGCCGGTTTTCCCACAGAACAACTTCTGATACGGTTTCTGAGAAGAGCGCCGCGTGCCGTGAGCTTGCAAGCTCAACGTTTCGCAACCGAAATGTCTGCACGCTCGGCTTGGCCGCCGTGATGTCTTGTAGTGAACTAACGAACAAATATATATATATATATATATATATATATATCGATGAATGGATAGCTGGATATACATATCCACCTATAGCATAGTACCTCCTTGTATATATATATATATATATATATATATATATATATATATATATATATATATATATAATGAACATATATCGATAAACAGATTGGTGGATACAAATATAGACTACTAATTTCTTTGCTTAGATAGACAAGATTTAGATGGATACGTTATGTAGATATCTGTACCATAAGTCTGTTGTAATAATTTCATGATTCTTGGTTGTTTGTACACAATTGTGATTTAATATTTGTTCCCTCTCCAAAAAAGGTAAGGCCCAGAGCAACGTTGTTACAAACACTTCTAGGCGTACAGGAAACAACGCCCCTGAACTCTGTGTCCCGTCATACCACAAAATTTGTCACTTTCTGTTTTCTAAATGTTTGAATCATTTCATGCGTATTCCATACTTTCTGCATATCTGTTATCTATCGGTCGTTGTTTTTTGTTATTATGGCCTACTTCCCTTGTGAAAACCGGCATAAAATATTGGAGGGGACGAAATAAGCTTTGGAGGGGCCAAGATCAGTGTTGGGTGGGCCATGGTCCCTCGAACAGAATGCAAATTGACACCCCTGAAACTGGCTCTTTTAACAATCGTGACGTTGTCGCGTTCTCCGTCTACACACGGGACGAGCTCTCCGACAGTACTGACTCCTCTAACAACAGACAGCCGTCCGAGCCGGTCCTGCGGACACCGCCAGCTCGGGCAGCCGTGCTGACTGCGCAGAGCTCGGCAGCAGCGGCCGTCCTGCGCGCCCGCCCGCTGCATCATCGCGCCAGAGATCGCCGCCGCGGCGGAAGCATTCATCCGCCCAATCACGGCCGCTGCGGCTGTCCGCTCGCGCGGCGGAAACGAGGCCGGCAAATTCCGAACACAGCCGGCCGGACATCGCCGCGCGGGGCGAAAAACATTCCGGCGTCCGCGCGACAAAGCCGCGGTGACGCCGGCGACCTTTGTCACGCGAGCAAAACAGCGGCGCCGCCGTGCCGTGTCGGGGACGCGCTGCTGCGGAGGCGGGGCTGCCCCGGCCCGGCCGCACTGCGCAGCGCCCGGCGGGGATCGAGAGTCGAGCGGCGCGGCCGCTGGGGCCGCAGCTGAGCTGGGCCGTGTCTGGAGTATGGACAGAGGGACTGCTGACGCGGCATCTGTTTGCGGTCCGCATTTGACACGTCGTGACTCATGCACGCCGGGCCGGTCACGAGCTCGGCGTTGGCACCGATCGCGTTGGGAATGCTGCCATCCTGCGCAGCGTTGATGGCTCGGGCCATGTGTTGTGTGATGTTGAGCGGCTGACTGCGGGGTCCGTGTGGTCTGTAAGCCCTCTGCCCTTTTCTGCGTGGTCCGTGTGTTGACAGGCGGTGAACGGCACACCGCGCTGTCCGTGTGTTCTGTACGAACGCTGGTCTGTTCTGCGCGCACTGCTCGGTTTGTGTGTTCTGTAAGCGCACTGTTCTGCTTCTGCTCACTGCTCGGTTCGTGTGTTCTGCGCTCACTGCTCGGTTCGTGTGCTCCATAAGTTCACTGTTCTGCTCCTGCCCACAGCTCGGTTCGTGTGTTCTGTAGAGCGCGCTGCCCGGTTCTGCGCTCACTGCTCGGTCCTTGTGTCCACAGATGGCGAGCGGCGGCTCCGGCTGTTGTTGAGTTTCGCCGTCGGAGGGTTATTGGGAGATGTCTTTCTCCACCTGCTGCCGGAGGCCATGCGGCACACACAGAGTAAGGCGGCAGACAAACGATCCTTCGCGACGAATGTCATGAGTACTTCTCCGTGAGGGGAATGAGATTCACTGACAAACGCCGACGTTCGAAGCATTGCGCAGTTGCATAGGTATATGCTGCCGTTTTCCTCAGTACATCCGTGCAGCTGCGAATCCATTCACGCACAAATAGGCACGTAGCCAGAATTTGGGGGGGGGGGGCAAATGTCAAATTTTGTTATATACCACTGGCATATGACTAAGCTTATAGGAAAAAGGAAGGACTTTACGTAATTTACCTCATATTTAACCCACAGGAATACACGTAATGTTTGTTTCCGCAACATATATATGATCACTATTCCGTATTCGTGCGAAATCGCTCTATATCTAGCGTAGACCGGCTTGGTTCAGGGGGGGGGCATGGACCCCATGCTTTGGCTACGTCCCTGTTCACCAGACATTGAGCGAAACGTAACGAAAACGTGTTGGCGCGCACTCAATGATACAGTCCTACGATTTCCCTAAATATGTCTCAGCACTGCCACGTCTCAGTATGACCTTGGGTCTCATTGCTGATGCATGTCGCGGTATCACCGTATAGCTTGTTATTGTTGCCGTAAGTTTCGGTGCTCCTGTTTCCCTGAGAGCAGCCGTGCTTCTCGGTACTTCCCCAGCTCTCAGTATCGCCGTGTGCCACAGTATCACCGTGTGTCTCAGTACCGCTGTGTGTCCCAGTACCGCTGGGTGCATCAATACCGCTGTGTGTTTCACTACCACCATGCGTCTCAGTAACAGGGGTGTAGGCTCGGTTCAAAAATTGGAGGTGGGGAAAGCTGATTGAAATCCACCAAAACTAGGTAAGGCGTGGGATAAAAATCACCTTTTTCGGGCGTTGCTCTGCAAGCAACACCACAAATCCCTTTTTTTAGACTTCAGAATTGAAGAAATTATGTCGGCAATGGGAAATATCTATTTTATACCTTAAAAATTAGGGGACAAACCACCACTTTTGGAAAACTGCGGGGACATGTCCCCCGCAGCCTCCGCGTAGATTGCGCCTATGCTCAGTGCCTTAGTGTGTCAGTACCGTCGTGTGTCTCAGCCCCTCCGTCTGTCTCAGTCCCTCAGTGTGTCGCAGCACCGCCGTATGTCTCAGTACCTCAGTGTGTCTCAGTCCCGCCGCGTGTTTCAGTCCCGCCGTGTGTCTCAGTTCCGCCGTGTGTCTCAGTACCTCATTGTGTCTCAGTACCGTCGTGTGTCGCAGTACCGCCGTGTGTCGCAGTACCGCCGTGTGTCTCAGTCCCTCAGTGTGTCGCAGTACCGCCGTGTGTCTCAGTACCTCAGTGTGTCTCAGTACCGCCGTGTGTCGCAGTACCGCCGTGTGTCTCAGTCCCTCAGTGTGTCGCAGTACCGCCGATTGTCGCAATACCGCCGTGTGTCTCAGTACCTCCATGAGTCTCAGTACCGCCGTATGTCTCAGTACCTCATTGTGTCGCAGCACCTCAGTGTGTCTCAGTACCGCCGATTGTCGCAATACCGCCGTGTGTCTCAGTACCTCCATGAGTCTCAGTACCGCCGTATGTCTCAGTACCTCATTGTGTCGCAGCACCTCAGTGTGTCTCAGTACCGCCGTGTGTCTCAGTCCCTCAGTGTGTCGCAGTACCGCCGTTTGTCTCAGTCCCTCAGTGTGTCGCAGTACCGCCGTGCGTCTCAGTACGGGCGTGGTCTCAGCGCCGCCCGGCGTCTCAACACCCCAGCGTGTCTCAGACGTCGCGGGCTCTGCTGCAGGCGAGTCGGAGCAGATCCGAGTCGGCCTCTGGGTGATCGCCGGCGTCTTCTTCTTCGTCCTGCTGGAGATGGTGTTCAGCCAGACCGTGTCGGAGGCGGAGGAGCCGGCCGAGCCGGCCGCGTCGCCGCAGCCGCAGCGGCCGCCGGCCGACGCCGGCGCCGCGTTGAGGAGGCGCCACCAGCCGGTGGCAGAGCACGCGACCACGAACGGCACGGTCACGGGCGCGGCGGCCGCCCCGACCGCCGCCGTCGAGAGGCCGCCCGTCAAACAGGTGCGTACGGCCGCCGCCGCGAGACAGCCACGGCTGGTGGCTGCGACAGAGCGGAGAGGAAACGACGGCGGACGGGTCTGATACGACAGAGAGGCGGCGACGGCACACGGGTCTGATGCAGCCGAGGGAAGCGAAGGCTGACGGCTTTGATATAGCGGAGAGGCAGTGATGACTGGCGGGTCAGACGCGGCGGAGAGGTCAGAGAAAACTGGTAGCCGGGTCTCGCGGGGAGGTCGCGAGGACTGAGAGACGATGCACCTGAGAGTCACTGGAGGGCTCAGGTAAGGCAGATTACATTTTCACTTCGTGTGCAATACGTAATACTGTGTTAAGACGGGCTCCTCACCAGGTGGCCGGGTACCTGAACCTGTTGGCCAACAGCGTGGATAACTTCACGCACGGCCTGGCCATCGGCGGCAGCTTCCTGGCCAGCACCAGGATCGGCCTGCTGACCACGTTCGCCATCCTGATCCACGAAGTGCCGCACGAGGTCGGAGACTTCGCCATTCTCCTCAAGTCCGGTGAGTGGTGGAGACTGCCGCCCGAGACCGGAGGTCCGTCAGCTACGGTCTTAGAACTCCCGAACACGGGACTTTCTTGTAGGCTAGGCGGGGAGGAGGGCCACCATTGGGAACCTTCGTTGAGCAGGGGGCAAACGGCCCTGTGAATGCCGGTCTGGGTGATGTGAGGCGTGAACACGGGGCTCTTGAGTTTACGTATCTGCTTTTCCACTCCTGAGCCAGATAGTGGGCGCAGCTGACTGTTCTTCGTTGTTTGGGCGATACAGTGAACTCAGCCGACTCCTGCAATGGTCACCTGTAACCTGAGATGTGTACTGCACAGGGATCGAGTATGTGAAGATGTGATGTTCAGATGCTACGCGATGATGACGATCATAACGCATGCGTGTCACCGCAGGCTTTGGCCGGTGGGAAGCGGCTAAGGCGCAGCTGGCGACGGCTACGCTGGGCGTGGTTGGTGCTGTCAGCGCCCTCCTGGCCGACGACCCCAAAGCGTTAGGTAAGAGAAAACGCCGAGACGTGGCTTAACATGCGACCAGCAGACATAATCCAATCACGACGTACCATGTGTCAGCGTTGACCCTGCGTCTAATCGCTGATCATTCGAGTGCTGCTTGAAATTGCTTGCACCAACTTACATAACATGCCTAAGACCTGGGATAGGGGTCGTCCTTCTCCTCCCGGGAGTTTCACAGCACGCCGTCGGGGGGGGGGGGGCGACAGTTCATGGTTAATGATAAAGTTCTTGAAAACCCAGAAGTCTCAGTTACAGTTACAGCTGTCATTGTAGGTACTGATCGGTTGCAAGCACAGATATGCGAGAGATATGAAAATTTCCCAGTCTTAGGACGGATGAAAGGAATGCGCATTCGCTTCATGGCAACCCAACCTGAATAGAAAGGGGAAACGATGTCACGCCATGGACTCCCAAACCCCTTGCCAAATGGATGCAAGTTTGAATAGTTAAAACCACCGAAGGATGAAAAAGTCCGGAAAGATTAAAAACAGTCTGAAGCCACAATAAGGTTCGGGTCGCGGCGGTTTATTTGCGTTTTTCCCTTTGTAAAATGGCGCCGATTTGCAAGAAAATGTGTAAGAAAGGCAAAATGGTACCAGAACGTTTTTGTTGTTGTACCATTCACGCTGTCAATGGCTAAACATGCTTTTAAAAACATGTTATTGAGTAGCACACGGAGTCATGTAAGATCATACAAATGATAGGGTCGTATCTGACGGAACGCAAGATGTAACATGTGACCGATTAGGCGATGGGGTTGATTACGCTGAGTACCAGAACGGCCTAGGCCGTTTAATCACCTATCGTGCAAGGGTGTCCTTGAGTCTGTTATATAGCAGCTTATATAACCCGCGTACATAACCTGATAGGCGAAGCATCCCTCCGCCACTCTTAGAGCTCAGAAAAAACAGTGATATGGACAGCTAATACAGATGTGAAGATGAACGCAATGCAGATTGAAAGCTAGTGTATTTTCCTATTTTTTTTTATATTTTTGAGGAATTGGGATAATATCAGTGTTCGCTTGCTTCCATTTTAAGGGCTAAGAGGTCAAACCGGGTCACACCATAAACTTGTAACCGTTTGAGGAGCGTGGGCGTGGATTCTGATTTGCAGATCTCATGACAGACATTCGAGTACGCTCTAGGCAGGCTTCGAAGTCTCGGAAAGTCTTGCAACGTGTCGGCGCTCTTAAAAAGTTTCCGGAGGAGCTGGTCAAAAGATGCTTTATTACCGCATCCACGTTGTCACCATTTGAAGACAGCACAGACCAAGTGAATATATCAGTTCACTGTGTAACAGAGCACTTCACATCCTTACCAAAGCCAAAAAACCCATTAGGATCCTTTGACTAAGTGGTTGGTCTGCGAATGAACCTGGGAGTTAATGGTGCGTCAAATAGGGCTCGTAACCACTAGCACGCAACTTCTGTTGCCTTTGGGGGTCTGGTAAAACTGTGGGAATGGTAATGGGCTGGTTGCGTTGGACCGACTGACTTCTCCAGACGGACCAGCTGAAGAGTCCGCGTGTAGAAGTGGTGCGATGTTGTCCGTGTGCTGCTGCGTTGCCGGCCGACAACCGATGAATATCTTATCGGTCGACGGCGAGCGTAAGCCTTTCGGCCGGCGAGAGCAGGCGATATGGAGGACTTTTCCGTCTGCGGCACCGGATGTATGCTATCAGACCACCGTGCTCAAGATTACATCCTCTTGGACTTGATCCTGCTGTTCACACAGGTCGAACCACTGGACGCTGGGAAGGTGAAGGGGGGGGGGGGCGCAGCTTGCGTGTGGCTGCTAAGAACGGGAGCCATTTGTGACAATCCACCTTTGGTCGGAGGCCCACATGCCTCTCACTTGGTCGGTGACGATGTGTGGTCTGCCCGACAGGGGACCGCACCGCCTGGATCCTGCCGTTCACCGCCGGCGGCTTCATCCACATCGCGCTGGGCAACGTGCTGCCGGAGGTCTGCAAGGAGCGGGAGCCGCTCCAGTGCCTGAAGCAGGGCGGCTGCATGCTGGCCGGCGTGCTCATCATGCTGGCCGTCACGGTGGCCTTTGAGCACTAGCCGGAAAGCCTCGCGTCGTGCCGCCGTGCCCTGGTGGGGTGTGCTCATGCGTGTGTGGGGAGGGGTCCACATTATACCGGCGGTCGGCCTCCACTGGACGCCGAGCGCTACCGCCGCCCCGGTGTGCTTGTGTGAGGCCGACCGCCGCCGCCGCTGCCCCATGTGTCTCTCCAGTGAGCGGTGGAGCGGGCCGCGGTCGGCCTGCCGGGTTCTAGCTGTGATGACGTCGCGGCCGGAGATGACCTCCCGACGCCGGCCGGTTGACTGGCTGACACCCCTAGGGGCGTGTCTTGTATCGGTACAGGCCAGTCAGCCTCCGTCTGGGAAAGTTTGCCACCTGTTATAGGGGCACTATCCTACGTGCTCGAAATTGCTTAAGAGAACCACGGGTACCTCGAGGGTCCTTGTGGCAGACCATTCATTCAGATGCTGTATTCCACAGCAGCCAATGGACTACAGTCCAGTGCGAAAGGATTAGGATGTAAGAAGCAAATCCTGTCTGATTGCAAAACTTCATGCTCTTCGTTTCTGCTAGATGGCGAAGTTTGCCGGTCCAGTGGTAATGAAATTGGACTGTGTGCTTCAGCGGCACACTTTTAGAAGAAATGGTTTCATTGTGTCGTCGGCTGTTTGAGTAGGAAAGATGCAACCATGCTGTGATCAAACTTGTTGTATTTGAGCTTGAACGATTTATGAACTGCGTCCAGTCATTTGCCTCGTGAAGAGGGTAAAATCATATGCCACGACAGCAAGAAGTAACAATCAATAAAGCACTGGGAGCTTTTATTAACAAAACATTGATTACAGTGAGTTGTTTTCTTGGAACAAGAGAACCGGGAAGACGAAAGCAGAAATAGAAGCTTCGTTAGAAAGAGAGTTCAAGAGGATCCTGACACTAATTTTATGTGATCCTTACCTTTCTTTCCTAATTCTTCTGCCGGTCTGTCGGCGCAGTTTATCATGGCTGCAGTGCCTCCAGATAACTTGTCCAAATTCACCTTGCGCCCATTTCCCGTCTGCCCAATACATCACATCACATCACAGCCTCACATCCTTGCCGCAAGTTCATCCTTGCCCATATAATCCGTTTCTTTTAACCCCCGTATTCCTTCCACTTGTCCATTGCGACAGATGCTTTAATATCCTCGGTGTCCTGAGGATGAACTTGAATGTGAATGCAGTGCAGTGCAATGCAATGCAATAAGCAAGGATGCGTCCCAAACCATGAAGTTTTAAGCCAATAGGGTGATAATTCTGGTGACTTCAGGACCGTATCCCTTGGCTGTCACGAACCAAAAATCGTTAAATACACAAAACTTCGGTAACCAACAAACTAGATGGGTCCCAAATGTATACCACCTTAGTTTTAGCGATGACATCGATATTCTATGCGCTGTGAATTGGCAATGGCGACATTTCCAGGCTGGCTGTTGGGTATTGCAGTGCGACCATCCTGTGCCACATTCTCAAGCGAAGTCAAATAAACGCGACTGTCACGAACCAGGGAATTTTTATTTTACATAAAGTGGGTGGATTACATCCTGCTCAGTGTTGATACTTCATTCTTGTTTTTCTTCTTAACCAAAGCTACCGGTGATATTGTTCAGAAAAACGCTTGTACCCCTATCAGACGGCCGGCCGCCACGATGAACGGATGCTCTGCACAATTTATGGAACATTTCAAAGTGGGTGTGTGGTCAGAGGATTTACCCTCTTCGAAACGTTTTCTTCATGTAACACTGAAAATAAAATGTCCCAAACCAGAAAATGTGGAAGACATCTCGATTCAGACCATCCATCTCCAGGCCCAACATTTTCTTGATCTATGCAGTGAGACGAAACGTCAGTGGGGACTGTCGCCAAAACTGATCCTTTCGGAAAACCTGGTCCATCCTTGCCGGATGATGTCCGATACGTTTCTGTTCATCAAGTGCTCTTAAATGCCAAAACCAAATTAAACCACACATTCATAATGTCATCCTTATTTTGTTTAATAATGTAGTCAACTCGACTAACCTGAACGTCTCCCAGCAAGTCCAAACCGAATATTTTCTATTTTCCCAAAGTCCTAAAGCTGAACTTAAAGCTTCGTCCGCAATACAACAGTCTAGTCTTTACCATCAGCTGAACCACCATTGCAATCTTGTTTGCGATCCAGGCAGACCATGGTTCCACTGCGGCGCGGGAGAGACAAAAGGGATAACGCTGTCTGGGAGGTGAGGTAAGTAAAACTGTGGTTAACATGTCGCGTAATTAGGCGGAATCATGCGACTCTTTTCCCAAGGCAAAATCGCAACGCCGCTTCTGACACATTTCCACGTAACGGATATGATTGGAAGGCAGTTCTGTTCGCAATATTCGAGAAATTCAAAGTTGGAACAGCATAATGGAATCGTTGTAGTGACCAAACATTATTTTCGTACATGCAGTAATTTCCATGGCAAGAGAATCTCAAGGCAAAAACATCATGAGCAACATTATGTAGCAGTAATGTGGGAACTCCGCAGTGGGGGGAGGTATTAGCGCAGCCCTCCCACTTTTCATCACCAGGGGCGCAGCCAGGGTTTTCTATAGGGGGAGGGGAACGGATCTCATTGTGAACTGAAATCATACGCAGACCGCCTGCCAGGAATACGATGTGCAATGGTTTTCGCAAAACATGCGGGTCTTAGGGGTGGGGGGGGGGGCGCCCCGGGCCCGCTTAGCTGCGCCTGTGCTCGCAACTCCAGAAGTCCACATAGTTACCAAGCCATATTGGTACCAAAAGATGCGCAGTTAAGAAATAACTCAACCGAAGGCATTTAGTGTCTTGGCAACATCACAGCTCTCCCGTAATAATCTAAGGCTCTCCCATAATAATCAGTCACCCACCGTCTCAACAAGCACGAGATTCAAGCACGGAGCATCTCAGCGAGACAGATCAAGGCCAACGTAAAAGCGATGACGGTTGACAAGCACACCGCGAAAAATACCTCATTGAAAAGCCTATCAAAACGTGGCCGTCTCGAAACTCGAAATAAGACAAGACGGTATTGGAACGGGACAGGGAGGTGGACTCGGACTGAACAACAACAGACATGAGTGCCTGGGAAGGAACAGGGACATACAAGGAAAGCTAGGGATAGTGCACAGATATGGAGGACCTGAATGGGGTAGGGAGAAAGACAGAGACCCACGAAACGGGCTTAGAAGGACAGTTAGGACAGAACGGTGAAAAGGGACTGGGCTGGGAAAGGGACAAGCAAGGGATGGAGGCGGGACAGGGGCAAGTAAGGGTATAGGGCTGTCAATTGCCGTTTGAATGAGCCGAATCGTGCGGTTGGTTCTGGAGATAAACAGGGCCTGGGTGTTCAAGCCCCCTCCCCCCAGTCTGTCGAAGATGATGAAATGCCCCAGTCAGTGCCGGGTCAATGGCCTCGTCCAATATCCCATCATTGCGCCAGTCCGTTTCAGTCCATATTGGCTTCTATCCCATCCTTGCTCCGCTTTCTGCCTCTCCCCCTCCCGATTCTATCCCAGTCTACTCCTTTTCCCCGTCCCGTTACAGTCCTTCTTCCTCGTGTCTATTTCGTATTGTTCCCCTGCCTTCCACTTATCTCTGTCTCAGTTCGGTTCCTGTCCTCTTACTTGTCCCTATCCCGTCTCCTTGACTTTACTTGTCCCTATCCCGTCTCCTTGACTTTACTTGTCCCTATCCCGTCTCCTTGACTTTACTTGTCCCTTTCCCGTCCCAGGTCTTTTTCATCATACCGTCCCAAAATTACTCGACCTTTCCACGCCCGTCCTGTCACAGTTCTCATCTCCCTCCCTACCAGAGATGTCGATTTTTGGAAATGATTGGGGAGGCCGAACTGAGGGCCCGATAAACTGGCCTTCCCTTAAATAATGTGGGTTTCTCAACGGATTTAGCCCACGTATTTTGTCCAACGGGGAATTACAAGTTTTTTTGCTTACTATTTATCGAATAAAAAATACATTTACATCCTTTGGAATGATATATATATATATATATATATATATATATATATATATATATATATATATATATATAGAATGGTAGAAACGTCTCTTTGGACTTTATTCTTTCTGCCTATCTCTTATCTATTGCAGCAGCTCTTTTCTTTGTAATTACTCGTTACAAATGGTGGTAAATGTAATTTTTCATTTCAACGAGTAATAACGACAAGAGCGGCCGCAGTAGATAAGAGATAGGCAGAAAGTAAGGAATAAAGTCCAAAGCTTTATTCTTTACTTTCTGTCTATCTCTTATCTATTGCGGCCGTTCTTTTCGTTATTATTAATCGTTTCCCTGTAACACGTGCATTGGAAAGGGGTTTCGTGCTAACGCGCACTGGAAGGGGGTGGGCCAAAAAGAGTGTCCCCCTCCGATCTCGGCAACGGAAAGAGCTAGGGACATGAAACTGCGTGGACAGGGTTGGACTATAAAGATGTACGTTGTGTGCAATTTTTATGACCCTAGGTCAATATCTTCAAGGACAAATGGGGTCGAAAAGGTCAACTGTTGACACTTTCTCGGCCCGTACAGGCCGTTTTGTGCAAATTTCCGAACGAAACGGGAAAAGGGTGTTTGTTTGGTCGTTAAAACGTGGAATACGACAATATCCATCCATTTGGCGTCTTGACTGAGGATTTCGGGTCGAGGTCAAGTCAGGTCATTGACGTACTGCGTCATTTTTTCATTTTTTACAGACCATATTTCGAACAACACGGGATAGCTTGAGTATAAATAAGGGTGCAACGCGTACGTTTTGGCGTATTTTCAGTGAAGGTAGCCAACATTGATACATTTGGTCACTTCCAGCCTTTATATTGATGTGCATAGGTATATGTATACATGTATATACATGTGAGTATCAGTGTGCCAGACGTGTTTTAAAAGGGTCTTTGAATGCATGTTTCATACAAATCGACATATTGCAAAGTAAATCTGGACCAGGTAAAAAAAAAGTTGCCCTTGATCTTTGATGACCTTGGCCTGAAATGACCCTGATGTATATGTAAGCGTATCCATATGCCCAAACGTGTTTTTCTTAGGGTCTTTGAATGCATATTTCTTACGAATCGACATCTCGAAAAGCAGATCTGGGCCAGGACACAATATATTTGACCTTTACCTTAAATGACCTTGACCTTTACTGACCCTGGTATTTGTAAGCGTATCGATGTGCGCACACATCGATATTGTTTTTATTATGGTTTTTAAATGCATATTTCATACAAACCGACTTGTGGCAAAGCAAACCTGGATCAGGTCACAAGCTGTTTGACCGTGACCTTTGGTGACCTTGACCTTTATAGACCCTGACTTTGGTCTTGGTACATCCATCACTTGTTCCCAAATGACGTCGCGTGATTGTGTTCAAACGGTCATCGTAGGAAGAGCGCTGGTTCTTTCACCAAGTTCCCATTTGTCAGCAACAACCGTCGTTTTCGTTATGTTTGCCTGACTTCAAATGCTTGAGACTTCAAAAATTTTTGGCCGATTTTCGATTTTTTTAGCGTCATTCGACGAGCTATTCAATTTCCATAAATGTCACAAAGTAGCAGCAGTCAGCTTCGATCCGTTCTCGAGATGCTCAAGAAAAACAGTGGGGGGGGGGGGCACAAAAAGGCCCCCTTCCAGTGCGCGTGTTAAAGCCGGCAGAAAATATTGGAGGGTCCAAAACCAACACTGAATGGGCCCAAATCAACGCTGGATGGGCCAGGGCCCCCTCAGAGGAATACAGATCGACACCCCTCTTCCGCACCCCATACAGATCTTCCATATCTCTGTACTGGCCCTGTTTTCCTTCTCTGTCCCTCTTCCTTTGCATTTTTGTCATCACTCATTTTTGTCATATGCCATTGTCATATGACAAAAATAACATAGCCCCCCTCTCCTTGAGGTAATTCTGACTACGTGCCTGTCCTCATTCGCGACAATGTCGGCCGCCCGTTGCCCGCAGGCACTCATCATATGCGCATGGGAAAAGGAGGGCCAGTGACAGCCTGATGGACGAGATTCACAGCTTTGTTATCGTGAACACGGCCTGATTTACTTCGTCTACGGCAGTGGGACCCCAAGCGAACGCAAGGCAGGATGGCGTTCTTGAAGCACTGGTGGACAACGGACTATGCTGAAGACATCTTTACATATTTCTTATGGAAGGAAAAAAACACACTTTGCTTCCGAGGCAGATCTCCTCAGGTGAGCCCGCAGCGCCCGAGATGTGATAACCGCAACGGCTTTTGGTCTTAAACCAATCGTTTTCATGGTCGCCACGATGTTGTTGTTGACTCGTTTTTTTGTGTAGAGCGGCTCAGTCGGTACATATTGTCAAGATTGAGTGGTTATTCGTCTCGGTGATGTTTAAAAACGATCATGTAGTCTGTCATTGACGGATTAAGCTGCATCCCTAGCAGCAATTGGGATGTGCGCCATACGTTATTTGACAGCGATGTTTGGCGTTGATGTATCATGTGAGATCAGCATCTTATCATTGCAACATTTTATGAGGTCACGCCTTTATCTTTGGCGACATGGAAATGAGATGCCGTAAAAGTCCATCAGTCGCCCTTTGCCCTGACCTTGGGCTAAATGTGAAGGCGGCCATTTGGTGGGCAAAACTATGTTTTATCGTGTGGTGTTAAATCCGCGTTTCTCCGTGACCTCGAGATGAACGGTATGGACGTGCCTGTTCGTCATTCCATCATATATTTTGATGGCAGCCAAAATGGTTGGGTCGCCATTTGGCACACAAATACAGACCGCGTCGTTTCCTACTATTTTTCTCCAAAGACCTCATAAAACATTTCATTGTTGCAGTTGCGGTCGCTCGAACGCTAGCTGGAACGGTCGCCACTTTCGGGAACTGTCTTAGTGTGATTGTTGACCCGTGCGCCGAAAAGATTTTCGAGGACGGAACTCTTGGTGCTTGCCCGTGTTGAAATGAGACGGTGTCGAAGGGTGCCAGTGGTGATTTTATTTCGACATTGTACCTTGTTCTAGCGAGGTCTCACTGTTATGTAGAACAGGTTCACGCTCGTCTTTTGGCATCAGATTTGCTCACACCAACAGTAAGTATACTTAAAGTAGCTGAGGTGAAGGCAAGCTAAATGGTATTTGACCATGCTATGCGGCCTTTACTGAATTTCGAATGCCACCAATGGGAAGAGCAAGGTGAGGACCATCCTTTTGGGTGCTAGATTTGCCTTTCCGTCATTGGCCATATCGAAATAATGTGACATGTGACATGACAGCGCGCCAAGCGTAATTTGACTTCAGCGATTGACTATCGGAAAGGTAAAGTACGTTTTATTTAGGGAAAAGTATGGCATGTCCGTGTGATATGAGATTCACATTTTATCTTGTCTGACTGATACAGGGTTGTTAAGAAGGCGCCAAACGTCTTTTGACATTGGGCTTTAACCTTGATGTAACTATATTCGCCCATTTCAATTTCAGGTTTGATTAAAAGTACACCATTCGGTAAGGAACGTTGAAGTGGTTTATTTCGTACTAAATTTGGTTCTTTCCCTTGGATTGTACCAGAACGAGAATCTGAGGGAAAGCAACCAAACTGATTTGACCTCGTATATTTACCTTTATCAGGGCATGAAAATGAACATTCTGATTGAGGACGTTGAGCCGCGTTGTTCGGTGTATTAGTTTCGTTCCTACAAGCGCAGTATAACGGGAGCTGTCTGTTGTAATAATGGCCGCTACTTGAGCGTACGATCATTAAAAAGGCCCACTTGTGCTGCGCTCGTGACCTGTCCGTGTCCTGCGCGGCCGTGTTTGTGGGGCAGCTGGACGAGCGGCGCCGCCTGGTGGACATGATCCGCCTGCTGGGCGAGCGGCTGCGGCTGGCCAACACCTCGGTCCACCTGGCCGTGCGGCTGCTGGACCTCTTCATGGACAACCACCGAGTGGAGAGGGCCCACCTGAGTCTGGTGGCGCTTGGCTGCCTGCTGCTGGCCAGTCAGTGAGCCGCGCCGTCCGGAGGCGCCGCCGTCCGCCCACTAACCCGCCGCCGCCGCCGCCGCGCCAGTAATGTGGCGGCGCTCCGAGACGCACGGCGCGGCGGCGCCGTAGTTCCGGAGGCACGTCACGCGTTCCGTCGTGGCGTATCGCGACAGGACGTGCGGTGCTCTTCTCCCCTTAGGAAGTGGGTTAGTCCGACGTCTGGGTGCCGGTCTGCTGCCTGTTCAGTAGAAGTTTGGCCGCATCATGACGTCCAAGAAGGTTCAGCCGTCGAACTGTTGAATGGTCAGTCCTTGTGGAGCTTCGTAGCGGACAACCGCGGTAGTCAGCATCTAGCAGGTCACTAACCAGCAGGCGCAGACGGAGCATGTTTGATCAGATTAACAACTCATATCTAAACGTCATGAACGTGACTGACCTCGGGCAACGTATCTTGTGAACTTGTCGCTAATGCCGGGCTGTACAAAGTAAAAAAAATATCACTGGAAAGGGCGATTACACGGTACCTAACAAAAGGAGTCGCCATATCCGCACACACACGATTCCCTTTTTCTGAAACGAGCAAATACTCCATTCAGGCCATTTTATTAGGCCCAAAATGATATTGCAAGACGGAAATCTCTTGTAGTTCATGACTTGATTCGTTTGTCTAGACAGCATGAAGGCGGAGGTGAGTGTATGACTGCTCTCTGAACGGACCGTCCGCCCCTTCCTCTCGAAACGGCTCCGTGCCCATGGCGTTTCCCACCTCAGGTCATTCGGGGACCAGAGACAACAGCAGATTCCAGGATGCATTCGCAGCAGTTGCTGATGGGAGCTTTTTTGTACAACATGTATTACCTTTGTTTTAGAATTACATTAACCTTTAACCCTATTCCCGGAGGGCTAGACGGTATGGCCGATTCCCGGCAGGGGGGGGGCGGATTCGGCCCCCCCCTGAGATCTCGAGAACTACTTATCTGATTTCATCGCAACAAACGGCAATCGATTTTCCGTGACGTGAACTACATTTTGATAAAAAGAAATTTTCAAAATTTTGAAATTTGTGGATACAGGGGGCAAAAATGTCAAAATGGGAGGGTACTTTTTGACTTCTTATAACTCCGTTGTTTATGGACCGATTGCGATGAAACTGGCATCAATCGAGAGATTATGGATAGGGCTTTTACCATGGGTATGCAAATCTGAAATTTTGAGAAAATTCATGGGCGTTCACAGGGTTTCAAAAATAGGGGGATAAGTTTTCTAATAACGGAATGAACAAAAAAGGTAAAAACACTTTTTTAGCTTCTGCTAGTCATGTTATGCTAAAGAAGTACAAATCGCATTACAATGTTTGTATAATGTTAGCATAGGCGGTGCCAGGGACATGAGAAAGGGGGAACTATCATGGTCACACGTTTCGCAGATCAACTTGTGACTTTTGACCTTAAATGACCTCCAGTGACCTTGGGGTCACCTGGAATGATGTCGTGTGCATTCAATATTATCTGTAAACGTTTTTAATCGATTAAATTCACTCTATTCCAAAAAATTCCTTTTTTTCGCTTTTGCGATATAGGGTACGTGCACTGACATTTTAGGTCATAGCTCCGTGACCCGACCTGATATCAAGCTGAAACTTGGTACACAAGTAGAGGACATCTTTCTGCGTCATACATATTCCGGGTTTGGCATTTGAAAAAGCGGCGCCGAAATTATTGCGAAAAAACAAATTTTGACTTTTGACCTTGACCTGACCTTGTAAAGTGACCTCAGATAAACAAAATTACATATGCACATTGCCCAACTATTTAGCTATATATTCATATAAAGTTTTAAGTTCTATCTTAAAAACTCTGGTTTTGGCAGACATTTTCCTTTTACCCTCAACATGGCCAAAAATGACCTGAGGTGCCTCCCAAAAACGTTGCCTGGCTCCGCCCCTGAGCAAAATAGAATTTCGAAATTTTGTCACGGCGCGTAGAAGGAATAGCTAGGAAAAGTGACCAAGTTTCGTGAAGCTGCGTTAAAAAGCCTGGAATTGGCAAGCAAAAAACCCGAGGGGGGGGCGGATTCCGCCCCCCCCCCTGCCGGGAATAGGGTTAACGGAAGACAAGGAAGTGCGGTATGCAGTTTGCATTTGCTCCGCCAAAAACGGGGATGGAGAGGTGCGTCTCCCCTCACTTTTGCGGAATTTAGCATTGCGCTTGAACGCTATATGGGAAGAAACGCTTTCAAAACTCCGATGATCTTCCAGTTTTTCCCACGGCGGGGCTGCCGGTAATCTGGAGCCTTTCGCCCATGATTCTGTCCTGATCTCGCTGCTCTGTGGTTTGCGCGTCTCCAGTTAGGCTGCGTCTCCGCCAAAGCTGGCGCCCTTGAGTCAGCCCTGTTTAACGCCACCGGCCGCCGCAGCGAAGTTCGAGGACCGCGACTGCAACGTGCCGCAGCCGACCGAACTGCACCTGCTGCTGCCGCACTCGTACCCGCTCCGCGACTACCTGGCCATCGAGGCCATCCTGCTCGAGTTCTTCGGGTGAGAGTCGCCCGCGGGGCCCACGGTCTGCGTCGTCGTCTCTCCGCTTGTAGGCCGTGCGAATCGGCCAAGCTCGCCGGAATCCACGAACAGCGTGTCGTGATTCGTACGCTGATGTTGTGTGGACCATCCTGGTTTTGCGTCCAATTCTAAGATGGCCAGAGCAGGCACGTTATAAGGGCAAGCGTTTCGTCACCTGGGCACCGGTTAGCTCTGACAGGACACGTTTCCCAGATGGCACAGCAATACGCCCAGGCCGGCAATGCGGTCATACAAAACGGAAACACGTCTGGTTTGCACTGGTCTCTGTAAACTTCAGACGCGTTCTGAGCCCGGGCAGCGGGCGCGTGCTGGGGACGGCGTGTTGGGCTGACCTGCTGCAGCGCGGCCGGCCGGAGAGCCGGACCAGGCCGACCCCGCTCAGCTGACGCTCGGCGGCCGCAGGTGGAACGTGTCGCTGGTGACGGTGGCGCACTTCGTCGAGTTCCTGGCGACGCGAGCGCTGGGACGGGACGACACGATGCGCCGCCGGGGCCGGGCCGCCGCCGACCGCCGGCGTCGACTGGCCGCCCCGCGCCGGCCAGCTGCGGGCCGCCGTGCTCGAGCACCTCCACTACTTCATGGACCTCACGCTGCAGGGTGGGTGCTGAGGCTGGCAGCGAGTTAGGTCCGAACGGCGGTAAGGTAGTCGGCGGGGCGTTCCGGCTGGGTGCGTGCATTTTCTCCGTGTTTCTCCGTGCATCATCTCCGAGCCCCACGCTAAGGGGTAAGTTACTGAGTTTTCTGTGGAGTAAAACAGCAGCTGTCGCCTGAACAGCAACCATTGCTGTGTACCCAGCGTGAACGCAGATGTTCGAGACGCACGCATCTCACGTTTGTATTACTGGACGTGTTGCCATGGGGACGCGCTTGCTCGTAACGTTCAGCCTGTTCCTCAGTCAACCTGGTACGCCTGTGCGTCCAGTGTTCGTCCGTCGCGCACTTCGTCCTGCGGCAGGAGCGACCGGACGGCCGGGCGGGCGAAACGCTGACACTGACACGTCCGACCGACAGACGAACACTACGCGCTCTGTTACGCGCCGTCGGTGGCCGCGTGCGCGTGCCTGCTGGCGGCACGCAGCTGGCTGGGCGTGCAGCCGGCCTGGCCGGCCCACCTGGCCCAGCTCACCGGGTACTCGGATGTCAGCCTGCTCACCTGCGTGCACTCTCTGCTCAGGTAAGCGGGCGCGGCCCGCGGCGCGCGCTCGCCCGCCAGCCGGCACGTCCGGCTCAGGACTCTGGAACGGTCGCGGTGCCTGGCTGTCTTGCCGGCCAGTTACGTGGGTTGCAAGGATTGCCCGATGTGATTGAGTCCTTAGACATGTCACCTGTAGTGCGCTGTCCAAACACTGAGTAGACAGTACAGCTCGGCTCCATGTGAAGCGTCGGTGCGTCACCCCGGGTCTCAGGTGCTCTTTACGGCGCAGGGCGCCGCTGCAGATGTCGTCTGTAGCGGAAGGCACTGTTCTCAGGGACCTGTACGCGGACGAGGCGGACGCTCGCCTGGAGGCTGCCGGCCGCCTGGATCAGGCCTAACGGCCGACCTCTGGCCCTCCGACGGGGCTGCTGGCTGACGTCGCCGACCCGGCAGACAACGCCGGCCGCAGAAGACCCGGTCTCTTCAGTTAGCTGTCTTTCCGCAAGACGTTCAGTATGTGTCTGTTGTGTTAATAGTTACCAGTTGGCATTCTCGGAGTGAGTTTTGGACCAACGGGCATCATTGGGCGATGAACGTATCTCAGAGTTGCACTCGTTCATCCTCGTTACGGTGAACAAGCTCAACGCCAGTGCGCTTTCTCTCCCCTCTCTTAAATTCCGGAACTACATACTGCCGACATCTATTCCCAAGAGCACCTGAACTTGACCTGAACTGGGATACCATCGGACCATTTCATACCAGCATGAAGTTCAACAACCACATGATCTGATGAGTCATTGCATTCAACAGACAAAAGCTAGCAATGCACAACATACAGAGCCTCCATGCACACGAGCACGGTCACGCGCACGACAAAACACATTCACGCGTTCGACGGAGCAGGGCGGCCGGTGGGCCGGCAGCCGGCACTACTCCTTGGGCGCGGAGTTCGACTTGAGGGCGTTGGCGGCCATGCCGCCGAGCAGCGCCGCCACCGTGAAGCCCTGCGCCAACACGCGCAGCCGCATCATACGCTGCGACGTCTGCCTCCGGCCGGCTTTGAAGCTCCAGAGGCCCACGGAGAGCGCTGTTGCCGTCAGAAGGCATCCTGCCGGCCATGGCTGCGTGTCGGTACTGTACCCAAAACACCCTCAGTCTGCACCAACATTGGATACTGGCCCTCCGGCTATGCTTGGAGCATTTCAAAACATCTTGGTAACAATTGGAGTGTTAAATAAAACCTTATTTTCAATGTATGAACTGTGTAAGTCCTTCCATGCAGTGCAGAATCAACTCCTTTTGCCAAACTTCCAACCTTTGTGTTATGCTAACAAAAGTTCCACTGAAACAAACATCTCAAAATTATTGATGCCATCCAGTAAGCTTACCATGAATCTTCACAAACCATCTGTTGTGGTTAGGATTGCCAACTGTCTCAGTCACAGAAATGTATTGCCATTTTCATAACATAGAGGTAGGCCATGTGGGCATATGGTGATCAGTTTGTACCATCTAGATATTATGACCAAAACTGACCAGCATTGCCTAGTCTGTATAGTAAAAAAAGGTTCAGGAATCCACCAGCATGCAGAGAGAACCACCAGGCACAACACAGACAAAGAATGCAATTTAGAGGCTTGCCAACTGTTCACTGAGGGCACCCACTCACTGCCTGAATACTGCAAAAAGCATCATGACTGCACTGGGACTCAACATAACCCTTTACCATCACAATTTTAAACAAGTCTACATGCACATCCAGTCACAGTTTGGACAGGCTACTAATCCATACACAGTGCAATACTTTGCAGCTCTGGAAAAGGTACAGCATTGCCACAAAACTGGTGTATGGATTACAATGACCATCATATGAATGCCCCAATCAAACAAGATCCCAACAGATCAAAACTACATTCAGGTTCCCAAGGAGTGGTCTGACTAGAACATATGCACTTCACAGGGAAGATAAACACTGACAACACTGTTCATCAAGTTATGGCAGTGATATGACCAAGAAGATATTTGCTGAAGCCTCAGAAGGCTAGGCCACACCACAATTTCAGGGCAATGTTTTTTTTATCCAGAATGAGGCTTATAGAGCAATCTATCTCAGCAAATCCATCTGGTCAAATTAATTATTAGAAAACTTTATCCCTTCAGAGCTTGGCTCAGTACACTTCCTAAACCAATACTACCTGCAAAGTCATCCACCTTTTAGCTACCTTTCTGACATGAGACTCAAATATATTTGTCCAGTCAAGTTAATTGTCATAGACACAAAACCAAGCTTCTGATTGTGGTGGCATCACAGAATGGCTCTCAAAGCTATATTGCACATACAAAATCGAATATTCAGTTCAGGCCATGCTGAATGACACTGCCAAAATACCAATACCATCACAATCACTTAGCCCAACCTTTAAATAACCAAACAGTGCATAACAATACTTCATTTAGAACTGGATGCTTCACCCCAAGATGCTGTGCACCCAAACCCACCAAGAAACGACAGAAAGAACAAACAAATTCTGAAAAACAACACACAGTAAAGCCATGCTTCTATCACAAGCTGATACAAGTTCATATTTCAAACCAATGCCTTTCTGATTCATGTGATGCAGATTTTAAATCAATACTGTTGTACTGGTCTGTTTTAAGGAAACATCAATAATCGACTCTCAAAATGTTATACAGTTAACCAAGACATTCAACAATTACATAATGGCATAGCCGACTTCACTGCGCCACTTCGTGTGACCTACGATAACCCCGCAAGTCCACTCACCTATAGGAACAAGCGGGTTAGCCTTTAATTTCCTAACAAACTTTTCACTGGCTGTCTCCTGATGTTCATTAATATCATGTCGTAGGGAAGAAATCCACTCGAGATCCTCAATTTCAAATCCAGCATCTTGCGTCGCTTTCGCCCGATCCTTCGCCATGGTTGTACAAAATAGTTTTTTTAACAAATTTTAAATAACAGTATTTATGGAGAATCTCTTAAATAGCGGAGTCGAGGTAGCTGGGAAGTGTTAAAGGCATATTGTTTCTTGAAACTTGCAGCATCCCGTTCCAGTGATTTTGTGTACACCAGTGGACTCGAAAATGTATATTTAAAGTGTATGTTTTACCCGTCTTCATGGCTGGAGACTACTGACTTTTTTGAGGGGGGATCCATATGGGACTTGAGGTCATTTCGTCCCAGTCATTGCCATAGACCTGATGTTAAAATCCCTGAATACTGGGGTTTCCAGACCGTCCAAGCACCGCGGAATCGTGCAGCCGTAGCTACCTTGTCCGTTGGAGGAGTTAAAAATAGCATGGATTAGGTATACCTCATCCATGTAAATAGTGAACCCTTGCACCCCAGATGAGTTTGGATTTATGCATGCGTGTGCGGGAGGGTGAGTTTTAGTCTGTCTGTCAGGCACATGGGGATCTTGTTCGATTAGACAAATGAAGACCTGGGAGAAACGGAGCAAAGTGAATGTCGTAACATAGATTCCCTATTAAAAAAACAAAACACACAAAAGGGTAAATGATCCCGCACGCAAAAGAAATGAGCATGCCTACATACAGGCGAATAGAGATAGAAAACATCCCATGGAGTATTCCCTTCAAACAAAGGAGGATGTTTACGGAAAAAGAGAATTGGGCGAGATTTGGCCTCTACGATTCAGTTCCAAAATGACGCAGCAACGACAATAATACCAATTCTGTCAAACAAAGTCCAGGCTGCGTTCGTCTCGTAAGCGCAGTGGATGGAGTCTCAGACTCAAGATCTCTGTTGTGGAGTCTTCATCTCAAAACTGTTAAGTACTGGGTCCGAATTTCGACGTCGCCAACCCTCGATCGGTGGCACGTATAGTGTGCATTGGACACCGAACGTCCGAGTCCAAGTGGCTGTGCGCCCTAACTCAAACGAACCAACCAACGACCACATACTGACCCATACTGACGACACTGGACAAGACACGAGACTTGACGCAAAATTCAGACGACCGACTGACGCCTGACGAAAAACGAGACTTAACTCAAGTCACGGACGTACGAGCCCAAGAGGCTGCGCATCCTAATTCACAACAAAGGAAAGAAACATTGGTGTAAAACCGGACATACAAGCGCAAAAGGCTGAACATCCTTATTTAGACAAAGGCATTGTCAAAAGGGACTGGCAGAATGATGCCTGACTAGACTGGTCTTAAGATGGGAAGTCCTAGTTGCATGAACCCAAATGATATGACATTAAAAAAAGCATGCAGATGTAAAAGCAAAAGCAACCCATCTCCTGATGGACTATCACTGAAACACTGTCCACCATTTACATCACCATTCTGGAGAAATATTTGCTTCTGATGATCTTTTCATGATAAACTGCATTCTTAAGTGTCCATTGGAAGTATTTCTATATTAAACACATAAAACTTACAGTTTATGAGGTGCAGCATTTCCACCAGTTTCATAAAGACAGGTTTTCCTAGTGATTTGTGCTGTAGGTTAATATGTATTTTGCTGTTAAAGTATATGTTTTTTTACTTCAATAGATGATACACGTCATAGCCAGGTTGCCAATATCCACTGATAATGAATTTGTAAGACGTACAGTCAAACTAATGCACACAACTGTGTTGAGTACAGTTAGTTGTAATTTCAGTTATGCTGGTGTAAAAAATGCTGATTTAGCTGTATTTGCTTCATTGGTTAAGATTCTGTGTTGGCATGCTAAGTGGTATATGTGCTTGTTTTGTTTCAGATGGCTCACATCCAGTTCACCGATGATCTGGTCCGCCAGTACCTGGTCTCAAGAGGTCTCAGTACTGCCCTCAAAAGTTTTGATGCTGACATTAAGGCCAGCAAGGATCACAGTCTGCGAGTATGTACCAGTCTATGCTTGTCTGTGTTCTGCATTGCTGTTATCCAGATATGTTTAACTTGACATAAAACTTCAAACCATGGGGTAATTCTACCCATGCCTTCTTTGAGGTTATTCTGATCATTGATCACAGTTTCTTCACTATCTGGACAAGCACTTTATTTTGGGTTTGTATAGCATCTCTCAGCCAAGATTGGAAAATGTGTTTTTTATGTTGAAGAACACCAGAAAATATATGTCCAAAAAACATGTTATACTCCCAAAGTCTGATCTTGTGCCCCATCAGAAAGCTACACTATAAGCATGTACACAAATTCCTAACTCTGCAAGCAAATGACCCCACCTCCATTCAGTAAGAATCAGGCATGATGCCATGACTGAGTTGCACCAGGAATGCCAACTTAAACCAGTATTACTGATTGCAAAATTTTGCACTCCAAAACAAAAGTTGTACTCCGACACCAAGAACAAAAACCCATTTTCCAACACTGCTTTCAGCAGTCACAAAATAGCACTATTTGTCACACATTTGGTATAATTTTTGTACAGTCTGCTGCTTTGCCTTTTTTGCCTACCATTTTGTCCATACATTAGTGTATTTTATTACACTCAGTTCATTGGCATGATTATTTACCTGCCAGGGTAATTGAGTCAACTGGGCACACTCAGATAATGTTATACTGGATGCTGCAGTGCACATGACAGTACATCTTTTATTTTTCAGGTGGACAAGATCATGGACATACTCATGTCAAGTATACAAAATTTGGACTTGAGACAGCTGAGAATGATGTGGTCACATCTGGATCAGCATATTTTCAGTCATCTGGAAGCACACCAGTTGATTGGTGTGTCTCTTATCATTAATGCAAGAATGCACTGGTGATAGAGTCTTGAGCATGATCTGGCCATATTGAAATGAATGCAAAAAAAAATAAAGAATGGATTCTTTGTGATTTATTTCTAAATGCAGCCCTATTAAAAGTTCTGTAAAAAAAGAACTAAAAATCATGCAACATGGGCCAAATGTCTGACACAAGTACTTGTGATCCTTGGTGTTTATTTGAGGGTTCGAACCCAATGCATTTTATCTCGCTGCAGAAAACCAGAAGCCTGTCCGACGTGATTTGTGCTGTTTTCTTTGACAGCTGCCCGCGACCTAGGCATTGACTTGATGAGGAGGTACGTGGTTCAAGCGGCCACGTCGCCGGACCAAACGTCATCTGCCATTCACCGCAGCAAAGAAAAAGTCGCAGGAATTCTTCGACAAAATGGCACCGGAGATCCACAGTCGACCGGAGTGGCGCGATTGGTTCGGTGAGTTTGTGCGCCATTAGCATTTCATTGTCTCGCTCGGCATTTGATTATCTGCAAATGCCTGCAGGCCATGCAGGCGTTTGCAGGTTCCACAGTCATTTCTGATTGTGCATTGTGGCGATGGTTTCTGCAGTTGTAAACAGGGAACTCTTGCTAAAGGTTTTGCATCATTTGGGCTATTATCAGTGTCGATAACCACCATCAACGAAACACAATATATAAGTCGGTAAATTGTGATCTGTCTCCATCACACCTGCTTTGTCTGTCTCATATCCTGCTCAGCATGTTCAGGATTCTTGTGTGTACATCGTTTGTTTGCTCGCGTTTTTCAGCACTGCCTTTTCTGAAAAACCCGGAGGATCATCCAACATTTTCTGTCTACTTCAGTCGCCAGTGGCAAGATACGCTCACTGTTTCTCTGCACAACTTCCTCGCCATCGTTTTCCAGGTGAGTGTTGGCTGCCTTGCCGGCGTTTTGGGTCAGTTACGCAGGAGCAGGGTCCATTTAAGATCGTCCTGGACAGCCAAGGTGACGCCTTGCAACGCCGATCGGTGCGCTGTTGCAGTGCATGAGTCCGCCGACACTGGCCCAGTACCAGGAGGAGTCGGCGCTGGTGCTGCAGCTGCAGCAGGAGAACATGGACCTGCGCTCCCGGCTGGAGGCGCTGACCGACACGACCCAGCCGCCGCCGCCGCCCGAGCTGCCGGCCGCCCAGCAGCTCATGGACGACTTCAGCGTGGTGGCGCAGTGAGTGGCGGCCGCGGTAGCCTCGGGTGGCCCTGTTCAGCCCGATGGACGCGCCGGCCTCGCCCCACTGTGTCTCGCTGTCCGCCGTGAGCCGGACCCGCGGGGATCGCGCGGGTCTCGGGACCGAGTGACGCGGTGTTACCGGCTCAGGGCACGTCTCGGTCGCACGACCTGCCGTCTGAGACTCCGTCCGTTGCGCCTGTTTCAGCGAGGCGCCGACGGCGGACAACTCGTCGTCGTCCAAGTACCTGCGCTCGCTGATGCGCTCGATCGGCTCCACGTCGCCGGGCACGCGGCGCCGCTCGCCGGGCAGCCGCGCCGCCGCCGGGTGAGCGCCAGGCACGGCCGTGACGACGCCGATACAGGGACAGGCGGCGGTTTAGCTGCACCGGCAGGGAGACACGGTCAGATGGCAGACTGGCGGGGGAGACGCGAACAAACTGCGG
Organism: Capitulum mitella; assembly: GCA_030062745.1. NCBI lineage: Eukaryota > Metazoa > Arthropoda > Thecostraca > Pollicipedomorpha > Pollicipedidae > Capitulum > Capitulum mitella. Next base: position 4,577,908 of record CP099839.1, on the reverse strand, counting down.
CCCAGCTTCGCGGACGTTGTTGCAGGAAACGGAAGGACAACACAGACTGAGGAACTCTCTCGATATCTATTGGGTGACTGTGCGAGAATAGTGCTGTGGTCGTTATAGTGTAGGCGAGGAATGGGGGACGGAATTGGAACGAAACGAGTTTGTTCCATTTAGAAATACCGGGATCAATTTTCCGGTCGTCCTCATTCAAACGTGTCTCGTTTTGCGCCCACGTTTGCGGTGTAATCGCACATTGAGGGATACTGAGGGGTATTGGGGTATTGCCAGGCACTCGTAGTTTCGTTAGGCCAGCCTTGTGCTGGAGATGGTCGGCCGCTGCTGGCCTGCGCTGGGCGGGCCGATGAGTGTGCTGCCGCGCCGGCCAGTCAGCAGCCGCGTGTTGTCCCGGCTGTGCCGCAGCGGCGGGGGTCGGCCAGAGCCGGCCGGCGCCGCCCGCCAGGCCCGGTCCGTGTCGGCGGGGCGGCCGTCGGCGGCGCCCTCCGAGCCGGCCGCCGACGCCGCGGCCGGAGCCACGGGACCCGTCCTGCTCGGCCAGGTCAGTGCTGACGTCACGTCGCGCCAGACCGGTGCTGGCGTCTGGACGGGCCGGAACGCAGGTCAGGTCAGGCCGGGTCGGTGCGGACGTCTGGACTGGTCAGGACTGAAGGCCAGGTCAATACTGACGCTTTGACGGGCCAGAACTGACGTCGTCTGGAGTCGTCGGTCAGAGCTGACGTCTGGCGGGGTCCGAACTGGCACCAGATGAGGTGAGGCCAGTGCCGATGACATGCCAGACCTGTACCAACGATGGGTCGGATCGGGCTATCACTGGCATCAGGTGAGGTCAGGTTAACAGTGACGCCAGTTTAGGTTAGTTAAGTACGGATACCGTGTCAGGTCCTTATTGCCGTCAGTTGATGCCAAGCTGGCACCGACGCCAGGTTAGGCCAGACCAGCACCGACTACTGGCCATTGGTCAAGTCAGGGCGCTTTGCTGGAACACGAGGGATTGCATTTATGATTAACGCCATGAGGTATTGCGGTTATGATTTGTGCAGTTTCATAGGCATTAATCAATATATATATATATATATATATATATATATATATATATATATATATATATATATATATACCCTTTTGTACGGTATGTGCCATTTGCTGTCGTTCCACGTCGGAAAATTTATATCCCCGGATAAGGTCATGCTAAACCATAACCAGCCGCAGCCATTTGCGAGCACTTTACAGTTAGGGTGGTTTATGGCTCGTAAATAAAGAGATGCTGACGCATGACGCTTTATGAGGTTTATTTCCTCCGGTTTGAGCAGGGGCTGACGTGGATTGTTCCCCCGTGGATGAGTGCCAATTAAGGCTGAAGCTGGCGTGGTTTGCTGTCCACGGTTTGAACTGAGACTGACGTGGACCGCTGCTCCCAGTTTGAACTGAGACTGACGTGGATCGTTGTCTCCAGTTTTAGCTGAGACTGACGTGGACCGTTGTCCCCAGTTTGAGCGGAGGCTGACGTGGACCATTGTCCCCAGTTTAAGCTGACATTGACGTGGCCCGTTGTCCCCAGTTTGAACGTAGACTGACGTGGACCGTTGTCCCCAGTTTTAACTAAGACTGACGTGGACCGTTGTCCCCGTTGTGAGCTGAGACTGACGTGGACCGTGTGGGCCGTTGTCCCCAGCTTGAGCGAAGGCTGACGTGGACCATTGTCCCCAGTTTGAGCTGACATTGACGTGGACCGTTGTCCCCAGTTTGAACGTAGACTGACGTGGGTCGTTGTCCCCAGTTTGAGCTGAGACTGACGTAGACCGTTGTCCGCAGTTTGAGCTGAGACTGGTGTGGACCGTTGTCCCCAGTTTGAGCTGAGACTGGTGTGGACCGTTGTCCCCAGTTTGAGCTGAGACTGACGTAGACCGTTGTCCCCAGTTTGAACGTAGACTGACGTGGGTCGTTGTCCCCAGTTTGAGCTGAGACTGACGTAGACCGTTGTCCGCAGTTTGAGCTGAGACTGGTGTGGACCGTTGTCCCCAGTTTGAGCTGAGACTGGTGTGGACCGTTGTCCCCAGTTTGAGCGGAGGCTGACGTGGACCATTGTCCCTAATTTGAGCTGACATTGACCTGGATTGTTGTCCCCAGTTTGAACGTAGACTGACGTGGGTCGTTGTTCCCAGTTTGAGCTGAGACTGACTTGGACCGTTGCCCCCAGGAGGCGCTGCCGGGCCACCGGGGCGTCGTTTCCCACTGCCGGTTCAGCACGTCCGGTCACCTGCTGGCCACCACCGACCTGGACGGCGTGGTGCGGGTCTGGGCGCCCGGCCCGCCGCCGGCCAAGTGAGTCGGCTCGGACGGGATGGTGCGGGACGGGCGCAGGTCTGACGGGACGGCGTGGGACGGGCGCGGGTGGGCCGGGACGGTGTGGGACGGGCGCGGGTGGGCCGGGATAGTGTGGGACGGGCGCGGGTCTACCGGGACGGTGTGGGACGGGCGCGGGGGGGCCGGGACGGTGTGGGACGGGCGCGGGTGGGCCGGGATAGTGTGGGACGGGCGCGGGTCTACCGGGACGGTGTGGGCCGGGCGCGGGTCTGACGGGACGGTGTGGGACGGGCGCGGGTGGGCCGGGACGGTGTGGGACGGGCGTGGGTCTCTCGGGACGGTGTGGACCGGGCGCGGGTCTGACGGGACGGTGTGGGATGGGCGCGGGTTGGCCGGGACGATGCGGGACGGGCGCGGGTCTGACGGGACGGTTTGGACCGGGCGCGGGTCTGACGGGACGGTGTGGGACGGGCACGGGTGGGCCGGGACGGTGTGGGACGGGCGCGGCTCGGACGGGACGGTGTGGGCCGGGCGCGGGTCTGGCGGGACGGCGTGGGACGGGTGCGGGTGTGACGGACGGTGTGGGACGGGCGTGGGTCTGTCGGGACGTTGTGGGCCGGGCCCAGGGCGGTACTCTGCGCCGTACTCCTGGAGTACGGCGCAACGCCGTACTCCAGCCGTGCCGTGGCGACGGCTCGGGCGAGTTTCCCCTGCTGGCTGATCTGCGCCTGGTCCATGTAGGAGGAGAGTCGGCATAGGAGATCATGATTCGCTGGCCCCACAGCCGCGTAGGCGACGGGAAAGCGCCGTGGTTGACGGTGGTAGGACCGCGCGTATGTGGATGCAGCGGGTTTGATGGCAACGGATGTGCGACAGGCGTGTTTGCGAAGACGTGTCCGTTACGCCCAGCCGTCCGTCAGGAAGGCCGTTTGTTCTGTCGCCCGTACCGGCCTGCCAGGTGGCGACGGTTTAATATGCTTTCGCTTGTGGCCGACGGTCGTTCGAAGTCGTCTGTCCGTTAGGAAGCTGCATTGTCTTCTCTCCCGCCATCGTTCCGAACTTTGGATTCACAAACTTTCTTCCGAAAACGTAGTGTGCGCGTTTCAGTAAAAAAGGAAAAAACATTGTTATCAGCCGCGACGAACTGATCCTCTTGATGGCTTTGACAAAACTGTAGTTCCGAGATATATTTGGTTCTGGATGGCTCCTCTGATGATCCTGTGTCCTCAGACGCGCCCGTAACTAGGTGCCGTCTCGCAGCGTGCCTGGCGGCGGTGTGGCCGGTTGTAACCCGCCGCCTGCCGCCCCGCCAGGCAGGTGTGCACCACGAAGTCTCGGTCTCCGGTCCTGTCCTGCTGCTGGCTCAGCGAGCAGCTGCTCGCCTACGGCACGGCGGCCGGCGACGTCAGGATCTTCGACGTGGCCAAGCGGCGTCAGATGCTGGAGCTGACGGGGGACACGCTGCCGTCACTCAAGGACAGGCGGTGGGTGCGGCGGACCGTCACCGTGCGCCGGCGGCACTCTGGTGGCGGGTCACGTCTGGAGCGAGAGGAAATGGTGCGGTCTCATTGAGCGAGGGGGACGGCCAGAGTAGCTGATTATTTCGGAAGGCCGAATTTCAAAAATGGAATATGTGGTTTGATTAAGCTGGCCTGATCGCGCCTGATCAGAGTGGCAGAACATTACGAAGGTCTTGTTTCGGAAACGGTATTTCGAGTGTTTGGTAGTTTCATTTGTTCATATTCATCCAGTTATCGTTTTTTTTCAGCGCCATCCATTTCAGATAACATGAAAAAGGCTTTGTATGGGTGTCAGTTTGTTGTTACAGAAGGGTCGTCCGGCCTACTCACTGATCTACTTGGCGTCTTCTTGAACGGGACTCTTGTGTGACCGCTATCTCCATCACCAGGCTGCTATGCCGGGGCCATTCCGTCCTCACCGCTCTGCTCAACAGTGTCCCCCGTCACTGCTGTACCTGACCGGGGCCAGTCCGTCCTCCTCGCTGCTCTGCTGTGCAGTGTCCTCACGAGTCAGGACTGTACTGACCGCTGTCTCCACCGTCAGGCTGCTGTACCTGACCGGCGCCAATCCGTCCTCCTCACCGCTGTGCTCTGCGGTGTCTTCACGAGTCAGGACTGTACTGACCGCTGTCTCCACCATTAGGCTGCTGTACCTGACCGGCGCCAGTCCGTCCTCCTTCGCTGCTCTACTCTGCAGTGTCCTCACGAATCAGGACTGTAGTCTGACCCCTGTCTCCACCATCAGGCTGCTGTACCTGACCGGCGCCAGTCCGTCTTCCTCGCTGCTTGTGCTCTGCGGTGTCCCGTGCCGGCAGTAGTTCGGCTCGCTTCTGACCTCATCATCTACGATCTGAAGACGTCAAAGGAGGAGGTGGGCCGGTCGCCGTCACAGCCATCCCCTATTCCCGGCCGTCGTCTTATCGCGTTGTCTTTGTTATGCTATTGATCTCCGCGTCACACTTTCAACTGTATTCATGGGATGAACAGTCGACTTTGAGACGAAAATCGCAAGCGTTCACTCACCGTTCTTGGTCACATGTGGCACATTTGAGGCCTCTGTCCTGGGCACTGTGCCGTCGCAAGTCTGCTGTGAGCTGAGCTGGAAATCTTTCTGTACGAACCTCTCTGAGAAAAGCTGCAAATCTTTCAGACCGATGAAATATGGCTGAATGTTGAAATGCTGAAAAGCTGAAAAGAAGAACTGTCTTGCTAAACCATCTTGTCATGACCGTTCGGTTTTCACTGTCAGGGTAATTCTCACAGGGTATGAATTTTTCAATATGTGCAAAGAACTGTGCGTTTGTTTCTTTGAAAGACCGAGAGCTTTCGCCACGAAGCCATGCTGCAACCCGGATTCATCTCGGATTTATAAGTCATGTCACTGCAGATGTAGATTTCCAGAGTCACGTTATGTTAGCAAACAGTAATCTTGAGGCCTTCCACCACAATACTAATTGTTGCGTATGTAATGTTGTTGATCACGCTACTGACTGCCGTGTTGCGCGTCCGCCAGTGCTCGCTGAGTCTGCCGTCCGGGGTAACGTGCGGCAGCGCCGAGTTCAACCACAACGGCCAGCTGCTGCTGTGCGCCTGCAGCGACGGCCACGTGCGCGTCTACGACGGCCGCATGGAGGGCTGCATCAGCGACTGGACGGCGCACACGGGCGCCGCGCTCACGCTCCGCCTCTGCCCCGACCAGACCTACATCTACACACTGGGAGCCGACCACAAGGTGAGCCGTGTGACGACCTGTCTACGCTCGGTCGCCTGTGAGAGTCGCGTGGTGACGTGTAGACGCCCGGTCAACTGTACAGGCCGTGCGGCGTCCCGTGGACGCGCAGTCGGCTGCGGGAGCCGTGCGGTGGCCGCTGCAGCTGACCGGGCGCCTGTTCCGCAGTTTATCAGGTGGAGTCTGACGCAGACGGGCAGCCAGCTGGCCGAGTGGCCGCTGCACGAGCGGGCGGCCGGACCGTTCCTGCTGGCGCGGCCGCCGGCCGGCTCCGAGCCGGCCCGGCAGCGGCCGTACGGCCAGCTGTTCGCGCTGGGCAGCCGCCAGCACGTGCTGACGTGCGGCAGCACCGGCGGCCGACTGTACAAGGTGACTGGGGGGGAGGAGGGGCACTCGCCCGCGACCGAGACTGGGGGCGGCCCGTCAGCGGCGGGCCGCGCAGGGATGTCCGGGGTCTTCTTCCGCTCTCGGACTTAACTTGTCTCCCGCTTGAGCGAGAGGTAGATGATTCGCGCAGGAAGATAAAGCGGCGTTTCTCTCTATGTTCGTGACACGGAAACCTGTAGTTTCCACCGCGTAGTTTACTGTTTTTCACTTGCTGGCTGAATTTGATGCGATTTATGTATGGGGATCGATGCATGGCAAGCTGCGTGCTGCACCAGCCTCGGCACGGTGGCCGATACGGTGAGCGGCGCCCGGCGTAAGCCTGTGACGTCTGCTGGGGACTGGGCCGTGACGGCGGCGGTTCTGTTCCAGCTGGCCGGCACCTCGCTGGAGCCGGTGCTCAGTCTGGGCGGTCACGTGGCGTCGGTGCTGACGTGCGACATGGCGGAGAACATGTGCGTCACCGCCTCCGTCGACGGCACCGTCAAGGTGTCCAGTCTGCTGGTGCAGGGCTGAGCCGGCGGCGGTCGGCCGTCACGCCGGCCGCCGGCCCGTCCTGTAACGCCGCCGTGACGCGCGGCCCACCGAAGCCCAGCGGTATTCGATGGAAGACGCCTGCCTGACGCCAGGGTGGCCCAATGGAGAGGCTGATGTTTGTACGATGGTCTTGCATAACGCTGTCTCGTTTGCGACACATCGCAGCCAGACGTTGTCGAACATAGCTTTGTATCATTCCAATCTCCCGCACATTTCATGGGCATTTGCTCATACTGGGGCGGAAATGTATGACAGAGTAGTTTGCAGGTTGCCGTTTTTTGTCACGTTATTTCAGTGCCAGTTTATGGTCATTGCAATCGTTTATGGTGCTTTTGTACTGATGCAGAATGTAGCACGGATAGCACTGTATCGTGCTATCGAATAGATCGTGTTGTCCAGCAATCTTTCACAATGCATGCTTTGTGTTTATTTACATTGTGCACTGAACGTTATTTTACATTCTGCGCTGCTCACTTTTGAGACAGATCATGTGCGCTACAAATGCATTCCAGTGAAAAATACATCTGTATGCCAAGACTGAATTATGCACAATATATTTATATTCCTGGGAAAAGAATTGTGAAGAATATTTGGTACTATGCTGATTTATGTGTTCTTTTTATTTTGTTTGGTGGGCGTGGATCCCTGCCGAGGTCAGTGGCACTGATCCAAGATGAGTACACTAGCAATGGCAATGGATCATTCTGGGTGACTACCACCGGCCAATGTGGCTGTTGTGCCAACTTGTTAGTAAAAGAATAAACAGGTCCCATAATGTCCAAAGGTCAAACCCATCCCACTCCTGATTCATTGTTTAACTGAGACGTTTCACGCATGGCAGAGTTGGTTTGAAACGAAGTCTCCAAGAGGACACGAATAAGAGTACACACATGAGGCGTAGGAACAGGGGGAGGCAGCTTCCCCCTTCCAACTTTTGGAAACATTTAACATGAACCCTATGTTGATGCATGGGAAAAACGAGGCAAAAATCAGGGTTGTCCCCTCCCCAACTCCAAAAAGGTTCTGACGACACGTATATTACTAACGTCGTATGTGTTTAAAACCCCGAGTATAAGCAAACTCACCTGGCTACCGTCAATACAAGACAAACTCTGCAACCTTTATTAGACGGCTTTCTACGATTTTGGACGTTTTTTATGCTACCGATGCTCCTTTAGTGCAGTCCAGTTGCCAGTTATCTTGTGTTGATTGGTGAACGCTAGAAAGCGATTGGTTCCATAGGTTTTCGTTTGTTCTGATTTTTTTCAGCTTTTAGCCCTTCTTTTAGTCTCGTTCTTCACAGGAAAGCTTTTATGCCGCGGATACTACGTTTGTGGCTGTGGTGGTGTTTGTGTCGGCAAGCTGGCTTGCTCCTCCAACTTGGCTCTATAACTGGCCTGCCAAAGAGTGGAATGCTCAAAACAGGGGGTCCGCAGGTGGCCATATTTTGGATAGAAGTCTAGACGTGTTGCTGTAATGTGTACTATGTATTGTGTGAACAGTCTTGGATTTGCATGCTTATGAAATTGGTCCTTTAGGGGCCATGGCCCCGGGAAGGTTGTGCTGGGGGAATAATTTGTAAGAGTGATGCTTATTTGTTTGACGCCATTGCCCATGGAGGACAGCTTAAGAAGATAAGACTCATATTTTATGCTGAGTGATATTTCATCATTCAGGCAAAGCACCTAGAGGGGGCAAAGGACTTTCTGTATTGGCCTAGTAGTTTGAAGCCATGCAGCCATGGATTATAACTTCCACAAAAACATTGTTTTGGTGATTCATTGCATGTATGTATATATTCACAATCTTGGGATCTCCACTACATGAGTGGTTTTTAAGCCCCTACCATACAGGTTGTGGTTCAAACAAGCAAGCACAAAAATGAAAGACAGGTGACAAAATCATGTAGAGACACAGACACACACGCATATGTATATATATATATGTATATATATATGTGTGTGTCTCATGTGATTGCTGTTTGACCACAAAATCTGGTGCTCTTATGCTGTCTGGGCAAAAATGAAATAGGCTATGAACTCCTGAGCAGTTAACCACACTGTTGTGTATGCAAAAATTAGTGACTTTTTATTCATCATTTTCTTTAAGCTAATTTTACCTTGCCTAACTTAATCAAACTCACAACAAGTCCACATTAATCTAAGTGAACAATAGTTCCACCAAGTGGCCATTTGTCCACCACATGACCTACTTGGAGTTACCCTGTCATTGTTTGTTTAAGCTTTGGCTTGAGCTACATATGTATGTTTTGTGTGACTTGCATTTGCTCATTACTAAACCGGGAGATCCACTCATGTTACTTCCTCACTTCACCCACAAATGTTTATGTGCATACTATAAGGATGAAAACAAATATCTACAATTTGATGGTGTTTTTCTTGTGGGAGTGTATGAGCTTATTTTGCTGGAATTTCTCAAAACATTTACATGATTTTTGACTTCTCTTGAAGTTCATACTCTCTCTGTAAGCCCTGATCCATCTTGTTAGTTTGCATACTGAACATCATTAACATGGAATATGCATTTTTACATACCATATGCCATTGTGACAAATAAATGGGTGTTATATTTTACTGATACAGATAGGTAGAAATGGCTTGAATGGCAGAAATGGTGCATTTCAGAAATATTTTAACTCTTTTTCAGCTGGTCCCACCTTCTCAAGTGTACCACTTACTACCAGCTACCTCCTGTGCTCAGGTTTGCTTCTGGTGAGGATTTTGCATGTACCTATGTAATGTATATGTTACTTCATTTGCATTGGACCCATTTTTAGATGATGTGTCATGCAATCACATCAGCTGGAAAGCTGAAAGCTGCCATTGATAGAATATTGGTTTTTATTATTATAAAGGAACCCTTCATCATTAAATGTGAATGCCATGGAAACTCTTCCATAAGATTCTGTCATGATGTAATAAAGTAAAAAAAGTTGTCTTTATTGGCTTTTGTCATAGTGATATTTTGAACAATGTGCAGTTTTTTATAAATTTAGTAGAGAATGTATGCACTGGTGTTTATTGAGAGAGTAATTTGAGAGGCCTACATGGGAGGAATGTGAGAGGAGTGAAAGTAATGTGAAAATAATCCAGTAGTAATCTGAGTAATGTGCATGCTTGATACTTAATGTCCAGTAGTGATATATGCTGATTCAGTACTTATGACATATGAGGCATTATTCTTTTACACTGCTACTGTTACAACATCAGTGTTGATTTTTGACAGTGGAAATTTGTCTTGCCACATGCAGTTGAAAATAACTCAGCACTGCTCATGGACCTCAGTAACACATTTTGGGATAATTTTGCCACAGCAGCATTAACAATGGAAGTGGAGAAGAAGAAGTTCAAGAAGTCAGTTCAAAAGATTGGCACTCATAATGGCACTTTCCACTGTGATGAAGTGCTTGCAGTTTCAATGTTAAAGATGTTGCCTGAATGCCAGGAAGCTGAAATTGTCAGGTAAGAAAAATTGAATGCACATTCCAACCCAATTTCCCTCACCTCTGTGGTCCACTTCCATGATGCTTTGAAGCTGTGCATCCATACTGTCTTTAAAGTAATTTTTTGCAACAAAAAATGTTTTTTTTGTGGATCTTGTAATGGTGCATGGATCAACATTGTATCCAAGTACAGAGTAGCAAATGATAATTAGAGAGCAACTGTTTGCTAAATACTATGTCTGGAGTTCACACTGAAGGTGCGTTTAGACCAACTGCCAGAGATAAAATGTGATTTTGATGTTCTAAAGCCAACACCATGTGCTGTGATTTACATTGCTATACCATGTTGCTATTTAATGCTGCACAGACATTGGCAGTGGTTGTGTTGCAGATCTCGTGATGAAGATGTTCTCAAACAGTGTGATATTGTGGTGGACGTCGGCGCCGTGTATAATCCAGATCTTCACAGATATGATCATCATCAAAGGTTTGTGATGTTTCAGTTTTGTTGGTGGAGCAGCTCAACTTGTTTTATGCATTGTGGTAGGCTTGATTGGTTACATGGTCACAGATGAAGTCCTCGAGTAATGTTTAACAAACGAGGCACACTTCTTTCATTTTTTTCGTCTATTTTGTCAGCAGCAAGAAAGTTAGGGATTTCTGCAAAAAACCGAATGGTTATGTGCGAGTGCATTCTTTCGCGCAGTCTTGCCTCATACACACATGCTTTGTGTGCTGTTTAGAAATGTTCTTCATCTTCTGCTCGCACCAACACCCAGGTCGTTCTCGGAGACGATGCACTCGGTGACGGACGGCGAGAAGCCGTGGGTGACCAAGCTGAGCTCGGCCGGCCTGGTGTACCACCACTTCGGCCGTGACGTCATCGACAGCCGGCTGGGCGCCATGGCTGCCGACCAGCGCGAGCTTCTCTTCGACAGGCTGTACGAGACGTTTGTGGAGGAGATCGACGCGGTCGACAACGGGATCAGCCAGTTCGACGGCGAGCCCAGGTGAGCCGCGCGGCCGGCGGCCGCCCGGAGTCAGCGAAGCTGCGGGCGCTCCGTCCCAGTCAGTCAGCGGTCTGTGGGTGCCGTACGCAAGTCGGGGAGCTTGTGAATGCCTTACACCAGTCAGGGAGTTGGTGGGTGCCTTACGTCGGTCAGCGAATCTGTGGGTGTCGTACATCAGTCAGGAAATCTGGGAGCTTGTGAATGCCTTACACCAGTCAGGAAGTTGGTGGGTGCCTTACGTCGGCCAGCGAATCTGTGGGTGTCTTACATCAGTCATGGAATCTGTGGGTGCTGGTGGCGGGGAGTGTAACATTCAGGGAGTTATACCATTCCGGTGGCGCAGACGGTAAATGCGCGTAACCAGTAAGTGGGAGGTCTATGGATCAAGCCTGACCCGTGGCAGAGTTTTCCTCGACCGGCTCCTGCCCAGTAGATGGCGGCAACTGGGAAGTGTTCGCTTTGTCGCGGGGTGAACGTTGTACCGTCCAGCGCCCGCGGCAATGGGTACACGGGCGTGATCCGCCTTAAAATAGATCCTTCTGTCCGATGGCATTTCCCGGGGGCACGGCCTCGCTTCATGTCACCGGAGCAGTCCTCTGATTCACCGGGCCCGAGGAGTCGGGATAGCCCTTGCGTGTGCATAAGTGCCACCTGGGGAGCCTGACAGCAAGCGTGTGGCCAAGACTGTCCCGCAAGAGTGCCGAAAAAATGAAACCTCTTATGTGTGCATAGTGCGTGTGTGTGTAACCAGTTGTGTGATTACAAGCAACTAACAAGAAGAGCCCCGATGGTGCACCAAAAATATATAAAAAAAAACATTCAGCGAGACCGTGGCTGCGGCTGGCGGCGTCCCGTGTCGTCCTAACGCGCCCTCCCCGCCGCAGATACCAGGTGAACTCGACCATCGGGCAGCGCGTGGCGCGGCTGAACCCGGCCTGGAACGACCCGGACCAGCAGGCGCTGGGCCGGTTCGAGCGGGCCGTTCAGCTGGTGACGGCCGAGTTCACGGACGCCCTGCAGCGGCTCTGGACCGTCTGGTACCCGGCCAGGTGGCTGGTGGAGCAGGCGATCGCCGACCGGCACCAGGTGACGGCGAGTGGCGGCGCCGCTGCAGCGGACAGGGCCTGCTGCCGCCGCTGCGGCCGCGCGGCAGCACCGGCTGGTTGCAGACGCGGCGGCCGTACCTCCCTGCGGTGTCCCTGGAGTCAGTGCGTGGTAGGGCTAGCCCGCATCCCTGGGTGTCCCTGGAGTCAGAGGGTGGCGGTGGTGCCCCGCACCGCCAGGCCCCGTCGGTTCTGGCATGGCCAGACCGGCTGTCCGCCTCTGCAGGCCAGCCGCTGAACAAGGCGCGGAGCGTGAGGGCGTCGGCCGACCATGAGAGTCGGCGCTGAGATCCATTCGACACCGGCGGCTGGCAGCAGGTCGCGGGGCCGTCACGCGCCACCGGCTTGTTCCCAGGTGGACCCGAGCGGCTTCATCATGGAGCTGTCGTCAGGCGGGGTGCCGTGGAAGGACCACCTGTTCGCGCTGGAAAAGCAGCAGGAGCAGCAGCCGTGCGAGGTGCTCTTTGTGCTGTACACGGACCAGAACGGCGCCTGGCGAGTCCAGACGGTGCCGCCGTTCAAGTCCTCTTTCGCCATGAGGTAACCATGAGCTGGCTGTGTTGAAGGGTTGCAGTAAATGAGGACTGCGCTGACTAAGGGCGGCGTTGATAGGACGTGTGGTCATGTTTGTTAACCGACAGTTAACTGGCAGACTCGGATGTCGTTGAGCGGTGGGACCGCGCAAAGTGAGGTCGTATCAGAGCATGACTTACCAATAATGAGGATTCTAGGAGATTCATTGTAACCTGTAGCTCATATGGAGATAGCCATCGCTCGTACCGCTGAACCGTTGCCTGTGTCAGGTGTTACCACGGCGTGGTGTCCTCAGAGTACCGCTGAAGGCCAGCTGGCGGGGACTGCGCGACGAAGAGCTCTCCAAGGAGGCCGGCATCGCCGGCTGCATCTTCGTCCACGCGTCCGGCTTCATCGGCGGCGCGAGCAGCCGGGAGTCGGCGCTGGAGATGGCGCGCCAGTCGCTGCGGGAGGCCGGCAGGCTGTGACCGCCGGGACGGCCCGGTCCGGCCCGGCCCGGCCGTGCTGTCGGCGCCCGTTCAGAATACACAGCGAGGTTTTTAGCGATGCTTGGCCGTTGGTCCTGGGTCAGAGTCCTGGGTCAGAAGTGCCGTGGGTCAGAGAAGGGCAGCGGTCTCGGGACAGAAGACAGCCGGGTAACTCCGCTCGGGGGACGGGAGTGTCGCAAGGCTCGGCGCGGGCAGGCGAGTTTTGGAGTTATCTTCGGGTCAGAGGAGTGCCAAAGGATTTGGCCTCCCTCGGCGCAGCTGCAGGACAGGACGACATTAACGGCACCGGCTCTGAACGTGTCCCAGTTTGGCTAGATCGCTGGTCTAGCCCGTTGGCGTTTATGACGTCAGTGCGGCGCGGTATACGCGCCTCACTTTTACCTGCACCTGGCTTGCCGCGAACTGTGGACGCGCGGGTCGTGCCCGGCGAACCTTTCTGTGACGCCTGGCTCTTCGGCGCATTACCCTGAGAGCAAGTGCTGGTTGTGTTACCGCTCAGTGTCCTATCGGCCCGTTCTGGCCGTATTCCGGTTATAAAATTACGATTGCTATTTTTGCATGTCACAGCCATGAAATGAAGCAGAGATATTTCATCGCTGCACTAGTGGTGTCCAAAAGACGGGGTAAATGGGGTACGTCATCGGGGTTAACGAGGAGAAGGCTGATTAGCAAACCTGAAAGACGCATTGGTTTTATAACGATATTATACGTTCTTATACGTATTTGTAGGTGTCACGGGCACACGAGCTGAAGCAGACACGCAGACACACTGATTGTTCACCACAGTGTGACCAGATTCACAGGTTTGGGTGGAAGATGACACCTAATCACAAAAATAGGTGCATTCCAATGTAGGAAATAAACGCATCGCACATTGCGTTTTAGAAAATAAACACGTCCTACAATAGCACACAATACAGTGATACTTTCCAAGACCATTTTTGGCATTTTCGAGACATCATACATTACGGACATGACAGTGCAGTACCACAGCTATCCTAGGATAGTGATCCCGTGGGCGGGTGTGGGTGGGGGGTGGAGAGACTGAACCCTGCCTTGCTGCCTTTCACAGATCTTGGCACTAAGATCAAGAGTTCACTCGCAATAAAAAAAATCTAAAATCTCATTGATATCCAACCTCAATACGTTCAAGAAATTTCCAGCAAACATGTTCAGAGCGCATCAGGCATGAATATTTCCGTTTTATGCTGGCCTCTGCCACCGCAAACGTATTTGGTGAAGCACGCAATTGGTGCCCGCTAGGCAACCCCCGCCACTTAATAAATGAACGTACAGCCATTGCACGTCATTGCACCAGAGCTTCCCCGACCCCGTGCAATTTTTACGAAATCTGATAGGCTCGTAGGACATATGGAGCAGTGGACAAACGGTCCACGCAGAAAGAACAGTTAGGAAAAGTGGCCAAGTTTCGTGAAGCTGCGTCAGAAACCCTGGAATTGGCAAGCAGAAAACCCGAGAGGAGGGCGGATCCAGCTCCCTGCCGGGAATAGGGTTAAACTGCAACTCGAAGCTTCGTAACAAAACTCTTACAGACTATCAAACGAGAACGCAATCATTATCTCAAGCACTTGCCAAGGCTACTTTGGCTGTTCCCACACACACATAATGTAATGATGCCAGCACTAAATCTCTGACATTATGGACGGAACCATCTTGCCAGAGTGCCCAAGAGATTAACAGGCAATACCAGGCCCAGCACCACAACGCATGGTATCCAAAAAATAATCCTAACAAACATCAAGCTGAGTAGCGCTAAAAACACATCGGGCTAATACGTAATAAATATAACATACTTTTGCCAATAGGGCTAATGTTAAATTTCCGAGAAGTGGGGGCCATGGTCCCGTCTCCCCCCGTCCCCTTGTTCTTACGCTCATGTGTGGATGTCCGCTAAAACTGTTTTATTCCTGTCTATTGACGTCGGGTTTGGTACAAAAGGCTGCCGCGTACAATTGTGCTGATTCCTCTCGAAATCATCGCCAGAACAGTCGGATCTTGTCATGGGAGTCGAGCGCCGATACTTCCAAAATGATTTTTTTTAATAGCGTAAGGCTGATTTTTTAAGATTTTGTTAGTGCAGTGACCAAAATTTCTGGGTGGCATAAACGTAGTTTTGCGCCCAGCCTGACGGCTGAGGGGCGACCGCCCCTTCTGCCCTCCCCCTTTTTCACCGACTCTGGCCCCTTTTTCACCGTCACAGTCAAAAATCTGTGGCGCCGCCCTTGCCCAACCCTCAAAGCATTTGTTAATTTTTAACTCCACGCCACAGCCAGCTTGAAAGGATTCAAGGAGACATAAAACTGTATGTGCAGATGTAATCAAATACGAAACACGAGCAGACAATGTCCGACCCCGTCTAGCCGGCATAGCCGGCTAGCCAGGTGACGGCGGACCCACGCCGTCCTCCCATTGGTCGAGAATCGGACGTCACTGGCGACACCCCAATACGTTATTTTGATAGGGACGGTCAGGTGCTGCGCGTTGACAGTCAGAGCGGGTGTGTGAAATATGATGGGAGTGAATGTCTTGGGGTGGTGGTGGTGAAGGGTATTGTCAGGTACAAAGCTGTGTGATGGCTTCGGCTCATAGACAAGTGGGAATATCGCGTCGACCCTTTGGATGCCTTTTTTAAGGTGACCGGTGGTGAAGGGCTGGTGCAAAACCCTGTAATGGTAAGGCCATTGTCATAATCGATGATCTATGGCTGCCGTGGTCCGTCAATCAAGGGTGGCGCCGCACACAAATGATAATGCACGGCGGAGCTTGTGGACGTATGTTTGGCTTTTGGGTCCATCTTTTCCATGCGGTTCCCGTTTACAGATCTGAATGCCTTAACAGCCGTTAACAACCGTTAATTAACTCGTTAACAGCCAAATGCCTTAATCACTGCAGGTACTGAATCTCGTACTCCCGTAGCAACGTAGTCACTCTGCGGTGGCGCCGACGCGGTTTTGGGTGATGGCTGTATGAGCTGTAATTACACGGCAGTCCAGTGACTGGGCCAGTGGGGAGGTGGGGTGTAACCCACGTTGGTGGCTCCGATGCCGTCTATCGCTTTGTTAAAAATGCATTCTTCAAAAGAGATGTTGCTTATGAAGGCTGCGAGTTACAAAAGAAAAGGAGACCAATAATGGTTTTACGGGCAACACCAGTGACCCTGTCAGCTTACTTTGTACCAGTCGTAGGCATATGTAAACATGGCATCGCGGACACTTTCTGTTTTCTGCTTCTATTATTTTCGCAGTGTGTCTGCTCACCGTAGGAGCAGACTTCATCCGCGTATCGTTTAATCAGCTGTGACGGACAGAGACTCCGCCCCTTTTTGGCCAGCGACCAGTTCTCGGGTTTTTGTAGCGATGCCGTCTCACCGTGGAGTCTGCTGGCGACGTCGAGCCGGTTGAATCCGGCGCAGCTATACCCGCTACCGGCTAATGCAGGTCACGGTGTATGGGGTAATTAATGACGACTTTTCCGAGTAGTTCAGCACCGAATGCGGCGAGCATGTAATCTCAAAAGGTTATGCACAAATTTAGGAATGTAGTTGATGCCTTCTGGTGTATCCGGATCCGCATTTTTCGAATGGTTATTTAACTGGAATTAGATATTTAATTTCCGCTTTTTTACTACATGATTTGGAATTGGAATCATTACGTCTGGGAGCACAATGAATTGGAATTGGGTTCATTCCTTTTCGGAAGCAAAATAATCGGAAATGGAATCACTCCTTTCATTCTAGCCAGTGCACTAACTCAAAAACGCGTCACGCTTACGGCGACGTCGGCCGCCGAAATCAAGTGCCGTCAGCCGTTACCACGCATACAAACCGTTGCCACCGACACGCCGATGGCCGGAACAGCAACGGAGGCCGTGCGCGGCGCCGGCGGCCGGTCATCGGCCCAGACCGCGGTCCGACCCGGCCGCGATGGCAGTGCTCCGGGCGGCGGTCGCGCTGGCCTGCTGCGGCGCGCTGCTCGCCGGCGCCGACTTCGTCCGCCGGGCGGACTCGGTCTCGGCCGCGCCGGTGGCGGCGTTCGCGGCGCCCTCGCTGCTGGCGTGCGCCGCCGCCTGCGAGCGTCGGCCGGCCGCGCTCTGCTCGGGCTTGGCGCTGACGGCCGGCCGGTGCCGGCTGTTCCTCGACTGGTGGCCGGCCGCGGCGCCCGGCGACGGCACCGCGCCCGTCAGCCACGTCCGCCGGCCGGCGGCCGCGTGCCCGGCCGGCTGGCGGCTGTTCGGGGAGCGCTGCTACCTGCGGCGGAGCGGCGAGCCGCTGCGCTGGCAGGCGGCGCGGGACGCCTGCCGTGCGCTCGGGCCGCGCGTCGACCTGGCGTCGCTGCGCGGCGAGCCCGACGACGCCTGGCTGCTGCTGGGGCCGTCCCGGCCGGACGTGGCCGAGCACATCGGCCTGCGGCGGGACGGAGGCGCGCTCGTCAACGTCGACGGCTCGTCGCCGACGCACGGGCCGGCCGTGGAGCCGGCCGCCGGCGACGGCTGCGTCCTCGCGCCGGCCGGCGGCGTCGCCCGCTGGGCGCTGCAGGCGTGCTCGGGCGCGCTGCCCGGCTACGTCTGCGAGGCTCCGCACCGCCGCCGGAAGGGGGCGCTCTGCCCGGCCGGCTGGCTCGGCCTGGACGGCCATTGCTATCGCTACGTCCCCGACGCCGCGGCGTTCGACTCTCTGGACGCTGCCTGCTCCAGGCTTCAGGCCGGCGCTCGGCTGTCGCCCGTTCCCGACATGGCCACCTGGAAAGTCCTCTTCCGCAGCTTTGGTGTGGACGCGAACCAAAGGCTGTTCGTGGGAATCACCGACCGCGCCGTAGAGGGACAGTTCGAGTCGACAGATGGCAGCACCTGGTCCCTGGTCTGGATTCCAGGAGAGCCGAATGACCTTTCGGGCGAGGACTGTGTGGAAGTAAGTCAGGAGGCCGCCAACGACGCGCCTTGCGAAAACCGTCGTGCGTACATCTGTCGCCTTCCCATAACGCTCTGAAGCAGTGACAGCGCGGAGACCAACGTCTGGCCTTCACCAGATAACTAGAAAGCAGGCACAGCCCTCGTGCCTGGATATGTCTCTGCAGGGACGTTGGAGGGGGGGGGGGGGTTTACGTTGGTATTGACCCATGGGTGTTAACTGGAAATAATTTACCCGAAATGTTTCTTTGCCCCCCCCCCCCCCCCCAACGACCATCAACTGTGGACGAGTTCTTGCTCGCGTACCTGTGTCTGTGTTAGATGCAAAGGAGCACTTAGATAAAATGCCGCTCTGATTCAGCACAAGACACCGCCATGAGGAAATGTAGACACGAGCATATAAAAACACCCATATTGACAGAAGCTTAGCTAACTTTTGTTAGTTATGCCTTAGTTGCCAATTGTCCTTTTAACAAAACTATTCCTAATCAAAGGTAAACCCGGTAAAAATATTAATGCGACCACTGCAGAGCTATGGAGATTCTACGGCAACCCTAGCAAAATGCCAATAAGAAGCCAACGGAAAGGTAAGTTACCAGTGGAAACCTAGGACAATCATGCGAAACTACTGCGGTAACTGCGATAAAACGAACCTAGTATAGAGGTAAATGCAATCCAAAACAAAGCCAAACTTGCATTCCCATCGGTACAGCAAACTAAGGAAAACTGTGATAAAATTCGCCCAATATTCATTCTTTACTCAATTTGAACATGGGTCTCACACCAGTGACATTCGGAAAATAAATGGATTTTGGTACTCACTGTTTTCTTGTTCATCGTTCAACTTGAGACGGTCGACCGCTTCCAGGCGGTCCCGGAAAAGCCGGCGTCGAGTCAGCACGCAGTCCAAGCACCGTCCGGTGGTCGGCCGCCGCCAACAGTCGCTGCACGCCTAAATAATTGGTGGAGTGATCCTGCCACTCATGGGAAAAAATGCGGGACCTGCTCACTTCCAATTGAGAACAGGTCTTCAACCGTACGGGGTCAACGGCAACAAGCGCGAAAGCCTGTGACACAGCAAAATGTTTCGTCTGGTCTTGACATTTATCTTCCATTCGCCTCATACACACATTGACTGGTGGCATTCGGATGTGCAGGTCTCCACAAAAGTTATGGTAGTATTAGGGTCCTTGTGGTAAACCGGCCATAGCTCCGAAATGTATGGCGCTAATGTCGTGGAATTTGAACAGTTAACTGCCACGATGCAGCGGTACCCGTAATAATCTCAGACCTGTGTTTCATGTTTTAATTGCATGCCTAGAAACAAGAAAAGTTACATTAACGCTCGGTAGGCTGGAACGTGGGGCAGATTTCTTAGTTCCACCTCTGCGCTAACCCTTTCAGCTGTCAAACTGATGAGGTCAGTTATTTTGTGAATGAGGTACTGGGCAGAGGTTATGAGGAGGGAGCGCGTCTTGATCACGTGACAGGTTCTGCCGGTGGGTTGTGAGGGCGTTGCGGAGACTGACCGGACCATGATCTGCAGTCCCTTCCAAATGAATAATTTTTCGCCTGATTAGATATAAACATTCGACCCGAGCAATGACGACTGAGCGATTTCGGGACAGTAGCGTTGGAGATGACTTACACACGAATGAGCGGCTCATAATACGTGTTCAGAAGATGCATTTATGATAACTGTATGGCTAATGCCATTGCAAATACAGATTCATGGTAATGACACAAAATCAAGCGGACAAATACTGCGTTAATTCACGTACGAGCACTGAACTCGCCCGAATGTATTCTGGTATATATAAATACACACTACCAGGGGCGGAACTTGGTATCTCTTTGGGGAGCATGCCTCCCCGCCAATATTCGGCTAACCTCCCAATGCTGAGCTGCCCCTCCATGCTGTGCTGGGCGCCCCCCCCCCCCCACACCTCCCATGCGGAACTTGGCCCCAATGCTCTATCAGTTCGCAAAGATGAGAACTCACCCCTTGCCGGACAAGGGGGTGGATGCTACCCCTAAGCAGTGTTTCCGGAAACACGGCGTAGTTGGCGAGTTTTGGCCTAGTTGACAATGCATTCACTGCGCATGTTCTGAAAAAAATGACCTCAGGTTCAGGGCACCGAGCTATGGTGTCATACTTAAGGCTTGCAAAGCGATTTTTGCGTCCAATGTCGGCTTTTTACTGTTTTAGGGTAAGAGGCAGGCACGTAGCTAGGATTTTTTCGGGGGGGGTCAAATGTCAAATTTTGTCATATGCCGCCGGCATATGACGAAGTTTACAAGAAAAGGCAGTAATTTTAGGCAATTTATCTAATATTTCATTCACAGGAAAACATATGTTTGCTTTTGCAACATATATCTGATTTTACGTATTCATTACGTATTCATGCGAAATCGCCATGTATCTAGAGTAGACCGCTTGGCTCGGGGGGGGGACCATGGTCCCCATGCCCCCCTTGGCTGCGTCCCTGGTAACAAGTATGCATAAACGGCACGTGACCGGCATGACATCGGTTCAGAATGGTAGTTCACAAGCCAACAGGTCACTTTAGATACGTCAATGACCTTCTCAAGCCCAATCGAAGTCAATGACCTTGGGCGACCTTTTTTGACCTCAGAACGTTCCTATACTAATTCTCCGTGAGACGATTTTTTGCCTCTTCGGCCCAAAATGTGTCGTTTTTAACTGTGGAAAATCGATTTATAGTTCCCAAGCATGAAGTCTTAAGAGGCCACTGGCTGACTGGCGGGGTCGACAGGGATACTGTTGGATACCTTGGGCATACGGTTATCGATTTTTTTTTTGTCCCGAGTCGCAGCTCAATTAGGGGCCAAAGAGCGAACGGGTGCCTACCCCCTTCCCTGCCATCGATGCGAGCGAAAATCCCTCCCGTGCGGCGAGGGTTAAACAAACGTATGCATTAGTGCTTTGAATGTTGTAAAACATGGATGCTCATATCAGATGCCTATATCAGACATTTCCAGTGGCGCCAATGATAACAGGAGGACGCCAATGATGGGAAGAGGACAGAGCAAATGGTAGATCACCTATCCGTTCCCGGTCCAATGAGCCCGGGATGACCAGTCGGAGCGAAACTTTCGACACCACTTGCAGGGATTCACTCATGTCACCGATGAATTCCCGTGTATGTCTTTACACAACTGCAACTTCTGTTTAATTTGGCTAAATTTGAACTGTTCGCGCAGATTCCCAGTGGCTCGTGATGTGCATGCCTTCGCATGCATGCATGCGATATGCATCACCTCAACGAGACGAATGAAACGGGTGACCATATAGTACTGTTGTGAGATAGGCATATAGCAGTAGTAGGGGAGAGTGGGGTAAAGCGTACACCTTGAGGAAAAACGGCAATATCATATGTGGTTGCAATGCTGCAAAGGAACGAAGGGTATGGTAAGAAGCTCTGATAAATTGGCTAGCTGTTGTAAAACACGTGATTTGAAGGAATGATTCTAAAATAGACTAAAATCGTTTTTCCCAAAGCGGTTTAAAATGGCGCTTCACCCCTTATCTGGCGTAAAGCGCCCGCTGGTGTGGGGCAAAACGCCCCCAACCATAGCTCCGCCATAACCGCGAGATTCTGTATCTTACCCCGATATTATTTCTTCAAAAGGGTGAATGAGCAGTTACCATATGTGTTGTTATTCCAAGCACACGTTTGCCCGCAAAACCAAGGAGTTCTGGACCCGATGCGTAAGCAGTAGCACATCAATAACTCTAGTCATCTCAAAACGGAAAGCTCACCTAACTTCGACCTCTTCGATGTTGAAAGCGGGAGAATTAAGCTATGGTTTTATTTTGATTGCCAAAATTTACTGTTATCGAAGTCTCGTTGGCAACACGAGAGACAAACTTGGTCTGTGTTGGCAAAATTGCATGCCTTTAAGTCATGCAAACGTAACAGTGTGTATTCCTTCACAAAAGGTCTATCCGCAGGCATTTCTTGCAAAGTAAACTTGCTAGAATACATACGTGCACGTAGAAACAAGACCTGTACCCTCCACCTGCAGAAACGGAATGCCCAAAGGCTCTTCGCTCGCTACAACGTGCGAGGACAAGAACTCAATATCGCGTTCCTCAGAAATGTACCAACGTATCTACCAAACAGAATCGTGGCTTCCCACTGCCATCTGCCAGTCTGCAATCGGAGATCACCGAAGAAGGACTGCCATAAAGAACGAAGAAATGTTAAGTTTTAGAACAAAATCGACCCTGCTGTTTGCACGAATGATTTCCGCTGGTGGTCACGGCTGCTTTTGCAGGTTTTACGGCAGATGTCACAGACATACGACTTCTGCTTTTCGTCTGCACCTGTGCACGGCTCTCAAGCCCAGCAGCTGCACTCCATGCACTGGATCTAGCGCTCACAAGAGCGCCTAAAGAGCATGCCACAGACGAAGCAAGTGATATCGTCACTCTTATCGTTGCGCACTGTGCTTTTGTTGGCTTTCTTCTTCACTGCTGGCACTTTTTTCTTCTCCTCGAGACGCCTCTTGTATGGTGCAGACGTGAGGAGTTCGGCCTTCTCCGCCTTCCTCGTTCTCGTTCTGAACGCTGCTTTGACTGGCGAAAAGATGTCAGCTAAGCCTGAAACTGAGGTGCTAGGCATAGCCGTTGACGCACAGAACCCCGGGGCCTGCTCACAGGTCCTCTTCTCTGCACTGCTCGTAGTCGCCGAGTCTAGCACGGCATGCGCTGTTGCCTCCGTTTGCTGTCCTAAGACGATAAATTGGGCGCTGTTGGAAGCGTCCTGCTCTGTCTGGACGGCAGAGGACGTCCTGCTCTGCTGCTCACGGATACCCGTGGGACCATCCGGACAGTGGGGATCTTCCTCTTTAGTTAGCATTGACGGAGCGAAGTCTTCTTCGGTGAAGATGCTAGTGTCCAGGGGCCACAAACCCGTTCACCGGAACCCGTTGATAGCTTTCTCGATGGCTGCAGCTTTGCTGTAGGCAGCGCAGAAGATTTCCGCGACCTGGTAGTCCGTAATGCGCTTGCCAAGATGGCAGTGCATCCAACAGTCTGCAGCAGTGTTGTAGGCACTTTTCAATGCCTTGTAGATACTTGCGTCCAGTGGCTGCATGCGATGGGTGCAGTGAGGTGGAAGAGCAATCATTACGATTCCGTACTCTCTGGCATAGTCGACAGCAGCTGTTGACTTGTGGCTCTGGTGTCCATCTATAATGAGGATGTGTTTTGCCTCTTCACTGGGTTTCACGACGCTTGCGAAGTGCTTGAGCCACATCAAGAATGAATCGCAATCCATCCAGCCGGAGGATGTTACTGTGGCTAGTGAACCAGGCGGAGCACCTTTTAAGAGTGTTTCTACCATCCTCTTGCGCTGATAAATCAGCATTGATGGGACATACTGTCCGCACGCATTGACGGCGCACATGACTGTCACCGTCCTACCTTTCTCTGCGCTAGTTACCTTGCCCACTCGGCGTTGTCCCCTGGTAGCCAACACAGAGTCCGGTTGCTGTACCGTCGTCAGTCCTGTCTCATCAGCGTTCCATATTCGCATCGGGTTCGCCTTGCACGCGTCGAGCTGTTCTCCGTAGTTGTCAAAGAGGCTTTTCACTTGTGGGCGGTTGAATCCTACAGTTCGAGCCAAACTGGTCGCCTCAGGCTTCCGGATAAAGAGATCAGGATGGCTTTGAAGGAAACAACGTAGCCAGTCTCGCCCGGCCATCTTCTGCTCCATGTTAAATCGGTTAGTGATGCCTTCCATCTGGACGAGCTCGTAGGCAAGGCGCCGGACATCGGTAGTCGTTAGGCCAAAGAATGCCTTCTCCATTTCCAAAATGTAATTTTTAAGGTTCTCCTCAAATGCTTCATTGATGTCTGGCCTCAGACGTCTCAGCTTCGGACGTCCTGGAGATAGGACAACCTTGTCTCTATGGCGGCGGAGCGTCCTGCGGGGGATACTGTATCGGGTCGACACGCTTTTCAGCTTTTCGCCATTTCCTAGAGCAGTCAACGCAGCTTGTCGACTTTCAGCTTGCCTTATAACTTATACATAACTTAACTTATAGCCTTGCCCACGTAGTCTTCGTTATGTATTTTCGAGGCATGATATCTGCAACAGTACACCCCTGACATCACTGAAAGTCGGTGCATCAATACAAATCAGCGCAGCCCTTATGCGTATCATTATATGCGAGGGGCGGGGCAGTATCATCTTGTACTGGGGTGAAGATGATAGATCTCACCGGTCTGCGTCACGTCATGCATTATTTTACTAGTAAAAAAAACAAGACCATACTTTTAAGCGGGGGGAGGGGGAAACAGTGTACTGACCTTCCACCCCTCGGTCAGTTTTGTCATAGGTCCTTTCGCTCCACTGCCAACCAAGCACCGATTCTAACTCTTGACTTCCGGAATGCATAGATGCAAGGATGTTTTTTTATTTGCACGAATGTAGGGTAAAGCGCCCATCTAAGTGCGGTTAAAACGCCCACTGGGCGCTGCACCCCAACCCTGGGGGTGGGCGCTTTGTCTACAGGCGCCATTTGCAATTATTTCAAACGTATCAGGATGACGAGACAATCACGACGCAAATAGATCATACCATACACATGCTCTTACACAAGGCTTTTTGCCACCACACGTTGCTATGCGTAAGCTAACGGCCAGCGTAACTTAACAGCTAACACAAACGTAATCTTAATGTCTGTATTTTTTACGTCGTAACGAAAACAAACATCGCTTCGCCGTAACTAGCTCGAAATCACCAGGCGCCCCAAAATTCACCCCGCCGCCTTTCCGAAAGGCTTCTGCTTACCAAGAATTCTAAAATGAGGGTAGGTCGTTTAGTTTCGCCGCTAGATGGTGGTGGGCGCTTTACCCAAGTGGGCACCTTACTCCACTCTCCCCTATATGATGACCCAGGGGCGGCGGAGGTTTTCATAAAGGGGGCTGGAATCAGATTTTTAAATTATAAAAAATGAAATTAAATTTCATTTATTTTACCATTGTCGTGAATTATATAGTTGTTTTTTTACTGAATCATATATATGACTATAGTAAATATGAAAATGACCAATTAAAGCAAGAATTAAGAAATGTTGCTGACCGAGGAACATATTTTACACTTAACCAGATATATATGTTTATGGTATACCAAACAAAATGTTATTGTGGACCTTGAACACCTGATACCCCTTTGTCCCCAACCAACGGTATTTTTAGTTCTTACTTTAATTCGTTATTTCGATATTTACTGCGATTATATATTATGGATATATAGCCAACATATATAATTCTATGTAGATATTAGTCATTCTTTAGAACAGCGACAACGTAAAATGCTCTGGACATGAGGTTAGCCTGAAATGAGATTCGATTCTGAAAGGGTTCCACGCTGGAAATCTCCGGCCGGAATCTAGAGAAGAGGTGAAATCTATCTCTGCTCTGGACCTCATGTTTGCCGAGGATTGCCTATTTTTGCCTCCTTTAGTTTGACTCTAGTTCATCGTCAACGAAAGGAAAATCAGCTGGACGTTTTTGAAGATATTGCCCCCCAAAGCCAACCGTGGAGCGCCAAAATCAGACGATCCCCTCCCCCTGCCATACGTTACCAGCAACGATAGTAGATGATATACGAGTGATTATAATGTCTAAATGCTGCGTTCTGTTTGCTAGCCATCGTGGATCACCCTTGAAGTAGGGATAAGTCTGATTTGGACATACTTTTGACCAACTTTTGATAATAATCCGGGATAAGGTCACGAAAGTTGTCAAATCGGCGAAATTTTGAGTATTTGGTCCGATCTGACCTCGAAGGTGTTGCCTTAGGATCACGAAATTTGGACAACTGTAGTTGCTAATAGCTTCCCACTCACCCTGAAAGCCTCATATCACTAGGATGGCTTCTGAGGTTATGGGGGAGTGGTGGAGAATTCCGCGTCTGTCCTATACTGCGTGTTATTTTCGGAGGCTTTTCACTGGCGTGTCAAAAAACAAATGCAAGTCGTTTATCAAGCATAATTTCACGTTAAGGTAATACTGAGATAGATGCCGGGTCTATCCGTTATTTTAAACTTTGCGAATACTTTGCAAAAAAGAAGTTAACTATTTTCCCCCGCCTGTTTGGAATTAGAGCTCTGTCTCTCCCTACCGAGCCTTGGAATGCCGCTTAATGACATCTTAATTCAGGGGCGTAGCCAGGGTTCCGCCCAGGGAGAGCCAAATCGAATCAAGGGGACCTTCGTAACCAATGGGGGCCCCCGCTAAGGGTGGATCTAGGATTTCGCCAAGGCGAGGGGTGGGGCGAATGGCCAACGCGGGGCCCCCATTTTCCCTTTCAGATATGAAAAACCATGTAATTTTGCTTTTGGCGTATGAAATAACCAAAAATTCAAATGCGTCGCCTTATTTGAGAAAATTCTGCTTTTTGTTACCGAACAAAATTACCCAAATATGACAGGAACGGCGAGATTTTAGGCAGTTCCGTCTCTCTCTTCATTTAAAATGCCGTGTCTGTATCTGGTCCAGGAGTCCGTCTGTCCCCTCCCCCCACCCCATCCCATAGGTTCTGTTTTTTTTTTGTCAGCTTAGTGTAGGTTCCCTCTTGCAGTTACAGGGGCACTTTTGGTGGTCTCGGGCCGTCTGCCGTGCCAGGGCCCTCTCGTGGTCTCGGGCTCCTTTTACAGTTTCATGTGTCCCGCGGGACGTCTCAGGCGCTCCTTTGACAGTTTCAGGAGCGCCTCGGACAGTCTAACGGACCTATCTGGCAGTTTCAAAGACACTTAAGCCATCTCGGGTTCCTTCCTGTCGTCCTTGGGACGTTTTTGCCGTCTAAAGAGCCTCTCAGGCTTTAAAAAAAGACACCTCTGTAAGTCTCTCTCTGCCGTAAAAGAGGCGCCTCTGTCAATTCTCTAGGTCCTTTGGACGTTTCAGGAGCAGAATGGACGTCTCAAGGTCTAGCAGTTTTAGGGACCCCTTTGGTCGTCTTAGGGGCCCCTATTCCTAGAGGCTTCTAGTTAGCAGTCTCAAATGCCCCTCTCTGGCAGTCTCAGTGGACCCCCTGTAGTCCTGGGTATCCCTCCAATCGTCTCTGGGAAACATTTTCGCCATCTCGCGGGCCCTCTGGCAGTTACAAAAGACCTTTTGGCAATTTCAAGGCTCCTGTGCAGTGTCATAGGCCCTCTGAAAGTTTCCGTTTTTTTTCTATAACTGTATCAGGGGTCTTGCTCTGTTACATGAGGCATATATGGCAGCCTTTTAAGGCCCGTGTAGCCGTAACAAGGTACTTTTGTTGGCGCTTTAGGGGCCTCACTGTCAGTCTCAGGGGACCTTGCTTGTGCCAGGAGCCCGCTTATTACACTCGGTGACCCTCTGGCCGTCCAGCAACCCCATAAAACCCAAATACCGTCTCAGAGGCCCTCTTACCGTTTTTGCCTCGCAGGGGCTCTGCGACCTTTCTGGCGGTCTCAGGGGTCATCTGCGGTGTACGGGCCCATCTTGCCGTCTCAGAAACCACCCGACCTTCCCGGGGGCTCCTGACAGCATCAAGAACCCCTCAAGGTTTCAGAAAAGGCAGTGTAGCCCATTTGTCGCTCCCCTCGAGATTGAGGACACCGACGAATCCCTGTTCAGAGGGCCCCTCTGACTGGTCGGGGTCTCCTTACGCCGTGCTAGGCACCCTCTTGAGTTCTTTCCGTATCAGGTGCCTCTCTGGTAGTTGCAGCGGTGTCATGGACCCCTTGCTGTGTTGGGGCCCCTTTCGGTTCCAGGGGCCTTTGAAGAGTTCCCAGGGCTCTTCTTGCCATCTTAGGGGCCATCTTACCGTGTCAGGGTCTCATTAACCCTCCCGGAGGTCCTCTGACTACATCAAGAACCTTTAGCTTTTCACTCACAGGGGCCCCCTAAGGACCCAGCCCTCATCTTGGCCATCTCAGGGGTCCTATGAGCCATTTGGCGGTCCCAGGGACTATGCCGTGTTTGGGCTCTGTTGTGGTCTCAGGAGCCCTGTGGGAGCCTCAGGGGCCCCCTATGCGTCTCAGAGGCCTCCCTGACTGCATCAAGAGACCATCAGGTTCTTATAGAGACCCCGTGGACCTCATACGGGGCCCCTTCGGGCTCCTTTTAAGTCTGACAGGGACCCCTTCTCAGGCCTCAGGGGGAGAACGCGATCACCCCAACTGCTCCTCCTTTAAATCTGCGCATGGCCCTCGTAATCAGTGGGGCCCCATGTGGTTAGAATTACTGTCGGTTTGTAAAGGGGCCCCGCTGAAGTGGAAAAGGTGGCCCATGCTCGCCTGTAAAGACGTTGCTGACGACCTGGCGGGTGCCTCTTGCTGGGCGGCAGGGACATCTTTACAG
Organism: Capitulum mitella; assembly: GCA_030062745.1. NCBI lineage: Eukaryota > Metazoa > Arthropoda > Thecostraca > Pollicipedomorpha > Pollicipedidae > Capitulum > Capitulum mitella. The sequence goes on along the minus strand of CP099839.1, from coordinate 4,549,538 downwards.
GAAAGCAGGGGCCACTGAATTATCGTTTAGGGGCCCCTGTTGGACAGTGGGCCACGGCTTGTCTGTAGAGGGCACCCTATCCTCCTGTACAGGGCCCCTAACGACCTCTAGAGGCAGGGGCAGGGGTCTTCTTCCAGACCGAAAGGAGGTCCCCTCAGAGGCTGACAGGGGCCCTTTATGGGCCGACAGGGGGCCCTCCCGAGACAAGCTGTGAACTCCCCTACAAGGTAGCAGGGGCCCCTTAACGCTCATTCAAACCACGGGCCTCTCTTCACAGCACACAAGGCTTTCTTGTATATTCGGAGTGTGTTTTCTGTAGGTTCGTAAGCCTGCTTGAATGATTAAAATATTCCTATTTTGCTTTAATTGTCTATTTCGGACATTGCACGACGCTCTGCGGGCGCCTAACGCTGTCCAAAGGACTGGGGCCTTCTTTGAACAGCGTTAGGCCCTGGCGGCCTACCCACTCGCTAGGCCGCCAGGGGCCCCGCTTGGCCTATAGGGGGGAGGGAGGAGCATGGCCCCTTTGGCCCCGTTGGCTACGCCACTATCTTAATTGAAGATACCGCTGACGATGCCGGTTTAGGTTAGCCTTCCTCTATGTTGACATCATTATAACTGATGGGTCATTTCCGGTCGCATGGTATCATCACGTTATGCAACGCATGTGTTCCCGTGTGTTTCCAGTATGAACCACAAAGTCTGCATCCCAATGTTCCCATGCAAACCATGTGCTCAGAAACGAGAAAAGAGAAAACAAGAAACAAACAGCTGTCCATGGACGCGAACTCGCGGTAACGTACCACCCATTTCATCTTAAATCATAATACCACTCGGCCACCCGAGAACGCTGTGCAGTGCACGGCCATGTTGGTCAAGTTGTTTGGAATCTAGCCGCTTCGCCAATCAATGGGAAACCGGTCCTCTTCTCCCTCTTACGGTACACAAAACGCTTCCACTCATTGGTCGGCGTGTTAACCCGCGCACGACCGTCGGTCCTTTTCGAACATGGGCGACTGGGGGGGGGCAGTTGGCCGCCCCCCCCTCTAACTCACGAACGGTTGGTCGCACGATAAAAATAAGCACACCGTTGGAAAGCTTGTGACGAGTAGAGCTCGAAACTGGACTCATTTTTAGTTTTAGATAATATGTAAGCAATTTACGCCATATATATGTTTTCTGACAGCCGACTGCATGAGACCGAGAAATGGCCTGAATCTCAACGACTGTGACTAAAAACGCTTAGGTAAAGGCACCAGGGCACAAGTAAAGGTCCGCGGATGCCGATACACGTCTAATTTCCCAGATTTGTTCAATATATACGCCGAAACGTTGAGTTAAAGACACAGCATTTTTCGCGGCAGCTGCAGGAGTGCGCTGATGCCGTATACGGTAACAAATTGACGGGAACTAATTTTAGCGTTCCTTTATTTCTGCGAAAAAAAGACGATCTATGTATATTTTATTGATCTTAGAGGTTCTTGTGATGGTTTCTCATGCTTAAATTTTGGAAAAACTCCATTAGTTATCAGTGTACAAAACTGGCGGAGCTTTATTCGCGAGAGCTTGTTTATTTCTAAAATATGCTACTTTTCAAACTTTTTCAGGTTCCTGGTATTACTTACGTCTGTGGAAGCTAGTTCTGCCATTTTCTACGCATTCTGAGTAATGCATCGATGATTTCGACGGTGGTACATTTTGGCTCAGTACAGTTATTCGTGGCCTGACCTCAGGTCAATGGCTGGAAGTCGTTGATACTTTGCTCAATGGTAACTAGATGTCTACTTCACTCCACACCAACAATGTTATGAAATATTCCGTCAATTTCCGAAAAAAACGACAACATGTGTTAAAAATTGGCTTAACCTCAGGTCAATGACCCGGAAGATTCCGAAAAATCTGAGATAGCAGATTTGTTGCATCTATCACGTTCACTAATCCCTGCAAGTATTATTGAGATATTTTGCTTTGCAAAAAAATTAGAGGGCGCTAAACTTTTTTTGACATAGGCCTGTTTGACCTCACCTAGGTCAGACACCTAATCTGACCTGAGGTCAAAATTTTGACACGAGATGTAAAATTGATGAAGCAAAAGGCACACAAGGTTTCGTGACTGTGTGTTTGTTGGTTCTCTCGCAATTCCAGAAAAACCTCAGGGGGGGCAGTCAACTGCCCCCCCAGTCGGGGACGGGTTAATAGCTGTCCGATCTACTACGAAAGGCAGCCTCTAAACATGCCCCCGAGACAACCGGCCACCTGTCAGCGGAGGGTCGTAACTGACAGGGACGCACCCGGAGGGAGGAGGTGAAAGCTCTGGTGAGTGAAGCAAAAACCATTATTTTGGAAAATTTTACGGTGTTGAGACAATGCAGATGAGCGTGTTGGTCAAGTTGTTCGGAACACAGCCGCTACGCCAATCAATGGGAAGCCGGTCCTCTCTTCCCTCTTACGGAACACGAAACGCATCCGCTCATTGGTCGTATCTGTCATATTATTGGTTTCATCTTCACAGAATGATGCCAAACATCACGGCCTACCATATTGTACTCCTGTGACGATGTGTTTTCTACGGTGAAGGAAATATGCTTCATGTTTTCACGGAGCCTAATACCTACCTTTACTCTTGTGGAGACCCGTACTTCAACGTCCTGTATTCAAGATTACCGCAACGAATGCTCCTGGCTGCAACAGCGAATGAACTAATATTGCGAAGGAATATACAGAACACTAAGATGATGGGGCACTTACACATCATGACCTTTACTCCATTATTCCACAACCTATGAGGGCCACGCAGTCATGTGTGAGGATCCTGACATCCTTCCCCCAGTTTTCAGCTGGAAACATCAAACTGATCAATGCACCACATAGTCCCTCGAGTACGCCGGCTTTAGTTCGTGTATGGGAATCCCGACACGCGTAAAAAGTGTATGGGAAAAGTATGTAAATGAAAAGCATCAAAATGAAATTACTTGCATTAACTCGGCCTCTACTGGGGGTTGACTGCAACCCTTAGGCTTTTTCCAAGATTGCGATAGAACGGACGAACGCAGTGCCACAAAGCTTTGTGTTCCTTTTGCTTGATCACTTTTACATCCTGTGACAAAGTTTTGATTTCAGGTCAAGTGTCTGGTCTAACCAAGGTCAACTGGACCTATGCTCAAAAATGTTTAGAGCCATGTGACCTTTTCGCAAAACATGATGTCGCAATCAACCTTTTCGGGGTGACAGATCTTGATGAAAGCAACAAATCTGCCATCGCAGATTTTTCGGTAACTTTCGGGGCATTAACCTAAGGTCAAGCCCATTTTCAAGATAGGTCATTTTTTTGGACACTGGCGGTTTTTTGTAACGTTTTGAGTGTGAGGTGGTGTACACATGCGGTGTCCGTTACTGGTCGAAGTATCAATGACCTCCAACTCTTGACGTGAGGTCAGGTCACGAATAACTATTATGAGCCAAAATGTACCGCCGTCAAAATCGGCGATGAATGACTTGGAACGCATAGAAAGCGGCAGAATTGTCTCTCACGGATGCAGATAATACTAAAACACCAAAAAGTTCCAAAAATTGCATATGATACTGAATTGTTTCAAAATTTAAGCAAAACCATCACAAAAACCACTAGCATCACGAAACACCAGTTGTTAAGGCTTATGTCACCAAAAATAAAGGAACGCTAAAATTGGTTCCAGTTAATGCCATCCCGCATTCGGCACCGGCGCCCGCGGTACAGTGGCGCGAAACTCGTGTGTCTAACTCATTTTTTCAAAATGAGAGAAATTGCATGTGCGTCGGCATCTGCGGACCTTTTCCTATTCGTTGGCGCCTTTACTTGGACTTCATTAATCAAAGCCCGTGAGATCCAGGGGTTTCACCGTTTCGTGCAGTCGGCTATGAGAAAACACATGTAGGGCATACCGCGTAAGTGGCTCACACATTATGTAATGGAAACATGATGCCAATTTCGAGCTCTGCTTGTCGCGAGCTTTCCAACGGTATGCTTATTTTTATCGTGCGCCGAACCGTCCGTAAGTTAGAGAGGGGGCGGTCAAACACCCCCCATGCGGACGTGCATAACGCCGACTGCCACTCGTGCGCGGATTAAAAAGTGAGGAAAGTTTCTATATCTACACCGTTCGGCAAACATGGATCCAAGGAGCAGGACGATCCCCCCCCCCTGAGGTCTGAAAAGGGGCCTCACGCAAGGGGCCCCGAAGGGGCTCCTCTCGGGCTGGCCCCGAATAGGCCCCTCGCAGACTCAAAAGGGGCCGTACATGAGCTTTCATGAAGTATCTGGGAAAACGTGACGGGTTCTTGATGCAGTCAGTAGGTCTCTGGGAGGGTAAACATGGCATCGCGGACACTTTCTGCTTTCTGCTTCTATTATTTTCGCAGTGTGTCTGCTCACCGTAGGAGCAGACTTCATCCGCGTATCGTTTAATCAGCTGTGGCGGACAGAGACCCCGCCCCTTTTTGGCCAGCGACCAGTTCTCGGGTTTTTGTAGCGATGCCGTCTCACCGCGAGGTCTGCTGGCGACGTCGAGCCGGTTGAATCTGGCGCAGCTATACCCGCTACCGGCTAATGCAGGTCACGGTGTATCGGCTAATTAATGACGACTTTTCCGAGTAGTTCAGCACCGAATGCGGCGAGCATGTAATCTCAAAAGGTTACGCACAAATTTAGGAATGTAGTTGATGCCTTCTGGTGTATCCGGATCCGCATTTTTTGAATGGTTATTTAACTGGAATTAGAAATTTAATTTCTGCTTTTTTACTACATGATTTGGAATTGGAATCATTACGTTTGGGAGCACAGTGAATTGGAATTGGGTTCATTCCTTTTTCGGAAGCAAAATAATCTGAAATGGAATCACTCCTTTCATTCTAGCCAGTGCACTAGCTCTAAAACGCGTCACGCTTACGGTGACGTCGGCCGCCGAAATCAAGTGCCGTCAGCCGTTACCACGCATACAAACCGTTGCCACCGACACGCCGATGGCCGGAACAGCAACGGAGGCCGTGCGCGGCGCCGGCGGCCGGTCATCGGCCCAGACCGCGGTCCGACCCGGCCGCGATGGCAGTGCTCCGGGCGGCGGTCGCGCTGGCCTGCTGCGGCGCGCTGCTCGCCGGCGCCGACTTCGTCCGCCGGGCGGACTCGGTCTCGGCCGCGCCGGTGGCGGCGTTCGCGGCGCCCTCGCTGCTGGCGTGCGCCGCCGCCTGCGAGCGTCGGCCGGCCGCGCTCTGCTCGGGCTTGGCGCTGACGGCCGGCCGGTGCCGGCTGTTCCTCGACTGGTGGCCGGCCGCGGCGCCCGGCGACGGCACCGCGCCCGTCAGCCACGTCCGCCGGCCGGCGGCCGCGTGCCCGGCCGGCTGGCGGCTGTTCGGGGAGCGCTGCTACCTGCGGCGGAGCGGCGAGCCGCTGCGCTGGCAGGCGGCGCGGGACGCCTGCCGTGCGCTCGGGCCGCGCGTCGACCTGGCGTCGCTGCGCGGTGAGCCCGACGACGCCTGGCTGCTGCTGGGGCCGTCCCGGCCGGACGTGGCCGAGCACATCGGCCTGCGGCGGGACGGAGGCGCGCTCGTCAACGTCGACGGCTCGTCGCCGACGCACGGGCCGGCGGTGGAGCCGGCCGCCGGCGACGGCTGCGTCCTCGCGCCGGCCGGCGGCGTCGCCCGCTGGGCGCTGCAGGCGTGCTCGGGCGCGCTGCCCGGCTACGTCTGCGAGGCTCCGCACCGCCGCCGGAAGGGGGCGCTCTGCCCGGCCGGCTGGCTCGGCCTGGACGGCCATTGCTATCGCTACGTCCCCGACGCCGCGGCATTCGACTCTCTGGACGCTGCCTGCTCCAGGCTTCAGGCCGGCGCTCGGCTGTCGCCCGTTCCCGACATGGCCACCTGGAAAGTCCTCTTCCGCAGCTTTGGTGTGGACGCGAACCAAAGGCTGTTCGTGGGAATCACCGACCGCGCCGTAGAGGGACAGTTCGAGTCGACAGATGGCAGCACCTGGTCCCTGGTCTGGATTCCAGGACAGCCGAATGACTACCTTTCGGGCGAGGACTGTGTGGAAGTAAGTGAGGAGGCCGCCAACGACGAGTCTTGCGAAAACCGTCGTGCGTACATCTGTCGCCTTCCCATAACGCTCTGAAGCAGTAACAGCGCGGAGACCAACGTCTGGCCTTCACCAGATAACTAGAAAGCAGGCACAGCCCTCGTGCCTGGATATGTCTCTGCAGGGACGTTGGAGGGGGGGGGGGTTTACGTTGGTATTGACCCATGGGTGTTAACTGGAAATAATTTACCCGAAATGTTTCTTTGCCCCCCCCCCCCCAACGACCATCAACTGTGGACGAGTTCTTGCTCGCGTACCTGTGTCTGTGTTAGATGCAAAGGAGCACTTAGATAAAATGCCGCTCTGATTCAGCACAAGACACCGCCATGAGGAAATGTAGACACGAGCATATAAAAACACCCATATTGACAGAAGCTTAGCTAACTTTTGTTAGTTATGCCTTAGTTGCCAATTGTTCTTTTAACAAAACTGTTCCTAATCAAAGGTAAACCCGGTAAAAATATTAATGCGACCACTGCAGAGCTATGGAGATTCTACGGCAACCCTAGCAAAATGCCAATAAGAAGCCAACGGAAAGGTAAGTTACCAGTGGAAACCTAGGACAATCATGCGAAACTACTGCGGTAACTGCGATAAAACGAACCTAGTATAGAGGTAAATGCAATCCAAAACAAAGCCAAACTTGCATTCCCATCGGTACAGCAAACTAAGGAAAACTGTGATAAAATTCGCCCAATATTCATTCTTTACTCAATTTGAACATGGGTCTCACACCAGTGACATTCGGAAAATAAATGGATTTTGGTACTCACTGTTTTCTTGTTCATCGTTCAACTTGAGACGGTCGACCGCTTCCAGGCGGTCCCGGAAAAGCCGGCGTCGAGTCAGCACGCAGTCCAAGCACCGTCCGGTGGTCGGCCGCCGCCAACAGTCGCTGCACGCCTAAATAATTGGTGGAGTGATCCTGCCACTCATGGGAAAAAATGCGGGACCTGCTCACTTCCAATTGAGAACAGGTCTTCAACCGTACGGGGTCAACGGCAACAAGCGCGAAAGCCTGTGACACAGCAAAATGTTTCGTCTGGTCTTGACATTTATCTTCCATTCGCCTCATACACACATTGACTGGTGGCATTCGGATGTGCAGGTCTCCTCAAAAGTTATGGTAGTATTAGGGTCCTTGTGGTAAACCGGCCATAGCTCCGAAATGTATGGCGCTAATGTCGTGGAATTTGAACAGTTAACTGCCACGATGCAGCGGTACCCGTAATAATCTCAGACCTGTGTTTCATGTTTTAATTGCATGCCTAGAAACAAGAAAAAATACATTAACGCTCGGTAGGCTGGAACGTGGGGCAGATTTCTTAGTTCCACCTCTGCGCTAACCCTTTCAGCTGTCAAACTGATGAGGTCAGTTATTTTGTGAATGAGGTACTGGGCAGAGGTTATGAGGAGGGAGCGCGTCTTGATCACGTGACAGGTTCTGCCGGTGGGTTGTGAGGGCGTTGCGGAGACTGACCGGACCATGATCTGCAGTCCCTTCCAAATGAATAATTTTTCGCCTGATTAGATATAAACATTCGACCCGAGCAACGACGACTGAGCGATTTCGGGACAGCAGCGTTGGAGATGACTTACACACGAATGAGCGGCTCATAATACGTGTTCAGAAGATGCATTTATGATAAATGTATGGCTAATGCCATTGCAAATACAGATTCATGGTAATGACACAAAATCAAGCGGACAAATACTGCGTTAATTCACGTACGAGCACTGAACTCGCCCGAATGTATTCTGGTATATATAAATACACACTACCGGGGGCGGAACTTTGTGTCTCTTTGGGGAGCATGCCTCCCCGCCAATATTCGGCTAACCTCCCAATGCTGAGCTGCCCCTCCATGCTGTGCTGGGCGCCCCCCCCCCCCCATGCGGAACTTGGCCCCAATGCTCTATCAGTTCGCAAAGATGAGAACTCACCCCTTGCCGGACAAGGGGGTGGATGCTACCCCTAAGCAGTGTTTCCGGAAACACGGCGTAGTTGGCGAGTTTTGGCCTAGTTGACAATGCATTCACTGCGCATGTTCTGAAAAAAATGACCTCAGGTTCAGGGCACCGAGCTATGGTGTCATACTTAAGGCTTGCAAAGCGATTTTTGCGTCCAATGTCGGCTTTTTACTGTTTTAGGGTAAGAGGCAGGCACGTAGCTAGGATTTTTTCGGGGGGTCAAATGTCAAATTTTGTCATATGCCGCCGGCATATGACGAAGTTTACAAGAAAAGGCAGTAATTTTAGGCAATTTATCTAATATTTCATTCACAGGAAAACATATGTTTGCTTTTGCAACATATATCTGATCACCATTACGTATTCATGCGAAATCGCCATGTATCTAGAGTAGACCGCTTGGCTCGGGGGGGGACCATGGTCCCCATGCCCCCCTTGGCTGCGTCCCTGGTAACAAGTATGCATAAACGGCACGTGACCGGCATGACATCGGTTCAGAATGGTAGTTCACAAGCCAACAGGTCACTTAAGATACGTCAATGACCTTCTCAAGCCCAATCGAAGTCAATGACCTTGGGCGACCTTTTTTGACCTCAGAACGTTCCTATACTAATTCTCCGTGAGACGATTTTTTGCCTCTTCGGCCCAAAATGTGTCGTTTTTAACTGTGGAAAATCGATTTATAGTTTCCAAGCATAAAGTCTTAAGAGGCCACTGGCTGACTGGCGGGGTCGACAGGGATACTGTTGGATACCTTGGGCATACGGTTATCGATTTTTTTTTTGTCCCGAGTCGCAGCTCAATTAGGGGCCAAAGAGCCAACGGGTGCCTACCCCCTTCCCTGCCATCGATGCGAGCGAAAATCCCTCCCGTGCGGCGAGGGTTAAACAAACGTATGCATTAGTGCTTTGAATGTTGTAAAACATGGATGCTCATATCAGATGCCTATATCAGACATTTCCAGTGGCGCCAATGATAACAGGAGGACGCCAATGATGGGAAGAGGACAGAGCAAATGGTAGATCACCTATCCGTTCCCGGTCCAATGAGCCCGGGATGACCAGTCGGAGCGAAACTTTCGACACCACTTGCAGGGATTCACTCACGTCACCGATGAATTCCCGTGTATGTCTTTACACAACTGCAACTTCTGTTTAATTTGGCTAAATTTGAACTGTTCGCGCAGATTCCCAGTGGCTCGTGATGTGCATGCCTTCGCATGCATGCATGCGATATGCATCACCTCAACGAGAGGAATGAAACGGGTGACCATATAGTACTGTTGTGAGATAGGCATATAGCAGTAGTAGGGGAGAGTGGGGTAAAGCGTACACCTTGAGGAAAAACGGCAATATCATATGTGGTTGCAATGCTGCAAAGGAACGAAGGGTATGGTAAGAAGCTCTGATAAATTGGCTAGCTGTTGTAAAGCACGTGATTTGAAGGAATGATTCTAAAACAGACTAAAATCGTTTTTCCCAAAGCGGTTTAAAATGGCGCTTCACCCCTTATCTGGCGTAAAGCGCCCGCTGGTGTGGGGCAAAACGCCCCCAACCATAGCTCCGCCATAACCGCGAGATTCTGTATCTTACCCCGATATTATTTCTTCAAAAGGGTGAATGAGCAGTTACCATATGTGTTGTTATTCCAAGCACACGTTTGCCCGCAAAACCAAGGAGTTCTGGACCCGATGCGTAAGCAGTAGCACATCAATAACTCTAGTCATCTCAAAACGGAAAGCTCGCCTAACTTCGACCTCTTCGATGTTGAAAGCGGGAGAATTAAGCTATGGTTTTATTTTGATTGCCAAAATTTACTGTTATCGAAGTCTCGTTCGCAACACGAGAGACAAACTTGGTCTGTGTTGGCAAAATTGCATGCCTTTAAGTCATGCAAACGTAACAGTGTGTATTCCTTCACAAAAGGTCTATCCGCAGGCATTTCTTGCAAAGTAAACTTGCTAGAATACATACGTGCACGTAGAAACAAGACCTGTACCCTCCACCTGCAGAAACGGAATGGCTCTTCGCTCGCTACAACGTGCGAGGACAAGAACTCAATATCGCGTTCCTCAGAAATGTACCAACGTATCTACCAAACAGAATCGTGGCTTCCCACTGCCATCTGCCAGTCTGCAATCGGAGATCACCGAAGAAGGACTGACTATAAAGAACGAAAAAATGTTAAGTTTTCGAACAAAATCGACCCTGCTGTTTGCACGAATGATTTCCGCTGGTGGTCACGGCTGCTTTTGCAGGTTTTACGGCAGATGTCACAGACATACGACTTCTGCTTTTCGTCTGCACCTGTGCACCGCTCTCAAGCCCATCAGCTGCACTCCATGCACTGGATCTAGCGCTCACAAGAGCGCCTAAAGAGCATGCCACAGACGAAGCAAGTGATATCGTCACTCTTATCGTTGCGCACTGTGCTTTTGTTGGCTTTCTTCTTCACTGCTGGCACTTTTTTCGTCTCCTCGAGACGCCTCTTGTATGGTGCAGACGTGAGGAGTTCGGCCTTCTCCGCCTTCCTCGTTCTCGTTCTGAACGCTGCTTTGACTGGCGAAAAGATGTCAGCTAAGCCTGAAACTGAGGTGCTAGGCATAGCCGTTGACGCACAGAACCCCGGGGCCTGCTCACAGGTCCTTTTCTCTGCACTGCTCGTAGTCGCCGAGTCTAGCACGGCATGCGCTGTTGCCTCCGTTTGCTGTCCTAAGACGATAAATTGGGCGCTGTTGGAAGCGTCCTGCTCTGTCTGGACGGCAGAGGACGTCCTGCTCTGCTGCTCACGGATACCCGTGGGACCATCCGGACAGTGGGGATCTTCCTCTTTAGTTAACATTGAAGGAGCGAAGTCTTCTTCGGTGAAGATGCTAGTGTCCAGGGGCCACAAACCCGTTCACCGGAACCCGTTGATAGCTTTCTCGATGGCTGCAGCTTTGCTGTAGGCAGCGCAGAAGATTTCCGCGACCTGGTAGTCCGTAATGCGCTTGCCAAGATGGCAGTGCATCCAACAGTCTGCAGCAGTGTTGTAGGCACTTTTCAATGCCTTGTAGATACTTGCGTCCAGTGGCTGCATGCGATGGGTGCAGTGAGGTGGAAGAGCAATCATTACGATTCCGTACTCTCTGGCATAGTCGACAGCAGCTGTTGACTTGTGGCTCTGGTGTCCATCTATAATGAGGATGTGTTTTGCCTCTTCACTGGGTTTCACGACGCTTGCGAAGTGCTTGAGCCACATCAAGAATGAATCGCAATCCATCCAGCCGGAGGATGTTACTGTGGCTAGTGAACCAGGCGGAGCACCTTTTAAGAGTGTTTCTACCATCCTCTTGCGCTGATAAATCAGCATTGATGGGACGTACTGTCCGCACGCATTGACGGCGCACATGACTGTCACCGTCCTACCTTTCTCTGCGCTAGTTACCTTGCCCACTCGGCGTTGTCCCCTGGTAGCCAACACAGAGTCCGGTTGCTGTACCGTCGTCAGTCCTGTCTCATCAGCGTTCCATATTCGCATCGGGTTCGCCTTGCACGCGTCGAGCTGTTCTCCGT